>OX596279.1:42295483-43495483 GCA_951394225.1 Harpalus rufipes
AACACTAATATAAAGACTAAGATTATTATAAGATAATTAAACACTAAGATTATTTATTTAAACAATTAACACTACTGTTTATGTCCCTAATCACATTTATTTATGTTCACTTGTCGACTGTTCTTTATATCACCAACTATTCACTACACTTATTTATATTAGACTTCTGCACTCGTTGCTTGTATAATACAGAGTGTCTTTGCTGGTTTTCGCGGTGGGTTATATACCTGGCGGAATTATTTCTAGGCTCTTCTGGACAAGTTCTAGAGGTAAACGACATCACACAATAGATTACTGCCGACCAGTCCTAACGAGCACGTTGCGGCCAGACACTGAGGCGCCTGGTAGCGCGGCGGCGGCGGCCGCGGGGGTTACGTTACACTGCCCCCTCCTTAAGACTGTTTCGTCCCGGAACAGTCCGTGGTGACGAAACCTGCATGTACTACCCTTGGTGCATTTCGAGTTCTTAAAGAAGTGACAGTCGATGGTCCGCTCGACTTCTTCTTTCTGTCCGTTAGGGTTAAAGCTGCAGACGAGAATTTCAACGCCGGTGAAATGGAAGAGGATCTCTAACATGTTCCTTACAATCCTCCAATCCAAACCGTCTAGACCACAACCCAACTTCGGTACTGCTAGCTTCAAAATGTCATTCTCCAGTAGATGATCCCTCAAATCGCACAGCGAGTTCCATAGGCTTTGATACGACGGCTTCTGGTACGAGCGTGGTTTTGTAACAAAATAGTAGATGTACCGCTGATGGTCTGAATTGCTATCTCTCAGTCGTAGCGTTTTCCCAACAGATGGACGTTGGTTGGCCAGTTCTTGTAGTCGTCCATATTTCGCCTTAAAGACTGAGGCTATGCCGCGGGACATCTTTAAGTCTTCTGATACGCAGTGGCCGAGGGAATAATCTGAAGACACGGTAAACAGATCTCGATGTTCTTCTTTTATCACGCCGTACGGCGCCTTGCGCCCAAAGGAATAGTTCTCCATGAAATCTTCAAAAGTCGGTTCTTGAGCTATGATCCGACGAACTGCTGCTCCATTATGGTCTTCGTGGTTGTCTCCAGCAAAAGGGGCTAGCCGATTAAAGTGTACCACCCTCGGCTTCCCGGTAGGTCGTTTCTTAATTCTATATACCACGTCGTTTATTCTTTTGACTACTTCATAGGGGCCCTCCCAATTCTTTTGCAGCTTTGGTGATAACCCGCGGCGCCTTTGTGGGTTGTAAAGCCACACTAAATCCCCAGGTTGATATCCACCTTTTTCGGCTTTGATGTCATACCGGTCCTTCATTCGGTCGCTGGCAGTTTGAATGTTCGTACGGACTTGTTCATTAATGTCATCTATTCTTCTCCGTAAGCCCGTAACGTAATCTTCTCCGGCCAGATCTTCCCCAGGTTTGCTGCCGAACACTAAGTCGCATGGTAAACGCAACTCACGTCCGAATAAGATGTTCGCAGGAGTTTGCCCTGTTGTCTCATGCACGGATGAACGATAAGCCATCAGGAACAGATGAAGATGTCGGTCCCAGTCTCTTTGGTGGTTGGAGACTACCTTCGACAAATATCGGTTGATCGTTCTGTTCATTCGTTCAACCATGCCATCGGACTGCGGATGTAATGCAGTTGTCCTTGTTTTATTAATTCCTAATATCTTACAGATATTTTGGAAAACGGCAGACTCGAAATTTCTTCCCTGGTCGGAGTGAAGTTCACGTGGTACCCCGAATCGGCATATACATTCTTTAACTAAGGTTTCAGCGACCGTGGTGGCTTCTTGATTGGGTAATGGATAAGCTTCAACCCACTTGGTGAAGTAGTCCATGACAACCACGATATATTTATTTCCGTCGTCACTTACTGGGAATGGTCCGGCCACAGCAATCGCAATGCGCTCAAATGGACTGCCAACGTTGTATTGACGCATTGGAGCTTTTCGTCGTCTATGAGGGCCGTTGCTTCCAGCGCAAACCACACATTTCTTGCACCAGTCTTTAGCATCTTCAGTGAAGTTAACCCAGTAAAACCGCTGGCGCAATCTTTCTAGAGTTTTAGTGACTCCAAAATGGCCTCCAGATCCGTCATGGATCTCTTTCAACACGTCTGGTATTCTACTCTTAGGAATGACCAATTGAGATTTCTTCTCAGTTCCATCAGCATTCTCTACCACACGCTTCAACAGGCCATCCTCAATCACCATGGAGTCCCATTGCGCCCAGTACGCTTTTACACTCTGTGAGTGTGGTGCAACGTCTTCCCATATTGGTTTGCATTCTCCTGCTTTCCATTTTAATAAGATTTTCAAAGTCGGGTCATTTTCTTGGTCCTTGCGTAGTCCGTCGGGCTGCCAACTATCATCGACTACTGTTGTCCTGGCGACGATAAACTGTTTCTCTTCAAGTCGACTACAATGTTTGCAGTCATCTTGGCAAGGCCTTCTGGACAATGCATCGGCATTACAATGGCTGGTACCTATCCTGTGTTCGATTTTGAAATCGTATTCCTGTAGTCTTTCTATCCATCTAGCCACCTGAACTTCAGGATTCTTGAATTGTAGCAGCCATTTTAATGCAGCATGGTCAGTTCTAATCAAAAAATTTCTTCCGTACAAATATTTGTAGAAATGTTCCACGGATTTCACGACTGCCAAGAGTTCTTTTCTGGTCACACAGTAATTCCTTTCTGGTTTTGACAAGGTCTTACTAAAGTAGGCAATAACCTTCTCATGCCCATCTTGTATCTGGGAAAGAACGCCACCAATTCCGACGTTGCTGGCATCTGTGTCTAGAATGAATAATCCTTCAGGTAAAGGATAACTCAAGACGGGTGCGCTTGTCAAAGCATGTTTTAGTTCTTTAAATGCAACTGTACAGTCCATTTCCCAAATAAATCTTCTTCCTTCTTCAGTAAGCCTTGTCAGTGGCTTGGCTATGTTGGCAAATCCAGGTACATATCGTCGATAATAGGTACACAAACCAAGGAAACTTCTGAGTTCGTGTTTGTCCCTAGGTGCTGGCCAGTCTCTCACAGCCTTTATCTTCTCCTGGTCAACTGCAATACCCTTACCGGAAACCACGTGTCCAAGGTAATGAACTTCTCTTTGAAACAGGTGACACTTCTTCGGGCTAAGTTTCAGGTTAGCCTTCCTCAATCTCTGGAAAACCTCTTCCAAATTCTTCATGTGGTCCTCGAATGTCTTACCTACCACAATAATATCGTCGAGGTACACTAAACAGGTTTTCCAAGATAGCCCAGCCAATACTGTTTCCATGAGTCGTTCAAACGTCGCAGGAGCATTGCAGAGCCCAAACGGCATTACGGTAAATTGCCAGAGTCCTGTACCAATGGTGAAGGCTGTCTTCTCCTTGTCTTTTGGATCCAAATCCACTTGCCAGTAGCCGCTCTTTAGATCCAAAGTGGAGAACATTTTTGAGCCAGCCAAAGTGTCTAATGTGTCGTCTATTCGAGGTAGCGGGTAGCTATCCTTCTTCGTCACGTTGTTAAGTTGACGATAATCGACGCAAAATCGTGTAGAGCCATCCTTCTTCTTCACTAACACCACTGGTGAAGCCCATGGACTGCTTGAAGGTTCAATCACACCTTCCATCTTCATGTCCTCGATTATTCTTTCTGCTTCCTCACGCTTCGCCAGTGGTAGTCTTCTTGCTGGTTGACGGATGGGTTTTGCGTCTCCGGTGTCTATTTTATGGTGAACTACATTAGTTCTCCCTTTGGTTTTCTCATCAAATTGGAACACATCTTTAAAATTTCCAATTAGATTCTTTGCCTTTGTTCTCTGGTCGGCGGCCAATTCTTCAAATGATGTTGTCAATTGATTGATTAACGTGTCCGGAACTTTCTGAGATGTGTTCCCTTTGGCCTTTACAGTTCGGATAATCGAGGATACTGCCATGCATTCTCCCACAATTGTTCCTCTCTTCAGAACAACAGGATAAAAATTTACGTTCATTATCCGAACTGGTATTACCTGGCTGGCTTTGACCAGTGATTTTCCGACAACAACTCCAGTGCCGGTTTTGGCATCATCATTCTTGGGCTCCAGCATAACGATACTTCCCTCACATAAACTACCATCTAAATGCGCTTCCAGGATAGTTTCACTTCGTTCTGGGAGGGTAACGTCATCGGCCATTAGTACGCGCATAGCTTTGTCATCTCGTGGATTTAATACGAGTTCTACTTCATTGACCATCATCACGCCCTTCTTCAGGTCAAGTTTAAAACCATGCTTTGTCATTGCGTCCATTCCGAGTATTAATGCATCTTCAACTTCAGCTACCAGCGCACGATGTTTAAAGGAGGTGTTTCCAATAGAGATGGTGACATCTACTTCTCCTAATGCGGTAGCTTGTTCTCCCGTTGCTGTGCGTAACCGCCACTTAGTTGGTTGAAGATGCGTCTTTCCAGTTTTCCTTATGAAGTCGGGTCTAATTATAGTTTTTGTCGCACCCGTATCCAGTAACATTTTCATTGGCCTTCCATTAATAGAGCCATCCACATAGATGCTATTGGCTTTATGATGAAGAGATGCGACATAACTGATGGATTGTGGAGCTACTAGATTACGGGTCGACAGTTGCCCCTTCGCATCAACCCGATTTAGTTTTCCGACTCCTTTTCTTCCTTTGTCGATTCCGTCTTCTTTTGAGAGTTTCTTTCTTCCGGTAAACACTTCACTTGCAATTCGTCGCACTGTCTCTTCTAGATCTTCAGTGTTTTCTTTTCTCTCAGCATCCATACTCCGCACTCGCGATTGGTTACGCGAAGCTTGTTTGGCAGCTTCATGCTCCAATGCATATGAGAGTGCATCAATTAAAGTTTCAGGACGGGCCAATCGCAGTGCTTGTTGAGTTTCGCTGTCTCGAACCCCGTAAATGAATGATTGAGTGGCCAGGCACTCCAAAACGCTGTCAGGAGCTGTAGGATGTGCAAGATGAACTAAACGAGCTACGTCAACTTCAAATTCTTGAAGGCTTTCTTTTGAACTCTGATACCGGTTCCTCAGTTGCGTCTGGTACACCTGCTCCAGATGCGCGTTTCCATACCGCATATCCAATCGTTTGACTAGCTGGTCGTAGTCCTCTTGTTCTTCTTCTTTCAGCGTTTGCAGGATGTCGATAGCTTCTCCGCGCAACGAGACAGTCAACGCCGTAGCCTTCTCTTCGGGCGTCCAATTATTCGCTTTTGCGGCCGCTTCAAATTGTTTTAAATAATTTGGCCACGAAGATTTCCCATCAAATTCCGGATTTTTTATGTGCATCTTTGAAGTAGTATCAGGTTTTACTACTTTTCTTCCTTCTATTAGACTTGACTCAGCCACACCAGAATTCGGAATTGACGACGATGTAATTTTAGTGATTTTTTCTCGTAATTCTTCTATCTTCCTGTCACACTTTTCTTTTAATGTTCGAGAATTTTCTTCTAATTTATTCTCTAATGTTCTACAATTTTCATCTAATTTTTCCGTCAATTCTCCTTTTAATATTCGAGAATTTTCTGCCATAAGATTTAATTCTTCTTTTAGTGTTCTAGAACTTTCCTCTGATTTTCTAGAACTTTCCTCCAACTTTTGTTCTAGTATTCTGGAATTTTGTTCTAATTTACCAAATTCGGATAGATCAAATAAGTAATCGTCAGCATTTTCACCAGCAGCGACTAATGCTTCCCGCAGACGAGATTGTATAACGCTTTTCAGTCCTGTCGTATCCAATTCTCGTTCTTCCAGTTCTCTCTTGAGATCACTTACTTTTAATTCACTTAATTTTATTTGTTTAGTCGCCATTTTATTTATTTTTATTTATTTACACTTCACAGTTTAACAACCCCACACCTGACACCAATTGCAACGTTTTTATTTATATGGGTGAAGTGTAAAACATAGACAATTATTATTAACAAAGAATACGTTTATTAAACGGTAAATAAATATTAGAAATATAATTAAAAGATTATAAAAGTAACTAACACTATGATAAACAAATATTAACACTAATTTAAAGACTAAGATTATTATAAGACAATTAAACACTAAGATTATTTATTTAAACAATTAACACTACTGTTTATGTCCCTAATCACATTTATTTATGTTCACTTGTCGACTGTTCTTTATATCACCAACTATTCACTACACTTATTTATATTAGACTTCTGCACTCGTTGCTTGTATAATACAGAGTGTCTTTGCTGGCTTTCGCGGTGGGTTATATACCTGGCGGAATTATTTCTAGGCTCTTCTGGACAAGTTCTAGAGGTAAACGACATCACACAATAGATTACTGCCGACCAGTCCTAACGAGCACGTTGCGGCCAGACATGAGGCGCCTGGTAGCGCGGCGGCGGCGGCCGCGGGGGTTACGTTACAATATGAAAATGTGTGATCTTGTTAAAGTTATAAATAATAAAGTCTTGTCTTATGAGTGATATTATTGTTATTTTGTTATATGGTAAAATGTATTACTTAGATTTATTTATATTTACTTTTCTTGTTATTTAATTTTGTAAAAGGGGACATATACGAGCCCTAACCACAAATATTTGGTACGGCTGTATTTTTTAATATATTAATTTTTAAAGCAATTTCAAAATTATTTGGAATAAATTTATTTAATTATATTTGTAGTTTTTTATTAAGTTATTATAATGTCTACATCAACAGAAAAACACAATAATCAAAAATGAAAATCAAAAGATTTATTCTAGCATTCGTAAGATTACTTTTTTAAGTTATGAAAAAAATTGGCCATAAATAATTGGTACGGCAATTAAAACTTATATTAATATTAACTAACGTCCTCTTATTGCGCTCTATACTATAAGATAATGTTGCGTAAACGAGGAGAGGTTACTTCGAATAACTGGTAAGGAAACTGAAATAAAACAAAATGATTACCTGTACCCTGACTTTTATTACCTAAATTAATATAATATCTCCCAAAATAAGAAAAACAAAAATAGTAGTTGTCCTCTACCCGGGCTGCTCCGGTACTACCTAGTTTACCTGTAATAAAGAGAACTACCTAAGTATTTACCACTTAGTGAAGAGTCATTACGCATACACACACATTCATACAACAGCGTCCAACAGAACAAGGAAAATGGAATAAGTCACCTTAAGCTGGATTCAGAGATTGCGTAGTATACATAGCATAGAATAGCACAGAAAAACATAGCAAATGAACATACGGAAAAGCATGTACTGATTCACAGTTACAGACATAGCATAGCACAACACAGCACAGCACAGCATAACATAGGGAATTGGTCATATTTTATTTCGAAGCTATGTTTTGCCATGTTCGGCCATGTGCGCTATGTTTCGTGAGTATTCGTAGTTAAACCACGCCTACTTCTACAGCGTGTTGATGTTGACAACTAGCTGACATTTGTTTTGAAGTTTGGTTAAGACAACTTTTAAGTTATTTTGTATTACAGTTGTGTTTATTATAATTATTTAAGTAGTGACAGCTAAATAAAACTTGTGAAAGCAGCAACAAATACTGACATGAAGTTATCTACATACAACAGTTCTATGTTTTCTGTACAATCTCTGAATTGGTTTTAAGTTTCTATGTTTTCTTGTGTTGTGTATTCCTATGCTGTGTTTACTACGCAATCTCTGAATCCAGCTTTATGCGAAACGCATACCTGCTACTTAATAGCAGCGTGGCCCAGGTCTTAAGCTGGATTCAGAGATTGCGTAGTATACATAGCATAGAATAGCACAGAAAAACATAGAAAATGAACATACGGAAAAGCATGTACTGATTCACAGTTACAGACATAGCATAGCACAACACAGCACAGCATAACGAGCATAACATAGGGAATTGGTCATATTTTATTTCGAAGCTATGTTTTGCCATGTTCGGCCATGTGCGCTATGTTTCGTGAGTATTCGTAGTTAAACCACGCCTACTTCTACAGCGCGTTGATGTTGACAACTAGCTGACATTTGTTTTGAAGTTTGGTTAAGACAACTTTTAAGTTATTTTGTATTACAGTTGTGTTTATTATAATTATTTAAGTAGTGACAGCTAAATAAAACTTGTGAAAGCAGCAACAAATACTGACATGAAGTTATCTACATACAACAGTTCTATGTTTTCTGTACAATCTCTGAATTGGTTTTAAGTTTCTATGTTTTCTTGTGTTGTGTATTCCTATGCTGTGTTTACTACGCAATCTCTGAATCCAGCTTTACGCGTACGTTTACTCAACTGTACCTGCCTCTACCACCCTGAGCAGTGTGGTTTATCCCGGCACCGAGACATGGTTACATCTCCAACTCTGCCATTACCACCCATGGGAATAGGGAGCTACCCTAACCCGAATTCTGCTCAGTTGCTGATCCACCCTAGTGGCTTTACTTCGGCCTTAGGGGCAGGGTTACAAAACCAGGATAAAACCATCCCTACCGTTACCACGCGGTGAACCAGCGAAAACCCACGAGGCTAGCAATCGTGGACACATAAATCGCATACCTGGTTACCCTTATAGCTCTCTCACACGTCTTAAACCAAAGACCAGAGGCTCTACCGGGCGCGATCAATCAACAAGGATTAGGATAAGGACAACGCAGTAAAGTAAGAGAATACTCATACAAATCCGTGTATATTACTTCTCGCTCTAAGGACTAAAAGTGCGTGTTAGACTCAACTCACCTCTGCTAAGGTCCTGTCCAAAACGTAACAATCACTGTTCACAAGCACACTCTAAACACCTCAAATGCTAGAGAAAGACTGACTTTTAAATATCTATTAGCAGTAAATTAGTGTATAAAGTGATTACCCAAGACAACTAAACAAAACTCCTACCAAGGTGGGGAGTAAGAGAATTAAATAATTACCATTGAATAATGCCCACCTACACATCCGTGACAATACTATTTATCGAATATTTAGCGAATATTCGAGCGGGCTTTGCCTTTTGTTTTCTACTAACTGTCATTAATATTCAACATGGTGCGCGGAAGATTTCTGAAGATATTCGAAAATTAATTATTGAAAAAAATGAATCTGGTAAAAGTTATGGTGAAATTTCGAAAGAATTGAATTTAGCTAAATCAACAATTGTTAACATAGTCAAAAATTATAAAATTTCTGGATCCATTTCATCATTTAAGAACAGAAGTGGTAGGATTTCCAAAATTACCGAGCGAGATTTGCGAACGTTGACTTTCATTGTCAAAACAAATAGACGAAGTACCGTTCGTGATTTATCAGAAAAATGGTCAGCAAAAATTGGAAAGTCTGTAGGACGCGAATGGACTCGAAAAAATATTCATAAACTAAAATATGGCTTTTATAAGGTAAATTTTTTAGGTCCGGGTATAAAAGTAAGAAAAACTTAACTTAAATTTTAAACTTAAATTTTCCAGGCCAAAGAAAAGCCATTATTGACTATGTCACAAAAGAAAAAACGTTTATTATGGGCAAAAGAAAAAAGATTTTGGGTACAGAGGCAGTGGGATTCCATTATATTCAGCGATGAATCTAAATTTGATGTGTGCGTTGGTGATTCTAGAAAAAGAGTAATACGGACAAAAAAGAGGTATACCATAGAGAGCGAACCGTCAAATTTCCAGCTAGTATAATGGTATGGGGATGCATGTCCTCCAAAGGTGTGGGCAATTTGCAGTTTATTGTCGGCACTGTAAATGCTCAGAAATACATAAATATTTTGGAGGGCAATTTAATTCCATCTGTAACCCAATTAAGTTCACATGAAGAGTTTATATTTCAACAAGATGGTGCTTCATGTCATACAGCTAAAGTTACTAAGAATTGGCTGGAAAGTAAAGGAATAAATGTTTTAAGCTGGCCATCCTCCAGTCCAGATCTCAATCCGATAGAATCCTTGTGGGCAGTAATAAAACGGCGATTAAGAAATGAGCCTCAGAGAACGTTAGAAGGTTTGAAACAAAAAATTACAGAAATATGGAATTCAATTACACCAGATGAGTGCCAGGAACTTATAAACACTATGCCAAAATGAGTTGAAGCTGTTATAAGAGCAAAATGCGTCGTTACCCAATATTAGTATAAGTTGTAATAGCCGTACCAATTATTTATGGCCAACTTTTTTCATAACTTAAAAAAGTAATCTTACGAATGCTAGAATAAATCTTTTAATTTTCATTTTTGATTATTGCGTTTTTGTGTTGATGTAGGCATTATAATAACTTAATAAAAACTACAAATATAATTAAACAAATTTATTCCAAATAATTTTAAAATTGCTTTAAAAATTAATATATTAAAAAAATACAGCCGTACCAAATATTTGTGGTTAAGGCTCGTATGTCCGTGTATTAGAAATAAATAAATAAACAATAAGTCACTGCCCATCCCAACTATTATATATATATTAGAAACGCAGATACTTGTATGATTAACCAAATGTGAATAAACTATTAAACCATTTAAACAATCCAGAAGAAAACTTATAAATCATTTTTCTGATACACCAACTGATTGGAATAACTGTTTTGAAAATTGGTTTATTTGAATGAAGAAGTGTATTAGTGAGTGCTATAGGCGAATATTTTGGAAAGCAATAAACCATATATGGGTGTTAATACTAAGTTGTAACACCCGAAAACGGCAGTTAGAACTCATTGAAACAAACAACTTTTCTTAGTTCAAATTTTTGATTTGGAGCCCCAGTTCATAGTTATTGGCATTTTTTGTTTTTCGAAAAATCGTCATTACTCCCTTATTTTAAGGAATATTTAAAAAATACAAAAACTTCCAGCATTTGCTTTCGGATCTCTAAAATATTTGTATTTACAATTATTTTCTATTTTATCAAATAACAAAATGGCGACCGATAAAAAATTTCAAAACAAGTTATTTTGAAAACCAGTCGATCGATTTTTGAAAATAAAACATTTATAAAATCCTTAAACTATCTACTGTAACATTTGTCTAAAACATTTTTTTCGATCTGGCCAAAAAAAGTTTTTATGCAAATTGAATTACAAGATAAATTTTAACAAACTGCAACAATCATTTAAAACAAAGTATGCTTGCTGCCATTAAACAATAAAACAAAACCCGAATAATAAACGCGTACTTCAAACTTGAGGCACGTGTTTTCTAGTTTGTACGTTCAAATTTGAATACTTTTTGATGTGTTCTTTAGAAGTTCTTTACTTTCAAAAAAAAATTATTTACTGTTTCATCTTGAAAAGTTATTTGCATAATTTGTGTATAAAAATGCATAAACGGTGAACTTCTTGACATGCTTTTGGTTTTTGGAGAGACAAGGAGGAATGCACAAGAAGCTCGTAGAATTTATCGGATAAGATATCCAAATTGTTATGTGATCAGGGGTATTACTGACAATTTGGCGTCCAAAATTAATATACGTTTACAAAAAGCTATCAATCGGGCATCCTGCACTGTTGCCAAATATTGTTTGCTGTAGCACCAACATGGAATACGAACATACTCGTTTAACATGGGATCATGATTTTTCTTTTAATAAAATGGGTCTGCAGATATGTATTTATACGCTTTAACTGCAAAATATTTGAACATTGCTACATAAATGTTACATTTATTTTTAATTTTAGTAAAATAAATAATTTTGCTATTCTTCTCTGTGATTTTGTCATTTTTACCTTCCGTTATCTTAGGCAAGGAAGGTATTGTCTTTGGTCAAAAAATTTGATGGTGTTTTTAATGAATAAGCACCTTTTAGAGTCTCTGGAATACGATTTTCCTATTTTTATGATGATGTCTGTATATATGTATGTGTATGTTTGCGTGCGTTTATGTGTGTGTGAGTGTGTGTGTGTGTGTATCTGTGTGTGTGTCTGTATGCGTGTCTGTGTATGTGTATATGTGTGTGTGTGTGAATGTGTGTGTGTGTGTCTGTCTGTGTGTGTGTGTGAAAAATGTTCTCCTTCGATAACTCCAATACTACAATTCCAAAAATTATAATTCCTTCATTCTTTCCTTTTCTTCGTCCGTATGAATTATTGATTAAATTTTGGCTATAATTGGTACACCGGAAGTATTCTTATTTGCAGTTCTTAATAGTGTAAAAAAAGCAGTTAAATATAATTTTTTGACATTTTACGTTATCATAAATATTAAAGATATGTTATTCTCTGTACAATTTGATTATATTTTTTTTCTTTGTATTTAATGTACGTATTTGGAGATAAAAAATTATAAAGAAATTCATTTTCATATATCATGCAACCTATGTTACTGCAAGCTTACCGTACATGACACTACCTTATCTGTGAGTAATTTATATAATACACAAAAAATTGACGGCAGGTCATGTGTTGGCCACATCAGATTTTTATAAATGGATGTCTGTTTCCAACATATTGAAAATTTGAATTAAAGTAACCAAATGCTTTTACAATAGGTAAACATACTTGCACTGGAGTGTAGAAGATTTAGTACATTTTTTGATTGTTCTACAGCAACAAATTGAATTTTTAGTTTAGGGGTTCCTAAACAGATACAAGTTACAATGTTCCTTTTAGGGTTTAGAAGATTTTGCATATTTTTTTATTGTTTTACAGCCACAAATTGAATTTTTAGTTCAGGGGTTCCTAAATTACAAGGTTCCCTTTGAAACGAAATTTAACCGAACACACATGAATTATTACATAATTATAATATGAAATTGATTTTCTAATAAAATAAAAATATTGACTGACATTCTGAGCACCCAACTAAGAAGACTGAAGTACTTGTATAATTATATTAGGATAGTCGCGTAAGTAATAGCTTGTAAAATTGGATGATCGGAATAACAATCATTATTTTTATTTAATAATTACCAATACTAGTTTTCTCATATCTTTCATATTCTTGTTTATATGTACCTCAGCGTATAAAGGTATAAACGCATTATTTTTTGGTTCCATATCTCAAAAATATTACTTACATAGTTTTAGAAACACCTTAATTTATTATATGATCGCAGTTCAAAAGACAGAAATAAATTTTCAAGTTTATTTTTTATACAAATTAAAATACTGATTTTGAATTTTTAAAATACTGAACTTTTTATTCTATTATATACCAATAAAATTTAAGCTGGAATAATGTTGCGAAGTACTATTCACATCTCTACATAGTATAAAACTATAGTGATCTACCTTGGCTTCATCTAGGAGCAATATTGAATTTACCTCCAAAAGTTTTATTTAACCGAGATCTTATAACATTTTTCAGAGATAAGTCGGCCGGGAGATCGCGCTTCCAATAATATCCCCGAAACTATACATATTTAAGTAATTTTCAGTTTTTTCCATTAGTGTTCTAAAGTTATTAACCTTTGTTTTACATTCTTGTCTATTTTAAATTTATTTTAATCCAATTATGTCATATTATTTATTTTACCTAATTTATTCTTCTATTCAATTCTGAGGAATGTTTTATCTATAATTTAATATATTGTGTTTTCTATGTAATGACATCCTAAAGAGACATTGATTAATCTTGAATATGGTCATTGTAATGACAGAAACGTTGGTGTAATATCAATAAATGTTTGAATGATTACATTCTGAATAATTTTCTTCACTCCGTTTCATTTTAATATATAAAAATAATTTGGGCGAGGTTTTTCTTTATCAGTAATAAATATTTATGATTAATTTTTATAGATGTTTATAAAATCATTGTAGTGGCAGGTGTAAATGTATTTTAATACATAATTGTATAATAAAAGATAATTTTAAATTTTACATGTCACACATTTCCAAATACTTATAATAGTATAATAACGGGTATCGAAAATAAGAAATATCGTGCGAGCGGGAATACACGAGCAATACGATATTACTTTCGAGCGAGATATTTTTTAGACGATTACAAAAAGTATTTTCTAGAATTTTGTTTCAACTGACAATACTTACAGTTTTCTTTTTTTCAATTAATCTACCAAAGCAAAAAAGAAAGCAATGCTGCTCGCTATGTTGATTTGGTCGCATTACTCTCCTCATTGCGATATAAGTATATATCGTGCTAGTGTAACGTGGTGAAGGCGGTTGACCGAGTTGCGGTTCTAGTCATACCGTTTTCTGAGGAGCTTCGTACTACCCCTTCTTTAAGATTTTTGAGTTCTTGTGTGTCTGAATTAATTGAAGAAATCGACGGTTGAGTGACGTTCAAAATTCTATCAGCTATATCTGCCTTCTCATCTAAAGAAGCGTTGATATGTGAAGCAAGTAAAATTTGAATGTTAGTAGGAAATTTTTGGATAAAAATTTCTTCCAAAAAGGCGTCGTCCATAGATTTAGTGCCAACTAACTGACGAAGTTTACGTAAAAGTTGTGAAGGTTTGTAATCGCCTAATTCAGATACTGTGAACAGTTGTTGTAACTTTTCTTTTTCCGAAGACGAAGTCCGATGAATTAAGGCCTTTTTCAATTCATATCATGCTAGTGTACAATGTTATCAACCTTCTTAAGTAAGCTAGCTACACTGCTACAGTATTTATTATTTTCTGAAGTGGTAGTCAAAAATATGTTTTTACATGACCGAGACAGAAAATCGGTTTCTGTGACACAAAAATCATGACTGAAATGAAATAAACATTTTTTCCGTGGGACAGACGTACAACATCTAAATCCTAAACAATTACTTCTGCAAGGCGAAATGTATGTTATATATATATATATTTTTGACGTTTGTCGTAAAACAAAAAACATTTAAGTAAGTATTTAAAGTACGTGTAAGGAGCTTAGAAGCACGACGCGAAGTGTTATGTTTTTTTACGGCACTAATGCTTTGTGAACACTTATACATGTATATTATACGCTATTTTTTTATACCTGCATATTTATATCTGATTTGCGAATCCGAACAATAATTTAATCACTCTAAAAATTATTTTACATCTGTTAAACTGAAAACTCAAAAATCTCGATTACTTTCCATGGCATAATAAAAGTTACTTAAAAATTGTATAAATTATTTAACATTTTTGAAGAGATACAAAAATAATTTTCTATTTCGCGTTTAGAAAGTTTCATGTACCGAATGAAAAAAATCTAATGTGGCCAACACATAACCTGCCGTCAATTCTATATATTTTTAAATCCTTATTTTTCATGTTTTAATGAATAAAATTTGGTCGTTTCTATGTAGAAAAGATTTTTTTAATTGAGAAAAGACATTCTTATCCTTCGAGTTCTCAAAGAATAACTATTTTATTAAAATACATTATTTCTGCAAATTATCTTTAACAAAAAAAAACAAAATAATATAGAAAATAATAGATATCTTTATAATTTTACTCAATGCTGATTAAATTCTTTAAAAATAATAATTTCTCAATATAATATTTGATTATGCTATCATAACCAATTGAGATTCATTTTTGAAGTGAATAAATCCTGAAAACTAAACGCACGAGTTAAACATACCATGTTGCCAAGTGTATATGGACGTCAAATTGGCGGTAATTTTCGGTTATAATATACGGCGGCGTATATTATGATGCGACGAAAGCGCCACACACGGAATTTCGATGAACTAAATATATGGATATTAACAAGAAAACAGTCATTTGGCGTCCAAAATTAAAATTTGTAGGTAGACCCCCCACATAACTTAGATGCTAAAAATATGAAAAAAACTAATTTATAATTTAGCGTCCATATTCGGATGTTAGTTTACGAAGGACGTTAAATTGTTGTGGATTTGACAATCAGTTATTTTATTTATTATTATAGTTACAAAAAAATATTATAGAATAAAGTTATAGGAGACCAAAGGGGACATCCCATGAGAGAAGAAAATATTTTTTAAACCACTGGTTCTCAAGTTACAACACAAAGTTATATTTTTTTAAATGGGATGATTTATATTTTTTTGGCCTATTCGATAGAGTATTTTTTTCTGAATTCAACTATGTGATTTTTTTTATATCATTACAAAAAAAATATTGAGATATATTCTATTGAAATTTAAATATTATTTTTATATTTATTTTCAGTAGGATGTGAATGAAAAACAATTGAGCTTAACTTATCCCGGAAACAAATATTTGTTAACAACGTTATAAACAGTGTTCTATTTGATTTCTATCACAAATAATTCAAATTGACAAGTAGCAGTTTTTAGTTTTCATACATAGCCTACTGAAAAATGAGTATAAAAATCAAATTTATTTAATTTGCTTTTTGCATTTTTTTCAATATTTTTATTATGTAAGGATATAAAAGTAATACATGATTGAATTTAGAAAAAAATACGCTATCGAATAGGCATAAAAGATATGTATAATCCCATTTGAAAAAATATAACTTTGTGTTGCAACATGAGAACCACTGGTTTAAAAAAATATTTTCTTCTTTAATGGGATGTCCCCCTTGATCTCCTATAACTTTGTTCTATAATATTTTACTATAACTGTAATAATAAAGAAAATAATGGCGGTGGTCGGTTTTGGTGTTACTCCCTTTATACAAGCTGGTATATTTTAGTGGACACAGCAAATATCTCACTTATTTATTAAGTTAGTAATTTCTTTCATATAACATGATTTATACAGCAACATGTAAGTTACTTGATGACGGGTGTACATTCATAATACCACTTCCGGTTTATTAGTAATTAATATCAACTTTGAAATTTCAAATGGAGCATACTATATTTTTTTACAAATTTGAAAAGTTCATCAAAATTGCTTTACAATCATGTAAAATAATCCGTATGTTACATTATTAAAAAGTAAAATGGCGGGCACTTTTTTTAAACACCTAGTCGAAAAGAGAATAGTGAGCCATGACTTTAGCTTGAAATAAAACAATGAACTAAAACAATTGTAACTATTATTATTAAACGAAATATTTTTTTTTTGTCATAATAATACAGAAAATAAGAATAAGGAACACTTAATAACAACAAAATGATTGTACAATAGTCATGGCTCACTATTCTCTTTTCGACTAAATGTATAAAAAAGTGCCCGCCATTTTACTTTTTAATAATGTAACATATGGATTATTTTACATGATTGTAAAGCAAATTTGATGTACTTTTCAAATTTGTAAAAAAATATAGTATGTTCCATTTAAAATTTCAAAGTTGATATTAATTACTAATAAACCGGAAGTGGTATCATGAATGTACATCAGTCATCAAGTAGCTTGCATGTTGCTGTATAAATCATGTTATATGAAAGAAATTACTAACTTAGTAAATAAGCGAGATATTTGCTAGGTCCATTAAAATATAACACCTGTATATATATATTTACCTCTCGCTAAGAGAGGTAATGGATTCATGCTAAAAATCGCATATTCAGATTTTATTGAATAAGCACGTTTTAAGGACCTTAAAAAAATGTTAAAATCGGATTATATGGTCCATACAATGATGTCTGTGTGTGTGTGTGTGTGTGTGTGTGTGTGTGTGTGGATGTGTGTGTGTGTGGATGTGTGTGTGTGTGTGTGTGGATGTGTGTGTGTGTGTGTGGATGTGTGTGTGTGTGTGTGTGGATGTGTGTGTGTGTGTGTGTGTGTGTGTGTGTGGGATGTTGGAGGGACGATTACTCAAAAACCATAAGACTTTATATTTGTTTAACTACGTATTTACCAATCGGACATTCATGGGAAGATCTGAAAAGGTTTTGGTAACAATTGGACAACCGGAAGTAGAAGATTCTTGAAAAAAAATCTTCTAAATATTATTTTTTGAAATTTTTTCTTGGTAATACTAAAGAAAATTAAATTCTCTGTCTGATACATTTAAATATTTTATTATATATTCTATAGATTTAGAGATAAAATAAAAATAATATATAAAATAATCTGTTGTAATAAATTTTACAGCCGAAAGAATGCCATGGAAAATAGTTGAGAATTTAAATTGTTTGTAACTGACAGATAAATGTCAGTGTCAGAAATCCGGAGACATTACTGAAGACTTTTTCCGGGAAGTACATACATTATATTATTTCTTAATGTATTAATAGTTGCATATTTAACATTATAGGTATATTACACATACCCTTCAGAAATACTGTTACTTCCGACAATGAATTGGAAACATCTCGAAATATTGGAAGAGTACGACAAAATTTCTTCATAGAATGAATTTAAATTTAAAATAATCTAAATATATGGAATAGATGTAAGTAGAATTTTTGGTGTAGAGTGTAGGTATACAAGAAATGTTAAATACATTAGCGCGCGAGCAGTCATGTGACTTGACAAGCAGATATAGGGCCCATGTCAAATTTTCAAATTCCATGTGGTTTATTTTCCTCGACAAGTAAATTCCACACTCCTGTTAACAAATTAACTATGTGAATTTAGAAAATGAAATGAAAAATTCTGACATTTGACATCTATGTACATAATTACTAATTATCATTCTGAAATGGGCCACCACATCTGCTTGTTAAGGCCAACAATGTAACATGACTGTTCGTGCCCTATACTTATGTAACCAAAAAAAGGAAGTGGCGAGAGGTATTGTGCTGGCCACAACAGATTTTTTTATTTTGTTTCGTGTGTTATTTGGTTTACAGAATTTATTTAATTGTACCATATGCTGTCATTCTTTGTATTTATAAAATTAAATCAATAATTTAGCATCGTTTGTTTGTTGTATTAATTGTACCAGTCTTCTAGATTTCCATATGCACTGTAAATATTTTTACATGATTTTTTTACACGGATTCTCCGTGAACCAATGTACCGTGTCAAATATGTATGTAGATACGTCAAACAATGTAACTGTGCTAATAGTTTTATGTGATAAGAATAGCTTCGTGTCAATGTATACTACTAACTGAAACCCACTCCCACTCTTAGCTAATTTTGCTCATGTTTTTCGTACACAGTCCCAGAAATTTCTACGTTAGAAACAAGCAACTATTTTCATGAAGTTCATTTTTTGCTTAACAAGTTAATTTGGTATCAACATAAAAATATTCTAAATGATGCTCTTTAAATTTATTTTTAAAGGTTCCATATTAGAAGACTTGAAGTAAATAATGATGTAAGTGCCATATTTTTGGAATTTTTTTTTTTTTGCAGGAATTATAATTAAGTACCTAGCCCTATAGTCCAGATTCGTTTCTTTATCGTTGTATTAGGTGTTAATAGATAGGTATTTAATTATTATTCCTTTAAAAAAATCTGATGTGGCCAACACAAAACCTCTCGCCATTTATTTTTTATTAATTTAAATACATATCTCCATATTTACCTATGCTATAAACTGTATTAAGTTCCTTTCCATATAACTATTGCTCTATTTACTCTTTTATTTTTAAAACGTTACTATTACTAATTTGAAATGATTAGTATTTAGACAGCGACATTTATCTGTCGGTTACATACATTTGAGATCTGAATTGTGTAACCATGGAATTGTGATTAACGTGTAGGCTCCGGGATTTAAATTATAATTTATCCATAAAATATATAGAAAAAGTATTAATGCAAACTAGTTTTAATTTAATAATATTTAATTTTTATAATAACATAAATCTCGAAAAAATAACATTAAAGGTATTTTTCGAAGAAAAACTATTTTAAGCTTTAAGTAAGCTGCCATTTCCAGTTATATGATTTACAACAAAATCTAATGGCCTCTTTCCATATTAGAATAAGGTAAAAATACAAGGTTTCAAAATTTTCTGAACGATAGTATTTGAGTTAGAGCGTAAAGAGGATATACAGGATGGAATCGAAAGTTGGAAACATAGTTTTTCTCGGAAGTTTTTACACATACAAAAAATCTGTTGTGGCCAGCACAATACCTCTCGCCCTTTTCATTTTATGTTACATAGGGCGCGAGCAGTTAGGTGACTTTGTTAGCCTTGGCAAGCAGATATGAGGGCCCGTGTAATAATGTACATAGGTGTCAAGTATCATAAGTTTTGCTTCAAAACATTATGATTTTCCAAATCCATGTGGATTATATTCCTCGACAAGTATATTCCATACTATTGATGACAAATAAACATCAGAATATTTTCAAATTTTGAATGAAAAAGTATGACTATGACAATTGTGACATCTATGTAAATAACTGCAAGCCGTCATTCTGACACGCATCCCCATCTGCTTGCCAAGACCAACTATGTCACATGACTGCTCGCGCACTATAAGTAACGAATTAAATAATTGAAATTGTATTTCTTCTTTCGTTCTATGAGAAATTTTCTCCTTCTATTCTAATATGTTCAAAATTCTTCAAATTCATTAACAGTATTAGCGGTATTTCTTAAGGATATATGTAATATTACCATACCTATAATTTAAATACATATTTAATTAATAATACAATAATATATATTAAATGTACTCGTACCTCCCAGAAAAATCTGATTTTTGACACTGACATTTTCCATTTATCTATCAATTACAAACATTTAAAGAGATTATTCTATATTATTATATTCTATATATCCAAACCTATAAGAGATATATTAAAAAAAAAAATGTGTCAGATTGAGAATTTAATTTTCTTTAATATTACCAAGAAAAAATTTCAAAAAATAATATTTAGAAGATTTTTTTTTAAATATGCTACTTCCGAGTGTCCAATTGTTACCAAAACCTTTTCAGCTCTTCCCATGAATGTTCGATTGGGAAATACGTAGTTAAACAAATATTAAGTCTTATAGTTTTTGAGTAATCGTACTTCCAACGACACACACTCACTCACTCACTCACTCACGCGCACACACGCACACACGCACACCCACACACACACATACACACACATACACACACACGCACACATACACATACGTATACACATACATATACACACAGACACACACACAGACATCGTAAAAATGTTAAAATCAGATTGTAGGGGCCTTAAAACGTGATTATTCATTAAAATCTGAATATGCGATTTTTAGCATGAATTCATTACCTTTCTTAGCGAGAGGTAAAAAATTGTTCAGTTTTTAGTACTTGTAATATAAGGTAACTTAATCTGTATAAATTTGGCTGAAACAAAATGTAATTTTCGTAGATTTTGTTATTTTCGTACTTTTTTTAAATGGAATACCTGTACATTCTTATACCAATTAAAAGAAAATAATTTTTACTTTGAAAAAGTATAATGGTTTTTTGCCTTTATACTTGATAGTTTTTTGAGTTATTGAAGAAAATATTAAAATGTTTTTCTCAAAATAAAGTGTGCCTTGAAAACAAAATTACTAATTATCAAATTTGACTGGTGTATTGTTTCGCGTTGTTTTCGCTCGCTGTACCTACCTAGAAAGTTTGTGTTGACTAATTACCTACTTTACTAATCAATAATGGCAGATTATTCAATTAACGAGAAGGTAGATATGTTAAAATGTTACTTTTCGTCAAATAATAATTCAAGAGAATTCCTGCAATATATTGTAGTATTCACTATCTTCTCTCAGGATTCCTAGGATTCACTGCAGGTTATAAATAAATAAAACAGTTCCTAAATCTTTGCAAACACGTCTTTATTCTTCACCGCTCAGATACCAACAGGGAATAACGGGAACCGCCACTCAATGCTATAACTGACGAACCTTGGTAGTTACTGTTTCCCAAGTCCGCTCGGATGGCGCTAGTATCAATTTTTATATTCTGCGCGCCTGTAAAAATATTTGAAATAAATACACAAAAGTTTTTATTGATATAAGTTTATATTAACAGAAATAGTACAAAGTTGTGATATAAAAATACAAACAATATACATGTATAAATTGAAATATATGTGAATTTTACAGAAATATATTAATAATGCACTTATTTATCACAATTGAAAATTTTCAGTTACTGTTATTAGTTTGTTACATTAATATTTCCTTAATTTACCATATTCAACAATGTCCATACAATTTTACAGAGTTGTGATATGAAAATACAAAGAATATACATGTGTAAATAAAATGATATATGAATTTTACAAGAACACATTTATAATGCACTTATTTATCACATAGAAAATTTTCAGTTACTGTTATTAGTTTGTTACATTAATATTCACTTAATTTACCATATTCAACAATTTCTATACAATTGTACAGAGTTGTGATATAAAAATACAAAGAATATACATGTATAAATAGAATATGTGATTTTTACAGAAATACATTAATAATGCACTTATTAATCACATTTTCAGTTACTGTTATTAGTTTGTTACATTAATATTTCCTTAATTTACTATATTCAACAATGTCCATACAATTTTACAGAGTTGTGATATGAAAATACAAAGAATATACATGTGTATATAAAATGATATATGAATTTTACAAGAACACATTTATAATGCACTTATTTATCACATAGAAAATTTTCAGTTACTGTTATTAGTTTGTTACATTAATATTCACTTAATTTACCATATTCAACAATTTCTATACAATTGTACAGAGTTGTGATATAAAAATACAAAGAATATACATGTATAAATAGAATATGTGATTTTTACAGAAATACATTAATAATGCACTTATTAATCACATTTTCAGTTACTGTTATTAGTTTGTTACATTAATATTTCCTTAATTTACCATATTCAACAATTTCTATACCTATTCATTTTATTACAATTGGGTTATTAATATGTATATATTTAGGGTGACCATATTTTTTTCTTCGTACCTAGGACATATCCACAAAAAACTAGGACATTTACAATTTTTAAAAAGAGGACAAATCGAGGACATATCCACAATATATTTTATTAATATAAAATTAGAGGTAACAAAAATAGACTTACAAAAACTGGTACTTAAAAAGAAACATAAATTCTTTAATAGATAGAAATATAAAATACATGTTTAAAAAAATTAATATTTTGTTGAAGAACCTATTTGTTCCAAGATTTTTTGATCTTCCAGTAGGTGGTCGTAAAATTCTTGGCACGTCATTTGCATATTATATGTTGTAAACAAAATGCCTTTAACAGCTTCTATTTCTAATTTATTTCTTTCCTTCGTCCATTGACTATTTATCAACGAGAATACTCGTTCAACATTTGCATTATGGCCAAAAATACAAAAAACGAACTGAACAATTTTTAACAATTCAGAAGTTAATTCTAAATTCGCGCATTGTTTTAAGAAAGTCGCCCATTTTTCATGGGCCGGTAATGTGTTCCATTCTTTATTATCTTTATTTTTCTCTGCAAATAATTTTAAATTGTGAAATTGGTCGAACAATTTTGAGTCATCAACTGACACTCCTTTCTGAGAAAGATATTGTAAGCAGAGTTGTACATTTTCCCAAACTGGTATTTCAGACAAATCAAACCAATCTAATGTTTCAAACTCATCCATGGGCTTTAACCAGGATTCAATATAATTTAATGTACGGTCATATAGAGTTTACTGATTTGGTCTCTAAATTGGGCAACTTTATGTTCTTCGCCATTATCTGTTAAGATTTTTAGTATTGAGCCGACTTTAATTGGAATAAAATTGCTTGTCTTCCTCGTTCTCAGTGATTGACAAATATTTTTAAGAATTTTTCGTACTTCAATAACGGATATACCATTTTTTTCTATCCGTTTAATATTTTCTTGGAATATTGCCATGAATGAATGAGACATCCACAGATATGCCTCATTTATATCTTCTTCAAAATGTCGTTTTATAATTACTGGTTGTTCTTCTAGAGATAAAAAATATGATTTTAGTCCTTCGTATATTTCCAAAATTCGATGTAAAGCCGGAAATAGTGATAACCATCTCGTTTTAGAATGGTATAAGGTTGGTTTATAATCTGTCTCCACAAAATTACAAAAATCTTTAAGAGATTCAACTCTTACAGTGTAAATTGAGAAATGGTTATGTATTACTGTAACCAAAACTTCGATATTTACTTCTTGTAGTCCATCGAAACCGTGATGCACAGTATTGTTCAAAATATGGGCTGGGCAACCAATACCAATTAATTTATCACTGATAGTTTCTTTTAATTTAAAATAAACGTTTCTTTTTCCTGCTCTTTTAATGCCACCGAAATTTGTGTTGCAGTTATCCCCCGAAAAGGCTACACACTTAGATACAATATTAAATTTATTTAATGTATCAAAAACCATACTTGATATTGTATCCGCTAATTCATTTGGTTGACTAACAATATCCAATAATTTGCATTTAGTGCCACCGTTTTTATAATCAAAATATTGAATTAAAATGGGAAAAAAATTTAATGCCCCATGGTTGCTAGCATCTGTTGATACACTTATATATGGTATCTCATTTAATTCTTTCAGAATTAGTTCAATTATATGTGGTCCAAAATATTATTAACAATTGCCTCCGCTTTAGTTCTGCCACATGATATTTTTTGGCAAATGTTTGAATCAAAATACGTTTTTTAATAAGAGGAATTGTGCAATCTAGCGATCGGTATGATTGGTGATGCATTACTGCGTGGTAAACAGTTGCTCCTTCTGCAGCTCTAATGAATTTTACATCTTTATTAGATACAAGAAAAGTTTCTAAAATATTTGACGTGTGAGATGAAGATCTGATGTTACGTTTATGTTTTTCGGTGTTAATATGTTCTTTTAATTCCAGTTTTCCCTTATTCGCAATCGAAATGTCGCTATTGCAAATTATACATGTTGCTTCATATTTAGTTTTTCCTCTTTTAAATGATGGATATTCTTTAAGAATTTCTTCCGTTAATAGACATTTTCTTTTCCCCATGCTGTCAGCATTAAATAATTAAATATGATTTTTCGCCGTCGTTGTCTAAAATGAGAAAATACGTGTCTTAAACTTTAAACTTAATAGTAGATAATAAACTAATTACTAATTCCAATTATAATTTATTACCATACGTACTTCTTACTGTATATAAAAAATAATTTGATGAAACAGGTTGACAATACTGATATAAATTAATAAAATATGGATCACAGACCGTCGCGAAGTGCGTTGTAGAGAGTAGTGCTGGAAGATGGATGCTAGAACGCTGAACTGGGGAATCACAGTATCATAGACCTAATTCTATAGACTGCAACTGGAATGCATCTCGCAACCGAAGCGCAAAGTCTTACTACATCAATTATTTTATTATTAGTTAGAGTATAAAGTTTATTAGATTAAAATTGAAATTTTTTAAAATTTTCGTATAGAAAGCTGTAAAATAAATTCAAAAAAAATTGGACCATGTGATTATTTTAAAAAACTAGGACACTTTGTAAAAACCCGCGAGGACTTCCGAGGACGCCTCCAAAAAGAGGATATGTCCTCGTAAACTAGGACGTCTGGTCACCCTATATATATTAATTTAGTGTGAATGAATATTAAGAAATTGTTTTCCAATGTATAATACGAAAATAAATAAATTTTCAAGGAATATCATACCCCTGATCACATTCCTTATGTATGTACTCGTATAATATATGCATATATAATTTTCATATAGAAAACAGATTACCAAATAATATTGAATTAATGCTGATAATTCTTATGAATCTGATGTTAAATGAGCAATTCATATTTTCAACGTAGTGATTAATATAGTATTGTATAAGTCAATCGTTAAGTCAGTCAGTAATTTCGTTTATTATTAACCAGTACTTACTGAAATTTATACAAAACAGAATATTTTTAACAATAGTAAAAGTAAATAATTCGCATATTACATATGTTTCTTTGCATTGTAATATTTTCCTAGCAATTTTGTATTATATTACAAGATAAATAAATGTGCGACTTACAATATACAAAAATATAAAAGTGAAACAATTAAGTTTCATTTTGATAGTAACGAAGAGTTTTGAATTCTTCGTAACTATTTTGTTCCTGATGTGATACACCTTATTGTTTCGTCATAACAACTTTAGGATATTTCACCATATTGAATGTATAAAAACAAAAACATTATAAACCATAGTACATTATTGTTGATCTGTTGTATAAATGCTGCAATTCACAGCATTGGGTGATCAATAAATGAGTATTTCTACGGTACAATGGTTAAGAAAGAAACTTACTCGGAAGAGAACTCTGGTTGCACCAATATAAATTGGTCGTGGTAACACACAAACAGATGATGCATTCAAGAATAAGTGTAAAGTACACGAACAATGATGAATTATTCGGGTTACTGCCCAGTGTGATGAATTCTGGAGTCAGTATGGAGAAAATGTAACTAAGTCGGTCGCAGGAAGAGCAGAAGTGATGACTTTTGGAGCCAATATAATGAAGATGTCCTACAATATTTTCAAATATTTATGTTTTATAACACATCATATTGAAAATACTTACGTACTGTTTACTTGCGTTGTGTATGCTTCAACGGCTTTCTCTAGCGATTAGCAGGTAAAGTGTTGTATGGGACTCAAAAAAGCTTGAGTACGTCTGTCTTGTACTTTCTTGATCTCGTTCCGTCCAAGCCAACGTCAAAGTCAAATACTTCAAATTCAAATCGAAGTCCAAAATGAAAAGCGAAGTCAAATATTTCAAGAAACACTATCTAAATGCACTCAAACTCACGAAAAGCAGAATCAGAAATGAAAGAATATTATTTTATCACAATATTTCATTTTTTATTCAGCTCTTTACAATTTCTTGCCATTTCTCGTTTGAAACTAATTGAATTAATTAGGTAATACACAACACAAATTACCTTGAAAAAATATAATTTTTAAATTTGGGACTTTTGTGCCATCTAGCAGGCATAAAAACATTTGTAGTCGTGATTCCCAAGTCCGATAGTTGTCGCTAGGTGAGTACCAAAACCGTACATCTAAGTGAAACTTCCCGGTATTCCCTGGATACCAACTATCGTATTCCCTATAAGTTACAGCTCACACCAGAAATTCATTAATTAATTACCTTAATCATTATTACACAATACATAGAGGAAATAGTTAATAAATATATTATATGGCAGTACACTACATCTCTCTCTTTCTTTATTTAATTGTTATTATAACAAAGTCACAAATACATGAAAGATCTGAAAAGAAAATAATAATTATTTTTCATTATACACTTGCCATTGACCTTCGACTTTTTTCAGGTGGACGATATTTCTTCTTTGAAGTTGGCCAGTTTCGTCATTCTGGATTTGTATGTCTCCTCCTTGTTTATCTGTAACTGTATGGGTTGTGCTGTCAAATGTTTCAGTTAATTTATCTTTTTTAATCAAATTCTTCACACTTTATCACCACACTCAATGTTTCTTTCTGTTGCCCTTCGTGTTCTATCGGCATATGCTTTTCCCCTTTCTTTCTCCAGTCTGTCTCTGTCTATTATTTCTTCTATTATGTCTGCCGATAAATTTTCAATGTTTGGTAATTTGTCTCTGCATTGCCTACAAAAAAAATAATTCTGATGGTGATTTTCCTGTGGTTGAGTGAGGGGTACAATTGTAAATCATCAGAAAATCCTGTACATCAGTTTTCCAATCGCTTCTAGCCGTTTGACTGATTTTAAGTCGTTTCAGTATATCACGATTTTACCGCTCAACTTCTCCGTTCTGCTGAGGCCAGTAAGGAATGGTGTTATATAGGATTATGTTGTTTTCTTTACAAAAATCTTTAAATTCTTTGCTAGTCAATTACTTCCCGTTGTCTGCCATAATTGATTGTCGATTGTCGATTGTAGTTATTGATTTCATGATCTTAATCTCTTTCTATCGACTGTAATAGTCCACTATTACTAATAAATGGTTATGATTTGGTAATGGTCCCATGAAATCTATAGCAATATCAACCCATGGTTGGACAGGTAGGTGTCGGCATTTCATAGGATGCGGTGGATCTGGAGCTGAGACTAATGTACATCCTTTACAGTTTCTTTCTGCTTCACCATCTATTTTGGGCCACCATACTTTTGTGCGAAACCTCTTTTTCATGGCAATTATTCCCGGGTGCCCTTCGTGCGCTGCTTCTAAAACTCGTCCCCTTAATTTCCTTAGGATGACAATTTTGTTTCTTCTTAGAAGTATGTCTCCGCAAAAACAAAATTCTGATTGGAACATTCCGTATTTTTTTACACTGTCTATCCATTTGCCATTGGAAAGTTCTTTTTTAACATTGAGTATCTCTGGATCAGATTTAGATATTTCTATAATGTCTCGTAGGGGTACTGCAACAAGTCTAGAATATTCAACAATTTGATTAATCGACTCTTCACAATTAAATGATTTGCTATTAGTTTGTGTGCAACACAGTTTTGAAAGTGGGTCTGCAATATTTGATTTACCAGGTCGATAAATAACTTTATATCTATATGACTGCAGTCTAAGCACCCATCTTTCAATCCTAGCACACGGTTTTGACTTGGGAGTGAAGATTGCCTCAAGGGGCTTGTGATCCGTTAGTAACTCGAATTCCTCTTTCCCGTACAAGTATATGCGAAAATGTTCAACAGCTCATACCAAGGCCAACGCTTCTTTTTCTGTTTGACAATATATTTTTTCGCAGTCGGTCAAACTTTTACTACCATAGCCTATGACTCGTGGGCCTTTTTCATCAAACTGGATTAATACACAGCCTAAACCTATGGGACTAGGCATCAGCAATAACTTGAGTTCTATCTTTGGGATCATAATAACTCAATGATCTTCTTGAGGACAGTGTGTCCTTTAATTTCATAAATGCGTTCTGTTGTTCTTGTTTCCAAAGATGAGCTATACTAGCATGTTTGCCGAGTCTTTGACGACGTATTTTCCTCATTGGTTCGGTAATAGTGGCCAAGTCAGGAATCCATTTTCCAATGTAATTTGTAAGGCCCAGAAAACTTTGTACTTCTTCCAGATATTTTGGATTGCGAAAACTTTTTACCGCTTCTATATGAGGTAATAGATAGTATGATATAGTATGAACTGTTGTCGAGAGTAGACGTGAAAGTGTGCAGCTCCCGTCAAATTTAAAATTGCCATTTAACTTGGGAAGTGCCGTATTTTTTTAACTTATTAAAGTAAAATGGGTGGTAGTACACGTAGTACAACCGCAGTTAGTGAAATTATATCAACGCTGCTGAAGGATGATACCTTCATAAATAAATTAGTGGAGAAAATGTTCGAGCGTTTTGTTGAAAAAGTCCAAGAAATGAAATTAAAGTATGAAGAAAACAATGCTCGCCTGTCATTGGAAAATAAAAATCTACGCGACGGTATTGATAACCTAGAGCAATATTCCAGAAGAAATAATATCCGTGTCTTTGGGGTGCCAGAAGTGAAGGGTGAGAAAGTCGAATCTAACTGTTTGCAATCAACCTATAGTGCGTTTAAAACTATATATTTTCGTCTTGTTAAAGTATAGTTCATTAAATTTTATTTGGGAGCAATTGTAAATTTTTGACTATTAATCTTTCGATTAATATTTGTTATAATGTGAATATATTACCAAAATGTTCGGGGTCTCAACTCAAAACTTGATGAGTTTCACAATAGTTCATGTTTCAATGATTTTGACGTGGTTTGCGTACCAGAATCTTGGCTTTGTGAAGATGTGTCAAATAATGAATTATTTTATGATACTTTTGAGGTATATCGCTGTGATAGAGATTTTGCAAAAGTTGACAAAACAAAAGGAGGTGGAGTTATCTGTGCAATAAATAATACTTTCCGCTCTATGGCAGTTAATGTTCCGTTGGTGCCAGATGCCAAATTTGATTTTTTATGTGTTAAAGTAGAGCTTTCTCCCGGTAATAGGATTTATATAATCGTAGTATACGTCCCTCCTCCAATAACAACTGAACAGCTTAATATTTTCTATGAAACTGTGGAATCTTTACCCTTCATTTTTTCCGAAAACTATATTATCATAGGAGATTTAAATATCACACAACTTAATGAATATTATCTCTCTGGTAAAACTAATTCAATAATTAATGATTTCCAAAATTTCTCGAATTTAATACTTTCTAATCAGTTTAATAATATTTCCAATACCAATGGTCGAATTTTGGATGTAGTCTTGGCTAATTTCAACTGCATAGTGTCCCACGACCCTGTCCCTTTCGTAAAGGAAGATCCACACCATCCTGCACTGGGTATAGAAACAAATATACAGTACCATAAAAAACACTGCGTACGTCGGATAAGCCAGACTATAATTTTCATAAAACCGATTTCTTGATACTGTACAACTTATTAAATGCTGTCGACTGGAGCGTATTACATTATTATAAAGATGTGGATGCTGCCTTTCAATGTTTTTATGAAATTGTCACAAGTATCTTTGACAAATGTGTGCCGCGAAGAAAAATTAGCCCACGCAAATATCCACCATGGTTTACACCGGAGATTATCGCAAATCTAAAAGCAAAAGATCGAAATCGCCAGCTTTATAAAAGATTGGGACTGGAATCGTGCAAACGTGATTATATTTATCTCCGAGCAAAAATAAAAGACATACGAATAGCACATAATAACTATTTATATAATTAATGCTGAAAAAATATTAAAACTGATCCCAGTCAAATTTGGAAACATTTAAAACTTAAAAATAAGAAGAATGCATCTCGCATCCCAAGCAGTATGTATCTGATAGTGTTTCACAAAAATCAAGAAACAATCTTGATCTTGTCTTGATCTTGTCTTGAAATCAAGACAAGACCAAGACAAGAAATATATTTTATGTCCCAAGACAAGACAAGAATGTATCATCAAGAATCAAGATTTCTTGACAAGAAATCTTGATTTCTTGACAATTAATTTTGTAAATCCGCATTTATAATTATAATTATAATATAAAATATAATATAATTAAAATATAAAATTTGGTATCTCTGACTATGATTTTCAAAATAAATAATTTTATTGAAATCGACACGACAGTTGATGGTATAAGTCTAAATTATCAGGTAAGTATACCTCGTCCTCGTAATATAGACTTGTGCGTTAAATATACTATTATTTTAGTTGGCTGTGACCTGTTACTTCAATTATTAGTTTTGTAAACGAAATTAGTAGTTTTGTAAACAAAATTATTAGTTTTGTAAACAAAACTAATAATTACTGTGTCTACGTTTTTTAACGAATGTATCAAAATATGTTAGGTACGTTGCAATGCTTGCATTGAAATTGATCGTTATTATTTGAGCAATTATTAATATGTATTAAAAATTGAATAAAATTATTTTTAAAAAATCAATGGTATATAAACTAATAACTGACGTCATAAGTCAAAACCAATTAAAATTAGGTAGATAATAATTACTCTTTTAAGAGCTTCGTTCGTTTCCGGATATGACTTTATTAGTAAAAGTCAGTCTATTTTACATACCCTATGAAATTATAGCATGTAAATATTCATTAACACTCTGTATATGATAGAACCTCACGGAGGCTATCCCATGGGGAGTTTACACTATGTTTATTTTTAAAACTATTCAATATTATTTTACAAAATTTGATATCTAAGAGTTTTCCGATATGTCCGTTTCAACTAAAATATATACTTTCAAAACAGTGTCTCACTGGAATTAATCCGTAACTTACTTTATATGAAATAATATTATGCTATATTTTTACCTCTCGCTAAGAGAGGTATTGGATTCATGCTAAAAATCGCATATCCAGATTTTATTGAATAAGCACGTTTTAAGGTCCCTACAATCCGATTTTAACATTTTTACAATGATGTCTGTGTGTGTGTGTGTGTGTGTGTGTGTGTGTGTGTGTGTGTGTGTGGATGTGTGTGTGTGTGGGATGTTGGAAGGACGGTTACTCAAAAACTATAAGACTTAAAATTTGTTTAACAACGTATTTCCCAATCGGACATTCATGGGAAGATCTGAAAAGGTTTTGGTAACAATTGGACAACCGGAAGTAGAAGATTCTTGAAAAAAAATCTTCTAAATATTATTTTTTGAAAATTTTTCTTGATAATATTAAAGAAAAATAAATTCTCTTTCTGATACATTTAAATATTTTTATACATATTTTATAGATTTAGAGATAAAAGGAATATAATATATAAAATAATGTTGTAATTAATTTTACAACCGAAAGGATGCCATGAAAAATAGTTGCAAATTTAAATTATTTGTAACTGACAGATAAATGTCAGTGTCAGAAAGAATGAAAGAAAAATGTACTTGGAGAATCCCTTAGTTCTTGATCTGTGACTATTATGGAGATGACAAGTCTAGGTTGAAGGACTTAAATTTGTTTCAAACATTATGGGACAATGTACACCAGTACTATAGACTAGAGTAACTTTGAATTGCGAAAAATCTATCAAATTCTTCTCAAGTAAGTTGTAAGTATTGACAAAATTACACATCGATATAAGAATAATCGGAGTGCAATCTATCCGTCACTTTATTAAAGGGAATTAGTGTTATTTAGATATAACATGTATGAAAAAATAAAATGTAAAAGAAGATATGTAAGAATAGATGCACAATCCATATATACATTTTAGACCGCCCAAAATTAATGTTTTTACTAGAAGAATATGAAGAGAAAGTAAACAACGTTGTTCGAATTGAAAATTGCAGTTACCAGCCTAATATTTATATATGGTAAACTCTACTTTGTAATTTATTGTAACATAATTTATGGTAAAATATCTTCATGTTGAGACATGCTATTATTGAATAATAAAGAAGTTTATACGTCATAGATTTATATGAATATATTATTTGTATTTATAAAAATATTCTTTGCTTTATGCATACAGCCAGGTAAAATATACGGCGAGAGGTTATGTGCTGGCCACATCAGATTTTTTATTTTACTATTGAATTAAGCAAACAATTTTATATATAAAATAATAAAAACATTTTACTCATATGATCAACCATTTCCTGCGTAATTTAACTTTTTTGAATTTTTGCCCTAAATACAGCCACTTCCTTATCGCTCTATTGGAATATATGTAAACAAGAATGCGGACCTTATTTTATTCGTATGCGCGTACAGTTTATATGTTAGAAAATAGATAATAGAACTAATATTTACAATTAAGTAGTGAAATATCTTCGGAAATATCCCAATATTTCGTGAATGGAATCAAATTTCTTCTATTTCTTTTATATAGAAATCTTTTGTTTTTACTGTTATGAGTTTTTTTGTACATGTACATCAACTTAAGTTAAAAAATATAAGAAACTATTTTTGTTTAATGGTACTACATACTATATAGGTACATGTTAATTTGGTTTGTGTACTCGTAATGCATCATATAAAATAAAAAAAGTTATGCCTGTTGCCTTTATTAAAAAAAAACAGTATAACAATATATTGACAAACTGGCGATTAGACTGTTAATTAATTAGGTTGCCCCCCGAACACCCCGGGGTCCGGCCCTTCGCGACACGACGAAATCAGTAACATAGAAAAAGAGCCAATGGCAGACGCCAACGCTACACTTAAGCGTTCGGATTGGATAAAGCGATAGAGAAAGGGGATTCCCCTAAAACGTCAAGAATCAAGAAATATCAAGAAATCTGGAAACAAGACAAGAAGTAAGTCGTCAAGAAATGAGCAAGACAAGAATTTTTTATTTTCTTGTCTTGAAAATCAAGACAAGACAAGAAATGATCATCAAGACAAGATTTCTTGTCTTGATGAAACACTAGTATCTGAATGATAATAAATATGAAAATGGTCCCGATATAGCCAATGGTTTTGCATCATTTTTTTCCAGTTAATTTTCATTATGCTCGACATCGTCCTTTCCAAACTCTATTATGTTATCTATAAAATTTAAAGTTCCTTTACAATCAATTAAAAAAAATTCCATTATTTTTGGAATATCTCTGGTGCATATGTTATTCCAAACATAAGCCTCTTATATCGTAACAGACCTCTTTTTGATATGAAAGTAGTAATGAATCTGGATCTTTTGGAAATCTCAACTTGATGGAAAGCATTTTTTATATCTAACCTCGAAAATTATTTTGCCTTTCTCAATTGTGGTAGTAAAGTATTCATAGTTGGCAGGGGATGATTTTCACGTGAGATTGCTTGGTTTGCTCTTCTCATATCGATGCATATCCTTACATCACCGTCTCCTTTCAAAACAGGCACCTTGGTGGAATGCATGTATCAACAGTTTCGAGAATAGTAAGAAGAGTATCAGAAGCAATAGCTGAGTTAGCACCGCAATATACATCTTTTCCGTCAACGCCCGCAGAAATGAAAACAACTCAAAATGATTTTTACGACATCGCTTCATTTCCTAGAGTTATTGGAGTCATTGGTTTGTTTTTGTTGTCTTGTAATATAAGTAGTAATTTTTTTTTAATTCTACCAGACGGAACTCATATTAAAATTAATTCGCCCGGTGGTAATGATGCTGAGATATACCGAAATAGAAAAGGCTGTTTTTCCAATAATATACAGGCAGTTGTAAATGCAAATTATATAATTACTGATTTAGTAGCACGCTGGCTCCACACATGATTCGACTATTTTTAATAATAGTGTACTGAGAAGAAATTTTGAAAATAACATGTATCAAAATTCAGTTTTATTAGGTATTATTTCAATTTCTAATAAATTACAGATATTAATATTTTGAATGATAGGTGATAGTGGTTATAATGTAAGAAATTATTTATTCACACCGCTGTTAAATCCACTAAATGAACCGGAACAATTATATAATCAATCTCTAACAAGAACAAGAAAGAAAATTTATTTGGAATCTGGAAACGTAGATTTCCGATTCTGGCATACGGTTGTCGATTGAAATTGAGGACATTATTGACAGTTATAGTAGCAACTACCATTCTTCATAACATAGCCAGAAAAAAAGAAGAAAATCCACTTATTGAACAAGATGCCATTTTACAGGTGTTGATCAATGATGGGCAAATTACCAGCTATACCAAATGCCCATGAAAATCGAGGGGCAGGATTCAAGCACGAAGAAATGTAATTAATAATTTCTTTGCAAATTTAGTATAATTTTAGAACATTATGATTATTTTCTTAATTACAAAATTACAAATTTAATATTTTCAAAAACTTAAATATAATGTTGTTTTTATTCTAAGCCTAACTGTCGTTTACGAATCTTAATATCTAATAATAATAATTATCTTTTTAATTCATGTTCTTCCTCTTCTCGCTTAATTTTGGCTTGATAGTCATCTTCATCTCTTCTTCTTTTTCTTCAAAATCTTCATTTTGTGATTTGTAAAAAGCTAATTTCTCTTCCGCAATTTCTCTATACAAATCAGTGAGTTCTTTTTTCTCCGGAGTCATCGTTGGACGCCTCTTTCTTGTCCATTCTTTTACACTCTCTGAACTTTTTTTCGGAATGCCAGATATTAGCTGTTTGGATTTCTGGCTCTGTAGATGGGCGGGTGTATGCTTTCCCCAGTCTATAATAGGGTTACTGAACTCATCAGATTCCTGAACAGTTATTTCCCTATTATTTTGAGTCGTAGTATCATTTAGTTCTATTACAATATTTTCAAATATATTATTATCTACTTCTTCTATTACTAGGTTTTCGGACATATGTGTATTTTCCCTATTTTTATTTGAAGATCCTTAATTTGGAACATGGTCGCTACCAAAAGTATTTTTCAACCCAAAAACAGTTTTTTCATTTAATAATGATAATGTCAAATCAAAGGCAGGATCTTTCGTTGCAGTATCAGGAGGGCCAGATCCTGTTTTTCGAATGGAAAGTTTCTGATCTGCTGCTTCTTTTTTGATTTTTTTTTCAAATTATTAAAATATCCCCTTAGTTGTTCCGTGGAGCGATATACACCTAATGACAAGTCATTATTTTAAAAATCAAATTAAATAAATGCCAATTTAGTAATAACCTGCTGGAGATATTATAGCATTAAAATCTTTTTCTACGTTTTGCTAAGCTGTTTCCTTATCTTTCCAAGTGGCATGATCGGTTTTTTTATTGCAAATAATTGGTTTACATTTTTCCACAATATTTAGTAAAACCATTTTCTCATCATTTGAGTAGTTTGGCTGTCGTAACCTTTTATCTGCCATCTAAACACATAAATAAATTGAATACTTCAAAATGTACATTATCTTTCAACTTGTTCTTGACTTACCGTACATACTGTATTTATTAGATTCACACCACGCGTTACACTTTCGCAAAAAATATCAGATATGAATGAACAATAGCAAAATGTCAATAAGGAACAAAAACGTATATGAAATTACAAATGATAAACATATAAATTTAAAAATGTCACACAAATGTCATAATATTGCCCGTTGTTTATTCGTCATAAAACGAATAGTCCGAAAATCTGAAAGTTATCTTAACTATGACCTAATTTGATGCTGTGCAATGCATTTAATATTTACTAGTAGTTAAACTAATCTCCCGGTTAAGTAACTAATACTTTTAGGGCCGGTTGTATAATTACTGTTAGAATACAAGTTAGCGATGCTGTCTCCATAGAGTTGTTGAATATACATGATTGACATGTTCAGTTTTCGTACAATATAATGTCATAATTTTGTATTGTTCAAATAAATAAAAAGGTCTTATTTTGTGAATATATCTTTTAATAAAACTAGAATATTAAAAGGTTATGGGGCCCAATGGGCCAGTAATGCCCAAGTATTAAATAGAAAGGATAAAGATAAGTATAATATATAGAAAGTCAAAAAAAAAAATCAATAAAATATTATAACAGAAAAATGGCTTCGAGCAAGAATGCTTTGTTACCTCAATTGAAAGATGGTACAAACTTTATAAATTGGAAATTTAAAATTAAATTAATATTGGAAGAAAAAGGTGTTGCGTCAATTTTAGAAATAAATAATACAACAGAAGCTAATAAAAAACTTGATGCAAAGGCGAGATCAATTATAGTTCAATGTCTATCAGATAAATATTTAGAGTATGTAAAGAAAGGAAAAACAGCAAAGGAAATGAGTGAGTGTCTGGAAAATGTATTTGAAAGAAAAAGTACATTCAACAAATTATATTTACGAAGACAATTATTAACACTAAAATGTAAAAGTAACGAGAAATTGCAAGAACATTTTCTTAAATTTGATACAATAATAAATAATTTAGAAAGTAGTGGATGTAGAATGGAAGAAACTGACAAGGTATGTCATCTTCTATTGACATTGCCAGAAATGCTATGAAAATGTTGTAACAGCAATAGAGACCATGAGTGCAGAAAAAGTTATGAATTTAGACTTTGTAAAATCATGTCTTCTGGATGCTGAAATTAAACAGGAAGATAAAAGTAACAAAACTACAACAGATGAAGTGGCATTCAGTACCTCAAAACAGATAGAATGCTATAAATCTTATTTTGTGAATATATCTTTTAATAAAACTAGAATATTAAAATAAACTGCAGCTTAAGAGATCGGCAGTTTAAAGTTAAATTCTCGTTTAACGAAAGTATTCTTAAACGAAGTATATCAACTGTTGCCATAGTGAATTAAAAAAATATAATTTGACAGTGACATATAAGAAATAAGGTAGGTACGTATTATTATGAAGATATATGAATTAAATATTCTTAATATTTTTTAAATTAAAGTAATGGAAGGAGAGCAAAGGAAAAGGGCTATTAATTTTTTGGCGAAGGAGGAAAACATTTTAGTATCACTAGTAAAAAAATATCAGGACAAAATTGAATGTAGAAAAACAGGTACTATATGGCAAATCGGGACAAAATATTAGCTTGGGAACAACTTTCAAATGACTTTAATTTACTGTGTGGGGAAACATTTCGGGATTTCAAAACTTTAAGAAATAAATATGAAAATATAAAAAATAAATCAAAAAATAAGTACGCAGAGGAGAAACGGTATAATCGGGGTACAGGAGGGGGTCCACCACAAGAAATTCATATAACAGACACAGACAATGCTTTAAAAGAAATACTACGCACACAAATGACAGGATTAATATCCAGATTTGATATGGATAGCCCTGATTAGTGTAAATCAAAATATTTTCGTATAACGTATTCACATTTATTTTCTAATAATATGATAATTGTCTCTAGTAGTGGAATATAATGATTCAGAGAGAGAGAGAACAGGTACTCTGATACGTTTACAGGTATGATTATTTAATATATTATATTTTATACCAACGTACGTAGTATTTCAATACTATGTTTGTAGTGATGAACCATGGCGCAGGAGAATCATCCACTAGTGTTGTTATTATTTCTGGGCCGAATATAATGCCAGGTAACATTATGATAATATTATTATTAAATTTGAGCACAGTAATTATTTATTTCTGTATATAGAATCAAAGCTGGCATTTCTGCAAGAAAAAAAATTTCGACTGGTCGTCATACACACCTGCTAAATTACCGACACCATTTTCAGAACCTCTGAGTCTGATTAACCATAGTGCTGGAGAATCATCCACTAATGTAGTCGTTATTTCTGAGCCGGATATAATGCCAAGTAAAATTATGATAATATTAAAGTTGAGTACAGTAATTATTTATTTCTGTATATAGAATCAAATCCAGGCATTTCTGCACGAAACAAAATTTCCGACTGGTCGTCATACACACCGCTAAGTTGCGAACACCGGTCTCGAAACCTTTGAGTCTGAGTCATGAGAAGAATAAAATTTCAAATATAAGTCGAACAAAAAGGAAGCCTCTCACAAATAAACTTTCATTATGGGCTGCATCAAAAAAAGAAAATGTTGAGCTTCAAATAATATTTATGTTAGAACATAATTTAAAGCTAAAACAAATGGAAGAAAGAAATCTACAAATGATGCGAACTGAAGAAGAAGAGCATAATAAAAGAATGGAACTGCTAGAAATTGAAAAACAAATATTATTAAAAAAATTATAATTTGTTCTTATTTTATAGTTGCTAGCTCTAGAGTTTTGTTCCTTTATTTAGTTTTAATTACTTTTTTTCTAATTTAAATTATAATTCGTAGAATATGTTCGTTAATTTAGTTTCTCATAATAATAAAATGTTAATAAATGAAATTTAAATATATCAATTTTGTTATAATCTCGAAAAATACTGGGTAATGAGTCCATGTCTTGCCAAATTCAGTTGACATTTACATAAATTTTGTTTTTCAATATAATTATTGTAATTTTCAATCAAGGAAATATATATGTATAAAAGAGTTGTTGTGTGTTTCTTTACTAATTAAAGCATATTGTATGTTGAGAATATTCAAGATTTACAATAATTGTTAATGCCACCAATATCTCGAACTGTTACGTTGCCGATATTATTTACGAAGTTTATAGCAACTTCTTCCTCTTCGTTTACAGGTGGTTGTATGTCTCGCATGACACAAGCAATGTTATGTAGCACTGCCGTAGCAATAGATTGTCACCGTACTCTCCGTTTTCAAATTCATCTCTTATGGATGAATTATTAAAAATTGTGGAATCGTGTGAAGATCCTGGCCAACGACAAACAATATTTGTTAATGAAAGTTAGGCATTGCAAATGGCCTGAACATTCAAAAAAAAGAATTCTTTGCGATTCCGAAAATTCTCGGGATCTGGCCCTCCCGGTGATGATATTTTAACATGCGTGCAGTCCAAAGCACCAATACATTTTGAGAATTTTGCAATATTAAAAAATCTTTGTCTTGTAGTTAATATTTCACTTTGCGTTTCGGCATTTTTATAAAATTTCGAGATAGTTGTGCAATTGCTTCGGATACTTTGTGAACAGCTCTGCTTGCTGTTGACTTATCAATTCCACAAAAATCTCCCACAACTTGTAACAGAGAACCAGTCGCAAAAAATCTCAACGTTACCAGAACCATATCCTCCGCTGAAAGAGCATGATGTAATAGATGTGGATAATTAACTGATACATAAATCTTACCTGTCTGTGGGTAATGATATATTATTTCGAATTTCACTTAAAATTAATTTTACTGAATCTTTAGATAGCCGAAATCTTTGAATGAATTCATTCTCATTCCATATTTCAAAAGGATTTGGCCTTTCTCGAAACACCCGCAGCTTTCGAGAATTTTCTATTATATTTATTATTTCAATGACATCTTCATCGTCAGTAATATTTTCTTCAAATTCATCCATCATTATTTAACTATCTTTCAAAATTAATTGTCAAAATGACAAAGAGTTAAGATCAGTTTAAACGGTCGATCACGAGCGTTTAACAAAAATACAGTTTAAACCAAGTATAAACAGTAAACCGTTGATGTACAACAGGATATTTGCGCGTTAACCATGGTTTTGCAATAAACATGGTTTAAACTGTGATTGTACAACCGGCCCTTAACCAGAACCTGTGCAAATGGCTATTAGTTACATTCTCATTAGAGTAAATCCCCTAAAACATAAATTCTTTTTATATTATTAACTACATATATTGGTGGTGGTGCAATCACTACTATCACTATTTTCACTAGAATATATTTTTTGATGAAAATTGCTACTTATATACAGAGCTGGGCAAATTACTTTCAAAAAGTAATTGAATACAATTACAATTACTTTAACCAAAATATACTCAAATTACATTTAAAAATAATTACAATTAGAGAAATGTAATTAAATTACCAATTACTTTTGGATTGTAATTGACATTTTAATTACCTTTTCAATTACTTTACTAAAAAAAAAAATTTTCACCTTACATTAATAAATAAAAAAAACAAGAAATAATGTGAAATACGACATAAATAAAAGTGCCGACTCTGTAAAATTTTGACTAGTCGTAGCTACCGTTTTGGATTGAAATTATATGCAACTCGAAGGTTGAACAATTCTTCCTTTTTAAAAGATCGATGCACCAATTTCTGTTTGGGGTAGGAAAATCTGCCTCACTACCAGGTAGACACGAAAGTGATCCTTCATATAGTGGGATGCAAATGTTTTAAAGTGATTTGGAATTTCCGTAACACAAGTTACCTATATATACAGGCTGAGTCTGTATATGTATCCCGGGGATTCCCTTACGTGTTGTTTCAAAATAGTAATTAATATTTGAAAAACCAAATTTTCAAAAGTAATTGAGTACAATTACTTTTTTTTACAAAGTAATTAATTACAAATTACAATTTGGAAAAAGTAATTTAATTAGTAATTAATTACCAAACGTAATTAATTACTGCCCAGCTCTGCTTATATAACAATTACCATAAATATTAAATAATGATGTTATTATTATTTATTTTTCTCTATTTTTAAAATTTGAATTAAATTTAATTTTGTGTTCAGGTTATCAGTTTGTCACTGAATCACTGAAATTTATTATTTATTTTAGTAAGCAATTATTAAGATAATACTTTTATCACTTTGCGTATTATTTAAGGTAATAATCACGAAATTGTAAGTTTTTTTTTCACAGAACATACTTAGCTAAGTAGTATAGCCAGTGTGTACACTGTATGAATGAAAAGTAAATTAAAATAATTCCTGCTTCTCCGTGCTATATGGTCTTTATCTCATTGCTACCAGCAACCAGGTCTAAGGTTAAATTATATCATTCAACAAGATGTGTTGAAATTTCTCAAAAACAAAATACGTCAATCGAAATAAGTTTAACGGCGTAAGGTTAAATTATATCTAAAAATAAATTTTATCAACCAGCATTCATTCCTTAATCCGTTTCTCATAGCCATCAAAAGAAACAGCCGAGCAGCAGCTACTGCTGCTGCTGTTATAACCGTTGTCAAACACGCCGCACGATGTCGCCACACCGTAGCCACGCCACCGCCACTACTATACCTAGTTCCAAATATAATCACCGTTATCACATAGGTGACAACTTACCTGTAAAACAATACAAAAATACGTCTTAAAACCTAACCCCACCACCACCTCTAAGGTGTTACAAACGTACCCCTTCAAATCTAATGGGGTCACAGGGGTTACTAAATAACTACCTGAAGAAATACCCCTAACACCTAATGGGGTTGCAAATGAACCACCTCCATGGTACAGGTGGATAGCTACAGGCCATCGAGTTCGAGCCCGTGCAAGAACAACCAATGTGGAGCCAGAACCGACACAGCTTATCTACTTCGACAGTCTTCAAATACTCGTTATATACTTTACTTATTTACAGTTTTGTTAAAGTTCTTAAACGTTTAAATTCATATTGCCTTCGAGTTTGCAAAAACTTACGTCTGTAATATACCTTAGATGTAATGTATTTAATCTCTGGTGTAAGCCATATTTTGGAAAATTCGAACTTACCGATTTGGACTTAAGTACTGAATTATTTAAAATAGTATAAATGATATCATAAAGACTGATTTTGGTCGTATATAACTCTAAGTAAGACACAGAAGTGCATTGCGATGCATTATACTTTAGAACCATGAACAGGATTTGAGACCAGTGGTTTATTACAGTAGAGTTGCAAGTAGAGGAGAATTCATGTATCATAGTTACGACCTTGAAACCCTGGCAGTAGTGGAATCAATTAAGAATATTTGACAGTATTTTATTGGTATTATATTTTCTATAATTACAGATTGTGCAGCTGTGAGAAGTAAATTTGTCAAGGGAGATATAATGCCGTGTATCGCAAGATGGAGATTGTCTATTCAGGTATGTAATTTTGAGACTACAGATCGGGTGAATGGATGACATATGTCGATTTGTTGAGTAGGATTACGATAACTGCTGCTTTTATAGAGGCGCTTGATTGAATATTGGAATATAAATACAAAATGGAAGCTCCGGTGGGAGTAGTGAGTGGTCCCCCATTGTGCGAGACACCATGTAATTAAAAACTCATTAAAAACTCATTAACTGGCGCCAGTTCAAACTGCCCTGAAGCAATTTAAGTACCTTATTTAGTTTACCGTCTATAGTTATTATTCAATTTACTATCTGGAAATAATAATACCTGATGCATAATATTCGTCCGGGTATTCGTCTATACTAACATCATCTATCATCATCTCACAAGCACTGAAGAATCATACCCTCTCTGAGTATGGCATCAGCATCGTCTCACAAATACTTTTCAAACCATTTCATAGAATTCAATTGTAAATTTCCAGCTTATTTATTTCTATAACAGAGGCCCATCAAGTTAGAATGCCCACCAGTAGTGAGTGGTCCCCCATGTTGCGAGACACCATGTAATTAAAAACTCATTAACTGGCGCCAGTTCAAACTGCCCTGAAGCAATTTGTTGTTGTGGAATTTTGTTTATTAATATAAATGTTATTTATAGTCAAAAATGTGAATTCTCAAGGTCATTCGTTAATAAGGTCATTTGAGGTTATTTTTAATTTCCTGGAAAGAATAGGTTATTGTATTTCTGCGAATTTTTTTGTTTTGATTGTTGTGTAATTAGATTATTTTATATTAATTTTAATTTGGAAGATATTTATTTGATTTGATATATGCTTATAATTAAACTGAGATGTTTATTACTAAATTTAATTATGTCGCGGGCATCCGTACCGACACGCAGAGGGACCGCCGAAACGACGCACCGCTGGACCGCGAGCATGACATAGATTATTCTAAATCTAAAAATTATTACTGCTGATCAAAAAAGCAATAAATAAATTTCATCATAATTGGCGGAAAACGAGAAATTAGCATAGCTTAGTTTACAAATAAAAACAGGCCTAGAAGCGAAGTTAGGACAAAGTTTATATCCATGGAATATACCCAAAGATAAATAAATATTTTTAAATAATGTTTATACCATTAGTTTTATTAATAATAATGTGTTCAATGTTGTAACAGAATTACTAAGTTACGTACAGGTTAATAATAAAAATATATAATAAATATATTAGTATAATTTATCAACAAAGTGCTCCTGAAATAAATTAAACTAAATGTGAAAAGCAAACACCCAAATTTTCAATTTTAAAATGAATTCGAGTATACATACATACGAGGTTTCAGCAATTTCTACTGTAAATCATTGCGACTATATTTTTCTGTTCCTGGAATTCAAATTTTGAAACTCCTTAAGAAATGTGTATGTTATGTTAACGAGTAAGTACAAAAATAAGTGCATGTGAAAATATAATAAACATGAAAAATTTTGGTCATTAATAACCAGTTGGGTAAATATAGCTATAGTGTTATTGATTTGATACTAGCTCGTAATTAAACTGAGATGTTTATTACTAAATTTAATTTTCTCTCGTAGGCCTCGTGTAATTAGGTCAACAATTGTTCATCGTTTTTACCAATAGCAACACGTCGGTTTGGCGCACTTCTCCGTACACCAAATGCATATCGGTATATTCTTGGTTAGTGAAAGTGACAGGCATTTATAAATATCAAATTACTACGCCGCTGATTACAAATTTAGCGTCGATATGACAACTGACAAATATTGCTTTTGGAACAACTTGATTTTTAGATTTTAACTTAATAAGAAGCTGGTTTGTAATTGGGCGACTTTGCAGTTCCATAACTTTTATAACTCGACAGATAAAGCAAAATAAATTTCAAATACCTTTTAACTCCTTAGTAAGAATAAAAATTTTCTTGTTTAAAATAATATGTATTTCACAATCTAACTGTGACAAAGCGTCGGGATGGATATGTTGGAAGTTTTGAAAAATAATCCATGTTTTTTTTTTATTATTATTATTTAGGATATTTCAACTGCCATGGTTATTAGCATCCAAGGTTACATAATAGTACAGATATTTTACATTATATTAATATTAGTATTTTACATTATATTTCATTTATCAGGTTCGTGTCTTTTAAGTATTTAATAATGTTTTCGGTATTATTGAAGAGTGCGATTTTTAATGTGTTCTGTATATTGTATTTTCTTCTTTGGGTGGTATATTTTGGGTAATCTACTATAATATGTTTCACTGTAATTTGTGTGTTGCATGTGTCACATAGGGGTGGGTCTGTTTTGTTCATTAGGTATTTGTGTGTGATGTTCGTGTGGCCTATTCTTAATCTTGTTATTGTGATCTGGTGTTTTCGGTTTTGGAGCATCTTTAGGGGCTTTGTATCCTCTTTTATGCTTCTCAATTTGTTTTCTTGTGGTGTTCATTCCCAGTGCTTGTTCCAAAGTTGTGTGGTTTGAAGGTACTTTTCACATATTTGTGTGGTATTTGGATGGTGGTAATGTTGTTGCTTCTCTCGCTGCAATGACCGCTTTTTCATTACCTTTGATTCCTGTGTGGAAAGGAGTCCAGAATATGATGACGTCTTGTTTGAGGATTTGTGTTATCGTGTATATGTTTTCTTTGATTTTTTGTATTATTGGATCCATACTGTAGAGGTCCTGGATACTTTGGTTTGTACTTAGTGAGTCAGTGCATATAATGTAGTCTTTATAGTTGTTCAGGTTGAGTATGTGCTCTGTGGCTTTGAGCAATGCATGCGTTTCGGCGGTGAATATTGATGTTGTCTTCGGCAGGTGGTATTTGTAGTTTTCGTGTTTGTGGACTATGGCTGAACCCGTTTCATCATTTAATTTGGATCCATCAGTGAAAATTATTTCGTAGTTATGGTTTCCATTTATTAGTTCATTAAATTTGGCTGGGAATAATTCATTTGGAGTAATCCATGTTTTAGTTTTCTAATATTTCAGAAATTATAATTTAATATGAAATTTCTTTTTAAAATTGTGATGAAACTAAAATCATAATAATAAAAAATGCAAAACAGTTTTAAATGTTATTTTCGCGTGATTAAACTGTAAAGGTAATTATTACAAAATCCTTGGGCCTCAGGAAATAAATTTCAACTTTTAAATGAATGCTAGTATATCCAGTTTTCCAAATTTCAGATTTAAAATGAACAGGGCATTTCTAAATAACAAATTACTACGCCGCTGATTACAAATTCAGCGTCGATATGATAACTGACAAATATTGCTTTTGGAACAACTTGATTTTTAGATTTTAACTTAATAAGAAGCTGGTTTGTAATTGGGCAACTTTGCAGTCCCATAACTTTTACAACTCGACAGATAGAGCAAAATAACATTAGGACGTATAAGTTATACATAACTATTTAAAAGTTGAAATTTATTTCTTGAGGCCCAAGGATTTTGTAATAATTACCTTTACAGTTTAATCACGCGAAAATAACATTTAAAACTGTTTTGCATTTTTTATTATTATGGTATTAGTTTCTTCACAATTTTAAAAAGAAATTTCATATTAAATTTTAATTTCTGAAATATTAGAAAACTAAAAAATGGATTATTTTTCAAAACTTCCAATATATCCAACCCGACGCTTTGTCACAGTTAGATCGTGAAATACGTATTATTTTAAACAAGAAAAATGTTATTCTTACTAAGGAGTTAAAAGGTATTTGAAATTTATTTTGCTTTATCTGTCGAGTTATAAAAGTTATGGAACTGCAAAGTCGCCCAATTACAAACCAGCTTCTTATTAAGTTAAAATCTAAAAATCAAGTTGTTCCAAAAGCAATATTTGTCAGTTGTCATATCGACGCTAAATTTGTAATCAGCGGCGTAGTAATTTGATATTTATAAATGCCTGTCACTTTCACTAACCAAGAATATACCGATATGCATTTGGTGTACGGAGAAGTGCGCCAAACCGACGTGTTGCTATTGGTAAAAACGATGAACAATTGTTGACCTAATTACACGAGGCCTACGAGAGAAAATTAAATTTAGTAATAAACATCTCAGTTTAATTACGAGCTAGTATCAAATCAATAACACTATAGCTATATATACCCAACTGGTTATTAATGACCAAAATTTTTCATGTTTATTATATTTTCACATGCACTTATTTTTGTACTTACTCGTTAACATAACATACACATTTCTTAAGGAGTTTCAAAATTTGAATTCCAGGAACAGAAAAATATAGTCGCAATGATTTACAGTAGAAATTGCTGAAACCTCGTATGTATGTATACTCGAATTCATTTTAAAATTGAAAATTTGGGTGTTTGCTTTTCACATTTAGTTTAATTTATTTCAGGAGCACTTTGTTGATAAATTATACTAATATATTTATTATATATTTTTATTATTAAACTGTACGTAACTTAGTAATTCTGTTACAACATTGAACATATTATTATTAATAAAACTAATGGTATAAACATTATTTAAAAATATTTATTTATCTTTGGGTATATTCCATGGATATAAACTTTGTCCTAACTTCGCTTCTAGGCCTGTTTTTATTTGTAAACTAAGCTATGCTAATTTCTCGTTTTCCGCCAATTATGATGAAATTTATTTATTGCTTTTTTGATCAGCAGTAATAATTTTTAGATTTAGAATAATCTATGTCATGCTCGCGGTCCAGCGGTGCGTCGTTTCGGCGGTCCCTATGCCCGCGACATAATTAAATTTAGTAATAAACATCTCAGTTTAATTATAAGCATATATCAAATCAAATAAATATCTTCCAAATTAAAATTAATATAAAATAATCTAATTACACAACAATCAAAACAAAAAAATTCGCAGAAATACAATAACCTATTCTTTCCAGGAAATTAAAAATAACCTCAAATGACCTTATTAACGAATGACCTTGAGAATTCACATTTTTGACTATAAATAACATTTATATTAATAAACAAAATTCCACAACAACAAATTGCTTCAGGGCAGTTTGAACTGGCGCCAGTTAATGAGTTTTTAATTACATGGTGTCTCGCAACATGGGGGACCACTTACTACTGGTGGGCATTCTAACTTGAGGGGCCTCTGTTATAGAAATAAATAAGCTGGAAATTTACAATTGAATTCTATGAAATGGTTTGAAAAGTATTTGTGAGACGATGCTGATGCCATACTCAGAGAGGGTGTGATTCTTCAGTGCTTGTGAGATGATGATAGATGATGTTATTATAGACGAATACCCGGACGAATATTATGCATCAGGTATTATTATTTCCAGATAGTAAATTGAATAATAACTATAGACGGTAAACTAAATAAGGTACTTAAATGTCTCGTGATCTAATTAGTGACGCGTATGAATGGAAACAGAAGTTAAAATTCAAGCTATGTCTAGAGAGATGACGATTAAGGCTGTTATGGGACTGATTTTATAAGAAGAACGATTGAACGAATATATCTTTTGTGGGTGATCTGCAGAGAGAGCATTAGGGACCCGGATATATGTTTTGGTGGCGATCTGTCAATAGGACCCGGATATATGTTTTGCGGGTGATCTGCCTAGAGGGCAGGAGGAACCCGGGTATATGTTTTGGGTGATCTATCATAGGGCAGTAGGGACCCAGTAGAACTTGTATGTTTTGTAGAATTATAAATTGGAAATTAATCTTTTTTTAAATTGATTTTAGGTTGGCTTATAAAGACGTGTGCTTCTTTAATTAATTTTATTTAATATTACTGTTGCAGGTTTAGCGAAATGACTTCACGAGGACGCGAATAGGTCAGGATGGCCGAATTTTGAAGACGGAATCACATAATCGTTGGGTGTATGTTTGTTTCAGAAATTCGTTAGATATTGTGAATCCCTAATGTATAATTTATCTGATAATTAAGGATGCAATAAGTTTGAGGTGATATAACGAAATTACTTATAAATTGGGTGCGTTAAATAATTGTAAGTTGGGATTATATTATTAAGGTGAAGATAATAAATGTTTGAATAAATGATACTGGTAAAACTCTGAATTTGTATATTTTCTTTGTGTTTCTGTGTAAAATATCTATCGAACTATTCAACACATTTTTTAAAATCGCGATTTTCAGTTTTTTTTTAATAAATTTCAAACTGTTCGGATAAAGAAACTTATGTGTGTGGTTTACGCATAATACTCGTATTTTCTCAGAAAACATCTATACAATAATTTTGACATCAATTGTAAAATTTACGAAGTACATACTTTAAATCCTGATTTATGACAAAAATAAAAGTATTTTGTCATTTTCTCGAATGTGTTTAATTGCACTTACGACTTTTTGTCTGTTGGCCACAGAATTAGTAAATTTTAAATTTTCGTAATACATGTATTAACTTTTCATTAGTTAAGCATTGTGCTGACAAAAATTGAGTTATTTTAGTATAATCTGCTTGTGGAATAGATATATTTTACTTGTTTTAGTTGTAATTTAACATCAGTCTATAATTATTAAATCATTTTACAGGTTTATTAATGGAAATATGTATAAATTTCTTATTGGGTCGATTCTGCTCAATACTGCAAGTCGTACTGTTACGACAGACGGCGTTGAAAAGTGAAATAAACATTTTTATCCACGACTGTCAAATAATATACCCATAAGTCAACCATTTTTTATCAATTAATGACCTTAGTTACTGTTGCTAATTGAATAATATTTACAATTCGATGGAATAATATTATTCAATCGTTATGTCAAATTCAAATCTTTCAAAGAGTACAAACAAATTACTTTTAATAAGTAATTTTTCCACATGAAAAGCCAAAATTATACGTTTTCTCATTTTTTATAGTTTTTTTTCTTCTTAAGCTTAAAATGTAGCTGAATAGTCGATTTAAATTTTTCTGCGAAAATGTCAAATCATTCATAATTTTGTTATAACAAATACCTAGCGATCAACGCAAACTATGTTTATGTTTGTAAACAAACAATTTTTGTAAAATTTGTTAGATTATTTCTAATTTTGTAATAGTACAGTATGTTATTATTTGACAGTTGTGGATATAAAGTATAGTATTCTATTCGCATGTCATGGCTATTACTCACTCGAATAATAGCATACATTACATGCTCATTGAATAATATACTATTAGTTTAAATAAAAATAGTAGGCAGATCAAAAATATAAAATAAATATATAATTCAATTCCAATTATAATTCCAGTTGTAACAGTTAATAAAATAAATAAATTGCTAAAAGGACAGTCCACAAGATATCTCAATAAAATATTTAAAGATTTTCAATTGGTAAAATCTAATAAAATGGCAGAATCAAACTGTAATGAGTACCAAAGACCTGATGCTGAAGAATACATGGTACAATGTGATAAATGGAAAAAATGGTTTCATTTCTCTTGCTTCAGTGTAGACAACAGCGTAATTAATCAAGATTGGGAATCTAGATATTACATAATACCAAACGATGAAATTAGTATTGCCAATTCTAGTATTCGTTCAGCTCGTTTAAATCTTGATCTTCAAAAATTAGAAGAACATGAACTACATAAACAATATATAAAACGGAAATATGAAATATTAAATAAATTAAGTGAAGAAAAATACGATATAAGTGTTAAAAGTAAACAATTGCGCCAGCGTAGCAGTATAAGTAAAGTACATGACTGGATAGAAAAAGGTCAGAACACAGAAGCTAGTTTTAAAAATAAAGATGTAACGGTTTCTGCGTCGATCATGAATCCAAAATTAAAACTTGTATCTGCAGCAGCGATCAATGAAGATAATATGACAGAAACGTCAAATTTTAAACGAAACAGATCTCAAATTATAATTTAATAAAAGAAAATTTGGATTCAAATGAGAACGGAAGAAAATTAAAGAGTGAACAATTACTCGCCCGACAAGTAATTCCGAAAGAACTACCGTATTTTGTGGAGATCCAGAAGATTGGCCCATATTTATAAGCAACTTTAATCACTCTACAAATGCATGCGGGATATTCAGATGCTGAAAATTTAATAAGGTTACAAAGATGTCTTAAAGGCAACGCATTAGAAGCAGTCCGAAGTAGATTAAGTTCTACCGTCATCCGTATCAAGTGTAATTTCAACTCGAACTTCTATATGGAAGACCAGAAATCCTTATTCATTCATTATTGAAGAAAATTCGTAATATTCCTGAACCAAAAATTAAAAAATTAGAAACCCTTATAAAATTTGAATTAGCTGTACAGAATTTGTGATCACCTAAAAACAGCTGGTCAAGAAAATCATTTATTAAACCCACTTCTTCTTCAAGAATTAGTAGGACAATTACCTCCTCAGATAAAATTAGAATGGTCGATGTTCAAGAAGAAAAATTATGAAGATGTAACACTTCTGACATTTAGAAAATATATGTCGCAAATTATTTCAGCAGCAAGTGAAGTAACGACAGTTATTGACGCAGGAACAAGCAAAGAAAAATCATGGAAACAGAGGGAAAATAATGCAGTAAATTATCATAACAAGACGCCAGAAGATAGAACAACAAAAGGAAAGAGAAAAAACTGCGTGGAATGTAATGAAGTGAATCATAAAATCAAAGAATGTAAAAAAATTAAAAAATTAAATATTGAAGAACGCTGGAAAATTATACATTCAAAAAATATTTGTCGTTGTTGCTTAAATTATCGTGGAAGATGGCCTTGTAAATTTTCAAGACCTTGTAGATTAGAAGGATATGAAAAGAAGTATCATCATCTATTCATTCCGTTCAGAAGATAATAAATTCGAATCTTCAGTTCCAGAAATATTATCAAAAGGAATCAATGCGTATCACAATTCGAATTTACTAGTTTTATTTCGAATTTTACCCGTAACTTTATATGGTAAGAATAAATCTATACAAACGTTTGCCTTTCTTGATGATGGATCGTCAGTCACTCAACAGGCCATACGAAGAATGAAATGTCTAAATCCACAGAAATCAAGAATTGTACACGAAAATAAATAAACAGATTGAAGAATACCAGATAAGGGGGTATTCATATAAAACCACAGAAGATGAAATTAAATCTAGATCCAAGAAGAATGTGGTATTTACCCCTCAATATTGACATAAATCCGAAAAAAATCAAATAAAATTCGATTAGTATGGGATGCTGCAGCCCAAGTGGATGGAGTTTCATTTAATTCAATGCTATTAAGGTCGCCGTCGAATACAGTCCAATCGTAATTCCGTTCGTTTGATTGAAGGAATTAAAACAAATGCAGTTTTGTTTATTGATTTTGAGAAATGTAAATCTAATGGTTGAACTTATATTCAATTTTTTATTAACAATAATAATATTGTTTATAATATTAAATCACGTAATAAAAGAAAAAAATGGGTTCAAAGTATGTTCGTCATATGCAGATAAATATTTTATAATGAATAATGAAAAAAAAAATGCAATAAGTAATTGTTATAAACGAATGGAATTACGATATTGCCCTATACTGTAATGTAAATTTAGTGCAGCGTTTTGTCGGAGTGCATTACTGGAGCTCTGCCGTCGTTCTCTCTACACCGCGCTCGCCACCACCCCTCCTCGGTCATACCGACAAGCTATAGAGAGGAGAGAAAACGATTTCGCATAAAATCTTGTTGGCTCGGTCCGATTAGAGGCTAGCATCAGTTTTGAAATTTTATGCGCTAAGTTTATATACTCTTATTATAAAATGGTTAAAACTAAAAATTCAAAACAAAATAGCCCTTCAAAATCAAAGAAACGAACGGCGACTGCTTTAAAGAGGTGAAAAAATGCTCTTCAAAAGAACTTGCAAACAAATATAAATTTGGCCAAAAAAGCAACTAGAAGAATTTTGTTAGATTCGTATGACGTTCCCAATCAAATGCCAAAAAATTCTGAAGTACTAATTAGTTTGGAAGATGGCACACATAATTCAGATGATTTAATTAATTTGGAAGATGTTTGGTACCCAAAAAATGTATACGAAAGGTTTGTTAATACTCCTTTTGTAAATGTTTATGAATATAGTTTATATAATGTAGAGTTGGCAGATATGTACCAATAAAATGTTCTAAATGTTGACCAATTATAACCAAAATCTAATCAGCTCTTCATATGGATATAAATAAAAGGAATACGAAAGAATTATAATTTTTAGAATTGTAGTGTTCGAGTTATCGTCAGACACACACGCATGCACGCACACATACACACGCACACACATCATCGTAAAAAATGATAAAATCGTACTCTAGGGACCCTAAAACGTGACGGAAGGTGAAAACTACTCTGATATATTACGATTCTAATAAATAATTTATTTTTAGTATAAAAAATTATAAATTATGTACTGAAAGTGATCCTAATCCTACGAGTGAATTTGCTTTTGAGAAAACCATAACAGGTAATAAAATTGTGCAATTAGGATATGGGCCATGAAATTACAATTGGGCACTATGGGTTACTTATATGCGTTCAAAGAAACCTGCAGAGGATTAGGTCTAGTAAGCCAAACATGCTTCAAATGTTCAATGTATGATATTGACATTTCTAAATACACCGAAGATCCAAATAAAGATAAATCAGAAATACATATTGGTTGCGTATGGGACACTATAGCAACTGGTAGTACAAATTCGCACACAGAAGAATTGCTTTCTAGCATGAACATTAAATCTCTGAATAAGGATACATTTTACAAAATTGAACATGATCTTGAAAAGGTATATCCACCTCCTAATAAATTCACTAATAACTTTATTTAGCTGATTAATAAAAAATATGTCGGAAACATAAACTTCTGTCACATATATCATAACATTGCTTTCATAAGCGATATTTTATAAGCTGCGTCGGTATCTGTATTAATCCCGGTTTTCTAATTATGTCGTAGCCAGATTGTAAAATTAGCCAAATTATAAAACACCTAGGCATTTCACAATATGGATAGACGTTTTAATAAACGAAGAATAGCTTTCATACAAGCTAAGTGCACACAACTAGCCAGATTGTAAATCATTGTAGTCAACGAAGATTTGACAATGTGGCGGTATTTTACAATCTCGCCACTTTTTATTTAGAATGCATGTTACCGGAAATCATGAACAGAAAAATTCCAAATGGGTTAATCTACAAAAGAGAAATAAGTTACTTGAGGGAATTAGATTTAGAATAAATTCAGAATACAATTATCTATCGTTCTATGTAAAAATGTTTCCATTTTAAAAAAATACATGTACTCCAACTTGAAAAACTATTTTCTTTTATAAGCAGATGTCACTTTTAGCTCCTACAACTTTATTATTTACATATATGCTTTGCTCTTAAAAAACTTGCACAAAATACTATAGTAAATACAGCAAAAACTTTTTATGTTGCATAATTTTATAGTCTAATGTCATATGGCATAATTTTCTGGGGCTGCTCTCCCAATGCCGTTCGCATTTTTATAATACAGAAACGAGCTATTAGAGATATTTATTACCATAGCTACAGAAGTACCTGTAAACATAGTTTTATAAAAGAAAAGTTTCTTACTCTGCCATGTTTGTATATTTAAATGTCATTTTATTTATTAGAAAAAATAAAAATCAAGTTTTAAATATGAGAATTGTCATAGTTACAATACTAGAGGTAAAGAGAATTTAGTGCTTCCAAAACATAAGTTAAATTTAACTCTAAATGATCCTTTTGTAATAGGAATCAAATTATATAACCATTTACCAAAACATATAAAGAACATTGATTCGTTTAATTTATTTAAGGAAACTAAAATATTTATTAATTGATAAATATTACTACAATATTAATGAATATTTTAGGGATAATTTTAAGTAGGTATTTTGTTTATTGAAATACCATGAACACTATTTGTGACATGTATGTATTTTTGACATTCCATATACCGATGCAATTTTGGTCTTACTTGAAGAATAAATTATTATTATTATTATTATTATTATAGAATTATTTTTTAACTTGAATTATAGAGAAATTATAGGGAGCCGCGTTTTTCTAGATATGTTTTTTATATACTCGTAGTATAAATATACACCTTAATTATATTTATAAAAATACAATTTTTCTTGAAATCAAAATTAAATACTTTTAGTTCTTGAAGTATGAAAGAATAAAAATACTGCAGTGTAGAGATATTTCCCGGCCAGGACGTACTAGACTAGCTTCCAAGCGATGTATTATCGCTCGCGTTAGCCGTAATTTTTAAATCTTGCTCTTTGAGATTTTGGCGCCTCTCCTTGCGATTGTAGCGCTAGAGATCCGCAGCGGATGAGTTTGTCAAGCCCAATTCGACGGCGACCTTAAAAGGTCCTGATCAACTCACATCTTTGCCATCTATTTTATTCCGTTTCCGTCAACGTCAAATTGCGATTTGTGGAGATATACGCGAAATGTTTCACCAAATAAAAATTAGAAGTGAAGACAAACAATCGCAGAGATTCTTATGGCGAGAAAATTCATCGAAGGAACCGACAATTTATATAATGGACGTCTCCTTGCTCAGCACAGTACGTTAAAAATCTAAATGCAAAAGAATATTCAGTTCAATTTCCAGAAGCAGCTAGAGCAATTTTAGAAAATCACTATGTGGATGACTATCTTGACAGTTTAGATACAGTTGAAGAAACTATAAAGCTTGCTAAAGAAGTTAAATTTGTCCATTCTATGGGAGGATTTAAAATACGTAATTGGCTGTCAAACTCACCATTAGTACTAAAAGAAATGGAAGAAACAAATTCAGCAGATTTAAGAAAAATTTGCGACAATCAGAATAATATCGAAAGAGTACTAGGAATGATTTGGATACCAAAAGATGACATGTTTATATTTTCTACGAAGATTAAAGAAGAATTACAACCATTTATTTATAAGAATGTCATACCAACAAAACGTCAAGTACTTAAATGTATAATGAGTATGTTTGATCCACTAGGTGTGTTATCATTTTTCAGCATTCATGGAAAAATATTAATTCAAGAAATATGGCGTTCATCAGTAGAATGGGATGAAGAAATACCACAGAATCTTTTTGAAAAATGGACACAGTGGGTGAAATTATTATCAGAGATCGACAAAATAAAAATTCCACGATGCTATTTTAACAAATATTCAAGAGATAGTTTGACATCAATTCAACTCCATATATTTGTTGATGCCAGTGAATCTGCTTATGCAAGATTGAAAAAAGAAAAATTAATTAAGGCCGAAAATATTTTGTTTCAAATGACACAAAATGAAACTTATCAATGTTAACAAAGAAAAATCTGATTGATAAAAAAAGCACAATTTACAAATTGTCACCATTTGTAGATGAATTTGGAACAGTAGAATTCAAGCAGCTCCTAATGTAACGTATGATACTAAATACCCATTTTTTTCCAAAATACCACAAAATGACTTACCTCATTGTACATTGGTATCATCGGAAATTTTATCATGCTAATCAAGAAACTGTAGTCAATAAAATAAGACAAAAATTCTATATCCCAAGTTTGAGGGTAATAGTCAAGAATATGATAAAATTGTGTCAATGGTGTAAAGTTTACAAAGCAGTTCCTGTAGCACCAAGAATGGCCCCACTTCTTAAATCAAGACTGATGTCATTTGTACGTCCGTTTACGTACGTAGGTCTCGATTATTTTGGACCCATAATGATTAATGTTAAAAGAAGTAGAGAGAAAAGACGAGTAGCTCTTTTCACATGTCTCACTATTCGAGCAATTCATATGGAAATAGTACATAGTTTGACGACTGAAGCTTGTATTATGGCAATACGACGTTTTGTTGCAAGAAGAGGCTCTCCATCAGAAATATACTCCGACAATGAAACGAATTTCCAAGGTGCTAGCAAACAATTAACAGCTGAAATACAAAAAAATAATAACAATTTGGCTGAAACATTTATGAATACTCATATTAATTGGATATTCAATCCTCCAGCAACTCCTCACATGAGAGGAGCTTGGGAAATAATGATAACAACAAAAACTCCAAATGAAGAAACCTTTAAAACTATAATTGTGAAAGTAGAAAATTTAATAAACACAAGACCTTTAACTTACATACCACTAGAGCATGAAAATTAAGAAACACTTACACCGAATCATTTTCTTTTAGGATGTTCTAATGGTATACATCAGCCTACCAAACCGAATGCTTTACAAAACAATAATTTAAGAAGCAGTTGGAATTTAATTCAAGAATCAACCAATCAATTTTGGCATCGATGGATAAAAGAATATTTGCCAAAACAAAATAGTTTACAGAATCAAAACCTATTAATACAGGCGATATAGTTTTTATTGTTGATGGTAGAGTTAGAAACAACTGGATGCGTGGTCATAGTAATAAAAGGACAAGATGGAAGAATTCGACAAGCTATAATTCAACCTGGAAATAAATTCCTTCGAAATCAGTTGTGAATCTCGCCGTACTGGATCTTCAAGTAAATGGTAAAACTGAATTAGAAACCAGTTTTACGAAAAGGAGAATGTTACGACAGACGGCGTTGAAAATTGAAATAAGCATTTTTAGTTTAAATAAAAATAGTAGGCAGATCATAAATAAAAAATAAGTATAAAAGTGTCAAAAATTTGTTAAGATATTAGTTAAAAATAAGTAAAAGACTGAAAATGTAAGTTATTATAAATAACAGTATGTAATTCATTAATTAACAATTAATTTGTATTTGTAGCAATTCAATTCCAATTCAATTCCAATTGCAATTCAAATTTCAAGAATTGTAACAATTAATAAAATAAATAAATTGCTAAAAGAACAGTCCACAAGATATCTCAACACGTACAGATCAGTAAATTTGTAAAAAAAGTGATAAATTTTATAAAAAGAATATTTTGAAGTGCATGTACTCTAAAAAATATGTAATATGTATTGTATCTTATTCTCCCTCTGTAATTGGGATTTCTTGTAATCCTGTTGAGTGGAAAATAAATAAATAAACAAATATGTATACGAAGTATAGTACATACATCGCCCTGTACATTGTACCTACATGCTTCGCTTTGTACTACTTCGCGCACTCACAAATTTAAAAAGTACACGCCGAAGTACAAATTCTAAATAAATATAATACAAATAACTCAACTTATTCCGATTCAATAAATTATTTTTTGTGCAACCGATCACGAACTAAACACTTCACAAACCCGAGAAATTTAACGGCCGCGAAATTGGATGTAAACTAAAATTACTTTGACACTTGAGAATTGACATAAAGGATAATATATGGCAATGACGTTTCTAAAATATGACAACAATAAGTTTCTTGTTTTTTTACCTACCGCTACCCTTGGTAAGGGATCATGCTAAACATCGCATATCGAGATTTTGATAAATTCAAGGTCCATAGACAGAATCCGATCATTTTCACAATGATGTCTGTGTGTGTGAGTGTGGATCTTCTGGAAACTCTAACTCATATACAACATTCGGAAAATTTTGAACCCTTGTATTTCGACTTTAATCTAATATGGAAAGAAGCCATTATCTTTCCGAGCTTGTGCCACTAATTCCATTTGGAACCTGATATATAATAGAAAAATATGCTTACATCATCCAAGTTCTCCAACTCTTTAATTGGATTTTCCGTTTGTGGTGCATCTTGTAATATTTAGCTAATATTATAAATAGTGTATTCCGAAATTGAACTTTAACTTGTAAAATTTAAGATAAGTACTTAAAATCTATGACGATAAATTGAATTTAAACACGCGGCATGTTCACGCAAGTGCTCATATGATCCTTCTTGGCTCATACGTTAGTAATTAAATTATTTTATATTTTCTCTATGCTCATCTGTCATATGCCAAAATGTAACCACACCACAACCGCCGAGCTAGCGTGGTTACCTTGGTTATGGAAAAGTTACCAGATTTTTCAGTAACCGCGTTTCGAAAATACAACCGGTTAGCGTGGTTCAATTTCGGAATACACCATAAATATTGTAGCGAGCGTGCGACGATATATTATCGTATAATGTGAAAGCAAATTACAAATCGCATTCGATAAATCCCATCGTTATCGTACAGTATAAAAACGGCCTATACATACGATAAAAAATCTTTAATTTTCTTTAAGATGAACCCAGAAACACTTCCGCTGTATCCGAAATTCCATCTTCCTTGGAACCAGTGCCCTCTAAAGAAGTTTCATCCCCACCAGAAGCCTTACTTTCCTCAGAAGCTTTACCCTGGTCTGAACCCTCCCCCTTACCAGAGCCCATTACAGCCTACGTCAGGAGTACTAATAGAATATAAAAGAAACAAAAATTAAAAATAATAATATTAAGAAACTGCCCATAAAAGAAATAAAAAGAAGATATTTTATAAATAAACTGACGTGTAGAAATGATTTACCGGCGAAAGCAAATTACATGTTTAAATGCAAAAGCAAAAAATGAAAATATTAAATTATAAGTTGATAAATTGTTTTTAATGTCTTTTGTTTGTAATTAAAATTGTTGTATGGTAGATATAAATTAAATTGTCAATTTATAGAAATTTTATACTTTTACAAATGAACGAAAGTATATAAATCTGTTGCCTAATTAAAGTTCATGATGAACAGGAAATCTTGTACATAATAAAACAGGCCAGTAGTGGCAGCACGCATTTTAGAATTCTATCAAATGATAGACTTTTTTCGCTTTTCGCCGCGAAGCGAAAATTTGGGAGCATGCCGTCAAAATATTCGCCTGCAAGCGTTCGAGTTCAGGCGAAAGGATTTAGCTAGCGTTTCGATTCGAATGACTGTTTTCTCTCTGTTTAACGTCTAATGCATATACTTCGATCTTATAATGTTATTTTATAAGATCAAAGTGTTTCGTTGTGAATATCTGTTTTTCCTTCAATATAAATAATTTATTGTGATATATATTTGCGCATATATTTCTTGTTTCATACCTTAATTATTAATTGTCAAAATTGTAAAAGAGAACAATAAAGTATATTTCAAATAATTTGTTATTATTTCTCTTTATAAAACGACGTAAGTATAATTTATAAAAATCTGATGTGACCAACACAGTACCTCCCGCCATTTACCTATGTATATAATTTTTATATTACTTTATAAATTTATCCATACAATATATAGAAAAAGAATTAAAGCAAACTTGTAGAAAGTGGAATAATCTTTAATTTTTATAATAACAAATTGAGAATTTTTTGAAGAAAAACTATCATGAGCTTCAAGTAAACTGCCATTTCCGGTTATCCGATTGTCACCAAAATCTAATCCGTTCTTTCCATAAGGTAGAAATACATGGTTTCAATACTTTCTGAATGATAGTATTTGAGTTAGAGCGTAAAGAGGATCCACACACACACACATACATACATACATACATACATACATACATACATACATACATACATACATACATACATACATACATACATACATACATACATACATACATACATACATACACACAGACATCATCGTGAAAATGTTAAAAATGGTTTCTAGGGACCTTAAACCGTGGTCATTTACCAAAATCTCGATATGCGATTTTTAGCACGATCCCTATACCTCCCTTACCAAGGGTAGCGGGAGGTAAAAATCTAACTCACTTTATTAAAGTAAATGCATTTTTTTTTAATATTTATAGAAAATGAGAGTTACTCCAGACCATTGAGAAATTATTTTAAATTTTTGTGAAAAACATTCGGAAACTATCACAAATAAATTTCGAAATCCTGCAGATGGCAAAAAAAATATTTGAAAGAACTTTGGACTAATCTATCCGTACAGCTAAATTCTATGGGACAAGGGAAAAAATCATTAGAAGAATGGAAGAAGGTCCTTAGAATTTGTAATTTAATCATAACTTATTAACATTATTATTACTTGTAGACTTTAAGTGACTGGAAGTCAAAAACTAAAGCTAAAGCTAGTAAAATAAGACGACATAATTCTGCAACGGGGGGCAGACCTACATCCGATATAAAATGATCTAAATTTGAGGAAAAACTTTTAAATTTTATGGGCAGAACTGCGGTAGAGAGAAATAAAAATGTACGTGAAGTGGGTATAGATACTTCAAATTCAACAAGCACAATTTCAACTTCGGTTGTAAACATTACTTTTAATCAGATCCAGAACCTTATGAAATCCAATCCGGCCCTGTGCCAGATTCTATTCCAAATTTTAGTAATACGGTTAATGAAAATATAGAAAACATCATAATTAATAACAAGAGGACTGCGGAAGGATGCACTGTTTCCTTTACTCCAGCATCAAAAAGATTTTGCTCTATTAGTGATGAAAAGAAGCCAGAAATCGAAAGTTGCAGAAAATTTAAAAGCTATGAATGATGAAGTGTTGGGTGTTTTAAACAAAACTAATGACAATTTGTCGAACTTAAACAATAATTTAACAAGATTTTTAGAATTAGAAAAACGACTTTAGATAATGCATAGATAATGTTAATTACGTTAATGTTTTCTTTTTCTTAGTTTACTTTTATTCTCGTATTTATTTATTTACGAGTCTAACTTAGATGTAAGAGCGTTAGTTTTTATACTTGGTACTTTCCTACTTGTTATTGTTTGTGTAATAAAAATTATACTTAAATATTTGAGATTTAACTTGTATTATTTTATACGTTGTTGAGGTACAATATGCAGGGTCATCGAAATCGCCGTCTTCGATATCTACCTTGTCGTTAGAAATACAGCATAAGTTTATTAACAGAATTTATTCGTCTATTCAAAGAGCATAACGTAAAATTATTTTCACATATACAGGTGTTGAATTACGGCTCGGCGAGAATTGTTTCTCTTTTTTTAAATGGAACATCCTATATATTTTTATATATTTTGAATTGTATTTTATTCACCTATACGAACATATGAATTTTATTTTAGTATTCCACAGCGTTGCCAAGTTATTCCGTTTTTCCTCTAAAAAAAAAGACCGAATACACGCATTGCTTTAAAAAGGCTTACTGAAGTTATTTTAATAGTAAAAAATAAGAATTTTCTTTTCTGTATAACTGTAATTATACTCTATGTTCTGACATATTTTTTAAATGTAATTATACAGGCTGTTCAATAAAGCAAATTAAATGTGCTCAATTTCAAATGACTATAACTCGTCATTTTCAAATGGAACACCCTATATTTTATTATTCAGTTGTGTGTATTTTTGTATTATCTTCATATGTTATTAAGGGTATCCTATGCCTAAAACCAATAATTTCGGAGATTTTCACCATTTTTCTCTAAAATTATATATTCAATTAAAAATTAAATCTAGTATACCATGGTTATTGTTTTTTGAATAAGAAACAATTGCAGTAATGACAGTAGTTTCATTAGCCAAGTTATTATTAATAACAGTGGGATTAAGTAAATTAATTTATTAATATGAGTCTCTCGCAAGAAGAACTTACGAATATGGTGTACGCACTTGAAGAAGCGGAAAGAAGTGACACATTCGAGTTATACCCGGATGACAAAAGTTCTATATCGTCCCTTCCATGCCAAAACCACGAATGTGTAAATTAGTAGTTCGTGGCAAATTAAGATTTAAAATTTATTTGCTTAGGAAAAATACAAACTCAACTTAATATATATATATATATATATATATATATATATATATATATATATATATATATATATATATATATATATATATATATACCGTGTGTCCCAGCTTTTGGTTGGCATAGGCGTTTAACATGGAAAAACAATTTTTTCTAAATAAAAAGTGTCTGGCTAACAACTAAGCTACCATATTGCATAGGATAATAGTACGCCCATTTCTACATCTTGTTTAATACAGATTACCTCATTATAATAGCATAATTTAACAAAATTAGCAAAAATAATTCCATATTTTCTGTATGTTGTTTTTATTACCTACTACAAACATAAATAGCTGCATGTTGTCATGGTACTGTGGTAACGTTTCGAAGTACGGATCCAAAGATTCTAAGTTCAAACCTCCACTAGGTTTAATTATTTTTTTTATTTTTTTTTTCTTCGTTTTTTCATATTAATATAAAATTATTATTGTTTAGATATCATGTATAAGACAATTAAATGTAATAACACAAATTAATAAGAAAACCAATAAATCAAATTTATTAATAAATTAATATCTAGCTAGTTGCTAAGCAACAATAAAAAATTGTTGTTTGTGTGCTATTGTTTTAAGTATTTTAATCTGTCATTTCATCATGAATACTTTAAGTGTCAATGACCGTGTAAATATTATTAAATTGTATTATGGGGGGCGAAGTACAAGACAAATTTCTGAGTACTTCGCGGGAATGAATCCTGAATGGTTTCCATCGGCGGAAACAATCAGAAAAATAATTGTAAAATTTGAGAAAACCGCTTGTGCAGCAAATTTATCAAGGCATAATCATGCGTTTAATTGTCTAATACATGATATCTAAACAATAATAATTTTATATTAATATGAAAAAACGAAGAAAAAAAAAATAAAAAAAAAAAATTAATCCTAGTGGAGGTTTGAACTTAGAATCTTTGGATGCGTACTTCGAAACGTTACCACTAGACCATGACAATATGCATCTATTTATGTTTGTAGTAGGGAATAAAAACAACATACAAAAAAATGTGAAACTATTTTTGCTAATTTTGCTAAATTACGCTATTATAATGAAGTAATCTGTATTAAATAAGATGTAGAAATGGGCGCAGTATTATCCTATGCAATATGGTAGCTTAGTTGTTAGCCAGACACTTTTTATTTAGAAAAAATTGTTTTTCCATGTTAAACGCCTATGCCAACCAAACGCTGGGACACACGGTATATATATATATATATATATATATATATATATATATATATATATATATATATATATATATATATAAATTTGAGAAAATATTGCACATTCCTGATTTTGACTTTGGAGTTTGAACTCAATAATGTAGGTTCGCACAAAAACACATAATAATTTTCGTTTTATTTGCAAATATTTGTTAAAAATATTAACATAGGTATTTAACAGAAAATAACTGTCATTTCTTAGAATTTATTAGTTAATCTGAGTCAGATTCTTCCTCTGTCTCCGGTTGAGACAGTGAATCTCTTACATTTTTGTCCGTTTTTAGCGAAGCATAGAAACCATGATAAGCTTTTGGTATGGTGAGATCCATGCACATTGTTTTCAAGTCTTTGATGAAACATTGCAAAGTGCCACTAACATCTTTCCTCTGCTAACCATTATAGCAGCAACTGTTTAATTTTACACAATCGAACATAAACAGAATATCTTAATACACCACAAAAAAACACAACATGCAGAAATGCACGAATGTGACAGTGAAACACGTAATATGCATTTATCAACAACGACAAAACCACGAATGTGGTACATACATTGTTTTAGTCTTGCAGCCATGAACGGATTATTACATTCGCGAAAATACACCAGCTTATATCATGGTGTGCGACTATGTGTGTACATTTATTGTTTTGGCATTGGATAGATTGTTAAATAAATAATATAGCTGTGCACATAAGTGAAAACGGTCAAATTTGCACATTCGCGGTTTTGGCATGGGAGTGACGATATGTATTCTCCAAGATTTCTGACAGGATTAACTGCTGCGCTTATCCTTGATAGGGCGTCTGATGAGGTATTCTCATTCCCTGGTCGGTAGATTATATCAAATTTAAAATATGCTAGTTTTAAACGCCATCTCTTTATTTTTTCATTTATTATTTTGCTAGAATGCTGTTGACTGAACATAAATGAAACTGAACGTTGATCAGTTATTACCTTGAAATGTCTGCCAATTAAATAATGCCGCCAATAACGTAGACTTCACAATTGCATAAGCTTATTTTTCTATAGAAGAATGTTTCTGTTTAGACTTGTTTAGTGTTCTGGAAAAGAATGCCACTGGTCTTCCAGATTGACTTAAAGTTGCCGCTATCGCAAAATTAGATGCGTCAGTTTCTACTTTGAATGGTACGTCATGGTTGATTAACAACATCGTTCTTTAAGGCACAGAATACTAAAGTAGCTTCTTCCGTTAGTGGAAACTTATTAGTTTGCAGTAGTGCTCGTATTCTTTCCGAAAATCTTGATATCCATTTGCAGTAGTACGAAAACATGCCTAATGCACGCTGTATTTCTTCAATTCTTGGAAGAGGATATGCATCTAACATTGTAAACTTATTTATGGTTTTTGAGTAATCGATAACCATTCTAGCTTTACAAGCTTGAGCACGCCATGGGGAATTGCTTAGTTCTATTACACCTGTAAAAATATTATGTATCTCGACGTTAAATTGTAAAATTAATTGTAAATAAAAATATAAACTAATTCAATTTAGCTTTCGTTTTATTCTTCAAAATTACAAAACATCAAAAAATATTTGATATCAAATTCTAACAATAAAAACAAAACCCTTGGCGACCAGCGCCAAGTATATCCAAAAAATAATTATCTATATAAAATAAGCGGCTAGGGCTAGATGCCAGGACACTACACAGTACACACCTTCATGTAAAAGATTTTTTTTTATTTCTGATGCTATAAATTGGGTATCTTATTTCGTTTGTCTTCTTGATTTTGTCGTTATTGGTCTACAATCTTGGCTTAGATTAGCGAGAAGAGAGGCTGGGTTTACTTTAGCAAATGCTAAACTACAGATTTTTAGCGGAGGTGTGAGCCATGGAAAATTATCTCTACACAGGAATGACATTGTAGCACGTCATGTCCAATTATAGCATATGAGCAAAGGTCTTTCATAATCAACAAAGTAGTATTATTATAGGTATTGTCCTTCATTTTTATGTCAACCTTAATGGGGACTTATGAGTTTGACGTCTATGTCTATCGGCAGCGGACCTCCCTCCACACAATTTAGAAAGGGACAAGAAATTTTTAGAAAGAGCGAGGTGATATACCATGGCCGAGTCGATCAAATTCTTTCCCTCTTCAGCACCGTCCCGTTGATCCCTTAATTTGTTATTTAGTCAGCAAAGTTTGGTTAAGTTATTATGTGTAGTGATTGTTATTAATTATCAATTGTATTATCCTTGGAATATAACTGAAAAACCAAGTTCACAAATAAATAATGAGTTTAACACAAGATGATGTACCGGGCGCACGATTTGTGTTTAAAAACATTGAAGACCATTCTGTCTTACAGTTGAAAAGATTGTTAGAATGCCGGGGTTTAAGGAAAAGTGGAAATAAACATGAATTAATCGAAAGATATGCATTGAGTAGATCATATACTTAAATAATTATTAAAAAATGTGTTTTTTTTTTCTTTTCATAAGGTGCAGAAATTGCATTGAAGCATTAATCATATTATTTCAACTTACGTGCTCAGCCTCAAACATGTTCATGTTTCTTTTCAAACAATGGTTGTTGTGAGTGCGTGGGACCAAATATGGACCACGCGATAAACGTCAAACTTAGAGCTAAATCTTGCTCACTACATAACTAATTATTAAATACTTTTTACACACTAGATGGCGACCAAAATATTTGAATTGTATAAGTCCCCATTAACTTGTAATGATATATTACTTACTTGAACAATATTTCTTTATTTAAGCTTTAATTAACAAAAATACAACATTATAATGAATGACATTTAAAACATTAGATAAGTGAATTTCATAACTGATTTGATATACAAAATAGTATAACATAAAGATCAAGTACATTATAAATTATATCACAATGCTATGCAGCGTTAAAGTCAAAATTTAAGCGCCAATACGATGAAAAATAAGTTTATCGTTATAAAAATTAAAAATTTCAACGTAATATATTTATTAATTATGTATTATAAATACAAAATTATTGAGTTTACCGAACAATAAATATGTACGTAAACAAATTAACCTCACAACCGACAAATCAGTTCTTATAAAGTTACACTAAATTTCTTTTTTCTTTCACGTAGTATTCTAAATAGTCGAAAACCCTTTTCAGACCTATTCTTGCAACAAAAAAGGCATTTTTAAATACATTTTATAAGTGACGAGACTCACTAGCAGTTCGCCATTTGGCTCCACATATTGAAAGGCAGAAATTTGCTACAAGATGGTTTAACACCTTTGCAGGATCATATACTTGACCAAGACCCTCTAAACAATCACGGAATACAATTATTAAATTTAATTTTAGATATTTATTTTAAAATTAGAATACATCATGAAACGAAAGTTATTGTAAACAATTGCTGTATTCTTTTTATCTGAGCGATCAGTTCTACTCGAGCAAAATAGTGATCTTAAAAATTATGCACGTTTCATTTATACGGCTCAGTTTCACTCGAAGTGAGCATTTTACCTCTGCCCTTACCGCTATTGATCAACTTTTGCGGTGGGATCAGTTGTGTGAGCAACTGAGCTGACGTTAAAAACATATTTGAAAACATGATTGAAGCAGAGAATTGTAGTTTAAAGAACTATGTAAATGCCAAAATTAGGATATGGATCATTCATCCTGAGATAATCCGCGAGTACTGGGTATATAAATAATAAAAAAACAAAAAAATTGTTTATGTAGAGAATTTACTTAAATTAAATAAACTACATATATACAGAATACTCATATTTTATTTCTAATAAATTTTATTTATTAATTATTAAACATTTCATTTCATCAGAAGTACTGCTGTCTATCAAAAGCACGTTTAAAGTATTGTCACTAACACTATCCATCTGTAAATGAAACTTATACGAGTACATAATAACTTTTTGTGTTTAGTTGCAAATTGTATTTTTTAATAATGTGTAGATATGAATGTTGCTTTGCTTTAATTATATTTCATTAGGATTTTTTTAAAAAACATGTTCTGCCGTCTAATCCGACGTCTATACGACAATATTATGACGTTGATTTTTGGTCTGAAATAGGTCTATTTAGACGTCTAATCAGACGTCTATACGACGACATTGTGACGTTGATTTTTGGTCTGAAATAGGACTATTTAGACGTCAGATTTGTGGTCGCTATGACGTCCATATGACGACTTTATATGGTCATAATTAGGTCTATTTAAACCTTTTTTACACGTCTAATTTGACGTCTTTATGACGATTATTTTTACTTTATTTTTAATATTATTAAAAATTCATATTTTAAATTTATTTAATTTGGCAATTAATAACACACGAAAGGATATATTATTTTTATTTATATATCAATTCATTATGCAAAAATATATAACAATATATTGTTTATTATAATGATTTTTAAAATTAGAACAAATGTAATATAAAACTTAATTTATATTTACATATATGTATAATATAAATATTTTTATTTATTTATTGTCATTACCAAAATCTACGAATAAAAGCAGATTGGCATACCCAAATATAGGTATGCCGTGGTGATATTTATATTTTATTAATTTAAAACATATTACATGTTTACATAATTATTAATGCGAAACGGAAACAATTTATATCTGTTATATTTTTTGGTATAAAAATCATGGACATATTAATTTTCAAGAATTTAAACAAAAGCTAGTAGTGCTTTAAAAACATTTTAAGAAATGTTGCTAATACAAAAGCAAATGTATAAACAAAGGGAAATATATAATATAAAAACAAAGATTTATCTATATAGTTTCACGGTTTTACCTGAGCATTTCCTATAGTTCCAAAAATCCCACTTTCCTAAGTTTTCCAAGAATCTTTACATCTTCCCTTTCAAGCTATTGTAGAACGATTGGATTTAAGTAAACCATCGACAAAGAGACATCATAGTGATTTTTAATACATATTTCGATTCTGGTGATCTTGACCAAGTTGCATTTTTTTTTTTAATGGAAACTTAATTTCTAATTTCTCTTTTGTATAGTTTGGCAGTTGCTGTAATAGAATTTGTAGGTACAAATTCTATTCAAACTGCCGAAATGTTGGCTGCGTAATAAAAATAATAAAATTTATTGCGCTTGGCCCGAAAATTTGAAATATAAAAAAAAAATTGGTTCGGGCAATTAACAATTTTTATACATGGGACCCATTGTAGAGGGGCAGCGGCTTCACTAGCGATTGCAAATACTCAAAGAAAATTACACTGACAGCAATGCTACTCTTGGAAGCTTCGTACAGACTGCTGGGACTCTGCCGTATCGTCTGGCGATCGCATGACGTAAAAATGATGTCACTCTAGCATTTTGGTACTCTGCATAGAATCGTAATTTTGTATCCCCACTCTCTTATCAAAATGCGATCGCATACGAGTGGTCGCAGACATATTTTTCAATAATGTGATAGATAGAAATAGATATCATGGAATAATGAGAAACCACACGTGCAATACACAGTGCTCGTATGTTGGTATTGAGGGTAGCAAAGAATATACAAAAACAAATGTAAGTATAATATATAATATTATTTATTTATGCATAATATTTATAAATTAAAAATAAATTGCAGATGAGAATAAATTATGAACTACGAACGGTAATGGTGGAGTTTATCGAACAGAATCCGTCGATGGCTACAGGCAAGTTTGAAGATTTCAATGGGAGAGAGAAATATAAAAGTCTTTGGGAAGAATTAGCAAAAATGTTAAATGGGCAGGGCTATAGAAGTAAATCTCCAAAAGGATGGAAATCTACATTTATAGATTGGAAATCAAAAACAAAATTAAAAAGAAAAGAAAAAACTAAATATCATGGCGGGACAGGAGGAGGAAGTTACAAGAATGGAATTACGGATTTAGAACGACTAATGAATATAGTTGACTTGAGTTGCGTCGATGGAGATGGAACTACAATGGAATATGCCGGACTCAATTCTTCAGTCCATACGTTCTTAAGTTCGTATACGTCAACACAAAGCAATAATACCGACAACATTTCTATTTAACCCCGACTTTTGTTGCTACACCCATTTCTACTTCAGTTCCTCTTCCAGAACCAATTTCTACCGCAGTTCCTCTTGCCACACGAATTTCTGCGTCCGTTACTCTTCCAACATCTGCTTCTTCATCTTCTTGCCCTCTACCAACACCAATTAATATTTCTGCTCCTGTTGAAGCATCTTCTATGCATTCTTTTACTAAGAAACCAGTTGATCGTTCGCATTTAACTACTGTTGCACATGTACACATGCCTCGCATTCGTCACGAACAAAAAAGAAAAAGAAGAAACGAAAATGAAATAGATAAGTTGGACAGTTTCAAAACGAAACAATGGAAATCTTATATAGAATGGAAAACTATTTAGGGAAAATAGCCGAGTCAATAGAAATTATATCTAAATATCTTACCAAATAATTTGTGATTTTTATCTTCCGTCACCTATAGGTAAGGAAGGTATTGTCTTTGGTCAAAAAATTCGGTGGTGAGTTTTCATTGAATAAGCACGTTTTAGGGTCTTTACAATACGATTTTACTATTTTTACGATGATGTCTGTATGTGTGTGTGTGTGTGTGTGTGTGTGTGTGTTCGTATGTGCGTGTGTGTGTATGTGTGTGTATGTGTGTGTGTGTGTATGTGACCGCTTTTTCGTGCACGATATCTCCAATACTAGAATTCCAAAAATTACAATTCTTGCGTATTCCTCTTCCTTACAACCATATGCAGACATGTTTAGATTTTGGTTATAATTGGTCAACCGGAAGTACCCTCATTTGAAGATTTTGAAAAACTCAGTTAAATGTTATTATAACTTAAAGAATATATTATTCTCTATACGATTTGATTGCATTTTATATTTCATATTCAACAGATATAGAGTTAAAGAATAATAAAGATAAAAAATTCGTATAAATTTCATAATTCAGCCAGCTATGCTAACCTAACCATGGAAACTGCTAATATATTCAGGTAATTCAAATTGACAGATGTCAGTATCAATAAAAAGCAAGTAATTGAATGAAAAAACAAGGGAAGTAATTCTAGTGTTAGAAGTTTTTAGATATAATAGAGACGATTACATTGGTTTGAACATGTCATGAGGAGAGATGAATAAATTAATAGAAGGTGGAAGAAACATAGGAAGACCAAATATAAGATGAAAAGACTGTATTACAGAAGACTTGAGAGAAAAGGAACTGAATGAGGACGACACGCAAAACAAAAATTAGTGGAAGAAGAAAATAAAAAATAGCGACCCCCTAACGAATGGGAAAACTAAAGAAGAAGAAGATGTCAGTGTCAAGTGCAATTTGCATAGTTTGTTTATGAAATAAATTTACTGGAAATATATGATCTTTTGCAAAAAAATTATGTATAGGGCGCGTGCAGTGACATGACTTTGCTGCCTTTGGCAAGCAGATATGGGGACCCGTATCAAAATGACAGCAATTAATTATGTCCATAACTGACAAGTGTCATAATTTTTCATTCAAAATTTCATGATTTTCTTATTTCATGTGATTTGTTTGTTATCAGGAGTATGGAATTCCGTTGCCGAGAAAGGGAATCATAAAATACCAAAAATTTAGAATCTTTTGCAAGAAAATTTGTATGGAATTTGTACATAATACACAGGATTGACGGAAGGTATTGTGCTGGCCACATCAGATTTTTTTACTCATACTTACGGGCAGAATGTTAATTTATTTAGAGTTTATTTTGTTTTTTAATAAGTAAACATAAAATATCAAGTTATGTTTAACAGAGGTATACTATGTGTAAATTATTTCTTATACTATTTAAAATTGAAAAAATTATGAACAAATAAATTCATATCTAAAATATCTCTCCAGTATTCCTGCTCGTACTCTTCGTCCCTCTGCAGCAATTTGTCCCATTTGATGTTGTTGATTTGGTTGTGGATTAACTTGGGGTACATGTACATAAATCTCAGGTAATCTTTTATCCGTACACATATTGTGAAGCACCACGCACGCATTTACAATAGTGCCCACTTTTTCCAGAGAATATCGCAGAACGCGTACATCAAGTAAACATCGAAACCTTTCTTTCAGCACACCATTACATCTTTAAATGCAATTGCGTGCTGAACGGTGTCGCTGATTATAAGTTTCTTCAGGTGATCCAGGTGCAGCTCGCAATATGGGTGTCATTAGCCATGGTTGCTGTGGATAACCCGAATCACCTAACAACCATCTACCGCGATCACTTCGAGAAAGTTCCTCTTTAACGATTGAATTTTGCCATATAGCTACATCATGAGAAGCACCTGCATGGCGAGCATTAACTGCTAATATTTTTAAATTATAATCGCAAATTAGTTGTACGTTTTTCAAGTGATAACCCTTTATGTTCACATAATTGTTCCTCTACACGTGGTGTAAGAATGGCAACATGCGTACAGTCGATGCAACCGATAACTCCAGGGAAATTGGTTCCCTCCATGAATATATTTTCAATATGAGTCTTTTCAAGTCTTGTTCTCGGAATTTTTAACCAAACATTAAACAAATGTGTCACAATTAATGAGCTCATTTCTTCTATACATCTACTGACACTTTGTTGACTCATGGAAATCTTAAGATTTAAATCTTGTCCAACCGTTCTTTGGTAAGATCCCGTAGCAAAAAAATAGTGTGCCGCATTTTTTTTTTAATTCAGGCGTAATAGCATTACTACGCAAAGATTCCATGTGAATACTTAATTCACCAATATGATGAACAAGTTCTTTTGTCAATCTGAATAAATTAACAAATTCCACATCATCAATAGTAAAAGGATCGCTGTGATTTCGTATCATTCTTCTTTCGATATTTGCTTCTTTTAACCGTTGCCTTCGCTCATACATTTCATGTAATAATATTCTAGCAGGCAACATCTACAAAATAAAATAAATTCATAGAAAACTAATTCCATATAAATATATTAAATAAGTAGATACGATATACTTAGTTTACACTTATAGGTATATTATTATTATTTAAATTTATTATTATTTAAATTTATTATTTTATGTTTTAATACGTGTCTGTAACCCTTATTTGTAATAGTTTGTCCACTGTTACAATCATTTAAATATGAAAGGATTAAGTAAAAAGGACCCAGCAGCAAAGTCAATATTACTGAATAGCATAGGCGCTGAACTATATCAAGTACTCAAACTGGCAATCACTCCTAAAGAAATTTCTGAAATCACATATACGGAATTAATTGAAAACCTATATAAAAAATGAATTAACTGTCAAGAAAAATATCACTGTCGAAAGACACAAATTTTTGTCCCAGAAACAAGAACTGAATTAAACAATTAATGAATATATTATACAATTACGAAAATATCTTCCGAATTGTAACTTTAAATGTGAATGTGGAAAATCAGTTGCTGACCTATTTTTACAAACGCAATTAATCAGAGGACTTCATGATTCAACAATTCGTCGACAATTGTTAGTAGACAGTGAATTAACATTTAATGAATCCCTCACAAAATGCCTAGCTCTTGAATCGTCAAAATTAAATGACAAGGAAATCTCTAATAATTCAGAATCAAATACATCGTCATCTGATATAAATTACATATCAAGACCCCAAAATTTAAATCGAAAGAATTTTTAAAACTTTTCAAATAATCTACAAAAGTTCAATAACCAGAAACGGTCAAGCTGTAGAATTAATTTGAAACAATTAGGCATAGATGGATTGTGCATCAGGTGTGGTCGTAACAATCACACTGCGAGGAACTGTAGAGAAGATCAACAGAAACTCAAATGTAATAATTGCAACAAAATAGGACATGTAGCGAAGGTATGCATCCAAAAATTATTAAATAATAAGAATAATATAAAAGCAATAGAAGACGAAGAAAATGAGATGAATTCAATTGAACTATTCAACATTCAACAAATATTTGACGTGTCAACAAATCAATTTTCTAAATTTCGTGACCCGCAGAGATACTTTGTAAATGTCAAAATTGAAAATAAACTACAACAATTTGGAGTAGATTCAGGTGCAGGACATACACTATTACCGAAATTCCACTTCGATAAACTTAATCTTCAAATTGGACGTATTCCTAACATTCAATGTTCACTAAAGCTACGGGAAAATGCCACGCCACGTGCATTCAAAGTTCGAGAAATACCACATGCATTGAAAGAAAAAGTCTAGCAAGAACTGAATAATTTAGAAAAAACAGGGATCATTTCAAAAGTTACAGAAAGTGACTGGACTTCACCTCTCGTTGTCATTCCAAAGGCAGACGGAAGCGTAAGACCCTGGGTCGACTACAAGATTGGAGTAAATCCGCAGCTACAATCGGCTCACTATCCTATTCCGAAAATAGATAACATATTGACTAATTTACACAATTCAGCATTTTACTGTACTCTTGATTTATTTAAAGCATATTTACATATACCAGTGGATGAAGAAAGTGCAAAAATTCAAACAATCATTACACACAAAGGAACCTACAAATTTAATCGATTATCTTTTGGAATAAAAACGGCCCCAAGTGAATTCAATCGAATTATGGATCAAATTCTGGAGGGTCTTCCTGGAGTTATGAGCTATTTTGATGATATAATTATTCATGGAGCAACAATAGATGAATGCTACGAACGCCTTTGTAAATGTCTAGATCGACTAAAAAACCATGACCTACACTTAAATAAAAATAAATGTCAATTTTTCAAAACTAAAATAAAATACCTTGGACACGTTATCGAAAGAAATAAAATCTCAAAAAACCCTTCAAAAGTTCAAGCAATCATGAACGCGCCAAAGCCAAAAAATCAAGATGAAGTGAAACGATTTCTAGGCATGGTAACATATAATTCAAGGTTTATTCCCAACGCACCCACTACGACAATTATTACAGAAAAAACGAAAATTTCACTGGTCCACAAGTTGCGAGTCTGCATTATTAAAACTGAAACAAGAAATTTCAAGTGACAGAGTACTAATTCCCTTCAACCCACAACTACCAGTTACAATTGCTTGCGACGTTTACCAATAGGCATTGCAGGATACTCTCACACATTGTAGAGGGTGTAGAGAAACCAATTGCGTTTGCATCAAGGTCACTTTCTAGAGCTGAAATGAACTATAGCCAATTAGATAGAGAAGCATTGGCAATAGTATTTGCCTTAAAGAAATTTTATTATTTTATTTACGGGAGACCTTTCACTTTAATTACAGACAATCGACCTCTAACTCACATCTTTCATGAAAATTCAAAACTTCCGGTGATGACATCAGCTAGACTTCTACGTTACGCAGCATGGCTTACAAACTTTAATTATAAAATTCAACATAGAACTGCTAAAACAATATGCATGCTGACTTCTTATCCAGAGCATCAATAAAAGAACAAATTTCAACAATCGAAAAAAGCATTGAAGAAGAAGTCGCGTTGCTTTCCAACGAAACCATGTACGAAATTTCAAACTCTACATATATACTCTAAACTCTAAATTATAAATCATTAGCTGAAGAAACCAAGCGAGACAAAGAACTGTCAATAAAATCAGATTTGTTAAACGGAGAAATTTATGACTCAGAATATTATCTTCAAAATGGAATCATTTTCAAGGGTCAACGTGTAGTTATACCGAAGTTACTACAAAAAGTAGTACTAATGGAACTTCGCCATACCCATATCGGTATCGTGAAAATGAAACAACTAGCAAGAACATATGTATATTGGAAAAACCTTGACCAGGATATTGAATCATTAGTCAAGTCATCTCCTGAATGTGCGAGTGTCAAAAAGAACCCATCAAAAATTCCTGTCCACAACTGGAACGTACCAGACGAGAATTTCGAAAGAGTTCATATTGATTACGTAGGACCATATGAAGACCATTACTTCTTTGTATTGGTTGACGGGAAATCAAGGTGGATAGAAGTATGTATATCGAAACAGGCCCCTACTTCTCAGGCGACAATTCAACACCTGCAATTCATATTTTGTACTCATGGATTGCCTAGAATCCTAGTGTCAGACAATGCAACAATTTTCAAAAGCGAATTATTCAAAAAATTCTACCAAGACAACGGAATACAACAAAAGTTCATAGCCCCTGGACATCTTTCAACCAACGGTATAGCTGAGAGGAATGTGCAAACTCTGAAGCAAAAACTGAAAGCTATGTCCACTTGTCCACTATAAATTTACCATCCATCGTAAGGTTCAAGAAACTCTCTTGCGATATCGTTCAACTCCGATTCGGTACCATCATTAGAAAATTTGGTAAGTTACATTATTTGATTCGACTCGACGGAGATGGGTATACTCTAAAACGCCATATAGATCAATTACGCTATGTGACAGTTCCCGAACAAGCTACACCATCTGAATTGTTAAAAGATAAAGTCACATTTACTGAAACGAAATACAACAATCAACCACATTCCGAGATTATCGAAATTCCAATTGATAATGCATAAAGAGACACAATTGGCGTTGGAGCAGCTGTGGATGGAGAAACTCAAGCAGACTACACAGAGCTACGAAGATCAGGAAGACAGCAACGTCCCCCAGCATATCTAAATGAGTACATCACAAATTAAGAAAATATAAGCTTGGGAGAATTGTTATGTCCAAAATACTATTGCTAGGAAACAAATAAAAATAAGATATAGATATATTCTGTCAGTTGTCAAAATAGAACATTCTTTCATTCATTAAAGGTATAATTTTTAATTCCATTGCGTGCAATTTATTTCTAATATAGGCATAATACAATGTGTGTGAGAGAAATTTCCAGGGAACTGAATATTCATTTTACGACAGTTCATAGAATTCGTAAAAAACAAATACATTCCTTTCAAATTTCAAAATCTTCAATATATTTTGGAACAAGATTTTGAACTGCGTGCATCATTCTGTGAAATAATGAGACTTTTTAAGCAATATTTTATTCACAGATGAATGCACATTTTCCATGAATGGCGAACTCAACGGTCATAATTACCGATATTGGTCCCAAAATAATCCACATAATATTATAGAGTCTCTGACACAATATCGACAAACTGTAAATGTATGGACAGGATTTTTGGGAGATGAAATCATTGGCCCGTTCGTCATTAAAAAAATAAATTCGGAGTCATATTTGAATTTATTAATGAATGTTGTTGGGCAAGAAATTGCCGAAACAAAGAAAATGTGTGGTTCCAACATGATGGCTGTCCTGCACATAGCACAAGAGAAATTGTGGAATATCTGAACCAAACATTTCCTGAAAGCTGGATATGACGAACTGGACCAATTAACTGGCCAGCACGGTCGCCTGATTTAACTCCGTTTTATGGGGTTTTTTAAAAACTAATGTTTATAAAAAAAGAAACCAAAATGTAGAAGACCTTAAAAATGCTATAACACAAGAATGCCAAAAAATAAATAATAGACAATTAAGTAATGTTCGGCAAAGTTTCTACACTAGATTGGGTTATTGTTTAGCATAAAACGGAGGATTGTTTGAACATCTATTATAATTTAAGACTAGTTTTACAGTAAAAATTTTGAAAGATGTCCGATCAAGGTCGTCTACGAATTGTATGAATTCAGATTTTTGCTCAGCGCATTATGACAAATTCAGTAGTGTCATTTGCCTAGTTTTTATGAGGGTACATAAGATACTACTGTTATTTTATTATTATAAAAATATATGTTACCATAATAGCATTCAAAATTCAAAAATAACTCAACTGTTAAATTTATTAGCAAATGTAAAACCAAATATGTGAAAAATAAGATACTGACATAATGTCAGTGTTAGTGACTCTGACACAAAATAACGTTAATTGTGCGGCTATGAATTAAGGTAATGTATCTGAATTAATAAATAAACTTACGTTACAGCGAAAGTATTATCAACAACGAGCATCGTTTATAAATGGAATGCCCTAGCTTAGTCGAAACAATATGAATTTTTGAAAGACAAGTGTGTTATATCTATCCTTATCGTACATGCTTATAGACTTTGCAAAAGAAAGAGATAAATGTATGCCAATTTGTGAATTCGTTCGATACAGATGACCTTGATCGGACATCTTTCAAAAAATTTACTGTAGTTTGTTGTTTATTGAATTTAATTTGTTACATTGTTAGTGTTACTTTATTTTATTAATCTTAAACAATAAATCTAATTATAAACCTTTTGCTTTATTATTATTATTATTATTATTATTATCATTATTATTGTTATTAAATTTTTATTTAGAAAATTAATATTTACTACGTAAAATATTTATTTTGACAATCATTATTTTGACACTGACGTAGTAAAATGTTACGCTTTTGTTCGTCTCTTTTTTCTAATTCCATGGCTAATACTATTAAATTTTAATTCCGTGAATTTTCAAATTTTATTTCTGCAGTTATGAAGTACCCAAAATGATTTTTTTTTATTGATTCGGATGTAGAAATTTTTGCTTCACAACATCCATTTGAATTTTTTTTCTAAAATAATTAGGGGAGCAATGCGCACGGAAAAACTGATTTCCTATGTTTAACGCCTATATTTCACTTTCCGTGATACACCCTGTATGTCAAGTTATAAACAGTGCATTTTATTTAAATATATTTCAGTAAGAAATATATAAAATACACAGGGTATATTTCAACAGAAACCCTTGTGACTATCATTTTGTTATGAATTGTAATACTTTATTTGTTTATTTAAATCGTAGAAATGGGCTCAGCTTCTCTTCACAATATGACAATAAATCCTACCACAACAACTAAAAGTTTAGGTTTAAATATAGATTATAACTTTGTCCGGGCTTATCATTCTCGCCAACTCATAAAAAGACTAAATACATCTTGTTACGTTTTAATAAATTTACGTAAATGTGTAAATATGGATATACTGAAACTTTATAACTTTGCTCATATCTTGTCATATTGTATAATATGCTTGGGTAATTCAACCCAAGCAATTATGTATTTAAAGCTCAGAAAAATGTTATAAGGGCAATTATTGGATGTTCTCCACATACTTCGTGCAGGGGTCTCTTCCTCCGTCCTACTTACTTACTCACCCTTGTATCTACATCTTTCATTATGCGCTTTTTGTCAAGAAAAATTCTTTGTTTTTAACAATCAAACAAGCTACTGGATTTCATAACACTTGTAACATAAAGAACTTATATATTCCTAAGTTCAGAACTAAAATTTATCATAAAAACGTTTCATACATTCCATCATGACAATCAAAATTTTTAATCAGTACCACATGATTTAAAAGCTATTAATACAGTAAATTCTTTTAAATCTAGACTAAAACAATATCTTACACAAAAATGTTTTTATTCCATTGATGAATTCATTTATAATTAATTGTTTTTATTTATTTATATTGTTCCTTAATTATGTATTTATTGTACTTTTTTGTAAATTTGCGTATGTATTATTTTGATATATATAATATTTTGTATTGACAAGCCAAATGCATTTCTTGTAATTCTTATGGCAAATAAATTATTATTATCATTATGACAGAGTACGTCAAGTGGCGGCACATACATACACATACATTGTATCATTTTGAGAAATTATTGTCACAAATAAATAAAATATGAAAAATTAATTTTTAAATATTTTGTATTTACTTTTGATAAACTGACAGCACATTTGCACATGTAAACTTTCTTAACAGAAACCAAGGAGAATCAGAGACACTGACACTATTCTCCTAATTGAAATAAACTAGATGTCACCACTATCCGTACCAAATCTGTGCCTGAGTGTCTGGTCGCGAATCTGGGGACCCGGGTTCGATCCCGACCGATGCCAAAAATTACATCGCATTTTAATGGCGCAAAATTAACCCCTGTGGCGCACTCTCCATACCAGCAATGAGTGCCCGTGAGGTGACGCCTGGTAAGCGCCCGCACGGTACAAATATTCCATCATTACCGATATCTGTACAAAGCAGATTGGCACACCCAGCAATGGGTAATATGCCGTGATGAAATATTTATTTATATTTTTAACGATGAAGTTGGTCATGGCTAATGATTTTGGTGTCCCCGTCTCTTGCTTGGAAGTAAAATGATACCTGGTATCAGCCATTTGTGTTTACCGGGCCTGCTAACGGTCCTACAAAAATATTGCTTCCAAATATTATATTCAAATTTCATATAAATATCTTTCTCTAAATGTGATAGTAAAACAAAGATGATACTATTATGCCCGATTGCACCGCTGGCGCTTAAATTTTAAGTGTTCCTTAATTGACAATAAACAGAAAATAAAGGAAACCATAAGTAACACATCTTAGCGCAAAGCTTAGCGGCTTAGATTAATTTTGTCAATTAACTGACAGCTGACAGGTGATAATTTTGTCTCTTTTGCAAAGAAGGTGTACATTTTGACCAATTAATTAAAGAATTAGAGGACAGAATTTATTTCCCTAGTTCTATCTCTATTTCTAGTGTATTCCGAAATTGAACCACGGTAACCACTGAAAATGGTTACGGTTTAACCGCGGTTACTATATTACCGGCACCGGGCTGGAAACCGGAACGCTTTTTACCTCCCGCTACCCTTGGTAAGGGAGGTATAGGGATCGTGCTAAAAATCGCATATCAAGATTTTGGTAAATGACCACGTTTTAAGGTCCCTACAATCCATTTTTAACATTTTCACGATGATGTCTGTGTGTATGTATGTATGTATGTATGTATGCATGTATGTGTGGATCCCGTATAGTGTATACGCTCTAACTCAAATACTATTCTAATATGGAAATATCTGATTAGATTTTGGTGGCAATCGGATAACCGGAAATGGCAGTTTACTTGAAGCTCAAGATAGTTTTTCTTCAAAAAATACCTTTAAATGTAATTTTTTCTCAATTTGTTACTATAAAAATTAAAGATTATTTCATTTTCTACAAGTTTGCTTTAATACTTTTTCTATAGATTGTATGGATAAATTTATAAAGTAATGTAAAAATTATATACATAGGTAAATGGCGGGAGGTACTGTGTTGGTCACAGCTAAATTGTAAAATTTAACATAAGTAGTTGAAATCTATGAAGACAAACTAAATCGTGCACGTGCACGCAAGTGCTCATACGATCCTCCTTGGCCTATACGTTAGTAATTAGTATATTTTCTATGTGCTCATCTGTCATGAACCAAAATGTAACCGCACCATAACTGCCGATCTAGCGCGGTTAGCTTGGTTACGAAAAAGTTAGCAGAACTTTCAGTAACCACGTTCCGAAAATACAACCGGTTACTGAAAAAGTAACCGCTGTTAGTGTAGTTCATTTTCGGAATACACTATTTGTCTTACTTGAATCGTAAGTATGCACTATACCGGATGTAACCAGAAAACCGGGCCAAAGGCGTTTAACATGGTAAAATAGTTTTTGCTTGTAAAAAATAATCTATTAATTTCAGATAATAATGCTTCAAATAAATGTTGTACAAAATTAAATTCTGTATTCATATCAATAATTACATATTCTACATGTTACGTAACCGAGTAAATTGAATTTAAATTTTTATAAAATTTATCTCTTTATAGTATTAGTTTTGAAATAAAATCCGAAACAAATGCTAACATTTTACCTGTCAGAAATTATAAAATATAGTTTACATCAAAATAATACTACTTAATAATTTGTACGTTCTCTTCGTGTGACTAATTCTCCATTTTCAATAATGATGACTCGAACAGAGCGTTTCTGACGGGTAAAATATGTCACAATCAGACAAATACGTTACGGATATTAAATTTGTTTGTGATTTTATTTCGGTAACACTATAAAGAAGTAACTTTTATAAAAATTTAAATTCAATTTTCTCGGTTACGAAACGTGCAAAAGAAAATGTAATTATTGATTTTGATGTAAAATTTAAGTCTCTATAACACTTATTTGAAACATTATTGTTTAAAATTAATAGGCCACTTGTGAGCAAGGCAAAACTGTTTTGCTATTTTAAACGCCTATGGCCCGGCTTTCGTGTTAACACCTGGTATAATCGTTTACAAATTAGAAACCAAAATATATTCTTTTGGGGTCATTTTCAACAGATTGGTATTCATTCTAGAAAATTAAAATAATCTATTAGTACAACTTACAAATTTAAAAGGTGAAATATTATGGATTTTAGTTTATCTTTAAATACTTCAAGAAGTGGATTTGTTTTACATAGATTAAATACAAAATCATTATATTGTTTTTCTATTTTGGTTCTTTAATATGTACTTTATGAAACCCATTTGGATGTCATAAAGTACTTCTAAAAAGAACTCAAACCTAATTTCTGTTAGGTTGGTACGTAGTACCTACATTTCTAGACATTTGTCATTTGAAAGTAAATATGATTTCTAGCCTAGAAGACCCCACTATTGAAATGAAGTAATAATACATATAAGTAAATATATTAATAATTATTTTGTTATATTTTAAAATTAAAATATTCCTAAAAATGAAATCACGTATATTTGTAAATATTTTTTTGACAAAAGGAACAAAATAGAAAAAATAGTATAAAATACACGTTTCATAAGACATTTCAGCGCACTTGTCCCGTTAGAAAACTCGCGGCAAGCCGCTCGTTTCTAACAAAGACGCGTGCGCTAAAATCATGTCTTATGAAACTTGTATCTTAATGTACTATTCTCCATTTCGGTGTTCTTACAAGTCTATAAAAGCAATGCAAACACGTCGTTTACAAGATCTATAAACGCACTGTTTCGTACAATGTATGAATGTATATAATCACAAAATTCACATCACAAAAAATACCAAGTCATATTTTTGACGTCACATTTTTTAAAAATCTTATTGTAAATCATTTATCTCTGATGTGACCAGCACATTACCTTCCGTCAATCCTGTGTATTATGTACAAATTCTATAGGGCGCGAGCAGTCGCGTGACTTTGCTGACCTTGGCAATCAGATATGGGGGCCCGTATCAGAATGACAGCTATTAATTATGTCCATGTCTATAACTGACAAATGTCGTAATTTTTCATTGAAAATTTTATTTTTTGGTATTTTATTTCTCGGCAACTGAATTCCACACTCCTGATAACAAATAAACCACATGAAATAAGAAAATCATGAAATTTTGAATGATTTTTTTGACATTTGTCGTTATGGACGTAATTAATAGCTGTTATTTTGACACAGGCCCCCATATTTGCTTGCCAAAGTCAGCAAAGTCACGGTACTGCACGCACTCTATACATTCATTTTCTTGCAAAAGATCCTATATTTCCAGTAAAATTATTTCATAAACAAACTATGCAAATTGCACTTGGCACTGACAACTTCTTGTTCTTTAGTTTTTCTCATTCGTTAGGGGTCGCTATTTTTTATTTTCTTCTTCCACTCATTTTTCTTTTGCGTGTCGTCCTCATTCACTTCCTTTTCTCTCAAGTCTTCCGTAATACAGTCCTTCCATTTTATATTTGGTCTTCCTCTGTTTCTTCAACCTTCTATTACTAAGCTATTCATTCTTCTTCCGATATATTCTTCATCTCTCATCATGACATGTTCAAACCAATGTAATCGTTTCTCTTGTATCTTTCTAGAAACTTCTAACACTAGAGTTATTTCCCTTATTTTTTCGTTCCTTACCGTATCTTTCCGTGTCTTCCCCAACATCTATCTCAACATCCTCATCTCTGCCACATTCATTTACTTTTCATTGATACTGACATCTGTAAATTTAAATTATCTGAATATATTACCAGTTTCCATGGTTAGCATCTTAAACCAGGAATAGAAGAGAGACAGGGGACGCTATTTATTTCGCCGTAAGAAGACTTTCCAAATCATCTTAGCGACTTTCGACTATATTGTAACGCCAGAATCAGCTGAATCGGTCTAGTCGGCCAGATATGTTAAATACGTGTGCAGTTGGCCAAATAAGTTTTCAATGTCAGCAAGCGTGGCGTCATCCACCGTTTTTGTCACCATTTTGTCTTCTGACCTCCTCGTATTTATACGCGTTTATTTTGATTCATAGTTCATAAGCATTTTGTTACACACATTTGTATTATATAATTTGCATGATATTCTTGGTGCACAATAATTCATAATTTGTATCATAATTATGTAAATCGTTACCAGCCTTTGTAAAAAGCTATAAACTAAGCTTTACAACAAATAAAGTATTATTATTAATATTAAAAGTCAACGAATTCGGCATAAAAACAATAATCCATTTTAAAAACCAAGAAAATATTTGAAATATTTTGTATATATTTTATTTAACCTGTCCATTATTTATATTACGTTTTTTTATGAATATTACTTCTTTCGTATTTATTTTACACTTATAAAACAGAATCAAAAAAATTTGTAGATATGAATAATCAAGTATTTATTTAGATTTGGTCAACTGTAACATAACAGTACTTAATTGGTCGACTAGACTGATTCAGCTGATTCTCGCGTTGCAATACGGTTCATATTCGCTCAGATGATTTTGAAACGTACGCGTGACTATGCCTTCCCCCCTCTATTCCTGGTCTAAGGTTAGCATACCTGACTGATTTATAAAATTGAATATCTTTATAATTCTTTAACTTTATATTTGTTGAATATGAAGTATAAAGTGCAATCAAATCGTATAGAAAATAACATATTCTTTAAGTTATAATAATATTTAACTGAGTTTTTTCAGGAATAACTGTTAAAATCTTCAAATGACAGTACTTCTGGTTGACCAATTATAACCAAAATCTAATCACCTCATTTTACCTCTCGCTAAGAGAGGTATTGGATTCATGCTAAAAATCGCATATCCAGATTTTATTGAATAAGCACGTTTTAAGGTCCCTACAATCCGATTTTAACGTTTTTAGGATGATGTCTGTGTGTGAGTGTATGTGTGGATGTAAGTATGTGTGGATGTACGTATGTGTGTGTGTGTGGATGTATGTGGGATGTTGGAAGGACGATTACTCAAAAACTATAAGACTTTATATTTGTTTAACTACGTATTTCCCAATCGGACATTCATGGGAAGATCTGAAAAGGTTTTGGTAACAACTGGACAACCGGAAGTACAAGATTCTTGAAAAAAAATCTTCTAAATATTATTTTTTTAAAAATTTTCTTGGTAACATTAAAGAAAATTAAATTATCTGATAAATTTAAATGTTTTATTATATATTCTATAGATTTAGAGATAAAAGAAATATAATATGTAAAATAATCTGTTGTAATAAATTTTACAGCCGAAAGAATGCCGTGGAAAATAGTTGAAAATTTAAAATGTTTGTAGCTGACAAATAAATGTCAGTGTCAGAAATCCGAAGACATTACTGAAGACTTTTTCTGGGAAGTACATACATTACATTACTTCTTAATGTATTAGTAGTTAAATATTTAATATTATAGGTAGGTATATTACACATACCCTTCAGAAATACTGTTACTCCCGACAATTAATTGGAAACATCTCGAAAAATTAGAAGAGTAGGACAAAATTTCTTCATAGAAAGAATTTAAATTAAAAAAATCTAAATATAAAGAATAGATATAAGTAGAATTTTTGGTGTAGAGTGTAGGTATACAAGAAATGTTAAATACATTAGGGCGCGAGCAGTCATGTGACTTTGTTGGCCTTCACAAGCAGATATGGGGGCCCATGTCAGAATGATAGCTAGTAATTATGTATATAGATGTCAAATATCATAATTTCTCATTCTAAATTTAGTGATTTTCCATTTCCATGTGGTTTATTTTCCTCGGCAAGTAATTTCCACACTCAAGGTGACAAATTAACTACGTGAATTTAGAAAATCTTGAAATTTTTAATGAAAAATTCTGACATTTGACATCTATGTACATAATTACTAATTATCATTCTGAAACGGGCCCCCACATCTGCTTGTGAAGGCCAACAATGTAACATGACTGTTCGCGCCCTATACTTATTTAACCGAAAAAGGAAGTGGCGAGAGGTATTGTGCTGGCCACAACAGATATTTTTGGATGTAAGCTTGAGGAATACGAAAAAAAATATAATTTTTGGAATCGTAGTATTGAAGTTATGCGAGCCGAAACTTTCGTCACACACACACACAGATACATATGTACAGAGTGATCACGCGAGAATGAACCAGCAATTATCTCCGTTATTAAGCGAGATAGCGATTATCTTCAAATAAACAAATTTACTATAGGCAATATGGGCAATAAGACGTCGTATCAAGCAGCGTTCTGTTACTTCCGGTTCCGGAGTATGTGATACCAACTTTGAAATTTCATATGGAACAAACTATATTTTTTTTTAATTTTTGAAAAGTACATAAAAATTTCTTTACAATGGTAGTAAATTAGTAGTACGTTGTGTTATTAAAAAATAAAATAGCGGACCTTTGAAATATGAATATATTGAATGAAATAAAATCGAGTGTGTGAGATTTTATTGTTTTTTTGTTCATAGCTGATGGTATTTTTTGAGTTAAATTCATTTACACGACGTAACCTAGGCAACAAATCCAATAAAACAAAATTCCACACTTTCTTGACTTATTTTGTAAGATATTTCAAACATCCGCCATTTTAGTTTTTAATAATATATTGTCCTACTTGTTTACTGTCATTGTAAAGCAAATTTTATGTACTTTTCAAAAATATAAAAAAATATAGTATGTTTTATTTGAAATTTCAAAGTTGGTATCACGTACGTCGGAACCGGAAGTGATAGAACCCTTTTTGATACATCTTATTGCCCATTTTGCCTATAGTAAATCTTTTTATATGAAGATAATCGCTATCTCGCTTAATAAGAGATACTGGTTCATTCTCGTGTGATCACGCTGTGTACATACATACAGACATCATCGTAAAAATGGTAAAATCGCATTATATAGACCCTAAAACGTGCTTATTAACTAAAAACTCATCATTGAATTTTTTCACCAAAGACAAATACATTCCTTACCTAATGGTGACGGAAGGTAAAAATAGTATGACAAACATGTTTCGTAAGGCCTGTTAACGCACTCTTCCTTTGTAAAACTCGCTTCGCGACTCGTTTTCCAAACTTGGACTCGTACGTTGACAGATTGTGTTATTTTTTAATGTACTATTATATTTTTCTATAAAAATGTAAAAAGATTTATACTCCGACGCCACTCTGTTTTAATGAAGTGTAGTTTTCAATGGGGTCATGAGTTTTAGTTTCACAAATACAAATCTCCTCTATTTTAATAATAATATATGACACCGATAGTTAAGGCTTTAAATAAACAGGCGAAAGAAAACATATTACCTATTAATTCCAAACGTAGAGCAGAAAATGAAGATAAACAATAAACTCTATTAACTAATTTATCTACTTGATTAGTCAGATGTAATTTTAGATCTGCTAACACACGCTAACAGTCCAAGTTTTTTTAATTCCATCGGTGCGATATAAAAATACTTCGTTCATGGAGTAATCGTTGATAATTTTTTTCTTTCTAGCGAAGATTTATTGTCTGACGTTTTTACTATTAAATGTATGAGTACTTCATTTCTAACAGACTAACTGAAAATGATTTGTTTTGTAACAATCGTTAATTTGTCATATTTCGTGATACATTTTGACATCGTTGGCATATATTGGGCACATTTTAATTCCAGATATAATGCCATTAATAACAATACTTATTGAAAACAACAACGGACGAATAATTGCCTTACACACCACGAAATTATTAGACTTATAATATAGTTTGTTGTAGTTAACATGTAATATAGAATAATTAATATTTTGTATATAAGTTGAAATATAAATGTAATTTAAAGAAGGAAATGTGTTAGATATGTTTGTGTTTTGTGAAAATATTTCAAGTGAAGAAGCAAGGCGGGAGGGGACGACAAACCTTATTTGGCTGGGGCTGGCGTGATCGACGGGCTTGCGCGCTGCTCTGCGAGTTCACCAACTCTTGCTATATAAAGCAGCTGAACAATCAAATCAATGGAGAGCAAATTTCTACTCCGCACCGAATACATCTGACTTTTGGGTACCTTTATTAGTGTGGGCTAATACAATACCGGGCATTTAAAAGTATCTTGTCAAATTTTATAAATTTACTTTGTGTAACAAATATTACCCGTGAAGAATGAAAGAAGTAAAGTTATTTTTGTTGCACTCACACACTCACAAGAAGGATGACGTGAGAGAGAAACAATGAAATGAAGCATGTCGCACAGTCGACAACCACGTCGTCGAATTGCCATCGCATCAAAAAACCGTTTATCGAAAGTCGCCAGGTCAACAACGCCTCCCCGCTACTTTTTCACCACAACGGCATTTAATTATATGATTAAATGGAATATGGATTTTTTTCAATATATACGGGTTACACTGAAAAACGGGCCACTCAAAATAACTTTTCTTATTTATAATTATTTTTCAATTTTCTTTATATATTTATAAACCAGGCTTAGGGGCTCACAAATGATGGTATTTAGCATGATGGATCCGGTTCAACCGGAAGTGATATTAAATTTTTATATTTCAAGTGGGACACACCCTACATATGTTATATATATTTGAAATCTACGTAACATTAAAAATTCAACGATATGCTCGAAGTGTAATTTTATTGGAGAAATAAATTTAAAAAACGTAAGAGAAAATTATGAATAATTAATCTGCTAAGCCAGGCAGACTGTGAAAACAGTTGTGATAATATTGAGTAATATTTAATTTAATTGTTTAAATAGTGAGTTATTTTTGTAAGCCTCTATATTTTGATACAAAGAAATGATCAATTTGTTATCACAGCCTACCTGATATGGCTTACCAGGTTAATTATTAATAATTTTCTCTTACGTTTTTGTAATTTATTTCTTCAATAAAAATTTATTTCAAGCATATCGTTGAATTCGTAAATAAAATAAATAAATATATCATCACGGCGTATTACCCATGCTGGGTGTGCCAATCTGCTTTGTACAAAGATTGCGGTAATGATGAAATATTTGTACCGTGCGGGCACTTACCAGACGTCACCTCACGGGCACTCATTGATGGTGCACCACAGGGGTCAATTTTGTGCCATTAAAATTCGATATATAATTTTTGGCGTCGTTTAGGATCGAACCCGGGTCTTCAGGTTCGAGACCAGGCACGTAAATTCCAAATATATAAAAATATATAGGTTGTCCTATTTGAAATATGAAAGTTAATGTCACTTCCGGTTAAACTACCATCATACTAAATACAATTATTTGTGAACCCTAAGCCTAGTTTATCAAGACAATTAAAAAATAATTATTAATGAAAAAGTTATTTTGAGTGGCTCGTTTTTCAGTGTCACCTGTATATTTCAATATTCTCTGTAAACTAAATAAAAACAAAAAAAATCTGATGTCGACAACACAATACCTCCAGTTTAATTTAATTTTTATTCATGTAAATACTTACAGTTAAATTAAATTTAAATACCGGGTTCGATCCCGACCGACGCCAAATATTTCGAATTTTAAATGGCACAAAAATTACCCCTGTGGTGCACTCTCCACGCCAGCAATAAGTGTTCGCGAGGTGACACCTGGTAAACGCCCGCACGGTACAAATATGTCATCATCGTTACCGAAATCTGTGTACAAAGCAGATTGGCAGATTCAGCAATAGGTAATATGCCGTGATGATATATTTATTTTATTTATATACTTACCTATATTCATTGCTGGCGTAGAGAGTGCACCACAGGGATCAATTTTGTGCCATTTCTAAATTCTAAAATATACCTCCCTTACCAAGGGTAGCGGGAAGTAAAAAGTGTGAACATGATAGTACAATACCTCCTATACGTTACTTAATACTAATTACTGTATTATCATTGCATAAATCAAAGAAAATTATAAATAAATGTCAATAAATATTTGTTTCAAGTTTTTATTTGTAATTTATTTTTATTACGTAATATAAAAATATTTTAAATTGTCATTGTGGCTGAATGGTTAGCATAGCGGCCTGTGTATGTATCAGGGTCTTATTACTTTGACATCCTCCCACCTGAGGAACGTTTTAGTGATTCACATAATATTAAAAAAATTGACACTGATTTACTTAAACCTAATTAAATAACACTTTCACTCTTCGCCCACTACGCGCCACAGGCACTTCACTATAGTAAAAATCTGTTGTGGCCATCACAATACCTCTCGCTCTTTACATTGTGGTATATATAAGTACCTATTGTATTTAACATTTCTTGTACACACAAAAAATTCTAATTACACCTAATCTTTATATTTACGTATTTTCAATAATTTTAAATTCATTCTATGAGTTTTCTCCATTTCTTCTAAATGTTCGACGTTTTTCCAATAATTCATTAACGGGATTGGCGGTATTTCTGAAGGATGTAATATACCTATAATTTTAAATATATAATTAATAATACAATAAGAAATATTAAATATCGTTCCCAGAAAAAGCCTGCAGTACTATCTCTGAATTTTTGACACTGACATTAGTGACATTTATCTGTCAATTACACATATTTAAATTTATGAAGTAATTACCATGAAGATGTTTGGGCTCTGAGCAGGCTGAGATTTACTACAACAGATTATTTTATAGAGAATATAATTCATTAGTCACGTGATATGTCTTCCGCCAATCAACATTCATAATCTCCCTAGTTACATGTCTATCACAGCGATGATAAAAAACAAAGGAATTACCACCTTATTTATAGTCGTTACTAAGGGATTTGTTTTATTTATTTACGACATTGATAGTTAATTTTGAGTATAAAATAAATAATAACAATAATTCAAACTCCGATATATTAAATAAAACTCGTAAGTACCCTGTTTTAATACATTATGAATATGTATATCAAAAGTTAGGTTAACATAATGTGTTACAAAAATTCATTATATTCTCTCATTAAATATAAGCTCGTGATACGATTAATAATCGAAGATATTGCTCGTGAAACCGAAGCAGCACATTTCACTCGAGAATATCATCGATGATAATCATATCACTTGTTATATTACGTATGATTATATTTCTATATCTTTAAATCTATAAAAGATATAATAAATTTTTTAAATGTGTCGGACAGAGAATTTTGTTTTTTAATATTTGTAATAACAAATTTAAAAAAAAAAAATTTTGAAGATTTTTGTTAATATACTGCTACTTCCGGTTATCCACTTGTTACGAAAACCTATTCATCTCTTCCCATTACTGTTAGATTGAGGAATCCGTAGTTACACAGGTCTTTAGTCTTATTGAATTTGAGAAATCGTACCTCCAACAACCCCACACACATCCACACACACACACACACATACACACACACATATCATCGTAAAAATGTTATAATTGGATTCTAGGGACCTTAAACCATGCTTATTCACTAAAATCTGGATATGCGATTTTTAGCATGAATCCAATACCTCTCTTAGCGAGAGGTAAAAATGATTAGGCAGAGGAAGCACGACATCAACCTGAAAAAAACCTTATAAAATGAAATATAACTTGCAGAAATTATTGGATTTTATTTATTTATTTTTAAAAAAAGGAGAAAAAATACTAGTATTAATAAACATATATATTTATGAATTTACCAATTATTTATAAGTCAATCCTTATTCCTTTTATGGAACATACAATTATTTGATATAACATGGTCATTTTCAGTAGTGCCAACACCCAACACTGCCAACGTATAGTACGAAAATAAACTACAATTATGTCAAATAATTTTGTATTCCGTAAAAGGAATAAAATCCTTATTGTAAATTTCATTAATAAATTCTAGTATTTGTTTTGTTCTCTTTTAAAAAAATAATAACACCAAATAATTTCTACAAGTTGTATTTCATTTTATAAGATTTTTTACCTTCCGTCATCTCTAGGTAAGGAAGGTATTGTCTTTGGTCAAAAAATTCGGTGGTGAGTTTTCATTGAATAAGCACGTTTTAGGGTCTTTACAATACGATTTTACTATTTTTACGATGATGTCTGTATGTGTGTGTGTGTGTGTGTGTGTGTGTGTGTGCGTGTGTATGTGTGTGTGTGTGTGTGTGTGTGTGTATGTGACCGCAGTTTCGGCCACGATATCTCCAATACTAGAATTCCAAAAATTACAATTCTTGCGTATTCCTCTTCCTTACAACCACATGCAGAGTTGATTAGATTTTGGTTATAATTGGTCAACCGGAAGTATCCTCATTTCAAGATTTTAACAGTTTTTCTTGAAAAACTCAGTTAAATTTTATTATAACTTAAAGAATATATTATTCTCTGTACGATTTGATTGCATTATATATATATATATATATATATATATATATATATATATATATATATATATATATATATATATATATATATATATATATACAGGATGTCCCTTAACTTGGTGCACAAACTTTAAGGGCATATAATACTGATCAAAATGAGTAAAAAAAGCTCAGTCAAAATGTGTCCGATCTTTAATAGTTTCCCAGATATAACGCAGTGAAAAATGAGTTTTTACGAGATTTACCTTTGCTATCTCAAAAACTATAAGAATTACGATTTTGATTAATTGAGACTTTTTGTTTACCTTTGAGAGGTAATCTTAGATGGCCTTTTGTTATTTTATAAAAATCAAAAGTGAAATGTTGTGGCGACCTTGGTCAATATTTAATTTTCATATAACTACGTAACTATAAGAAATTGAGAAAAATGTTTCATATAAAATTTTATTGTTTTTTATAGTCTTTTTACTGACATAGACAAAATTTTATTCGATCGTTATCTTTGTCAGTTTTTCTTAGATTTTTCGCTTTTCTCGGAAACAGTTGAAGATCATTCCTATGTTGATGAAGCTTTTTTATTCATTTTGGTCAGTACTATATGCCCTTAAAGTTTTTGCTCGAAGTTAAGGGACACCCTGTATATATATATATATATATATATATATATATATATATATATATATATATATATATATATTGATACACGGTATCTTGTCGCCTCCGGTACATGGAAAAGGCGACCTGGCCTCCGGGTCTTCCCATTGAGCTACATCGACAAAAAATGTATATATGGGGTGTTGAAATGATAATCAATCCGAATTCCTTGAGAGGGGAAAAGATTTTTAAGTTTTTCTGGGGTCATATATGGGGAGCACAGAAAGTACGCTGTGACCTCCGAAAACTGTATATATGCGTACACCTTGAAGTCGTTGTTGCCTCCGACAGTGTTGCCACATTATCGGAGGTCACATAGACACCTCTTTATCTGCGTCTGCGTTCTGGATTTTTAATATGAATGAATACATATACAGACTGATAGTTTGCACCATATTTTTGGCAAAAACACATTTTAGGGTCTTTACAATACGATTTTACTATTTTTACGATGATGTCTGTATGTGTGTGTGTGTGTGTGTTCGAGTGTGTATGTGACCGCGGTTTCGGCCGCGATATCTCCAATACTAGAATTCCAAAAATTACAATTCTTGCGTATTCCCCTTCGTTACAACCATATGCAGACTAGATTTTGGTTATAATTGGTCAACCGGAAGTATCTTCATTTGAAGATTTTAACAGTTTTGCTTGAAAAATATTATAACTTATAGAATATATTATTCTCTATACGATTTAATTGCATTTTATATTTCATATTCGAGTTAAAGAATTATAAAGATAATAAATTTCATAAATCAGTCAGCTATGCTAACTTAACCATGGAAACTGCTAATATATTTAGGTAATTCAAATTGACAGATATCAGTATCAATAAAAAGTAAATGAATGAAAGAATAAGGGAAATAACTTTAGTGTTTCTAGAAAGATATAAGAGAGACGATTACATTGGTTTGAACATGTCATGAGGAGAAATGAATATATTAGAATAAGAATGAATAGCTTAGTAATAGAAGGTCAAAGAAACATAGGAAGACTAAATATAAGATGGAAGGACTGTATTGCGGAAGACTTGAGCGAAAAGGAACTGAATGAGGACGATACGCAAAACAAAAATGATTGGAAGAAGAAAATAAAAAATAATGATCGCCCTAAAGAACGGGAAAAACTAAAGAAGATGTCAGTGTCAAGTGAAATTTGCATAGTTTGTTCATGAAATATTTTTACTGGAAATATAGGATCTTTTGCAAGAAAATTTATGTATAGGGATCGTGCAGTGACGTGACTTTGCTGACTTTGGCAAGCAGATATGGGGACCCGTGTCAAAATGACAGTTATTAATTACGTCCATAACAGACAAAAGTCATAATATTTCATTCAAAATTTCAAGATTTTCTTATTTCATGTGGTTTATTTGTTATCAGGCATGTGGACTTCAATTGCCGAGAAAAGGAATCATAAAATACCAAAAAATGAAATTTTGAATGTATAATTGACATTTGTCAGTTACGGACATAATTAATAGCTGTCATTCTGATATCTGCTTGCCAAGGTCAGAAAGTCACGTAACTGCTTGTGCCCTATACATAAATTTTCTTGCAAAAGATCCTATTTTTTCAGTAAAATTATTTTATAAACAAACTATGAAATATTATTTACACATTTAATGTTATTATAAATATTAAAGAATATTCTATTATCTATATGAATTCATATTCAATGGATATAGAGTTAAAGAATTATAAAGAAATTAAATTTTATTAATCAGCCAACCTATGCTATAATCATAGAAACAACTACTATGTTAAGAAAATTCTAACTGAAAAGATAATGAATGTGGTAGAGATGAGGATGTTGAGATAGATGTTGGGGAAGACACGGACAGATACAATAAGGAACGAATGAATAAGGGAAATAACTCGAGTATTAGAAGTTTCTAGAAAGATACAAGGGAGACGATTACACTGGTTTGAATATATCATAAGGAAAGATGTAGAATATATTGACAGAAGAATGAATAGCTTAGTAGTAGAAGGTAGAAGAAACAGAAGAAGACCAAAGATAAGATGCAAGGACTGTATTGCGGAAAACTTGAAATAAAAGGACCTGAATGAGGACGACACGCAAAAGAGAAATGAGTGGAATAAAATATAAAAATTGCGACCCCTAACGAATGGGAAAATCTAAAGTAGAAGAAGATAACAGTGTCAAGTTCCATATGCATAGTTTGTTTATGAAATAATTTTACTGGAAATTTAGAATCTTTTGCAAGAAAATTTATGTATGGAATTTGTACATAATACACAGGATTGAGGGAAGGTATTGTGCTGGCCACAACAGATTTTTTCTGTATGTATGAAGCAAATTCTATCTCTAAAGCATCAACTTCTGCAGCGGTCCATCCTAAAATTATTGTTAGTTCCCAATTATTTGTACCTATTTTTGTTTTTACTGTATGTACCTTTTTTGATTATAGTTGCGGGACCTTTTTTGCTTTAAATAAATATTAATGCACTTTCTAATGAAGATATTGCTATTAAAATTGTTATTCGGCCATGGTTTCACATTGAATAAACATGCTGCAAAGTTGGTCACAATCGGTTTATAATTAACTGGGAAATGACAAAGGGCCTCATATATTTTTGGACCGATAAGGCCCATTCCCGAAATTTCATTTACAATTTCACTTTAGAATCCGCCTATAAACTTTTATGGCAATAGCCGTTTTTTGAGAAATTTTATATTATTTTTTAAATTTTAAAAACGACCAAAAGGACATTTTCTAATTAAAACATAGTTGTTAAATTTGGTATTCGAGCATATATAAATCACAATAAGTACGTTTTAAATTTGGTTCCGATCGGTTAATAAATAACAAAGTAATGACAAAGGGCCTTATATATCTTGGGCCGATTTGGCCCATTCACAAACTTAGATCTGCGATTTTTCTTTAGAAGCTGCATACAAAATTTTATCAAGATTGCGTTCTCAAGTTACCGTGCGCGCGGACCGATCGACCTATCGAGGGAATGAGTGAGGGAACTCCCCGCTGTCGCTCGATACAAAAAAAGTCTTAAATTAAAGCCTTACAAATTATCAATTAATAAATATTTAAATGCCTTTTAATTTAAACGATTTGGTATTATGAAGAACATTCAGACACCGTATGACATTATGAAATATTTTAAATAGTGTAGTATTATACAGGAAGTTTCCTTTAAAACAACGCTTTTTTGGGCGAACTAATGACTTTAGAGAAAAATGTTATATACAAAAAATTACCAGGAAAAAGGGCTTAATTTATGAGGAATAAAAAATAAAAAAATTCAACCAGTGGTTCTCAAACGGTAGAATAAAATTATATTTTTTTAAATGGCAACCTATATAAATTTTTTGTCCATTACATAGAGAATTTTTTTCTGATTTCAACGATATAAATATGATATGGGGTTGTATAACAATTATTTCGAGAAAAATGATATTAAAAATCAGAAATAATTTTACAATATTGAAGTAGGCTATGCAATAAACAACTATTAATACGACTATTGCCTAGGTTACGATAGTATATTATTTTCTTATATCTAAAATAACTTGTTTTTACGGATAAAGCCGTGAAAATCTTCGTATCGTAGAATTTAAATTTCTTTCACACTCTCCATACATAACAGTAAGATTAAAATAGTCTAAATTTGTTAATTCTTGCAACTGCAAAGCCATTTTTTATTAATAACTAATTAAAACAATTACGAAAACAAACACTTAATAACGTAAGTAACAAAACTATCTGTCACCTGTATCATTTGTTTGCATTTGTTTATTGCATAGTCTACTTCAATATTGTAGAATTATTTCTGATTTTTAATATCATTTTTCTCGAAATAATTGTTATACAACCCCATATCATATTTATATCGTTGAAATCAGAAAAAAATTCTCTATCTAATGGACAAAAAATTTATATAGGTTGCCATTTAAAAAAATATAATTTTATTCTACCGTTTGAGAACCACTGGTTGAATTTTTTATTTTTTATTCCTCATCAATTAAGCCCTTTTTCCTGGTAATTTTTTTATATACAACATTTTTCTCTAAAGTCATTAGTTCGCCCAAAAAAGCGCTGGTTGTTTTAAAGGAAACAGCCTGCATACACATGCCCAATTTGTTGGCGTAATACTTAAAGGCTTTTTGGTAGGACTTACTGCACAGTTTTAACAGCAACTTAGTCCTTGATGACATCATTACCAGATAATACTATCACTGCACGTCTTTTTTTCGCGAGCTTGCAAATATGAAATGAAATCATATGAAAACATCCTTATGACCTCTTTTCCGGCGTTGCCATTTAGCGGAGGCGGTAAAGTAACGTTTGTGATACAAAAATGAGATTTATATAATCGAAGCGGTATATACCAGAACTAAAAACTTTTTTTGTGAGTATGGAAGCTACGTTGTCGCCTCCGACCTATTTTTTATTTTTGGGCTTTAGATGATGTCCTAAGGCCAAAACCGATGAGAATATGGAAAAACGTTGTCGCCTCCGAAGTCGGAGGTGACAGCGTCATATATGAGGTGACAACGTTTCTTCAGTATCTACTTTGGAGGCGACAACGTACCCTTTACCAATATATATATATATATATATATATATATATATATATATATATATATATATATATATATATATATATATATATATGTATATATATATAGTTAAAGAATTATAAAGATAATAAATTTCATAATTCAGCCAGCTATGCTAACTTAACCATGGAAACTGCTAATATATTCAGGTAATTAAAATTGATAGATGTCAGTATCAATAAAAAGTAAATGAATGAAAGAATAAGGGAAGTAACTCTAGTGTTAGAAGTTTCTAGATATAAGAGAGACGATTACATTGGTTTGAACATGTCATGAGAAGGATGAATATATTAATAGAAGGTGGAAGAAACATAGGAAGGAAGACTAAATATAAGATGAAAGGACTGTATTGCAGAAGACGAGAGAAAAGGAACTGAATGAGGATGACACGCAAAACAAAAATGAGTGGAAGAAAAAAAAGATAGCGACCCCCTAACGAATGGGAAAAACTAAAGAAGAAGAAGTCAGTGTCAAGTGCAATTTGCATAGTTTGTTTATGAAATAACTTTACTGGAAATATAGGATCTTCTGCAAGAAAATTTATGTATAGGGCGCGTGCAGTGACATGACTTTGCTGACTTTGGCAAGCAGATATAGGGACCCGTGTCAAAATGACAGCTATTAATTATGTCCATAACTGACAAATGTTATAATTTTTCATTCAAAATATAAAAATAGAGACCCCTAACGAATGAGAAAAGCTAAAGAAGAGGAAGAAGATATCAGTGTCACGTGCCATCTGCATAGTTTGTTTATGAAATAATTTTACTGGAAATTTGGAATCTTTTTCAAGAAAATTTATGTATAGAATTTGTACATAATACACAGGATTGACGGAAGGTATTGTGCTGGCCACATCAGATTTTTTCAAGTTGATGACGTGAGTCTTCTAACTAATCATTTTTACTATATCCACTATCTTCTGTATTACATGATGGTGATGCTATCTTCTCGTCGACGTCGACGGGAACCGGTAGAATTGCAGTGAAATCTGGAGCTGGAGAAGATGTTGGAGCAGGTGCCGATGTATCCCCCACCTCTAGAGATGCTGGTACGGAACTTTCAATGTAACCAACCGTTGAATAGGCGGCGTCAGGACGCCCTTTGCCGTTTTCAAACGAATTCCTCGTGTAATCCTGTCTTGCCCTGGTAAAAACTCAATTACGCGACCGAAGGGCCAGTTTATTCGCTTTGTTATTACAAAGGTGACGATATTTCATCACCAACGAACACTAGTTCAGCTCTCTTAAGGTGGCATAGCCATCACAGCTCAACAAGAAAAGATATACATGATAATTTAGAGCTAATTAATTGCGCTAATTATAAATTTATTGCTTTACTTTTTTAAAAAAAATCTATGGCTGAGCTGGCAAGAATCATATGCTGGCTCAGCCAAAAAAAAAAAATAGCGGCATATACAGTATTAATGAACATAGTCAAATTAATTGCTCACTGTAAAACATGTTTTTATTACAAAAATGATAACATACGCTGAACTAACAGCAATAAGATCATTATTAGGTAACAATTTAGTGCGCGTAGAAAAAAATGAGGTGTTACAATTAATTGCTCTAGCTCGACATAATGAAACAGGTTTCTTTAATTGGTATAACCTTTGTCACTATTGATACGAGGAATTTTAAATAAATTGCTGCATATAAACTGAAACAGAAGCAATAATATCATTTTTAGACAAGAGTAGAGTGCGCTTAGAGCTGAGAATGGGGTGTTAGAAATAATTGCTCTAGCTGAATCTAATGAAAAGAGTTGTCCTATTTAGTATAACCTTTGCGCTTATTGATACGAGGACTTTTCAATTAATTTCTGCAATTAAACAACTAGAAGCATTACAACAGCAGAATGCGCTGAGAGTAAAAAACGAGGTGTTAGAATTGATTGCTCTAGCTCAACCTATTGAAAAGGGTTGCACTACATGGAAAACCTTTACCCTTATTGATATGAGGTATATTTAATTAATTGCTACAAATAAACTGAACTAAAAGCACAACAGCTTAATGGGCTGAGAATAGAAAAAGGGATGATAGAATTAATTGCTCTAGCACAACCTAATAAAAAGTGCTGCACTACGTGTTATACCCTTTGCCCTTATTGATACGGGGAATTTTTAATTAATTGCTGCAAATAAACTTAACTAAAACCTTAAGAAAACAGCTGAATGCGCTGAGAGTATAAAAAGGGATATTAGAATTAATTGCTCTTATCGTATCTTTGCCCTTATTGATACGAGGTATTTATAATTAATTGCTACAAATAAACTGAACTAAAAGCAATAACACAAGAGCTGAATGGGCTGAGAATAGAAAAAGGGATCATAGAATTAATTGCTCTAGCACAACCTAATAAAAAGTGTTGCACTACGTGTTATACCCTTTGCCCTTATTGATACGAGGTATTTTTAATTAATTGCTACAAATAAACTGAACTAAAAGCATTAAGACAACATTTGAATTAAAAGGGATGTTAGAATTAATTGCACTAGCTCAACCTAATAAAAAGGGTTGCACTACGTGGTATACCCTTTGCCCTTATTAATACGAGGTATTTTTAATTAATTGCTACAAATAAACTTAACTAAAAGCAATAACACAACAGCTGAATGCGCTGAGAATAGAAAAAGGGATGATAGAATTAGTTGCTCTATAGCACAACCTAATAAAAAGTGTTGCACTTCGTGTTATACCCTTTGCCCTTATTGATACGAGGTATTTTTAATTAATTGCTACAAATAAACTGAACTAAAAGCATTAAAACAATAGCTGAATGCGATGAGAGTATAAAAAGGGATGTTAAAATTAATTGCTCCAGCTCAACCTAATAAAAAGAGTTGCACTACGTGGTATACCCTTTGCTCTTATTGATACGAGGATTTTTTAATTAATAAATAAACTGAACTAAAAGCATTAAGACAACATTTGAATTAAAAGGGATGTTAGAATTAATTGCACTAGCTCAACCTAATAAAAAGGGTTGCACTACGTGGTATACCCTTTGCCCTTATTAATACGAGGTATTTTTAATTAATTGCTACAAATAAACTTAACTAAAAACAATAACACAACAGCTGAATGCGCTGAGAATAGAAAAAGGGATGATAGAATTAATTGCTCTATAGCACAACCTAATAAAAAGTGTTGCACTTCGTGTTATACCCTTTGCCCTTATTGATACGAGGTATTTTTAATTAATTGCTACAAATAAACTGAACTAAAAGCATTAAGACAACAGCTGAATGCGATGAGAGTATAAAAAGGGATGTTAAAATTAATTGCTCCAGCTCAACCTAATAAAAAGAGTTGCACTACGTGGTATACCCTTTGCTCTTATTGATACGAGGTATTTTTAATTAATTGCTACAAATAAACTGAACTAAAAGCATTAAGACAACATTTGAATTAAAAGGGATGTTAGAATTAATTGCCCTAGCTCAATCTAATAAAAAGGGTTGCACTACGTGGTATACCCTTTGCCCTTATTGATACGAGGTATTTTTAATTAATTGCTACAAATAAACTGAACTAAGGCCCGGTTTTTTCACCTCTGGATAAAGTGTCAGTTAACTTAACTGCCAAATAAAATAAAAATTGCGCATCGATATTACAGTATAAATTGAGAAAATTATACACACGTCAATTATTTGATGCGATATTTTTCTTTTATCTGCCAAATAAGTTAACTGGCACTTTATCAGGAGGTGAAAAAACCGGGCCTAAAAGCAATAACACAACAGCTGAATGCGCTGAGAATAGAAAAAGGGATGATAGAATTAGTTGCTCTATAGCACAACCTAATAAAAAGTGTTGCACTTCGTGTTATACCCTTTGCCCTTATTGATACGAGGTATTTTTAATTAATTGCTACAAATAAACTGAACTAAAAGCATTAAAACAACAGCTGAATGCGATGAGAGTATAAAAAGGGATGTTAAAATTAATTGCTCCAGCTCAACCTAATAAAAAGAGTTGCACTACGTGGTATACCCTTTGCTCTTATTGATACGAGGATTTTTTAATTAATAAATAAACTGAACTAAAAGCATTAAGACAACAACAGAGTGCGCGTGGAATAAAAAAAGTTATAGCTTTAGCTATAACTATTGAAAAGGGTTTGTTTATTTGGCAAACCTTTACCCTAATTGATGTGAGGGATTTCTAATTATCTGCTGTAGAAAGAAAACCTAACTAAAAGCATCAAGAACAGTTTTCATCAACAGCAGAATGCGCGTAGGGTAAATATTTGATAAATAATGACAATGTTAAATTTTGAAAGTAATTCTTTTATATTTTTAAGATTGTTCGCGTATAATTAGGATCATCAATACGAGAAACGTATGTCACGCTTCTAGCTAGCTCGCCGAACTATAATGCTTGCGCAAGTTAAACATTCGTCAAATTTACATTCGATTTACTTTGATCTGGTACATTTTGTAAGATATGTACATCAGGTTCAGGTTCAAAATTGTTTATTTTTGTTATATACATCCCACCGGATTCGCCATTGATAGAATTTGAAAGCTTTTTTGAGGCATTAAGTCTCTTTAATGAAATATATGATTATCAAGTTTTATTTGTTGGAGATTTTAATGTACCTACTTTTGTCAATAATAATTTAGCATGTAATAAAGCTAATACACTCAAAAACTTCCTTGAACTACAAAATTATTTTCAATTTAATAAGTTATTAGATTTAGTTTTTGGGAATATTGAGTGTCAGGTTGAGAATTCAGATATTAATTTAGTAAGAGTGGATAATTATCATCCAATATTGCATATCGAAGTGGATATTAAGACAATTAGCAACTCTAATTTTCCACTTAACAAACGTGAAAAAAATTATAATTTTAAAAAAGCTAATTTTCTTGATCTATACAAAAGTATATATGAAGCAGACTGGTCTCCACTAATATTAATAAATGATGTAGAAGGATTATGTGCTTCTTTTTATATTTTTCAAAATTACTTTGATGATTTTGTGCCATCTTTCAAGGTAAAAAATTCAAGTAACCGTTCTTTTCCTTGCTGGTTTACTAATGACATTAAAATAAATATTAAAAAGGAATTTAACGCACACATGAAATTTAAGAAACACCAACGTCAATCTGAATTTAGAAATATGAGAAAACTTATAAAAAAAGCAAATTGAAAATGCGCATCAATTATACATATCAAACATTGAAAATCAAATAAAAACTGACTCGAAACAATTCTGGTCATACATTCAATCCAAAAAGAATAGTTCACGCATTCCATGTGCGATGAAGTTGGATGATAATCATTTCAATGATCCCGTAACTATTGTTAATAGTTTCGCTCAATATTTCAAAAGTGTGTATACACAATCCAGTCAAGACATGAAACCGATTTTTTAAATTACCTTCCATATGTTGAAATTGATGAAATTACAGAGAATGACGTATTGCAAGCTATTAGAAGATTATCAAATAAAACAACTGCCGATATAGATCAGATTCCCAGTTTTGTAATTAAGGATTGTTCTTCCGCACTTGTAACACCCTTAGTACATAATATTTAATACTATTTTAGAGACATCTGTATTTCCAGATATTTATTTAATAAATCATTCCAACAGGATTGTAATTCCAATTACAGGAAGATTATAAAAAAACAGAGAGTACAAATATATATATATATATATATATATATATATATATATATATATATATATATATATATATATATACAGGGTGGAAACGAACTTTATGTCATAAATTTAAGGGTGAGTAGTATGACATGTGTAGATTACGATTATATATATATATATATATATATACAGGTTGTTCCGCGACTAGACCGACAAACTTATACCATATATTCCGGGGGTCATTACGATCAAAAAATGTTATATGATCTATAGGTGAATTTCTCTTTGTTTCGGAGATATCGAAGGAATTAAAAAAAAAATGATAATTGAGTTAGCCTTGACGAATTAACGTATGTTTGACAAATATCAGTTTATTGACGTGTTTACTATTGTAGTTAATGCTGAATTAATTTTGTGCTGTCTTATTAATTTAAGCCATTATGCCGCATTGTACTAATGCAGAATATGCCGATATGCTTTTCGTGTATAGTTTCTGCAATGGAAGTGGTCGTGCTGCAGCTGTGGAGTACCCCAGGGGATACCCAGATCGCATTGTTCCTCACCACACAACATTTTCAAACGTTTTTGAACAGTTGCTGTAATTTTGTGTTAATTAATACATTGATGAATAAATTTTCTTTTGTATTTTTTTTTAATTTCTTCGATATTTCCGAAACAAAGAGGAATTCACCTATAGGTCATATAACATTTTTTGATCGTAATGACCCCCGGAATATATGGTATAAGTTTGTCGGTCGAGTCGCGGAACACCCTGTATATATATATATATATATATATATATATATATATATATATATATATATATATGTATATGCGTAAGCATTAGCAATGAGAATAAATATAAATAGAAAGAGAAATAGAATTATCCTATTCTATTACAATGATGGATTAATAAATATTAATAATGTTAAGAAACATCCGTTTCAGCTACAGTCTACTAGATTATATAATACAAAATATAATGAATTATTGTTTTGTTATCTAAAAATGTTATGTCACATAAATAAAAAATATATTTTTCTATTTCTGATAATTAAAATATTTTCTCTGCTACAAATTGAGTTTTAATTAAAAGGTTATGGGCCCAGCGTCTTAACATTGTGTACAAGTTTATATATTTTATATTTTTAGAGGCATTCATTAATAATGACTGCAAATTTTGATAGTTAATTTTCCCAAATTAACTGGCGAAGAAAACTGGCATGCGTGGAAGTACCAGCTAACATGCTATATTCGGGGCCACGGTCTTTGGGGTTACATAGATGGTAAAACCAAGAAAGCAACAGACGGAAATGACGACGAGTGGAATGAGAAAGATTGGAAACTAATTTCCATTATTGTACAATCCCTCGATGAAAAACCGTTTACACTTGTCCAAGGTCTTGAAGATGCAAAGCTTGTTTGGGAAAAATTACAAGGAGTTTATGAAATGTCATCAGTTGATAGAAAAATGGCATTGTTAATAGAATTTTATGGGGCCAGTTGGGATAATGCAGACGACATTATTTCACATATCACAAAAATTCAGAATCTGCGAAAACAGATCAAGGATTTAGGAGAGCCCACATACGAAGAGACAATAATTGCCAAAATTCTGTCAAATTTACCCAGCTCATATGACAGTTTTGTTGAAGCATGGCGTGCTACACCAAAAATAGCTCAAACAGTCTCTCTACTAACTGAAAGATTAGTTGCGACCGAACGTCGACTGAAGATGTGTGAAGACGAAACGACATTAGCGTTTGCAGCATCGAAACAAACGTCAAATGGCTACAGGAAGAAAACTGAATCTGCTACAATGACCAGGCAGAGTCACCACAAGCAGAAACAGTTAGACAATGACTCCCCAAAGAAGAAAACCTGTCATTATTGCGGCAAAATAGGTCATTTTTCGGCTAAATGTTGGCATCGAAAGCGGGCTGAAAGAAATGACAATAATAAACAACAATCAAAAGGACCAAATGGAACAAGCGCAGGCAAGGTGTTTAACGTTTGTCGAAAGTCTGATTTTAGTGGCAGCAATGACATCTGGTATGCCGATTCAGGTGCCTCAGATCACATGACCAGCAGGTTAGACTGATTTTTACCTCTCGCTAAGAGAGGTAATGGATTCATGATAAAAATCGCATATCCAGATTTTATTGAATAAGCACGTTTTAAGATCCATACAATCCGACTTTAACATTTTTACGATGATGTCTGTGTGTGTGTGTGTGTGTGTATGTGTGTGTGGATGTGTGTGTGTGTGGGATGTTGGAAGGACGGTTACTCAAAAACTATAAGACTTTAAATTTGTTTAACTACGTATTTCCCAATCGGACATTCATGGGAAGATCTGAAAAGGTTTTGGTAACAATTGGACAACCGGAAGTAGAAGATTCTTGAAAAAAAATCTTCTAAATAATATTTTTTGAATTTTTTTCTTGGTAATATTAAAGAAAATTAAATTCTCTATCTGATACATTTAAATATTTTATTATATATTCTATAGATTTAGAGATAAAAGAAATATAATATGTAAAATAATCTGTTATAATAAATTTTACAGCCGCAAGAATGGCCATGGAAAATAGTTGAAAATTTAAATTGTTTGTAACTGACAGATAAATGTCAGTGTCAGAAATCCGGAGACATTACTGAAGACTTGTTCTGGGAAGTACATACATTATATTATTTCTTAAAGTATTGTGACGTGCGTCCCTGAGAGAAAAGTATGCTTGCGCCGCTACTGATAGCATGTTCGCGAACAATGACGTAATCCCTTCGTAAGAACGTACTAGAGCGATGACGTAATCCCGGAATTTCCCAGATGTTGAAATCCCCGCGACGCGGCGGCTAGAGTTTGCTACGCCGTGACCCAGTTCTTTTGTATACAGGTCATTGTCGCTTCAGAAGAGTTCTAGAATGATAGGGGCTGTATAAATACCGTCGGGAGAACAGCGGGAGGACAGTCTCATATATACAAGCAACCAGAAATGAACTCAATGATATAAATAAACAGTTTAACAGTTGTTAACATAAATAAATGTAGTTATATAAATAAGTGTAGTGATATAAATGTTAGTTAGATAAATAATCGTAGTGTTTAAGCATTTAATAATATTCTTAGTGTTTATAATTATTTAATCATAGTGTTAGTTGTTTTTTTATCTTTTAATATTTAGTCTTAATTATTCATCGTTTAATGAACATATTCTTTTAGTTAATAATATTTGTCTATGTTTTACACTTCACCCATATAAATAAAACCGTTACAGTATTAATAGCTAAATATTTAATATTATAGGTATATTACATATATCCTTCAAAAATACTGTCAATCCTGACAATGAATTGGAAACATTTCGAAAAATTAGAAGAGGACAAAATTTCTTCATAAAATGAATTTAAAATTAAACAATCTAAATATAAGGAATAGATATATGCGTAAGTAGAATTTTTGGTGTAGAGTGTAGGTATACAAGAAATGTTAAATACAATAGGGCGCGAGCAGTCATGTGATTTTGTTGGCCTTGTCAAGCAGATATGGGGGCCCATGTCAGAATGATAGCTAGTAATTATGTATATAGATGTCAAATGTCATATTTTCTCATTCTAAATTTAGTGATTTTCCAATTCCATGTGGAGCAGAATTAAATGTTAAATATCTAAGGCATACGACAAGTAAATTTTAAACTCCTGGTGATAAATTAACTACGTAAATTTAGAAAATCTTGAAATTTTTAATGTAAAATTCTGACATTTGACATCTATGTACATAATTACTAATTATCATTCTGAAACGGGCCCACACATCTGCTTGTCAAGCCCAAAAATGTAACATTACTGTTCGCGCACTATACTTATGTAACCAAAAAAAGGAAGTGGCGAGAGGTATTGTGCTGGCCACAACAGATTTTTTGATTATAGAAAGCTCGCACAAGTACAGAAAATCAGATGTGGAAATGGAACCTTTATGGAAGCCATTGGATTTGGACGCATCAACGTAGAGATCCGAATAAATCAGTACAAAGCGCTATTTTGAAAAAATGCTGTATTAGCTGTATGTTCCGGAATGCTGTCAAAGTTTGATATCTGTGGGAAGAGCACTCGATGCAGGATATAAGCAAACAGCAGTTGGTCGAAGATGGTGGTTAACGGATAAATTTGGATCTACTATCCTAGAAGGTAAACGTCACGGTCAGATGACGAAGATTCACGTATGCGTACTCAAGCCGAAGTATGCTGTTGCCTCCATCGCAGAAAGCAGAAATGATTTGTAATTCTGGCATGAACGCTTAGCTCATCAACACAAGCGTCATGTTGCAAAATTTCTACATGATCATGGGATAAAATTTAATGGAAGTATTGATGAAAAATGTGAAGCATGTATAGTAAACAAATTACACCAGAAATCTTACAAACAACGATTTCAAAAAGCAGATCAACCAGGTGAACTCATTCACGCTGATCTATGTGGACCGATGCAGACGACATCGATGAATGGTGCTAAATAAAGGACAACTATTCACATTTTTTTAGAGATGAGGGAAAGGATTTTTTTGATAATGAGAGATTATAGAGAAAGTGGAGAGGTTTAATGAATAGATGACTACAGCCTTTTATTATATATGCAGGTAGGTTATTAGGACCTGGATTTCGAGTAGGCTTCAAGCTAATAATCGCTAGGCGAATGTCGTCTTCAGAGATAGTGGGAATATTAACTAAGTTATGATTGCAACTGGTAGACTCATAGTTATTAGTACAGACTATAGTATTCGCAGAATAAACTTTTGAAAAATAATCTGCAAATCCCTCAATATTTGGAAAATCGCACGTATATGTCCTATTCATAAATCTGGAGATGTTTCAAATATTAAAAATTATGGACCTGTGTCCATATTATGTAACTTGTCTAAAGTATTCGAAACCATTACACATAATAAATTAAGTTTTAAACTAAGTCCATTCATATCGTCATTTCAGCACGGATTTGTTGAAAAAAAATCTACAATTACAAACTTAGCAGTAATATCACATTATATTACGTCAGTGGTGGATAAAGGGGGGCAAGTAGATGTAATCTATACTGATTTTCATAAAGCTTTCGACCAAATTGATCATGGTATATTGTTGCAAAAATTACAGTCTTTTGGTCTTAACTTAAATTTAATTTATTTGCTTTAATCATATTTATCTAATAGAAAACAATTTGTTAAATATAATGGCTTTCAATCTATTTTATTCCTACATGTGGGGTACCACAAGGGTCGGTATTAGGACCATTCTTATTTATATTATATATAAACGACTTAAGTAATCTAATTAATATCTGTGATCATCTGTTTTACGCAGATGATTTAAAGATTTATTGCTCAATAACAAATGAATTAGACTGTCATAAGCTTAAATGTCACTTGGACCAAATTTATGAATGGTGTAACCACCACAATTTAAAACTAAACTCTGCCAAATGCAAAACTATGTCTTATTATAAAAGAAAAAATCCAATTATGTTTAATTATCACATTGACAACTATGTACTGGAAAAACCGTCTCATTTTAAGGACCTTGGTGTTATTTTTGAACCAGATATGTCTTTTGTAACACATGTTCCAGAATTGGTTAGTTCTGCTTTTAAAATACTTGGATACATATTTAGAAACTGGAATTTTTTTTGTAACATAACACAATTATAATATTGTTTAATAGTTTTGTTCGTTCCAAATTAGAATATGGAGCATTAATATGGTATCCAATTTATGAACGGTACATTATTAGAGTTGAGGCTGTACAAAAACGTTTCTTAAAGTATTTGGCATTTAAATCTGATAACGGGGTTCAGATTATAATATTTTATTAGTACGTTTCAACTTTAAATCAACATAAACACGAAGGATATGCCAGTCAATTATATTTTTATTAAAACTGTTGCAAAACAAAATTGATTGTCCTACCTTGTTAGAGAATATTGAATTTCATGTACCACGTCTAACATCAAGACAAAAATTATATTTTCAATGTCCTAGAACGAGAACAAATACACAAACTAGGTCTCCAATTTATATTATGTGCAATAACATTAATAAAATTGTTAGTGATATAGATATATTCACTAAATCACCATATTCAATTATGAATGTACTTTCTAATTTGGATACAATTTAGACATTTATTATGTACTTACATGTTATATTTCTTTTTATGTCTATATGTATATGTATATTCCTTTTATAATGTTTAACTTCATGTAACTGTACTTTGTCCTTTTTATGGTGTACACTGTTGGGCAAATAAAATTATTATTATTAATTATTATTATTTTAGAAAAAAAAATCTTTTACACAAATTTACAACAAATTTGCCGCTATATGTTGGGGTTTATCTCTTAAGAACCAAAAATTTGTCGCTGACTGAAAATTTGTTCATAAAATGTAAAAACTACGTTTCCATTTTATTGTTTTTAAATAATTTGCAATATGTATAATGAAAATATATAATAATTAATTTAAGCATAAATACACTCAGAAAACATGTAGAATTCGAAATGTGAAAGAATTTTATTATATCTGTATAAACTAAAAAGATACGAGTTAAAATTTAAAAAGGGTTCACCCTTATATATATATATATATATATATATATATATATATATATATATATATATATATATATATATATATATATATATATATATGAATCTCGTTTTTTTAGATATAAATGGAATACTGATTGTTTGTTGCATTCAGCTGTTGGCTTAATGCTTTTAGTTCTGTTTATTTGCAGCAATTAATTAAAAATACTTTGTATCAATAAGAGCAAATGATATACCACGAAGTGCAACCCTTTTTATTTGGTTGAGCTAGAGCAATTAATTCTAACATGCCTTTCAATACTCTCAGCGCATTCAGCTGTTGACTTAATGCTTTTAGTTCAGTTTATTTGCAGCAATTAATTAAAAATTCCTCGTATCAATAAGGGTAAAGGGTATAACACGTCGTGCAACTCTTTTTATTAGGTTCAGCTAGAGCAATTAATTATAACATCCGTTTTTATATACGCGCGCATTCGGCTGATGTCTTAATGCTTTTAGTTCAGTTTGTTTGCAACAATTAATTAAAAATATCTCGTATCAATAAGGGCAAGGGGAATAACACGTAGTACAACACTTTTTATTACGTTGACCTAGAGCAATTAATTCTAACATTCCTTTCAATACTCTCAGCGCATTCAGCTATTGTCTTAATACTATTTGCAGCAATTAATTAAAAATTGCTCGTATCAATAAGGGCAAAGGGTATAACACGTAGTGCACCCGTTTTTATTAGGTTGAGCTAGAGCAATTAATTCTAACATCCCTTTCTATACTCTCAGCGCATTCATCTACTGTCTTAATGCTTTTAGTTCAGTTTATTTGCAGCAATTAATTAAAAATACCTCGTATCAATAAGGGCAACGGGTATAACACGTAGTGCAACACTTTTCATTAGGTTGAACTAGAGCAATTAATTCTAACATTCCATTCTATACTCTCAGCGCATTCAGCTGTTGTCTTAATGCTATTAGTTCAGTTTATTTGCAGCAATTAATTAACAATTGCTCGTATCAATACGTGTAAAGGTTATACCACGTACCAATAACGGTAAAGGTTATACTAAGTAGGACAACCCTTTTCATTACACTGAGACAGAGCAATTAATTGTAACACCCCTTTTTTACTCTCAGCGCATTCTGCTATTGTCTGATGGCCAGTTACACAGCTTATAGTTAATGGTGTAACTACGGGTTAACAGAAAAAATGCGTATCGAAATTTTGACAGTAATACTTAACACCTCATTTGACATTTCATTTCGATACGATTTTGTTAATTTAACCAATGGTTAACAATTTAACTATAAGTGTGCAACTGGCATTAAGCTTTTAGTTTAGTTTATTTGCAGCAATTAATTAAATATACCTCATATCAATAAGGGTAAAGGTTATACCAAGCAGTGCAACCCTTTTCAATAGGTTGAGCTAGAGCATTAATTCTAACACCTGGTTTTTTACTCTCAGCGCATTCTGCTGTTGTCGTAATACTTCTAGTTGTTTAATTGCAGAAATTAATTAAAAAGTCCTCGTATCAATAAGGGCAAAGGTTATACTATATTGTATTAGGAGGCACTTCTCACGGCTCCTTAGATTTAAAGGAATAAAATAGAACCATGGAAACAAAATGATTGATTTGACAAGTTTTGATAAAATGTAATAAAATAAAATATGTCAATATTTGTGAAATATAATTTTTGAACATTTGTGCATTAATCCTTTTATTATAGTTAATTCACTGCTAATATTCTAAAAGGTTATGGGCCCAGGTACCTACTGAAAAAAATGGCAAAATCAAACTATTATATTGAACCATTAAATAAGAATAATTTTGATACCTGGAGCGTGCAAGCTCAAGCTATATTAATTAAAAATAATCTTTGGGGATATGCTAATGGCACAATATCCAGACCAGAAAATGATGGAGAAGCGGAAGCCGCATATGAACAAAAAGACTTAATGGCAATATCTGAGTTGTTGCTATTAATGAGTCCATCAGAATTAAAGCAAATTAAAAACTGCAAAACATCTAAAGAGGTGTGGGACACATTAAAAGCTACATACCAGAGTAAAGGTCCTGCAAGAAAGGCAACACTACTGAAGCAGGTAATCTTAAAAAGAATGTGTGAAACTGATGATGCTAGAGATCATCTGAACGAGTTTCTAGATATTGTCGACAAATTAAAAGATATGGATGTGGAAATAAATCCAGAATTATTAAGTATTATAATGTTGTACAGTCTACCATATTCGTTTGAAAACTTCCGTATAGCCATCGAAACCAGGGACACGTTACCAATGCCAGAAGATTTGAAAGTGAAAATCATAGAAGAAAGTGAGGTCAGAATAAACAAAAAATACAGTGAAAGAACATCAAGAAAATGATGATGAAGCGTTCTACAGCAAAAATAAGAACAAAGAAAAAAATATTTTTAAATACAGAAAAGAAAAGAGTGAAAATACGCAAGAATTTCCATATAAATGTCACACCTGTCATAAGTCAAAAGATTGTTGGACAAAGAAGAAAAATTACAAAAACTTTAAAGCAGAAGAAATATGTTTGACGACACGATCATTGTCAACATCTAGAAAAAAGAAATGGTGTTTAGACAGTGGTTGCACATCGCATATGTGTAATGACCATGTAATGTTTAAAAACATATTTGCAAGCAATGAAAACAACATGATAAAGTTGGCTGCTGAAGATCAAACTGCAAAAGTTGAAGGAAAAGGAAAAGTAACCTTGAAAATAGAAAACACAAACATAAATTTATGGAATACTCTGTATGTGTAAAATCTATCATCAAATTTGATGTCAGTATCAAAAATAACTGAAAAAGGTCACATTGTAATATTCGATAAAGAAAAGGCTGTAGTGAAAAATAAACAAGGTGAAATTCTAATGAAAGCTACAAAAGAAAATGGTCTATATTATGTACATACTGAAAATGAAATAGCAAATATGACATATGAAAATGAAATGCAACAATGGCATAAGAAGTTGGCGCATGTAAATGAAACTGATTTAAAGATGGCACTAAAAAATAAAGCAGTAAAAGGACTAAATTTTAATTTAAAAGAAAAACTAAAAGAATGTGAAGTGTGTATAAAAGGTAAAATGGTCAGATTACCATTCCCAAAAAGAAATGCCAGGATTCGTACAACAGAAAAATTGGAAATAATACATTCAGATGTATGTGGGCCAATGAAGAACATAACACCTGGTGGTTCAAAATATTTTGTAACCTTTATAGACGAACACACCCGCTACTGCAAAGTATACTTTCTGAAACAGAAGAACGAAGTCCTACAGAAATTCATAGAATACAAGAAAGAAGTAGAAAATTTCACAGGGAACAAAATTAAATATCTTCAAACAGACAATGGTAAAGGAGAATATACAAATGAAAATTTTGAAAAATATCTCACAGAAAATGGAATAATAAGAAGAATAACAGCACCGTATACGCCAGAACAAAATGGTATGGCTGAAAGAAAGAATAGAACTTTACAAGAGAAAGCCAGATGTATGCTGATAGAATCAAGAATAGAAGAAAAGTTTTGGGCTGAAGCGATATATACAGCAAACTATTTATGCAACAGAATTCCAACAAAAACTACAGACTACAAGACACCATTTGAGAAGTGGGTTGGATATACACCATCCGTAAACCACCTACAAATATTTGGATCCAAAGCACATGTATTATGGAAAGGAAAGAAAAAGGAAAATTTGCTCCCAAAACGGAAGAAGGAATATTTATGGGATATTCTGAAACAAGTAAAGCATATAGAATTTGGTTACAAAAGAAAAATAAAATCATTATCAGTAGAGATGTAAAAATAATAAATAAAATGTATTTCGAAGAAGACCATCAAACCAAAAGAAATGATCGAGAAGAAAAAACACGAAATGAAACAAAAGAAACGGAAAACAAAGTTATGAAAAATTAGAAATAGAAATAACAGAACAAGATGAAGACTACGATGATAACGAAGAAATTATTCAGGAAAATGAACTCGATACTCAAACCGAAAACGTAGAAAACAGAAGACCGAATAGAGAGAAAAAGTCACCTATTTGGACAATGGATTACGTCATGACAACATGTGAAGAAAATGAACAGAATAAACTTGAACGGGAAGAAGCGATAAAACTTGAAATAAGAGCACATATAAAGAATAATACATGGGAAATAATTGATAATAAAGACGGAAAAGAGAAAATAACTAGCAAAATGATTCTGAAAGAAAAATTAGGAGCAGATGGAAAACTGGAACGAAAGAAAGCACGTCTAGTAGCAAGAGGATTTACTCCTCAAAAACCTGGAATTGACTATGACGAAACTTTCGCACCTGTATCGAAACTGAGCTCCATCAGAACATTACTTGCTGTTGCAGTAGAAAAAAGACATGAAACTGCATCAATTAGATGTGACAACTGCTTACTTGAATGGTACGATAAAAGAAAATATAATTATGGAAATACCAAAGAATTTGGAAAAATACTTATGCGATATTATAATAGAAGAAAGTAGCAGTGAAAATAAAACCATACTACACAGGGCGAGAGAAATGTTTAAAAAATTGAAGAGACCTGGAAAAGAAAAAGTATGTAAATTGAATAAAGCAATCTATGGACTAAAACAAGCAGGGCGAGAATGGTATGAAAAATTGGATAATACGTTACAAGATTCAGATTTCATTCCTTCTGTAGCAGATCCCTGCATCTACGTATTGACGAAAGGGCGAGCGGATATGATTATCGCCATATACGTAGATGATATAATTATTGCTTATTCGGAAGAAAAATTGTTCAAAGAAGTGAAACAAAAATTAACCAACACTTTTGAGATGCAGGATCTAGGAAATTTAAATTATTGTTTGGGGATAAAATTTGAAGCAAAAGAAGGAGAAATTAAATTGTCTCAAGCAGAATATATAAGAAAAATGTTGAAAAAATTCAATATGGAGGATTGTAAACCAGTAACCACTCCTATGGAACCAGGACTCCGTCTCGAAAAAAATTTAAAGGTTAGTGAATTACCATATCAAAATTTAATTGGCAGTCTTATGTATGCCGGCGTAGCAACGAGACCAGATATTATGTACGCAGTATCTTACCTAAGCCAGTTTAACACAGCATATGGTGAAGAACACTGAAAAGCTGCAAAGAGAATCCTGCGATATCTAAAAGGGACTTTGAATGCAGAATTAATCTTCAAAAAGACTGGAAAACCACTGGAAGGATTCGCCGATGCTGATTGGGCTGCATGTACGATAGACCGTAGATCATACACAGGCTATTGCTTCAAGTATGGTGGAGGAATAATCAGCTGGGAAACAAAGAAGCAGAGGACGGTAGCACTGTCAACTGCAGAAGCCGAATACATGGCGCTTACGGACGCTGCTAAAGAAGCCTTACATTTAAAACAACTGTTGACCGACATGGGTGTAAGAAGTGACACTGTGAAGATCTGGAATGATAACCAGGCTGCAAAAAATTTAGCTAAAAATCCCGTGACAAATAAAAGGTCAAAACACATCGACATAAGGGAATATTTTATTCGAGAAAATGTGAAAAATAAACTTATTGCAGTTGATTATAAAAGTACTGAAGACATGGAAGCCGATCTATTTACGAAGGCATTGTTCGGAGTTCGTCTAAAATATTTGACGAGAAAAATTGGTATCCGCTGTGATCGTGAGGGCGAGTATTAGGAGGCACTTCTCACGGCTCCTTAGATTTAAAGGAATAAAACAGAACCATGGAAACAAAATGATTGATTTGACAAGTTTTGATAAAATGTAATAAAAGAAAATATATGTCAATATTTGTGAAATATAATTTTTGAACATTTGTGCATTAATCCTTTTATTATAGTTAATTCACTGCTAATATTCTAAAATATTGGACAACCCTTTTCATTAGATTCAGCTAGAGCAATTATTTCTAACTCTAACCATTTTCAGCTCTAAGCGCATTCTGCTCTTGTCTAAAAATGATATTATTGCTTCTGGTTCAGTTTATATACAAGAATTTATTTAAAATTCCATCAATAGGAACAAATGTTATACCAATTAAAGAAACCCGTTTCATTATGTCGAGCTAGAGCAATTAATTGTAACACCTCATTTTTTATCTACGCGCACTAAATTGTTACCTAATAATAATCTTATTGCTGTTAGTTCAGCGTATGTTATCATTTTTGTAATAAAAACATGTTTTACAATGAGCAATTAATTTGGCTATGTTCATTAATACTGAATATGCCCTATTTTATTTTTATTTTATGGGTGAGCCAGCATATGATTTTTGCCAGCTCCGCCATAGATTTAAAAAAAAAATAAAGCAATAAATTTTTAATTAGCGCAATTAATTATCTCTACATTATCATGTATATCTTTTCTTGTTGAGCTGTGATGGCTATGCCACCTTAAGAGAGCTCACTAGTTCGTTCAATACCACCTCCCGTTTCGATTTTCGAGAGTTCTGTTTTATTAATTCTAGATATTCGGATCGAATCCGACGACGCAAATTATCTCGAACCCTTTTTAAGTACTTAACACGTCCATTTACAGAAACATCTATTGCATCGAGATCAGGAACTTCATCACTATAAGATTCGCGCGTGTACATCGCGAGTGTCAGCGGAGCTATCTTTTGGTTCTCTACTGATATATGTTAGTGGCCGGTTCTTCATCACGGCTTCACACTCACACAACACAGTGACAAAATTCTTCATACACCTAGTCGAAAAGAGAATAGTGAGCCATGACTATGGCTTGGAATAAAACAATGAACTAAAACAATTGTAACTATTATTATAAACGAAATAATATTTTTACCGTGTTACAATTGTTTTAGTTAATTGTTTTATTCCAAGCCATAGTCATGGCTCACTATTCTCTTTTCGACTAGGTGTATAAAAAAATGCCCGCCATTTTACTTTTTAGTTTTGAATAATGTAACATATGGATTATTTTACATGATTGTAAAGCAAATTTGATGTAGTTTTCAAATTTGTAAAAAATATAGTATGTTCCATTTGAAATTTCAAAGTTGATATTAATTACTAATAAACCGGAAGTGTTATCACGAATGTACATCCATCATCAAGTAGCTTACATGTTGCTGTATAAATCATGTTATGTGAAAGATATTACTAACTTAATAAATAAGCGAGATATTTGCTGGGTCCACTAAAATATAACACCTGTATACGCAATTCCATCTTAATTTCTACTTCGGTTAAATTTATTTCATCTTCTTGCGCCTTTAGTTCGTTTTTTAATTCTTCAACTGATAATTTTTCAAGTCCTGTAGCTTTCATTTGTAGTCTTATAGTATTAAAAGATCTTGGCAGCCCGTTTAACAAAAGTGCAAAAAATTCTTCGTCTTGAATAGTTGCTTCACTGACACTAGGCTAGTTGGTCACGGATATATTGCGCTCGTGCAAGATATTGATCAATTTTCTCATCTTCATTTTTCTTTATAGTGCTGAGTTCTATAAGTAGATCAACTCGACGTGCAGAAATTTTACCTTCGTGGATCGATTTTAATTTCAGCCAAATTAATCTTGCTTCATCAATATTTATAACTTGTTGCACTTGATTAGTATCTATAGAACATAATATAATTGATGCAGCTATTGCACTTTTTTCTTCATATATTTCAATTTCCTTATATCTTTTATTTCTTTCTTCCTGTGAAGCATCTTCTTTTAGTTCAATAGGTTTTAAACCTTCTACTGCGGACCATACCTTTTTCGCTTTTAATAATAATTTTATATGGTGTTTCTAGAACTAATAATTGTTATTATTCAGATTCGTAATCACCGACGCTGAGAAGTTATCCATTTTTATTTGCCAATATGTTTGTGTTACCTATTCGTAACGTATTTTGTGTTACCTACTCGTAACTTCTTAGATTACAAACAGGAGGCCTGGGCCCATAACCTGAAGTAATCTACTATTTTAAATACAAAATTAATTAATTTATTAAAATGTACAAAAATAGTTTTATGACATAACACAATTATTTATTTTTATTGAATGACATGATAACAATGTTGTTTTTCAAAACTCACTATACCGTGAGTATTTTTTAACATGAAACATGAGATTTGTCATATCCATGGTTACGACATGACATTTGATTGGCAGCAATGTATTTGCCTGTCTCATTTAAAATGAAACATAGGGGATGAATTTGACAGAACTATTATATTTAAATATTGAGCAGTAATATTCCCGTTAATAAAAAATGGCCCAATAATGTGGGTTCCTACTATGCCAGCCCAAACGTTAACTTTCTCGGGTCGTTGAGTCCTCGTACTATGATACAAATGTAGATTTTCCCTGGACCAATACCGACAATTTTGTGAATCTACCTCGCCATGTAAATAAAAAGTTGCTTCGTCCGTAAAAAGTATATTTTGCATCAAATCTGAATTGTTATTAACGTTTTCAAACATTCTTTCACAAAAATTTATTCTTCGTTTGGTGTCGTCAATAACTAACTCCTGGTGATTTTGGAAATGGTATGATCTGTAATGCTCCTTTTGAAATAGTCTGTCTACAGTAGCTTTGCTTACAGGAGTAGCTTGCACAATCTCTTTTAATATTAATCTCTTCTTATTTTGTATTTGTATATAAGTCAGAATTTCATGTTTTTTCTGCGCAGTTAGAGTTAGTTACAGGATCTATTCCTACTGTTATGTGCAGGCTGGACGTAACCATTTCCTCTAAAGGTATTCACTATTCTTAAAATTGTTGCTGCACTTGGTGTAGGCCTGTCAGGAAATGAAGCACGAAACAAGTCCGACACTTGCCTTAAACTTGGATTAAAATTCGAATAATACCACGTAATAATCTGCACCTTCTCTTCCACAGTATAAAACATTGTATTTCAAATTGATTTTTTGACACTGACAGAGTAGACAAATGTCAAAATTGTCCCCTATGTTTCATTTTAAATGAGACAGGCAAATACATTGCTGTCAATCAACTCGTAACCATGGATAAGACAAATCCCATGTTTCATGTTAAAAAATACTCACGGTATGTTTTATATTTAAATTATCAAAATCAAGTAACACAACAAATCTCGTGAAACCAATCCAAAATGTACAAATTGCGGAGAGGAACATCCGGCAAATTTTAAAGGCTGCCCACACTACCAAAGGATTAAAAATAAAATTACAAAAAACAATCAGCCTAACATCACACTCACAAAAAACATTACAGAGTTAACAACCTCAACACAAACAATACCCTCAACCTTAGAATTTCCCCCACTACCCCGATCAGGAGCCACAACTCCAAATCCTAATTCAACAAGAGATTCATATAGCTATTCTCGTTTACTGCAACAACTAAACCCAACACCTAATAACAATGAAACAAATTCTTCAAATTTCCTAACCCGCATTCTAAAGTTACTGAAACCGTACATTGAAACCATAAAATCATTCTTTACATCTCTTATCGCTGCAATATTATAAAATTCAATCAACAACAACCAAATATATTACAACAATTAAAAATAATGAACTGGAATGCAAACGGCATAAAAGAAAAAAGAGCTACATTCATTGACTTAATTCAACAACATAATATTTACATAGCTTGCATTACTGAAATCCATCCAATCTAAAGAGAAATTTAAGATACCAGGGTACAACATTATCCGTATAGCTCGCAACGTACCCTTTGCATCAGGCGGAGTAGCACTAATTATCAAAAAAAGAATAAAATAGAATGAAGCAACTACGGGCGAACTAAACAACATGGAAGCAGTAGCATGCATAATAACAACACAAGTAAATAACAAATAAAAATACTATCCTCGAAGAACAGATCATCATCCAGATATACTTGATATTATGTTACACAGCAGATTGGCACACCCAGCAATGGGTAATATGCCGTGATAAAATATTTATTTATTTTATGTTACACAAAAAAATTACCCAACAAACAATAAGCCAAGAAATCGTTCATGAGCTTGACTCAGATCATATTTCTGTTATAATAACATCGGCTAATATAATACAAACTACAAATAGCACAACACTAACAGAAGTGGATTGGAAAATATTCCAAAATAACATAGATAATCTTCAGATGCCAAGCAAAATGGTAACTACAGAAGAAATCGATAAATCAATACTCAAATACACTAACACCATCAAAAAAGCAGTGAATTCCTCATACATCAAAACCAAACAACTAAGATTACATTGCATCTACACTCCAAACAAATAAAAGAAAAACACAGAATCAGAAGATTTTGGCAAAAGACCAGGAGCATAGAACACAAAATAAAAACTAAATAAACAGAATAAACTCATACAGAAACTATGTATGTACACTAAATCCGAGACTCATCCCTCTGGCAGGCAACCAAAAGAATACTAAACCAAACAAATACAATATCCCCCCCCCACCATCCCACTAATAAATAATGAGGTAACTTACTGGAATGATGAAGAAAAAATCTGATGTGACCAACACAATACCTCCCGCCATTTACCTATGGGGTCTCGTTGCCGCGTGCCTGGTCACGAATCTGGGGAATTCGATTCGATCCCGATCAACGCCAAATAATTCGAATTTTAAATGGCATAAAATTAACTCTTGTGGTAAACGCCCGCACAATACAAATGTCATCAACATTACCGAAATGTGTGTACAAATCAGATTAGCACACGCAGCAATGGATAATATGCCGTGATAATATATTTATTTATTAAATACATACCTGCATATTTACTAATGCTAAAAATTATGTGTATTAAGTTCCTTTCCATAAAACTATTGTTCTATTTACAATTTTCCTTTTAAAACGTTACTATTATTAATTTGAAATGATTATTCTTTTGACAGTGACATTTATCTGTCAGTTACATACATTTGAGCTGAACTATATAACCATGGAGATATGTTTAAAGCATAAGCTCCGAGATATAATTTTTATATTACTTTATAAATTTATCCATAAAGTATATAGAAAAAGTATTAAAGCAGACTTGTAGAAAATAGAATAATCTTTAATTTTTATAATAACAAATTCCGAAAAACTTACATTTAAAGGTATTTTTTGAAGAACAACTATATTGAGCTTCAAATACACTGCCATTTCCGGTTATCCGATTGCCTCCAAAATCTAATAGCTTGTTTCCATATTAGAATAAGGTAGAAATACATGGTTTCAAAACTTTCTGAATGATAGTATTCGTATTTGAGTTAGAGCGTAAAGAGGATCCACACACACACACACACACACACACACACACACACACACACACACACACACACACACACACACACACACACACACACACACACACACACACACACACACACACACACACACACACACACACACACACACACACACACACACACACACACACACACACACACACACACACACACACACACACACACACACACACACACACACACACACACACACACACACACACACACACACACACACACACACACACACACACACACACACACACACACACACACACACACACACACACACACACACACACACACACACACACACACACACACACACACACACACACACACACACACACACACACACACACACACACACACACACACACACACACACACACACACACACACACACACACACACACACACACACACACACACACACACACACACACACACACACACACACACACACACACACACACACACACACACACACACACACACACACACACACACACACACACACACACACACACACACACACACACACACACACACACACACACACACACACACACACACACACACACACACACACACACACACACACACACACACACACACACACACACACACACACACACACACACACACACACACACACACACACACACACACACACACACACACACACACACACACACACACACACACACACACACACACACACACACACACACACACACACACACACACACACACACACACACACACACACACACACACACACACACACACACACACACACACACACACACACACACACACACACACACACACACACACACACACACACACACACACACACACACACACACACACACACACACACACACACACACACACACACACACACACACACACACACACACACACACACACACACACACACACACACACACACACACACACACACACACACACACACACACACACACACACACACACACACACACACACACACACACACATCATCGTGAAAATGTTAAAATTGGATTCTAGGGACCTTAAAACGTGATCATTTACCAAAATCTCGATATGTGATTTTTAGCACGATCGCTATACCTCCCTTACCAAGGGTAGCGGGAGGTAAAAAACAGAAGCTTTTGCAGACCACTTTGAAAAAGTTTTTTCAATTTAAAACCGATCAACACAAAACATGACCCAATCCAATCCACAAACACTACATGGAACAGCAGACTTAACTAAACCCAGTGAAATCAAAAGCCTAATCAACAAAGCAAAGCTAGTTCGCCTTCTCGTGGTGCACCCTGGGTAACGCTAAAGAACTAGCACAAATCGGCGACCAGACAATCCTCGAGATCTCCTGGTCATTACATTCATCACAATAGCTCAAACACAGTGGTAGCGACTAGTCAGATCTTTCGGCGATCTACTTGGGCAAACAAGACAGTATACTACATCATATTGAAAGCCGCCTTCTACCATCTTGACCAAGTTAGCATCTTCAACCCCATTACAACGAGCGCCAGTTTCAAATGCGACCTCACCCAACAAACTAATTTCATTTATCAATTGATATATTTAAATTATGTGATGAATGTATGCCATACGCTAAATAAATAAATAATCAACAAACTCCATAACAAAAAATCACCCGGTGATGATCGTATTCCCAACATAATCTAAAGAATCTTCCAAAAAAAGCACTGGCTTTCCTTGCATCAATTCTCAACGCATATCTAATGAAAGGCTACTTCTCAATTGTATGGAAACATGCAGAAATAATAGTATTCAACAAACCAGGTAAATACAAAAAACAAGTCACCACCTACAAACCAATAAGTCTACTTCCAGCTCTCTCCAAAATATACGAAAAAATAATCAAAACTCGACTAGTGCCCGAGCTAAACAAAAAGAAAATCATCCCAGCATTCCAATTCGGCTTTAAAGAAAATCACTCCACTGTACACCAATTACTCAGAATCACAGAAAACATAAACAGAGGATATGAAGAAAATAAATATACTGCAATAGCCTCCCTTGACGTAAAACAAGCTTTTGATAAGGTCTGGCTAGAATCACTTAAAAGCAAAATCATTAACCTAAGTATGCCACCTTATCTTACAAATACCATTAACTCGTTCATCACGGACAGGACATTTAGCGTTAAAATTAATAATACTCTTTCATGGAAAAGAAACATATTAGCCAGCGTACCACAAGGCTCAGTGCTAGGACCAATATTATATAACATATATATGCATGACATATCAACACCTAACAATATAACCCTAGCAATGTATGCTGATGATACAGCACTGATCGCACAAGAATCAGATATAACTGAAGCGCGAAATAAACTACAACAGGCAGTTGATGAAATAAACAATTGGTACGGCACACAGAAAATAACACTAAATATAGTCAAGTGCGAAGCCAAAATATTCTCTCTCAAAAAATATACATCACCAGAAAATATAAAAATTGACATCGAAATCATATGTAAACCAGACCACGTAGCAATGGGGCACTTGTACGTGACGTTTCAACATGGCGGCTAAGCGCTGATTCTGGACATGCAAACCTTCAGTTTACATTGCGTCTTATGGAGAAATATTGTCCCGTAAGCTTTTATTGTTTTTTTTTTAACTTGGAATGTTTTCTTATGGAAAAAGTGATTAGAGTGTGTAAAGGTGAATGAATGAACTTTAACCCTTTCACTGCTCTAGACGAATATACTCGCATTGCGGTGCACTGCTCAAAACGAGTATACTCAGATGGGTCGTTTAATTGTTAGCTGCTCGAAACAGATATTCTCGCTTGCGGTGTAGCTTCATGTAGTCTATGACAAGTCGATGCCTGTCTATCACCCCACTCCTAGACATTGAATTTTATCATGTTTTAACTGCTCAAGACGAATATATTCGCCCCTTATGTTTTTCGTGTATGTGATGCAAGTGAATCGCAGTACTATTCTTCAAGCTATTTACCGTTTTTCAATATTGCGTAAAAAGAAGCAGGCAGAATCTAGGTATATGTGTGCCCCGTGTTATGTTGCACTTTGTGTAGTACCCTGTTTTGAAGTGTATCACACAAAAAAGAATTTTGCGTTTTAGAGTTAGTATGCATATACGAGTATGTTTTTTTTGAATAACTGCCTTTTATAACTACTTACTGTGTTATATTTTCTCAGAATTTTATTTCAGTTTATTGAACCTACTGAGCAAAAAAATTGTTTTTGTAGCTTTTCTAAATAAATTTTTGAAAGAGTTGTTTGTTTATTTATACTTTAATATATTTTTTTAGGTACAATCTTTCAGAGTATACTGGCTTTCATCATACAAAAACATAAAATTACATTATGCTGCTCTAAGCGAATATATTCGTAAGCGCAAAACTGCTCCAAGCGAATATTCTCGCAAGCGGCGTTTTTGCGCGCATATGGCAAGCAATCTGTAAACCGCTATGCGCAGCGAAAGGGTTAATAATGTAACATATGGATAATTTTACATGATTGTAAAGCAAATTTGATGTACATTTCAAATTTGTAAAAAATATAGTATGTTCCATTTGAAATTTCAAAGTTGATATCAATTACTAATAAACCGGAAGAGGTATCATGAATGTACATCCGTCATCAAGTAGCTATGTAAGCTACATATGTTTCTGTATAAATTATGTTATATGAAAGAAACTACTAACTTAATAAATAATCGATATATTTGCTGTGTCCATTAAATTATAACACCCTGTATAACAAAAAAAATAAGAAATATAATAATTCATTTAGAGAAAGGAAATTAAATAAAAATTGCTGGATATGTAACAAAGAAGGACACTTTGCACAAGACTGCTATCATCGTTTGGACAGACGTCAAGAATTCAATCATGAAAGAAGAAGAGAAAGAGAAGATAAATATCAAAAGAGAGGAAGAGGAATAATAAATAGATGAAAGAAAAAGATATCAACACAAAAATAGAGAAAGAATAAATAGAGCTACAGATGAAGAAAATGCTTTGAAAGTTTCAAATAAAAGGACATACGACATCGATCACTGGTACATTGACTCAGGTACCAACAGCCACATGATAAATAACAAATCTATTTTCATATATATGAACAAAAATGATGCACAAAATATAAAATTACCCGACGGCGAAACAATTGAAGCAGAAGGACGAGGAACAGTTAGATTAAAAACGACTAACGAAGATTGCAAGTACAAATCTCTAACTATATCAAATGTGCTATACGTACCAGACATGACAGAAAATTTGTTATCAATTAGCACACTTGAGAAAAGACGATGTATTATTACTTTTAATGATGCAAATTGTACAATAGAAAGAACATGTGGTACAATAAAGTTAATAGGCGAAAGAAGAAATAATCTGTATATAGCGAGTTTGAAACCACTAATAGAGAAAAATTACCAAATACAAGAAAGTAATGCTGAAATATGGCACAGAAGGTTTGGACATCAAGATATAATAAATAAATTAAAAATTTTGTAAATAGAATGAAATTTCAAGAAAAAGATATAACTGATTGTGTAAGTTGCATAAACGGGAAACTAGCAAGAAAATCTTTTACAAAATATAGAGAAATATCAACTTCAGACATACTAGAATTAATACATTTGGACGTATGTGGACCTATGCAAGAATCGTCAATAGGAAACTCAAAATATTTATATGTACTAGTTGACTATTTTGCGAGAAAAATGTTCGTTTATTTTCTGAAAACGAAAGATGAAGCTTTGAAGAAGTTCAAAATGTTTAAAGCCGAAGTTGAAAATCAAACAAATAAAAAAATAAAGAAAATTCGAAGCGGCTGCGGCGAAGAATTTGACAATAAAGGATTTTCCATATAAATACTTCACAAAAAAACGGAATTACAGAAAGAACCAATCGAACAATTATTCAAATGGTAAGATGTATGTTAAACGATGTACGTCTACCAGTAAAATTTTGGGCAGAAGCACCTGAAGAAAAATATTGTAACAAGAAACAAGATGTAAGAAATATTAAAATATTTGGATCACTAGCATATTTTCTAATTACAAATCCTAATCGACGAAAATTAGATTCAAAAGTTAAGAAAGGGATATAAAATTGGATTTAGTAGCACAACAAAACATTTAAGAATATATGTACAGGGTGTTTCAGGACTAGCGTAACAAACTTTAACAGCTTATTCCTGAGGTCATTTTGAGCCAAAAATATCATATGAACATAGGTCCTATTCCTTCTAGTTACCAAAATACAAGAGGTTGAAGTTCTATAAATAACACGAAATTTTCTAATTTTTGTAATCAAGGTACTTTCGGAAAACAAGAGTTATTATTGAAAAGTCATACCTTATTTGTATTAATTAAAAATTGTTGTACTTTTGATTGTATTTTTGTTTCATAATGGATGGTTATAGAATGCAGATATGATTTTTATTTATGGATTATGTAATGGTAATGCCCGTCATGCGTCCAGAGAATACCAAGACAGATATCCAAATAGACGTCAACCTTCCCATCGCCTATTTGCGCGTATTTTTCAGCGTCTACATGAAACTGGATCAACAACTGTACGGGGAAGTGTTCAAAATGATGGCATTGGTGTTAATAATAACGTTGAAGATGAAGGGAATGTAATTGATGCTGTTCTCGATAATCCTGAAATCAGCACAAGACGCATCGCTGCTCAATTACACATGTCTCACAGCACTGTTTGGCGGATATTAAACTGTGAGGAATTACATCCCTATCACTTTCAGCGAGTTCAAGCACTGCATCCCGGAGATTATGGTCCTCGTTTAGAATTTTGTCACTGGTTTCACCGTCAAAATTTAAATGATCCTGACTTTATTTCCAGAGTGTTATAGTCTGATGAAGCCCAATTTACGAGAGATGGAGTAAACAATTTCCATAATTACCATTTAAAATCCACATGCGATTGTTCAGTCTCGTTTTCAGCAAAGATTTAGCATTAATGTCTGGGGACACTTGAAACAAGAAGTTTATAGGATACAAATAAATACGCGAGAACAGTTACTTGAACGAATTATGAATGCATCTGCTGCCATTCGTAACGATCAAAATGTAATTTATCGTGTATATGATTCTATGATTCGCCGATGTCAAGCATGCATACGAGTTCAAGGCGCGCATTTTGAGCACTTGCTGTAATTTTTTTTAAATTTGTTATCTTATTTCATATTGTGTTAACCTATTCCATGTTGTTTTGTGTTTAGAATTTATTTATTTGTCTATTTAATAATTGTGTCATCGTATGTTTTGTTGTCCAAATCGTATTCGTTAATATTAATAAATAAAATTAATTAATACAAATAAGGTATGACTTTTCAATAACAACTCTTGTTTTCCGAAAGTACCTTGATTACAAAAATTAGAAAATTTCGTGTTATTTAGAGAACTTCAACCTCTTATATTTTGGTAACTAGAAGGAATAGGACCTATGTTCATATGACATTTTTGGCTCAAAATTACCTCAGGAATAAGCTGTTAAAGTTTGTTACACTAGTCCTGAAACACCCTGTATTCTACAAAAGATAGAACTGTAAAACAGTCCGAGATGCAAAAATAATAGAAAATCGACAAGGATCAAAACTATTTAACTTGAATGATAGTTGCTCAAGAAATAATAATATAGAATATGTACCAATTTTTGAAATAAAAGAAGGAAATACAATTTTTCAATACATTCAAGTAATTGAAAATAATGAAGAAGGAAAAGAAAGAATAGAAAATCATATCGTCGAAATAACCAAGAAAGAGAAAAGTGAAGAAAATAATTTAAGAAAATTTGAAAACCAGGAGCTGAAGAGAGACACTATAAAGGAAGATAACCATGAACTTAAAGAAATACACATACAAGCAAGAAGATCTGAAAGAATAAGAAATAAAAAGGAAAATAAAGATAATCACGAACTTGAAGAAATACAGATACAATCAAGAAGATCTGAAAGAATAAGGAAGAAGACGGAAGGTATAGCAAATTTAGCTACAAATATGAAGATACCATATACATACGAAGAAGCTTTACAAAGAAATGTCATCATAGTCTTCACCTTTTCTTTGATTGTAGCCTCTTGCACCTAACCTGGCTTTATATTTTTCAATTGTTCAATCAAGTTTTTCTTTGATTTTGAATATCCATCTTGAGTCTATTATTAGTTTATTTTTTGGTTTATCTACGATTTCCCATGTTCCGTTTTTTTCCTGTGATTTTAGATCTTCATTTATTGCTATTTCCCAGTATTTGCTGTAATTTCTTTGTAAAGCTTCTTCATATGTATATGGTATCTTCATATTTGTAGCTAAATTTGTTATATCTTCCGTCTTCTTCCTTATTCTTTCAGATCTTCTTGATTATATGTGTATTTCTACAAGCTCGTGATTATCTTCATTTTCCTTTGTTTTTCTTATTCTTTCAGATCTTTGTTGTATGTGTATTTTTTCAAGTTCGTGGTTATCTTCATTTATGGTGTCTCTCTCCAGCTCCTGGTTTTCAAATTCTCTTAAATAGTAATGTGTATCACTCAAAAAGCAAACACATTCAGAGAAGATATTTATTTATTCGTGATTAAATAGATAAAAAATAAAATACATGTAGAATATATAAAATCAAAAAGTATGACAGCAGATTTCCTCACAAAGGCTGTAACAAAAGCAATTTTGGGGACATGCAAAGGATCATCGGGACTGCAGAATTATGAGGACGTTTTCAAATGACACTGGCATTTTAAAATTATCAAAATGGGGTTAGTATTATTTGATTTTTGATAATTTAAATACAAAAAAAATATAGTGAGTTTTGAAAAACAACATTGTTATCACCAATAATGGTGTTGTCATAAAACTATTTTTGTACATTTAAATAAATAAATTAATTTTGTATTTAAAATAGTAGATTACTTCATGTTGCAATCAGTGTAATGGTATTTGCCTTCGCACTTGTGGCATCTTGGTTCAAGTGCCCAAAAATTTTGTGTGTGGCCATAATTTTGGTATCTTTTGCATTGTGTGATATCATTGTTTTTGCGTCTAGGTTCTACTTTGACTATAGCGTATAATAATTGTGTTAGATTGAATATTTGCAGAGATTCTTCAGTATGAATAATATCTATAACAACTACGGGCATCGGCTGTTTGTTTTTACATAGTCTAACCACTTTGTGGACTGTAAATATCTATTCTAATTTTCCTTTGATTTCTTCTTCTGTGAATGAAGTGGGAACACTTTTTATAACTAAGGAAAGTATATTTTTGTCTAGTGATTTGAATGTATAAAATTGTAGTATTTCACTAATTTCTATAATCTGTGCTTGATGTGAGGTTAATTTTTATTGTTTTGTTGCCTAGTTGTTTTATAATATTAACACTATTCTGGACTTCCATTGTTTTTATTTTTAACAAAAAGTAACAATACACAACGTTTCAATTGCTAAAGTATCTGCAATCGTCATCAGGTGAATACTAACAAACATAGAGACTACTGGTTCTTATATACTAAAGACATGATTAGTGAAACGATCAAGCGTACAAAATTCAAGTTAGCAAAGCGAAAATGAACAAATAGAACCACTAGTGTACATTAAGTTCATTCAAACGTCCAATCAGCGGCTTCCACACGTTGCCTATTTCTACACTTAGTTGGCTAAAGACCTTGTTGTTGTTGTTGTTGATGACTGCTGCCTCTTTGAATTTTCTTTTGTACCAGTGTTCCTCTCTGTGTATGATCTTCGCCTGAGACCAATTCATTCTATATTGTTTTTCCTAGGAACGTAGCGCGATGCCGGATCTTGACGGCTCTCCTCTCTGCGTATGAGTTCGATGTTCTTTCAGTCTGACTTCTAAAGGTCTTCTGGTTTCCCCCACGTATGACTGGCCACATTCACACGTGACTTGGTAGAGGCAATTTTTGGAGTCTCGGCTAGGCTGTGGCCTCGTGTCAGAGATCATACTTCTGATGGTAGTTGATGATCTGAATCCAGTATTGATGTTGTAACTTCCTCCTATGCGTTTTATCGTCTCAGATAAGTCTCTGACGTATGGGATACTGAGTAGTGCTTTCGGTTGTTCCTCTTTTCTTGATTGCTGGCTTAAGTTGGTTTGGTGTTTATGAAGAAGCTCCTCTATTGTCTTACCTGGGTAGCCATTTTGTTTTAGGTCCCTTTTGATGTTTTTGATTTCTTCTTGAAGTCCTTTCTCTGTGTTGCATAATCTGTGAGCTCTGTCGATTAGAGATTTTGCTACTCTTTTCTTCGTTGTTGTGGAGTGATTGGATGCATGGTTCAGATATTGGCCGGTGTGTGTTGGTTTTCTGTAAACAGCTGTCTCCATCATTCCATTGTTTTTCTTCACGTAACGTCTAAGAATGGCACTGAGTCTTCCTTTTCTTTTCCCATGGTGAATTTGATGGATGGCTTGATGTTGTTCAGGTGATGAAGAAAATGATCCAGTTGTTGATCAATGTGATTCCAAATTATGAAAGTATCGTCCACGTACCTGAGCCATATCTTGGGTTTCAATTTCGCTTTCTCTATTGGTATGTATTTTTAAGATCGCAGCGCTGGGGTGGCAAGTTTTGAACTACAGGTTGAACGAGATATGACGTCAACCAACTGTCAAATGGGCAAACAAACACATAATGTATAGAATTGTGTATTTTTCATAGTACTGTATTATATTTAATTTTCTTTTTATATTATTTTATAGTAGGGTTTATATTATCCATTAAGGGTAAATTAATGTAAATTCCTAGTACACTTTTATAAAACTTTAACTTAAATTGTATAACCACTTCTGTTTTAGATGATATCTTCAAAAAAATAATTAAAATAGCAAAATTTCATGATTATATTTCGTATTCACTTGTGAACATTACATGTATTCGTGGAAGTGAAGATAACTTAAATATTTTTGTGAACATTTATAAAACTAACCTCGTTTTGAAACAAAGTTTTCTTTGAAATATAATGAATAAATCTTCAAAGTATATAAGACGGATATATTAATTTATAATTTTCTGATCCATGCACTGTATTATTATCTTTTTTCATCTTGTCAAGCATATTTTTAATATAAACACGAAATTTTCGTTTACGCGGGAATTCGTGACAACATAATTTATTACCTTTCTAACGTGACAATGTGCGCTCAAGTAAGCAGTAATAATTGTTAGTCATATTACAATATATATGTCACTTTAGATACACAAATACGTATAATATTTAACAAATTTCTAATAATACATACTTTAATACCAAGTCAACCTGTAGTTCATTATTTTGCCACCAGATGTCATATCGCTTAGCAATACACTAGGGTACCTTTATATACAGGGTATGGCCATGGGGCAAGATCGCCGCCATAAGCGAGCCAATGTCAAACATATTGATAATTCATTTCCATATTTATTTGTAAGAAATGTGATATTATTTTATACAGGAATATTACATAATCATACTATGAATCTATAAAGGTAATAAAAATTCATTTATTTAAGAGATACACAATTATTATTATGACATAGATTTAGAGGTTATGTATAGCATATGATATAGGTTGTTATTATCACATCAAATTTAATAACTGTGGTTATTATTTACATAATAAGTATATATTTTAAACTTACCTTTAAAAAAATTAAATGTTTGTGCTTAATATTGGTCATTTTTATGTGTTTTCAATATTGCCAGTCATCGTTGTCAGTATCTCAAGAAAATACACAAATAAATAAAATAAAAGTATTACTTACACTATAAATAAATATTAGAAGTATATTTAAATGTGTTTTGCATTAAAATAAAACAAGTAGCCACGAAAATACATAATAATTTACGCAACAACAACGAATATGACAGTGGCCCTCTAATGGCGGACGAAACGCGAGCCACGTCATGGCCATACCCTGAGTATAAAGGTACCCTACAATACACTAGGGTACCTTTATATACAGGGTATGGCCATGAGGCAAGATCGCCGCCATAAGCGAGCCAATGTCAAATAATAATAATTTATTTAATAATAATAATTTATTTCAACCATTTTTTGTACATGAGATACAATTATGGCACGTCAGTTTCAAATACAGATACATAGATATGCACGTTATATACATATAATATTTGGGGGGGTATCCATATATTCTTGAAAAGTGTAAAAACTATTTGTTATTAAGTAGTTACGGACAACATTTTTAAATTTAGGCTTGGAAAGTGCCTTATGAGGTAAAATATTATAAAATTTTAGTTGAAGAGAATTTCTTTCGGAGCGTTTGTTCTTAAATTTAATCTTAATAAATTTGCTGATCTAGTGTTATGGCTATGTACATCACTGTTCCTTAGATATTTATCTTGGTTCGTGTGAATTTCAAGTAATGTTGCATAAATATATAGACAAGGCAAAGTCATTATCCTTAACTCAATAAAAAGGTTTTTACATGAATGTGTAGGGCTTACATTAGCAATCTCTCTGACAATCTTTTTTTGCAATATAAATATTTTGGTTACGTGTGTCGAATTACCCCAGAGTAAGATGCCGTAGTTTAAGTGACTATGAAAAAGAGCGAAATAGGCCATACGCAAAACTGGAACTTGACACATGTTTTTAAGCCTTCTAAATAGGTATATAGTACTTGATAGAGTTGCACAAAGTTTAATTATTTGGGAATGTCCTGTAAGGCCATCATCAATATCCATACCAAGAAGTCTGACAGATTGACCATTTCTGTTCTTTAGGTTGTTAGAGATTGTGAGACTTTGAGTTTTTGATGCATTTAGTTTCAAGTTATGTGATGCAAACCAGTGCTCAACATTGTTAGTTGTGTCTTCAACTTGTTTTTTTAGTATATCCATATTAGAATGACTGGAAAGTAAAGTCGTATCGTCGGCAAACAGGATACATTTGTTTGGTTTCAGAAAATTGTATAGGTCATTGATATAAAGAATAAAAAGAACCGGACCCAAGACCGAGCCCTGTGGGACTCCATGACTTACTGATAGAAAATCGGAAAAGGTATTATTTATGTGAACACATTGCATTCTATTTTGCAGGTATGACGCAAATAAATGCAATGGTATTCCACGAATTCCATATTGATGAAGTTTGTCAATTAATAATGCATGAGAGACGCAATCAAAAGCTTTAGACAAATCACATAAAGTCAAGACAGTATGTTCCCGATTTTCAGAGCTTTTGATTATTTCATTTATAAGTTGCATTACAGCTTTGTTGGTTGAATAGGATTCTCTAAATCCAAATTGGCACGGATTAAGAACGCTATTAGTTTCTAAAAATTCAACAAGTCTATGTTTTATGGTTTTCTCCATAATTTTACCCAGTAAAGGTAATATAGAAATGGGCCTATAGTTGTCTGGGTCACATAGTTCACCTTTTTTGTGAATCGGTATCACTTTGGCAACCTTGAATACATCCGGGAAAACTCCATCCTCGAAGCATTTGTTAATAATGTATGCTAGAGGTTGTGAAATGTAATTGGAAATATTTTTTATTACTTTACTAGTCAGTTCAAAGATATCTGGACAAGAGGAATTTTTTAAGTTTAGTATTTCTTTTTGAACTTCCCCAGGATTTGTAGGAAGTAGAAAGAATGACTTATTGACCGCTTTTATGTTACTTAGCAAAGTATCTGTATTATATTTTGAATGAGGAAGTGAATTTAAAATATTACTAGTGTGACGGTGGCCCCGTCGTGATCGGTGGTTGGGCCATCGTCGAATTGTCCCTTCAGCCGTCGGTCGGAATACTCGGGCGCCTTCGGTGGTGGTAGCTGAAAGGGGAACAATATGGGCCGGGATAGCTCTAGGAGGGAGGCCAAGGTTCGCTTGAAAAAGCACGTTTAAACCGTAATAAATAAATAACTTTTATTTCAGTTTTACCCAATACAAAACAAATAAATAATAAGGATAATAATAATAATATAACAGTGTACGACAAAACTGTGTCGAGCCACAAACTATTTTACGACCCAAAAGAATGGTGACTGTGCCCCCGCGGTACGGCAATGGCACAGTCTTTTACTAACGGTAAGTAACCCAAAAAAATGAAATATAAAACGTGTTTCTAAGAAACAAACAAACGCCAAGTTTAAATGCAAATTGACAACTTGCGCTGACAGCAATTTCCTGTGATAGCACAACGACGGAGTTGTCTATCACCCACAAGGAAATTCGGACGGTGATTTTACACTCACCAAAAACAACAGTGGTAAAATCCACGGTAAGACTTCTCTGACTAGCAACGTTCGCACTCTAATCGTGATCCTCGAGGGACCATTCAAGATGAGTTCGAGAACTGATCTCTCCAAGTGATGCTGCGTCTTTTATACCCAAAATCTGGTAATCCGGCATAATCTCGCAGAAAACTTGGTGGGGAATTGTTTCAAACTTAGTTAATGTAAAAAGGCGCTGATGGCGTTTGTACAATAAAAATAAAATATATAAAAATTACTAAAAGTCATTAAATAACCCGACTGTACCAGTTTATTACTCACAACAATCAAAAACCAATAATAAACATTATAACAATAAATATTGACAGTTGTTACACATTATTGTAACGGTAACACCTTCGACAGGACGTATGTCGCCAGTTCACGGGCTTGTCAAACCTGGGACATTGTTGTGATTGAACAACGTGATAAATAAAAACCTGTACAAAGTAAATACACAAATGATACAATAATACAGCAATAAGGTAAGATTTACACAGTAATATCGCCAATCATTATTCAGGTAAACATGTGGTTTCAATCATAAGAAATTCGTAGGTTAGGAAGACAAAACATGCCCTACATACGATTTACATCGTGCGTGGTTTATTAACTGCCAATATATACAGTTCAACATCAATTACTAATGCTCAACATCCATTAGTTATGAGTTTTATTCCGGTTTGTGAATGATAACAAGTTCTGATCCTGAGCAAGAGCTTCAACCACGGATGGAATACTTTACTGAATTTACGACTGCTCGGAGATGGACATGAGAATAAGGTACGTATCGTCACACTAGGAATTGACTGAAAAAATTTATTGAAATCATTAGCTGGAATTTCAGTAGTAACTGGTTTATTAGTACTGTTTCTTTCCGAGTTAATTAATCTCCAACAATTTTTAGCATTAAAGTTAGAATTAATGATAAAATTTTGACAGGCATTTTTCTTTGTATCAGAGATTTTTTTAAAATAAAATTTACGAATTTCTTTATAAGCATGTAGATATCGTGTTTCACGGGTGGAGTTAAATAAATGCTTCATTAAATGGAGTCGATCCCGTATGTATTTCAAAGATGTATCGAACCAGTTTACTACTAAATTATTGTATTTGGATATAATTATTTTCACTGGAAAATGCTTTGTTATAAGATTGTTTAGAGTTGTGGTAAGTAGATTGGCTAGTTCATTAGCATTAGCATTAGGATTTTCAAATATAGACCAATCAGTATTTTCAAACACACTGATAATTCATTTCCCTATTTATTTGTAAGAAATGTGATATTATATTATACAGGAATATTAAATAATCACACTATGAATCTATAAAGGTAATAAAAATTCATTTATTTAAGAGATACACAATTATTATTATGACACAGATTTGGAGGTTATGTATAGCATATGATATAGGTTGTTATTATCACATCAAATTTAATAACTGTGGTTATTATTTACATAATAAGTGTATTGTAGGGTACCTATATACTCAGGGTATGCCCATGACGTGGCTCGCGTTTCGTCCGCCATCAGAGGGCCACGGTCATATTCGTTGTTGTTGCGCAAATTATTATGTATTTTCGTGGCTACTTGTTTTATTTTAATGCAAAACACATTTAAATATACTTCTAATATTTATTTAAAGTGTAAGTAATACTGTTACTTTATTTATATGTGTATTTTCTTGAGATACTCACTACGATGACTGGCAATATTGAAAACACATAAAAATTACCAATATTAAGCACAAACATTTAATTTTTTAAAAGGTAAGTTTAAAATATATACTTATTATGTAAATAATGACCACAGTTATTAAATTTGATGTGATAAAACAACCTATATCCTATGCGCTACATAACCTCTAAATCTATGTCATAATAATAATTGTGTATCTCTTAAATAAATGAATTTTTATTACCTTTTTAGATTCATAGTGTGATTATATAATATTCCTGTATAATATAATATCACATTTCTTACAAATAAATAGGGAAATGAATTATCAATATGTTTGACATTGGCTCGCTTATGGCGGCGATCTTGCCTCATGGCCATACCCTGTATATAAAGGTACCCTACAATACACGCCAATTGCTTGAGATTCGAACCAGTTCATGTAGATGTTGGCGATGACCAGTGATAGAGATGAACCCATTGGAAGGCCATCGTCCTGAGCGAAGAATCTGTCTTTTTCCTGGAAATATGAGTTCCTGAGACAACATTCTAGTAGCTTCATTATTCCTTCAACTGGTAGCGTGGTTCTTTCATGTAGGTTCTCGTCTTCTTGGAGCTTCTTTCGAATGAACTCTAGTGCTTCTTCAACAGGAACATTGGTGTATAGACTTTCCACATCGAAGCTGACTAATTGATCTCGTGGTCGCAGTTCTAATGGCCTCAGAATTTCAACGAAATGCTTGGAGTCCTTGACGTCTCAATGTTTTGAGGCGGAACTCGTCATTGTAATGGACCTTTTACATTTTTATTACACAGTGATGTCATTTTTCAATGTACCACGTAGTGAAATTTTTATGAACTAGAGATGGGGGGTAGGTTAGGTACCATGTTGTCAAGTAAAATGATTAAAAGTACAAGCATTTATTTTCGATAAAAAATTATTTACACAACACAAAAACTTAAATTATTTTGACTTTGATTGTAAAGAAATTATTAATAAGGACAAAACAATTTATTTAAAAATTTGTAACTTTCTTAGTAACAAACTGGCAACTACGCAATTATCTGTCACTTTATGTGGTGTTTATTTCGTGTCTTTAGAACATATAACCACGTTTCTGATTCCCATCTACCCGTCCTCTTGTCTTGAAATATTCATCATCACAAACGCTTTGTGTGAATTTATTTAATATAGTTCTTATTTCCGCCATTTCAAATTTTGTTTGAAATATATCTGGCCTTCCCAATGCGTAAACAAACTACTGCGCACTACATATATGTCATTTTTCACTCTCTCTTTTGATGTAAAAGGTCCAAGGAGGATCCCATTGAGTATTTGGCGAATTGATATTATTACTATCTTTATTTGTGTTTTATATGTTTATTTAGCATAGTTTCATTATCTTTAGTTTTAGAATTATAGTACATATTTAATTTAAAAATTGAAAGAAGCTTACAAAACTTGTAATATATAAATAAAACAATATTTGGATAAAGTTTTGTTTAAATTTTTATTAGAAAACGACGTTTCGACAGTGAAGTGCTGCCTGCATCACTATCAGTATTATTGTTAATAACCACTTATTAAGGCAGCACTTCGCTATCGAAACGTCGTTTTCTAATAAAAAACAGAATTTTACCCAAATATTGTTTTATTTATATATTTAATTTAGATTTTTTCGTTTCTTTTTGTAAGTTGTTACATATTTACAATGTTTTCATAAAGTTCTTTCATGTTTGAACAGAAGAGCAGGTATTACACGGTTTCATAAAAATATAACTTATTTGCTAAATTTAACATGTTAAATTTTGACATATGTATGTCAGTGTGAATAATTTAGAAACATTATTGTGTGGAAAACGAAGGGTCTAAAAGATCCTATGATAGTGTTCTTGTTCCAAGTCCTATACAAGAGGGACTCCGAAGGTCCAAACGACAATCCGGAAGCCAGGTCGTTTGAATCTTTAAGGGGAAATATGTGTGGAAAACGAACGCACCGAAGCCACACCCAAGGGGACAGAGATGTAACGTAAAAATGGCGGCGAGCCCACAATGTGAATGTTGTATCAACTACTTATAAAATAAAAACTTTTAAAAAGTACTGCATATTTTAGTAAGAAACATTACCATTATTATTAGTGTATATAAAATAATTACGTTGGGTGTATTATATGCATACTCAACACTTGCACACAATTTATTTAATATCTACACTCTAATAACACCTGTAAATTTGTCATATGTCGAAATTTATCACGTTGTTAAATTTAACTCATTGTTAAACTTTTATGAAACCGGACATAAATCATAAATAGGTACTATTCAAGTTCATATATTCTACAAGCAGTATTACCAACATTTGATACTAATTCATGCCAATATATACCACCCATTCTACTGTATTAGTTAATTTTACTTTTCCTATGTTATGAATTTATTCCTGTTTATAAATTCTAAAATGAAATATTTATAACTACTTATTTACCTTAACGTTGATGTAATATAATTGAATTGTTATATTGATCCTAAAATAAAATATAACAAATATTCTGTACCAAAGCATTTTCATTCAAAATACATCTTCCAGCTTCCAATATGTATAACATATTTTATATAATGAAGAAAATATTATTTTTAACATTAATGTATTTAAATTTATCAGTTTTATTTGTGTTACGATTTTTCAAGATTGTTTGAAATGTTATAAATAATTTTATCTACACCTGTTTAGTAATATATTGATTATGTACGTAACCATGGATACATAATACCATTCATTAACCACGCCCCGTGGATTATGAGTCATATATTCTATATTTTGTAGCAAAAAAAAATGATCAAATTGTATCATGGCTTACCAGATTAATTATTCATAATTTTAACCTAGTTTACAAATATATTAAAAAATAAATAAAAAATAATTATAAATAAGGAAGTTATTTAGAGTGGACCATTTTCAGTGTCACCCGGTATAATATGATTTCAATGGCAGGTGTAGATAAAATATCGTATTCTACTCGCGTATAATGGCTATTATTCACTCGGATGAATTACCACACTCGCCTGCGGCTCGTGTTCTAAAATCATCCTCGTGGATAATAGCCATCATAATACACTCGTTGAATAATATACTATAAATACCACGTAAAACAAAAGTTACTAACAATATTGGAATTGAGCAATGGTGAACGGACATTGTTCTTTAAAGCGCACCAACTTCAGCGTGGTAGAGATTTGCACAGGTTGAGATTTGCATTACACAGGATAAAATCTTTCGAGATTTGAATAAGAAGAGGTAATATTTTTCGAGCTTTGTAGTGTTGAAAATTGCATAAGTTGTGACATGAATAAGTCAATGTAAAATCATTCGAATTTTGACTATTCGTAAGATGTATAAAACGTGACCAAGTCAATATAAATATATTCGAATGTTGTCTGTGCTCCCCTAAAATAAAATATAACAAATATTCTGTACCAAAGCATTTTCATACAAAATACATCTTCCTGCTTCCAATATGTATAACTTATATAATGAAGAAAATATTGGTCGCTAGTATGAACAGTGATTAAGGGTGATTAGCGAGCATTTGATTAGCATTGTTTTATCTCTGTCAATCATTTATAGATTATTTTAGAGAAAAATACTTCAAATAGAAGTTATAGAAAAATTAATTCTACGTATTTTTTGTTTGTACTATTTTTCTCTAAAATAATCCACGAACGATTGATAAAGATAAAACAATGCTAATCAAATGCTCGCTAATCACCCTTAATCACTTGTTCATACTAGCGGCCAAAATTTTTAACATTAATGTATTTAAATTTATTAGTTTTATTTGTGTTACGGTTTTTCAAGATTGTTTGAAATGTTATAAATAATTTAAATATAGTCTGGTTCACGAAAGATGACAATTCAAGGCTATTTGTTCGAAGAAAGAATAAACAACATTTTATAAAGCGGTAGTATAGCAACAATATGTATTAGACAGAGATAGATTATTTGACGTATGTCTACGTGATTTATGCTATATGACAGATATACGTTCTATATTCACAGTGCTCTCTAATACACTAAAAGTAATAGGATGTCGATGAGTTGCTGGTATGCAATTATCTATTGAACTACCCTCTACGTTACAGCAAATCCAGTGGCGGAGTTTGTTTTTTGAATTTGACGCACGGTTTGACGTTTAATCAAAATCAACGAATAAGTTTCTAATTTTGTTCCGCGATTTAATTGAACATAATCATAGGTGAGCAAGGAAAAACTTTGCGAAGGCAAGCTATTCAATTTGTACACAATGTACACGAATATTTTCAACGGGAAACAGAAAATAATGGACCATTATTAGATCTTCATCAGGTGCAGCAGGTAATATATGTGAATATATTTTTTTAATTTCTTTGAAAATTGAAATAGCTAGACAAAAAAGGTTTCATGATTATTAAAAGTAATTTAGCAAGTATTTTATTTTAGCGTACAGCAGATCCGCTACAAATGTCTGAAACTACAGTAAACAGGGTATTAAAACGTGTTAATAATATCGAAAATGAAGAACAATTAACTTTTTCTGGAAAAAAAACGACCCAGACCCAGATAATCAACTGCAACAGCTGACCTTGATACTTTTAGTTTATTACTTATTTTCAAAATATGTATTTATATCATTGTTTTCAGTATTTTTGTAACTATACGTAGGTGTTGTATCTTTATGTTCATTATGAGTACGTGCCATAGCGTCTAAATGTCATAGCGCCCAAATTCCAATACGTCTAAATTCCATACCATCTAAATTGCATAGCGTCTAAAAGATGCCCCCCCACCAATTGCCATAGCGGCTTAATTTGACCTGGCTTATTTCGGCCACTACCAGTGGTGTTGGTAATACAGCAAACTGTAAATATGTCTACATTTATTTGGAATTGTGAAACAGATGGCGAGTTTGTTGTGTAGTTAATACAGTGCCACAGTGCGTATAAGGAGGTACTATAGTAGTCAACAACAGTTAACCAAATAAATACTGTACAATAGTTTACGAATACAACGGGTTTGTAATGTAAATGAAGAATATGCACTGAAAGACAAATATAATTCAATATATAAACATAATGTAAATAACACAAATATGAATTAACTATTATCTACCTGTTTCATCAAATTTACCAATATGAAAGTACATGTAATAAGTGCATTTAAATATAAGTATGTAAAAAAATGAAAATTTGTATGTTTAAATTTTTATTTGGTATGGATTAAAATATAAAACGTTTTATTTAAAAAAAATAATTACTCTAAATTCATACAGACAGCCAGAAAGAAGGCTTACAAGTTTATTATTAAATTATAAAATATAAAAATAAAATAAATATATCATCACGGCATATTATCCATTACTGGGTGTGCCAATCTGCGCTTGTACATAAATATCGGTAATGATGAAATATACAGTGTGTCCCCGGATTAAGTATACAAGAGGGAAAAGATCTTTATTTCTAATTTTACAAAAGAATGTTATAAGACGAACTTTTTTGCTTAACTTGAAACTCTTTTGTCATTTAAACCTTTAATTATTAATATTTTAATTTCCATCCTCGAAATTAGGAAAGTGCCTTCGATATATGGCTTGCTTAACCCACTTGCAACATGTGTCATGTTTAATATGTCATGTGTGGTTATGTTTTTATAAGTAATACGAGTAATATCGCAAAACTTATTTTCATTGCAATATTTGTATGTAGTTTAATGTATTAAAAAATCGGATAAGAGATACTATATCTGCCCGTAACATTTGAGGAAGTGCAGAATAGCTTTAAAGAGCTGCGTCGGAGGATTGAGTTATGTAGCGACGAAGGTAGAGGGTTAATAGAATAATTTAATATTTGATTTTTGTTTGAATAATTTAATTAAAAACTATTTTTTTTGTTTATTATTATTATATTTAAATGAATTTTTATTACTTTTATAGATTCATGGTGTGATTATTTAATATTCCTTTATAATATCACATTTCTTACAAATAAATAGAGAATGAATCCATCCTGCATAGACTGTTTATAATTTTAATGTTTTGTTATCGTATGGAGACATTTTTATTATAAAATTATGAATACTTTCAATATTTATTCTATAAATAAATGAATATAGCTAAATTATTTATTTATATATTTATGTATAATACGTAACATAATGCTTTTCACTTTGTATTAAAAAAAATCCCGCACTTGCCCAAAAATAAAAATCTGTTGTGGCCAGCACAATAATACCTCTCGCCACTTCCGTTTTTGGTTACATAAGTATAGGGCGCGAGCAGTCATGTGACATTGTTGGCCTTGACAAGCAGATATGGGGGTTCGTGTCAAAATGAAAATTATTAATTTTGTACATATATGTCAAATGTTAGAATTTTTAATCAAAATTTCGAGATTTTCTAAATTCACGTAGTTAGTTTGTCATACTTGACCTAGACAAGCAGATATGGAGGCGAGTATGGAGGCCCTTGTCAAAATGGCAGTAATTATTTACATTAATGTCAAATGTCATAATTTTTCACGTGGTTAATTTGTAACCAGGTATGAGGAATTTACTTGTCGAGGAAAATAAACCACATGGAATTGGAATATCATGAAATCCAGATGTGCGGGATTAGATTTGCTGCCATAAAAATCAAAAGAAATTTACAAAGAAAGCATAGAAATTAGAAATTTATGGATAGGAGAAAAAATATTCAATCGTTTGCCAAAGAATGTTATGCCAGCATATTTTGCAAATTTATCCGAGAAAATGAAATCTTCTAGTTTGTGGTCCCAGTACTCCATGGTGAGGGCCATGTTAAACGTAAAACACAATGTTGGCATACCAAAATACATGAAATTGTGTGATTTTTTCAAAAAGTAAACATCATGGATATTTGGCAAAAAAAAATATTATCTTAACAAGACTTCCAAAATATATTAAATATGTCCCAGATAATAAGTATTTATTGTATTAAAGTGATATTTTATTTTGTGAGAAGGTATATTAAACAGTATTTTTTTGATTTAAATTTGTACTTCTAATATTTTTCTGACATATGCCGATGTGGCCGCGGCCAGCACGTCCCAGCTCTGAGCACCGAAGTTTACCGAACGCAATAAATGGAAAAATGCGATTGGTCCAGCAACTGTATTCGGCTAACTTCTGTGCTCTGTGCTGAGACGTGCTGAACGCGGCCTAAAAATGAAAAATTGTCTACAATAATTAATTTGTTCAGCAAGGAAATAAGCGATAGGGATAGCGACAACGATTTTTCCAAAACTCCCTCTAATACATATAAAATTATGGCTAGGTATACAACGTCATAATGTACAAAAATCGCCCTGTACATTTCCTGCCAAGCACTGTGTCATAACGTACAAATCTAGCCCATGAAGTTGGCGCGCGTCAAAGTGTACATTTCTTGCCTTATGCATCGTCATAATGTACATAGATCGCTCTGTACATTTCCTGCCCAGCACTGTGTCATAACGTACAAATCTAGCCCATGAAGTTGGCGCGTATCAACTTCGCGCGCTTACATATTTAAAAAGTACACTCCGTCCTACAAATTGTAACAAAATAAAATTATTAAATTGGAATAGGTTAATAGTTATAGTGAGCACTGATAGATGTCGCAACGAAATAAATTGTGAAAGTTAACAAACATTTATTAGTTTTCTTGTATTACAGCATCAAAAAATAAATCAAGTATTTGAATCACTTATAATCTTTTATTTGCACATGTATAACAATCTGTAAATAGCAATTATTTATATTATAAATACATGGGAATGGTGTAGCAGTAAATAATATAAACCTACTAATCTGTATATACAATAAAGTTTATAAACACATATATTTGTTGCAAGAAGCTGATATCAATGGGAATAGTGTTTGAGAAGGATGTATTGTTTTTATTTTTTATTGTATTTAAGGCAGGAGGCAAATAAAACATTCATCTTTGCATAACTTATAATTAATCTTATTTTACATTATACAATGACAATATTTATACATAGACATAACGGTTTAAGTGTAAAATGCTACTGATAGAAAACAATAATCCTTTTCAGCTGTCTCTTGTATCTCTGCCAATAGTAAGTAAAATGGCGTCTGCAACAATCAGCTGGGCTGGGAAACAAAATCTCGCTTTGTAACGACTTTCGACAAGTTTCTTAAAGTTGTCTGAGACTTTCCTCATAGTTTAAATCTATTAAAAAAAACACACACACACGCGCCATGAATCTTATCACAAGTGCATAACCATGATTCCCGTCAGTTGTTGGCTTACTACGCGCAGATCTCTTTAAATTGAAAAGGTCTATTTCAAATATCTAAACACGATTATTAAGGAAATCCATGTGCAATAGAAATTAAATCAAGACATTCATTTACAATACACGAATTCTCCATGCCACAACGTCATAAAGAATAATAAAAAATAATCGTACACATAAAACCAAGTCTACCAAAAACATGGTTTAAATCTGACTTAACAAAACTATCTTATGACGTAGAAAGAAGCTAAAACATATGTAAAGGAACAGCCTAGATATCAATTAATTTCCAAATTCTTCTAATTTTTGAAGCCGAATTGAGGAAAATAAGGATTATTATATGAAGATCACGCTGCAAAAAAGAGGAATGTTATTGTTATGTAGTTTTCGGGAAATAAAAAAAAACAAATTTATATTATATTTGTGTTGTATGGCTATATATTTCACAGGTTAACTTTGTGACTATGATTCTTATTGCATTGGAAGTTTATACATAAAATTCTACCGTATTTGATGTACATGATGTATATTTCATTAAAAAATGTGACCCTTTTTGCAATGTAGTTTTCATATATAATTTTTATTTTAATAATTTTTACCTCTCGCTAAGAGAGCTATTGGATTCATGCTAAAAATCGCATATCCAGATTTTATTGAATAAGCACGTTTTAAGGTCCCTATAATCCGATTTTAACATTTTACGATGATATCTGTGTGTGTGTATGTGGAATGCTGTAAGGACGATTACTCAAAAACTATAAGACTTTATATTTGTTTACGTATTTCCCAATCGGACATTCATGGGAAGATCCGAAAAGGTTTTGGTAACAATTGGACAACTGGAAGTAGAAGATTCTTGAACAAAAAAAATCTTCTAAATATTGATGTTGAGATAGATGTTGGGGAAGAGACGGAAAGATAGGATAATGAATGAAAGAATAAGGGAAATGGCTCGAGTAATAGAAGTTTGTAGAAAGATACAAGAGAAACGATTACATTAGTATGAACATGTCATGAGAATAGATGAAGAATATATTGGAAGAATGAATAGCTTAATTGTAGAAGGTGGAAGAAACAGAGGAAGACCAAAGATAAGATGGAAGAACTGTATTGCGGAACACTTGAGAAAAAAGGAACGGAATGAGGACGACACACAAAACAGAAATGAGTGAAAAAAGAAAATAAAACATAGCGACATAGGAAAAGCTAAAGAAGAAGATGTCAGTGTCAAGGGCAATTTGCTTAGTTTGTTTATGAAGTAATTTAACTGGAAATATAGAATATTTTGCAAGAAAAATTATATATGGAATTTGTACATAATACACGGAATTGATGGAAGGTAATGTGCTGGCAACATCAGCTTTTTTTAAGAAAAACAATTAAGAGCTTTAAATTAAGGTACTTCAGGTAGATCAATTGTAACCAAAATCTAATCAATTGGATGTAAGAATAGGAATAAAAAAATTGTAATTTTTGAAATTGTAGTATTGGAGTTATCGCGGACGAAACGATCATCACACACACACATACAGACATCATCGTAAAAATAGTAAAGAATAACACGTGAAATATCTCCAAATAAATCTGCTTTATTAAATAAAATAAAGGCACTAGATCAACGTTACAAAATGAAAATAAAACTGCTCCAGCAGAGGAATCGAAGAAATATTAAAAAAATTGCTACTATGTCGTCAGGACTTTGTGCTTTAAAGAATCAAAACTTTTTACAGATCAGCTGATTGTTTTGAAAAATATATCGACCCCTAATAAGGAAATATTTAATCCAATGGAAAACAATATTATTTATATGATTAAAGCTATTTTAGAAAATTATATTTCCATACGACTATACTACATTGCAAAAAATATAAAAGATTCATCACAAAGTCGATGACAACAATATAACAAATTAATTCTGTTCGAAGGTTACTAGTTTCAGATATTTATATTTATTGGATTTCTTTAAATTTTAAAAATAATTATGTATTTTATTTTAGTTACTGAATTATCTTGTATAAATAAAAACATTTTATTACGGTTGATATTATTTATTTTCTACGTTGGATTTATTCTAGTAAATTACACTATTACTATTGTTTTATTACTCCAATATAACTTTATTTTACGTAAAATAGACAGATTTGAATAACGCGCTAAAATGGGGCTGCACAATATGGCTGACGCTTCATTCCCCTTCCGTCACTAGGCATCAAGGTCATTGCCTACAATCGTACTTTACGCTCCCTCTATGTATTATATTTTTAACTCTATGGTCAAATTTAAATACATAACAGTGTACATAACCCATGAATTGAAATAGAGCGCGGGCACTCAGCTGTTGCGGTAACCTTCGAAACAGCTGATCTTAGTGCCCCCGCCTTGTTACTCATTTCTTTAGCAAATAAATGAGGTCGAGCGACAAATACGCCATCTATTCAAAGCGAGTTTTTCTTAGCGCTAATTCAAAATCTGAAATAAGTTTGTTGTCTTACAAAACAAATTTCTCTCGTATTTCATTGTGCGAGATTATTTAATGGTTTCTATAATGTATGTGTACTTCAAGAAGAAGCTATCACCTGATATGCAACTTCGCTAATTAGCAAAAATCGAGTTAATTTGTAATATTGACCCGCACAATTGTGATGAAAGTGGGTTTTCGCAGGATATATCGGATTTTCTGAATATTTTGCCAATGGATATAATCAATTATTTGGTACTAACGAAAGTGTTTAAACCCAAGAGCAATTAAACAGTTTCCGGAGTTTAAAACCGTATAAGTATTACTGGTGCAATTGGCTGCGAGATATTAATGTGAAGAAATTTGGAAAACGAACCTACTAGTAAAAGAAAAGGTGAGTAATCTATTTATACTGCAATGGGTTAATTTATGCTTTATTATACACATTTTATTACAATAAAATTATTATGAATCAGAAATCTCATATACCGTGATGATTTATTTATTTAACATCCATACATTGACATGTAATATTATTTTATAGGTTATGCATTCACAAATACTGAACGAAAAGTTATTAGACGTGTGGATAATTGCCGAAAAAGCTGAGAGAGTTCACAGTGGTCACTGCAGATGTATCTACATCGGGTCTTTCGGAAACACGCAATCATTTAGCGACAGTTCTTTTAGTTATACAAGATGTGTCCTTAACGGGTTTGGAAAACAAATGGAATTTTCCTCGTGGAAGACATGGAAAAATAGCTGACGCTGGGCTATGGTCTGAAGAGGCTAAGAAACTTTGACTTGTACGGTCCTACGTTGTTCCATCACTACCGTCTCAGGATGTATTCTACATTCAATAAATAATGAAAGACTCAGATAAAGAAATAAATTCATTTTTAACAATGTTTTTTTTTGTAATAAAATGTGTATAATAAAGCATTAAATTAATATATTGTAATATAAATAGATTACTCACCTTTTCTTTTACTAGTAGATACAAGTTTTCCAAATTTCTTCACATTAATATCGCGTACCCAACTACACCGGTAATATTTATATGATTTTAAACCCCGGAAAGTATTTAATTGCTTTTGGGTGTAAACGCTTTTGTTGGTAACAAAATAATTTATATCCGTTGGCAAAATATTCGGAAAATCCTATATATCCTTCAAAAACTCACTTTCATCATATTGATGATGTATCAATATTACAAATTAACTTGATTTTTGTTAAATAGCGAGGTTGGATATCAGATGGTAAATTCTTTTTGAAGTACACACGTATTATAATAGTATATTACGTAATGAGAGATGTAAGAAGCAGATTACGTACGAGTAAAATGTTTGACACACGAGACGCGTAGCGTCGAGTTTGCAATTTTACGAGTGAGTAATTGCTTTACATCTCGAATTATGTACTATACTTTTTCTACGACCACTCATTAATATTTTTAAATTGAAGCAAAATTCAGATACATAGTTATAAATTAATTATTTTTTTATTGCATTACTTACAAATTACAAATAATACTATCAACTAATTTTGTTTATAATAATAATTATTACCTCAGTATATGTATTTGTAATCACACAAAAAAGCAGCAGTTGGAAACGTCACAAAGTTTGGTGGGTTTTATGTACAAAAATAAAACTACGCAACGATGTTACCATGGTTATTGCTAAGCGTAGGGATATACGAAGAAAAATAGTTCCCTACTGCATATTTGATTGAAATGAAATATGTATTGTTGGCATAATATTAATATAATAACCCAAAAAAATATGTATTTATATGTATATGTCAGATAAATTTCATTCTATTATATTTAAATCTTAAATTTTATTTATCAAATTTTAATCATTTCTTACAGTTTCACAATCAGTCCTGCCAACTTAAATTTGCTGTTCATTACGTAACACTATTCATAAGCACGAACTTACATTGTTAGTAGTCTGTTCAGTAATGACCCTCTTACAGTAGTGGTAGTATAAAAAAACCATTAACTAATCTCGCATAATGAAATACAAGAGAAATTTGTTTTGTAAACAGCTGAGTGCCCGTTCTACCTCCAACAGCACATAATACGTCATTCTCAGCTAGCACCGACACAAAAAAAAAACAAATATACGAGATAGCTTGCGCCACTTCTTTAATCGGTAGTGTTTTCATTTAAAATTTTTTTATCATTTTTCATACATGAAAAGTATTTTTTTGTCAGTAAGATTTACTAGGTACCTATATTAAATTATTTTAGTATTTCTATTTATATTAAAATAAATAGGGTCTCGTGGCCGTGTACCTGAGTGTTTGGCCGCGAATCTGGGGACCCGAGTTCGATCCCGACCGACACCAAAAATCCTTCGAATATTAATGGCACTAAATTGACCCCTATGGTGTAGTCCCCACGCCAGCATTGCGTGCCTGTGAGATAACGCCTAGTAAACGCCCGCACGATACAAATATTTTATCATTACCGATATCTGTGTAGAAAGCAGATTGGCACACCCAGCAATAAGTAGGTAATATATTTATTTAAAATAAATTTGAATATATCTTTTACCATTGATTATCTTCCATTATACTCGTATACTGTTTTTGTTTTAACATATAAGAAAGAATCCTGGTTTTCTAAATTTGGCTTCAAGAATTGTATTATATGACTGATATCTACCCTGTTTTAGTTATTTTCCGTTAGTATTTCTTTGTAGGTTGTCCGCATTTTATATGTTTCGGTTTCTTTCTACAGCATAAGATACCTAGCATTGGTAAGTCAGGTTTTTTACCTTCCGTCACTTTTAGGTAAGAAAGGTATTGTCTTAGGTCAAAAAAATCAATGGTGAGTTATATAAATAAGCACGTTTTGGGGTCCCTAGAACACGAATTTACTATTTTTACGATGATGTCTGTATGTGTGTGTGTGTGATGATCGTTTCGTCCGCGATAACTCCAATACTACAATTTCAAAATTACAATTTTTTTATTCCTATTCTTACATCCAATTGATTAGATTTTGGTTACAATTGATCTACCTGAAGTACCTTAATTTAAAGCTCTTAATTGTTTTTCTTAAAAAAAGCTGATGTTGCCAGCACATTACCTTCCATCAATTCCGTGTATTATGTACAAATTCCATATATAATTTTTCTTGCAAAATATTCTATATTTCCAGTTAAATTACTTCATAAACAAACTAAGCAAATTGCCCTTGACACTGACATCTTCTTCTTTAGCTTTTCCTATGTCGCTATGTTTTATTTTCTTTTTTCACTCATTTCTGTTTTGTGTGTCGTCCTCATTCCGTTCCTTTTTTCTCAAGTGTTCCGCAATACAGTTCTTCCATCTTATCTTTGGTCTTCCTCTGTTTCTTCCACCTTCTACAATTAAGCTATTCATTCTTCCAATATATTCTTCATCTATTCTCATGACATGTTCATACTAATGTAATCGTTTCTCTTGTATCTTTCTACAAACTTCTATTACTCGAGCCATTTCCCTTATTCTTTCATTCATTATCCTATCTTTCCGTCTCTTCCCCAACATCTATCTCAACATCAATATTTAGAAGATTTTTTTTGTTCAAGAATCTTCTACTTCCAGTTGTCCAATTGTTACCAAAACCTTTTCGGATCTTCCCATGAATGTCCGATTGGGAAATACGTAAACAAATATAAAGTCTTATAGTTTTTGAGTAATCGTCCTTACAGCATTCCACATACACACACACAGATATCATCGTAAAATGTTAAAATCGGATTATAGGGACCTTAAAACGTGCTTATTCAATAAAATCTGGATATGCGATTTTTAGCATGAATCCAATAGCTCTCTTAGCGAGAGGTAAAAATTATTAAAATAAAAATTATATATGAAAACTACATTGCAAAAAGGGTCACATTTTTTAATGAAATATACATCATGTACATCAAATACGGTAGAATTTTATGTATAAACTTCCAATGCAATAAGAATCATAGTCACAAAGTTAACCTGTGAAATATATAGCCATACAACACAAATATAATATAAATTTGTTTTTTTTTATTTCCCGAAAACTACATAACAATAACATTCCTCTTTTTTGCAGCGTGATCTTCATATAATAATCCTTATTTTCCTCAATTCGGCTTCAAAAATTAGAAGAATTTGGAAATTAATTGATATCTAGGCTGTTCCTTTACATATGTTTTAGCTTCTTTCTACGTCATAAGATAGTTTTGTTAAGTCAGATTTAAACCATGTTTTTGGTAGACTTGGTTTTATGTGTACGATTATTTTTTATTATTCTTTATGACGTTGTGGCATGGAGAATTCGTGTATTGTAAATGAATGTCTTGATTTAATTTCTATTGCACATGGATTTCCTTAATAATCGTGTTTAGATATTTGAAATAGTCCTTTTCAATTTAAAGAGATCTGCGCGTAGTAAGCCAACAACTGACGGGAATCATGGTTATGCACTTGTGATAAGATTCATGGCGCGTGTGTGTGTGTTTTTTTTAATAGATTTAAACTATGAGGAAAGTCTCAGACAACTTTAAGAAACTTGTCGAAAGTCGTTACAAAGCGAGATTTTGTTTCACAGCCCAGCTGACTGTTGCAGACGCCATTTTACTTACTATTGGCAGAGATACAAGAGACAACTGAAAAGGATTATTGTTTTCTATCAGTAGCATTTTACACTTAAACCGTTATGTCTATGTATAAATATTGTCATTATATAATGTAAAATAAGATTAATTATAAGTTATGCAAAGATGAATGTGTTTTATTTGCCTCCTGCTTTAAATACAATAAAAAATAAAAACAATACATCCTTCGCAAACACTATTCCCATTGATATCAGCTTCTTGCAACAAATATATGTGCTTATAAACTTTATTGTATATACAGATTAGTAGGTTTATATTATTTACTGCTACACCATTCCCATGTATTTATAATATAAATAATTGCTATTTACAGATTGTTATACATGTGCAAATAAAAGATTATAAGTGATTCAAATACTTGATTTATTTTTTGATGCTGTAATACAAGAAAACTAATAAATGTTTGTTAACTTTCACAATTTATTTCGTTGCGACATCTATCAGTGCTCATTATAACTATTAACCTATTCCAATTTAATAATTTTATTTTGTTACAATTTGTAGGACGGAGTGTACTTTTTAAATATGTAAGCGCGCGAAGTTGATACGCGCCAACTTCATGGGCTAGATTTGTACGTTATGACACAGTGCTGGGCAGGAAATGTACAGAGCGATCTATGTACATTATGACGATGCATAAGGCAAGAAATGTACACTTTGACGCGCGCCAACTTCATGGGCTAGATTTGTACGTTATGACACAGTGCTTGGCAGGGAATGTACAGGGCGATTTGTGTACATTATGACGGAGCGTGTGTTCCCAAAATTATCAGACTCATTTATTAAGGTAGTTGTCACTCGAGTGTACCTATTCAAAAACTTGTTCTATGTTCAAAATAAAAATTAAGTTAATGCAGTTTATATTTGCAATAACTTATATTTTTTAACATTATATTATATAAACAGATTGCATCAAAATAGTTAAAAACTAATATCAACCACTGTAACATATGAATTTTCTTTATTTTTCCGTAGAAAAGTTTTTTTTTGAACTGTACCACTCGCACTAACACATACACAAGTGTCGTATTTCAATGTTGAAGAATAACTGTGGCATCGTCGTATCTAGACATTTATTGGTACATTCGGGTATAAAAGTAATAAGATATTTTAAGATATAATACTAATTCTAAACTACAAATGGAAACTGCAAAACAAATTAATATATTTCTTTCTTAAAATTACAAAAGAAGTATTATACTGTTTAAAGTTTTCATGCTTTTCACGTAAAATACCAATTTCAAAAATATTTCTTTCGAATGTACGTCTGAAATTCCTTTAGCCTAAGATCACCTCTTATTCGCTAATACCAAGCGGGTGTTAACTTAACTGATACTTCATCTGAAACGCTTGTACATGGTTGTCAAGAATAATTCTACCTATTTATCATATCTTCAGATTAAAATTTTCTAGAGACAATAAAATTAAATCTGGGTGGTAAATAATTTTCTAATTTTTACATAAAATCCGTTAATTAGTTTACTATAACATACTAGTTTTTCGATTAAATGTCATAGTGGATATAAAAGTTATAATTTAAAATGTTGTGTTTATTTTGCCATTTCCTATTCTTCACGTGTTAAAAAGGCCAAATTTAATTGCAAATATCTCAGGTACCGCTCGGTCAATTGTTTTAAAACTTGTAGAGCAGGTACATTATACTTCAGTTGAGATGAACTTAAAATTTCAATTAATTCTGTTGAAAATGATTTCACGATATAACTACCTTAATTTTGATGATACTAACCACACAAATTTTATAGGTTATGGCAGTATGTATTTATTCCCTAAATATTTTGAGAGTGCCGCTTCGAAATTATTATAAAAAAATAGTATGTATTATAACAAATTATTTAATGTATTTTAATATAGCGCCCCCCGTAAAAGGGATACAAAAAAAAATCAAAATTTAATCATTGTTGTAATTCGGAAAAATACCTGCAGAAATTTCATTACACACGGAAAATAAACTGAAGGAAAGGAAAATAAATACAAATAAATTATATTAAATACTTCTATTTGCTGCATTTAATTTTTGTGTTTGCTTTAAAAATTTAAAAATGTATAGAGGTTAGAATTTATGTTTGTGTTATAACTTGTATCATAGATGGCACTGTAGCATAAAGCTAGATTTACATATAACATTAATAGAAAAAAAATATATTAAGACATTAATTGTACTTTGACAGAATTTTTAATAAAAAAAAACGTATTTCCCTCACTTGAGAACCACATGCACTACACAGCCATATGGGAGAAAAGTTTCATATGAAAAGATTAATATCGATAAAAGTTCTTTATATATATATATACTTGTTGATTTTTGTTATTATTTCCTCTCAATAAATTATGAGATCCTTATTTTCTAATAATATTAAGAATATTCAAATAGAGCAAATTAAACATAAAGGTATAGTTTAAACAATTTCGTCATAAATGTATAATAAAGCAAGCTCAATCTAATTTTTTTTTAGATATCTTGTTTTTTGTTTCAAATGAATTGATATGAAAACAAGTTATTTTTTTGTACCTCTCCTTAGCGTGGCACTGTAACAAAAAATAAGGAGTAATTTATTATAATGTTATTATTTTTATTTATAATAATTCGTAAGCGAAACAGTTTCATATTTCATATAGGAGATATATGAAAAATATATGTATGTATGTACATGGGATACACTGCACAAATTTAAATTTGTTAAAATTGCCGCGTTTTGCAAGCCAAACTTACACTCGGTAAATGTAGTTTCTGGAGAATTTCTTTTGTTAGACCTTATAATATTTTTTTCCCTCTAAATATTATATATTCATATATACATGTATGGTTATTATAATTTGATTTGTACTTTCCTTTCCTAGGACGGATCACACAATCTTTATGAATTTTTTTCACATCCCTCTACGGGTGGTGCCATATTGAAATGTATATTAAATAAGTTGTTATAATATTTACTGTTTATTTATAATAATTTCATGGCGGCACGCGGACTTCTATAGGAGATATCTGAGATTATACGGAAATATAAGGCGAGTCACACTATCAAAACATTATGATATAATCGAATAAAAAATAAGTTTTTGATTATTTTTTTCTACGAAATTGCGATTTAACACTCATTTTCCACACGCGAATGAAAACATTGGAAGAAGTACGACCCCTGCGCCAAAAGAATTGGCCTACATCTTTTTCTTAACTTACAAGGCAACAACTCGTATACATTTTTAATGATAACGCGTATTGTTTCAGCAATAAATTAATTCTAATAATACAAAAGTAAGTTTAGGGTTAATAGTTGAATAAGTGTAAACAATAAATTAAATTTAAAAAAATGTCATCACGGCATACCTATTGCTGGGTGCGCCAAGCTGCTTTCTATGCAGATATCGATAATGACGATGACATATTCGTACCGTGTGGACATTTACCATCAAACGTCATCTCACGGGCACTCATTGCTGGCTTGGAGAGTACAGAGTTCACTTTTGTGCCAATTAAAATTCTAATTAAGTTTTGGCATCGATCGGGATCAAACCCGGATCGCGACCAGACACACAGGCACATGGCTATGAGACCCCATTAAATAACAGAGAAACAAATTCAGTTATTAAATTTAGTAATTTTATACGAAAAATTAAACAAATAAATAGATGTAGCCCAATTCTTTTGGCGCAGGGCTCGTACATTTTTCATAATTTTATATTATTTAGTAACGATTTCTCTTTTTATAACATATTTAGAAAACTGTAACAAAAATAATAAACTATTTTTTCATATATTTTAAACGTTATGTTTTATTTGTAATTTTGTGATTGTTTATTATTTGTTTGATACATTCTACATTCTGTGTGTATATTTATTTGGCAGGTATTATTTAAAAAGTTCCACCATAAAAAAAAATGAATTAGCCAATTAAAACACTACTAATTTCAACAGATTAATTTTTTAATTGTTAAAATGTCAAAGTTAAACTAAACAAAATGAAACAATTTATTGAATTATTATAATGATAATTAATATTTACACTAGGTAAAGAATTTAACCCTTTTTAGAACCATAAAAGTTAATTTAAATATCTAAATATCTTTATTTATGAACTCTACGAAATACATACATAACTATACTAATATACAATATCTTAGGCTTTACGTATGCAGCGTCATGTTTATAATCCTTCTGTCATTTCTTGTTTCTTTCAGTTTCATAACGTTCAAATCTTGACCATGAAGTTAGCGCAGAGAATTTCGCGCGCCCACATTTTTAAAAGTACATTCTGCAGTACTAATTTTAAATAAAAAATATTAACAAAAACTCTACCTACTCCGATTCAATAAATAATTTTCAGGTATATTTTGTACTCAGGAGTGTACTTTTTAAATTGTGAGCGCGCCAAGTTCATCTGCGCGAACTTCATGGTCAAGATTTTAACGTTAGGAAACTGAATGAAACAAGAAGTAAACGGGGCGATGTATGAACATTAGGACGATGTGTGTGTTCCCAATTATATCTTATAGGTAATTATATTTAATTTTACAATAAAATAGTTGTATTCTTCGTAACAAGTTCTATGTTATCTGTTTTTGTTTCAAAATTGGTTACTTATATTCCTGGTAGCAAATTTCATTATGTTTTAATTACTTACTTATCCTTTCATCCACTTTGTTATAACTGTACTGCGCAAAATATTGGATACCTCATGTGTCAGCCTTTATTTCGTAAATATAACGCCAGCCAGCAGTAATCATGACATCACGATATCCTCCTTGTACGATACTTTCGCAATCATTTTGGTCAAATGCTGTGTTGATCTCTTGAAGATTATATTAAAATTAGTTAAACAGCAACAGAGATAAATTTAAAATAGCAATTTTAAATTTTAGTATCCCAGAAGTGAGGTTAATCACACCACAAATATCGTGTAAATTAAAACTGTAAGCTTATCATTTTCTTTGTCATTATAAATAAATATTTTATTATTTTTTCACTACTTATTTATCCTTTCATCCAGCTTATTATAACTAATGCAAAATATTGGATGCCTTTTCTTTTACATATTCCTCATAACCTTCTTAATTGTTTTACAATACTTTTACTCAAATAAGTAATGTATTGAATGCTTAAATATTTGTAAACACAAATATTAATTGAAATTCAGAATGATGACAAATTTAATCACCAACAATTTGGTTTTTTAAATTCATATAACAGGTTGTTAAATTGATATTCTTTTGTTATATATAGCATATTAATTATTTGTAAAGCGAAATGTTTATATCAATTATTAATAACTCATTTTTAAAATAGTAATTTACTCCGTTGAAAAGAAATAAAAAGTTACTAAACAATATTAAAATGAAATCTTGGTGAACAAACGAACGAACCATTAGAGACTGTCAGCCATCTTTGTCGTACGGTGCATAAGTCAAGATTTGAGTATTTTGGTACGCGCCAACTACATTGACTAGATTTGCGGAGTCGAAACATGCATAAGTCGTGATTTGAAGAAGGCTATACAAAAGTATTCGTATGTTTCATGCAATCCCAAATTAAGTACTATATATACCTACAGTAATTTTTTTTAAAGATGTCCGATCAAGGTTATTTGTATAATGAACGAATTAACAAATTTGCTTACATTTAGCTCTTTCCTTTGCAAAGGCTATAAGCGTGTACGATAAGGATGGATATAACACGCTTGTCTTTCAAAAATTCATATTGCTTCGACTATATTAAGACGTTCCACTTTAAAACGATGCTCGTTTTTGATAATACTTTTGCTGTAACGTAAGTTTATTTATTAATTCAGATACGTTACCTTGATTCATAGCCGTACGAATAACGTTTTTTTCTGTAAGTGACACTGACATTGTGTCAGTATCTTCTTTTTCACATATTTGGTTTTAGGTACATTTGCTAATAAATTTACCAGTTGTCTTATTTTTGAATTTTGAATGCTTTTATTGTTACATATATTTTTATAATAATAAAATAACAGTAGTATCTTATGTACCCTCATGAAAACTAACCAAACGACACTACTGAATTTGTCAGTATGGGCGGAGCAAAAATCTGAATTCATACAATTCGTAGATAACCATGATCGGACATTTTTCAAAAATTTTACTGTACAAACATTTTAAAATACAATAAAAATAATTAAACTTAAGACTAAACAATAAGAAGAATGAATAAAATATTCTTTAATTTTTTTAGCGGTAAAATAACAAACTTCCGAACTATACTTGTTAAAACCAAATTATATTTTTTCCATAAGGGTGCCGAAAATTCACATATATATTTATTTTATTTTTAAAAGATTTTGACGACTTTTCGAGTATTTTCTTTTATTTATTTATTTTATCTGTTTTGACGGGATGTTGTTATTTTTTTGTTAATATTTTGACTGCAATCCAGTAATCTATTAATTTCCATACACCCATCCAGTCAAGAAGCTTCATCATCTACTATTCTATTAACCCTCCACCTTCGTCGCTACAAAACTCAATCCTCCGACACAGCTCTTTAAAGCTATTCTGCACTTCCTCAAATGTTACGGGCAGATATAGTATCTCTTATCCAATTTTTTAATACATTAAACTACATACAAATATTGCAATGAAAATAAGTTTTGCGATATTACTCGTATTACTTATAAAAACATAACCACACATGACATATTAAACATGACACATGTTGCAAGTGGGTTAAGCAAGCCATATATCGAAGGCACTTTCCTAATTTCGAGGATGGAAATCAAAATATTAATAATTAAAGGTTTAAATGACAAAAGAGTTTCAAGTTAAGCAAAAAAGTTCGTCCTATAACATTCTTTTGTAAAATTAGAAATAAAGATCTTTTCCCTCTTGTATACTTAATCCGGGGACACACTGTATATTTCATCATTACCGATATTTATGTACAAGCGCAGATTGGCACACCCAGTAATTGATAATATGCCGTGATGATATATTTATTTTATTTTTATAATTTAATAATAAAGTTGTAAACCTTCTTTCTGGCTATCTGTATGAATTTAGAGTAATTATTTTTTTTAAATAAAACGTTTTATATTTTAATCCATACCAAATAAAAATTTAAAAATGCAAATTTTCATTTTTTTACATACTTATATTTAAATGCACTTATTACATGGGGTGCATACTCAACGCCCGAATATTCAAAACCAGAATATTCAAAACCAGAATATTCAAAACCAGAATATTCATGCACAGAATCATTCAAATCCCGAATATTCAAAACCAGAATATTCATGCACAGAATCATTCAACACCCGAATATTCAAAAACCGAATGAAAAAGTTTAGGCTACCTGTCACTAGATGTCACTATGAAAGCTAGTTCAACGCGTGTTCAATGGTGGTGCAACATACGCATTGTCGATAATCTAGTGAACTTTAATTTGGTGAAAAGAAAGTAAGTGGACATACGTCTGCATTCAACTGCCCACAGCAACTGTCAAAAGTGACAGCTACGCTAGTAAATAAGAGAACATATACTAAAAAATAAATTAATAAATATTATATTCCAAATTAATAACATATGTTTGGTGAATGTTTATTTCTTTTTACGTCAAATTTTAAATTATTTGAAGGTCGTTACTGTCAGATAACAAAAAACAAAATTAACTGAAATATAATTAAAATAAACGAAGAAAACATATAACACATGCACAGAAGATTATTATATTCTAAAAAGTGCATAGGATTACAAGCAACATATATCCTTTAAAAGCAATTTTCAGAATATCAATCTCAAGTGAGCATAACCTCGAAACCTTAACTCAAATACAGTCTAATACAAACAACAACAGTGTAATTAAAGTAAATGATACACAGACTGCGACAGTATCCTAGTTTAATAAACTGCATGACTTCCACGGACATCCAGATGCCAGATAGTCCTGCATTAAACAAAAATTGCATCAAGAAAATAAAGTTGCAATAAGCATGTTATGCGCAAATGGTACAAGCACAGAAGAGATCATATTCTAAAAGTTCATCATAGGAGTACAAAACAGCATATATCCTTTAAAAGCAATTTTCAGGATATCAATCTCAAATCAGCTTAACCTCGACACCTTAACTCAGATACAGCAGATTATAATACTAACAAAAGTGTAAAGGAGAAGTAGAAGAGTCAACAAGAACATAGCCCGAGATAATATCCTTTAAACAAAAATATAACATATCCAACCAGGGAGGAAATATTACAGTTTAGAAGAGTGGGAGAAACTATACAAGAGAGAAAAGACTACATATTCTGCTATGTTGGTAAGACAAAAGGAATGTATGGAGTCGGTTTTCTAATACACAAAAAACTGAGAAATAATATAATTGAATTCAAGGGTATTACTGACAGAATAGCATTGTTAAATATAAAACTAGATAACGGCGAAACTTACACTCTGATACAAGTATATGCCCCAACGACAGCTCATGATGATCAAATCGTAGAAGAATTGTATGACAATTTATCAACTGCTATATGCTCCTCAAATATGAAATTAAAATTAATAATAGGAGACTTCAATAGTAAGATAGGCCACAAAAAGAATTCAGAAGAAATAGCAATGGGAGCATATGGATATGGACAGAGAAATGAAAGAGGAGAGAGACTTATCCAATTTTCTATGGGAAATAGGTTGATAATTGCGAATAGTATGTTTAAAAAGAAACCATCAAAGAAATGGACATGGATATCACCAAATGCCATGACCAAAAACGAAATTGATTTCATTCTCTCAAGTGATATAAGAAATATTGAAAATGTGGAAGTACTGAACAATTGTGAGTTTAATACTAATCACAGAATGGTAAGAGCAACAATCAGAACTGGAGTCAATAAGAAGAAAACCAGAACTCAGTTTACATCTACACCAAGTTATAACATCCCAGAAACAGCGAAACATATACTTAATAAAAATCTAAACAGCAGGATGAACAACCTCACAATGGCAAGTATAACCAAAGGAAGTACGCAAGAAGTATACGACATATTTGAGAGAAACCTAATAATCTCTATAGAAGACACTAGAAAAGAATTGAAATCCGATAAAACGAACAAAGAAAAACTGTCCGAAGACACAATTTCGATTATAAAGAAGAGAGAAAAGCTAAAGAAAATAAAAAACAAAACAGACGAAGAAAAAAGAAAATGGTCAGAAATATGTAAAACAGTAAGAAAAGAAATACGGAAAGATATGATAAATTATGATCTAAATATAATAAACAACGAATTAGAAAACAGAGGATCAATTAAAAAAATTAAACAGAGGCTAAATACAAGTAAGACATGGATAACATACTTACAGAAAGGAGAAGGAGTATATATAAACAACAGAAACATTATTATGGAAGAAGCAACAAAATTCTACGAACGACTATATACAAGCACAATATCCGAAAAAGAACAAGAACTAATATCCCCAAAGCTAGATCAAATAAAATTAGAACAAGAAATGATCCCAGCCATCATCACAAGCGAAATCAGATCCGCAATAAATTCTATAAAAAACGACAAAAGCCCAGGACTGGATAACATACCAAACGAAGCATTAAAATACGGGGAAGAATCTATAATGCCAATATTAAAAGAAATATTCAACAATATACTGGAAACTGAACAAATTCCTAAACAATGGACTATCTCGAAGCTTATGCTGATACATAAAAAAGGAAACAGGTCAGAAATAAATAACTATAGACCTATTAGCTTGTCTTCATCAGTATACAAACTATTTTCTAAAATCCTACTCAATAGACTTACAAAAACATTGGACGAACAGCAACCTATCCATCAGGCAGGATTTAGAAACGGTTTCTCTACAACTGACCACTTACATACAGTCAAGCAAATAATTGAGAAAACTATTGAATATAATAAAAATTTGTATTTGGCTTTTGTAGACTATACTAAGGCATTTGATTCCCTAGAACACTGTCATATATTGAAATCCCTTGAAGAGCAAAATATAAATAGCAAATAAATCAAAATGGAAATGGGCTGGACATGTTGCAAGACTAAAAGACAACAGATGGACAAAAACTACAACCGAATGGTTACCACTAGACGAGAAACGGAACAGAGGAAGACAAAAGAGAAGGTGGGAAGATAGCATCGTAGCAGAACAAGGTGGGCAATGGATGAGAAAAGCCCAAGATAAAGAAGAGTGGAAGAGGTTAGGGGAGGCCTATGCTCAAATTTGGGTCTAATATACTTATTTCTAATTAGGAATACTAAAATATATTAATATTGTTATTTTTGTACTGAAGGTATGTTAAATAAAGGCTATTATTATTATTATGTTTGGTGAATGTTTATTTCTTTTAGAACGAGTTAGCCACTATTTGATAAGGTGATTACAACAGGTATCACAAAAATTTGTGTAAGAATACTGCCAAATGAATTTTTTAAACAATATTAAGTATCATTCCCGGCTACTGTTTTAATTTTAGTTTTAATTTTACTGTTTTAGTCGCAAGAATAGTATAGCATATGCCAGTGTGCGTAATCATTCCCAGCGCATGTTTTAATTCTAGTTTTATGTTTTAGTTTTACGAGTATGCGAACTCCAATCTTTCTAAAATTAAAACTTGACACAACAGTGGTTATTTTTATCGGCCGGGTTTAACCTAAAATGTATAATAACTATAAAAAAAATTGTAAAATAAAGAAAATCGGTATTATAAGGTTAAAAATATTAAAAATTTGTTGTTAAATAATAAAATCTAGTTTAAAATGCAGTGTCAAACAAAGCAAACGGCAAACCACTGTTGACAGTAATGACGCGTGCGCATTTTGCACCATGTTTGAAATAAAAACTAATACTAAAACTTAGCAAGAAACAGCACATCAGTTCTGCGATTAAAACATACAATTAAAATTAAAACTAAAACCTAAAATTAAAACTGTAGATGGGAATGAGACTTTAGCTTATAATTTATTAATTTTATTTATAAAATGTCTTTTACAAATAGGAGATTTGTGTCATATTATGTAGCAACTTTCTGTTAAATTGATTTAATTGTGGAGCAAAGGAATGTAAATAAATAAATTTACGCATTTTTTAAAGCAAACGAACATATTTTATTCAAATATATACGAGCCCAGGTTCATAATAGTTAGCCAGCTTACATTTTCAAGAAATTTTCCACAAAATTCTTTCGTTTACTTCAAATATAGACTAAAAACTGTGGACCAAAAGACGTATGATAATAGCTCGACCGGCATTTAAAAGGTTTGGCACAAGACATATAGGACAATAATCTAACAGAAGAATGTGCAGGGCTTGTGAATACAATGCGTAATAAAATTAAAGATATATTTATAAAGGCGATATAACCCCTTCCCCCATTATTAATTGGTGGAGTACTTAAATAACATATACAGTTTCTGTAAGTTTAAAATCTATATTTTAAAGTAGAGGATAGAAATATCTCACCATTTTTGTAGGTTTTATAATTTGTTTAGAGGAAATGTAAACTGATTGAACTATTATGACCCTCGGTTTGTATGAAGAGTATAAATGCCAAATTCACCCTACAAAATTGTATGCACCTCTTACAGAAAATACGTTTGTATTTGACATAAATAATTATTTCATAAAGTAACTAAAGTGAACAAAAAAAAACGGTGTGCTGCTGATGATGCAATTGAAGCTATGGAGATGATCCAGCTAAAAAAATCTGTTGTAGCCAGCACAATATGGTCGTCTGTTTTCTGTAAATATCTATTTTGTATAAATTCCACATAAAATGTTTCTTGCAATAAATATATTTCCAGTAAAATTATTTCTCAAACATAATTTTCTGACATCTGCCCATCAATTATATTTACAAAACAGATTCTGTTTCCATAGTGCAAGATTATAGCAAGATTTATAAGACGTAATTTCTTTATAATAACCAAAATCTAATCAGCTTTTCATTTGGAAGCAAACTCAAGTATATACAAAAATTGTAATTGTAGTATTGGAGTTATCGAACCTGAAAATATCAACACACACATACACACACGCACGCACATACGCACACACACACACACACACACACACACACACACACACACACATACATACACATACATACATCAAATATAATTGTAAAAATGGTAAAATCGTATTGTGAGGACCCTAAAACGTGCTTATTCATAAAAATCTCTCTATCGATTTTTTTGACCAAAGACAAAGGTTTGTTCGTTCCGCTACCCTGCATCTGCCGCAAACCGCGGAGGTGTAATTTGCTGTTCTATCCAGTGAATGCTTAACTGTAAAGTTACTAGATTCTGTTCGTTCCATTTTTCCAGTAACTTGCGGTAAAAGGCCGAGGTAGCTGGTAGTAATAATTTTTACAGTGACCCATGACTATTAGGAAAAAAAACTGATATTTTTCAATAAGTACATGCTATGTAATGTTAGAATTGAAATAAATAAATAAATGTCATTGTCATATAAAAATAAATATATCATCACGGCATATTACCCATTGCTGGGTGTCCCAATCTGCTTTGTACACAGATGTCGGTAATGATGAAATATTTGTACCATGCGGGTGCTTACCAGGCGTCACCTCACAGACACTCATTGCTAGCGTGGAGAGCACAGCACAGGGTTCATTAATATTCGAAATAATTTTTGGCGTCGGTCGGGATCGAATCCGGGTCCTCAGATTCGCGACCAGGCACACGGCCACGAAATTTATAATAAAGTAAATTTATTTGATAACAATAGTAAACAATTAAAATAGTGGAGAATGGAATACTATATTTTATTGGAAATAGTCATTAAATTGTGCAAACATCGACATTAAAAATTCAGTAATTGGCACTAAAGTAATCCATTATAAGACGATTTCATACAAATGTAGTGTTGCCAACCTTATGATAATTATTATATATTATGTAAGATAATTTGGGCAAGTGTATGATGTACAATAGTAAATTTTTATGTAAAATGATAAAAAATATGTGCAAGACGAACGAACTAAATAACCCCGATGAACAAGTTTCAGATAAAACATATAATTTTGAGTGTTCTCTACAATAACTTCAGTGTCGGAGATTAGCAATATTGAATGTCAGACTGACATATATAACCTATAAAAATAAATATTCCTGTCGGTTCTACAATTTTTCGATTTCAAATAAAACTTAATATGCACCTCGGCATTGAAGTTCCTTTTTATTACTCATATGCTTTATTTTCCTCGGCTATAAGAACCCCGGCAAATAAATTCCACATTCGTAATAAAAATAGAACTTCAGTGCCTTGATACATAAATAACTACTTACTGAGTATCCTTTATAAATATAATAGAACCTGAAGTATTTTCTAAAATAAATAATATGGCGGAAACGGATCGAACAGAAAAATAATTTTTAGTCATTTAAATTATTACCACGGCGATAGGCAGTAAATTGCAAAATACAGCATAGCGGAACAAACAAACCTATTTTCCTTACCTAAAAGGTGACGGAAGGTAATAAATGGAAGTAAAAATTCTTTTCAAAAAAATATTTGGGTGGGCCTGAAAGGGCCGATTTAAATATGTAAAAACACATTTTACATGTATTGTGGCGAATGTGGCCAGTTTGTGATTACTGTAAAAAAACAAAGATATATATATGTGCAAAAAATAATTTAAAATCAAATATACTATAATGGTAATTTTATAATACTAGCGACAGTTCGTGCTCTATGAATTTTTAGATTAACAGTGTAAATGAAAAAGTTGTTTAGAATTAAAATCTACGTCGAATTTGTTTTATCTTAATATGATATTCTACGTTTTTTCGCAGTACCAATAAAAAAAACATTTTAAAAAATCCTTTGAATTTAAATAATATCTGCCCTGCACAATAGGCAACGATCTCTATTCTGCGTCCTAATTACATACACATACAAAGGTGGCCGCTTTGGAATCACAGTTGTTCAAATATCAGGACTGGTGTTTTATAAAAAAATAATAATATGAATGAGAAGTTCAATACAATACATCAATATTTGCAAAATTTCTGATGCTTCTCCCTAACTAAAAGTTACTAGAGTTAGTTATAGTATCGTTTATCTGGAAAATGAAATAAAATGTGCTGTCAAAATAAATGCCTAAGGCCTCAGTCTTTAATAATAATAATGTTATCCCGCGCTACGAGCACATTTTCATAACAAAAGCGCTTTTACGGAGCGCACGTTCATATTGTATTCTTATGAGGAGTGTGCTCCATAAAAGCGATTTTATTAGAAAAATGTGCTCGTATTACGAGCCACGCGCCACAGGTAGATGTTTAAAATTTTTTTGGAAGATATTGGCAAATACAAGTAAAAAAAATCTGATGTGGCCAGCACATTATCTTCCGTCAGTTCTATGTACAGAATGTCTGCCATAAGCGGGTCACCATTCCTAACTTTCTTATTTGAATATATTGGGATATTTCATTAAGAATACGAACCAGGTGGAAAAATTTGGAACTAAAAACAAGGGAGCAATTTTATTTCATTCGTATGTTTTTACATACGCACCTAGTTTTTATAATGGAAAATAGATAATAGAACTAATATTTACAATTAATTAAACTACTTTTATCCAATATGTGCTCTCCCTAAGAGAAAACAAATCTGTGATCATAACCTAACAACTACTAACTAAAGTATTTAAAATGAAAAATAGTAATTAATCTTCCGCTACAATTAATAAAACAGGATACAAGCCAATACACTCTACCTAAAATAATAATAAACACTGAGAGAAAAGTCAAAATACAAGAAGAATCAAAGAAAAACTCTTAACAGCAATGATACGCTTATGGAAGTTATACAAATGTGCTCCCTTGTTGAAAGTTTAACGTTGGTGGTACACAACGCCATCTCTACATAATGAAATATCCCAATAGCAAAAATGTCATATTTGTATTTAAATAAGAAATATAATATTTAAATTTGAAATTGAAATAACTCTTTTGTTTTTAATTTTAAAGGCATAGTGATAATGAACTTTTATATTCAGATAAAAAAATCTTTTAAATGGTATCACTTTCAATTTAGCATTCTATTAAAAAAATGTTATTTTGTTGAATAAGTCGCGTATTTGATGTTCAATTGTTTTGCATTTTTCACCGTTACATTTTTCATATAATATCGCCTAACTTTGTCCATTTAACCGTCTTTCTATATCTTCAAATAAGAAAGTTTGCAATGGTGGCTCGTTTATGGCAGACACCTGTACGTATTTTACACCAATTCCATACAGAAAGTTCCTTCTAAAAGATCCTATATTTCCAGTACATTGCCTTCCGTCAGTTCCAGGTATTTTGTACAAATTCCATACAGAAAGTGAAAGTTTCTAACAAAAATTTATATATTTCCAGTAAAATTATAATACAAACATACTATGTCAATTGTACTTGATACTGACATCTTTGAATCAGAATTTTCTTAATATAGTAGCTGTTTCCATGGTTATAGCATAGCTTGCTGCTTATGACATTTAATTTCTTTATAATTTTTTTAACTCTATACCCATTGAATTTGAATTATAAAATGCAATCAAATCGTATAGAAAATAAAATTTAACAGCGCTTTTTCAAGAAAAACTGCAAAATTCTTCAAATGAGGGGACTTTCGGTTGACGAATTAATACCAAAATCTAATCACGTCTGCACATGGATGTAAGGAAGAGAAATACGTAAAAATCGTTTTTTTTGCAGTTATCGCGGCTGAAATTATCGTCTCACACACACATACAGACATCATAGTAAAATCGTATTCTAGGGACCCTAAAATGTGCTTAATCATTAAAAACTCACCATCGAATTTTTTGAATAAAGACAACACCTTCTTTACCTAAAGGTGACGGAAGGTAAAAACAATGTAATATTATTAACACGCTTGCGAAATGAGAGCGTCGAAGGAAGCAATTTTTTTATCGTTATTAACTTCCATGTATTATACAATTTTAAGTGGCTCCCATCAAACCCAAACCATAACAAATAATACAAGCTATCAGTGTCATGGTGGCCACTGTTTTCAAATTTCACATGGTCAAAGTGCTTACGTTACCGCTGCCATATATGATTAGCTTTACGTAGTCGTGCCATAAATACTGTCCCTAATACAAGGGAGGCTTATTCTACATAAAACAGATATCTGATAAAAAATGAATGTGATTTTATTGTTACATAACTATTAATTTAAAAAAAAAATACTCAAAATGACCGGCTCGTTAAGCGGTAGTCCAAAGGATTGAGGTCTGGACTTCCAGAGGGCCAATCTTCAACGACAATAAATTCCGGTAAATTCAGCTCTAACCAGCGTTGCGACGACTTCGCTTTGTGTGCGGGCGCTGAATCTTGCTGAAAAATCCAGTGCTTACCAGCGAACAAGGAATCATTCAATGGCTTTACAACTTGCTCTAATATGTCGCTCTGGTAATTTCCTGCTCGCGTTTTTACCCCTTCTTCGCAGAAATGCAACTTCATAACGCCGTCATACGACACCCTCCACCAAACCATCACTGACGCTAGGTGGTGACCCCTTTCTACCTTCGGGATTTTCTCTGCAGCTTCCCGAGAGCTATGGGCATACATTCAATCATTTTGGCGGTTGAATTTTTCTTCTACAGTTAAAAATTTTTCATCCGTAAAAAGAATTTGCCGATGACTTCCGTTTGCGTGTCGCTGGAGTAACATCTTAGCTCTCGTGGCTCTTATGTGACGTATGGTCGCTGTTAATCGCTGTCCTGTGCTTCTACGATAAGTTCCAAGTTTATCTTTCAGAATACGTGACATGGTTCTGGCGGGGAACTTCATTTCCCTACACATGATTTTCTGATTCCGGAGTGGATTTCTCCAAATTCTCTCGCGAACAGATTTGACGGCTGCTAGATCCCTAGTTGTGCATGGCCAACCGCTCCTTGGTCTGTCATCAATTAATAACATATCGTTGTAACGTTCAATGGTCCGGTAAACAAACTTCTTCGTAATTTTCAGAAGTTTTAACAAATTGAAAATCTCTACTGGTGTTTTGTTGCACTTGTATAGCGCAATCACTGCTACACGTTCTTTTTAATACCCCACTCCATGTTTACTGCATGAACCAAGGAGGAACGCATGAACTATCGGTTTGAAATTAATGATTTACAATATGTTGACAGATGAAAAAAACAAATGCTCAAGGCACCCTTAATTTTATTTTTATATATTTTTTTTATCGTGTTTTATACTCAGGGACAGAATTTATGGCACGACTACGTATTTGAATAAAGATGTGAGGTGCTACAAAAAAATAGAGCGACTGTATAAAAATATATTTATTTTTAAAAAATTAACCAGAATAACAACTTATGAAAGAAACTTAAATTAGACAGAAAATAAATGAAGTTACATATTTAATACCTACTTTAATAATTATTTATAATAGATTGTATTCGTCATGGCATTTTGTGCTTTATAGATCTCCATGCTTCCATTATAATTTAAATAATTACTTGGAATTATTAATATTATACCTTGCAATATTTTTGTCAATGGTTTCCAACAGATTTTCAATTGTATTAAAGATCAGGTGACTATTTGCAAGTTATAGACACATATTCAAATCGGCTCATTACTCCTTTTTCTTTCACCACTCTCACACGGTTATAAACAGGACAACGCAGTTCCGAAATATGAGTTCAGCATGAAATTCTCTTTCTTATTATGTATTACACGACTTGAGTGAAAGAGTGGGTTATAAATAAAACACACTTCAATTCCAAAGAAATTTCTGTAATATTTTGAACAGATTCATATCGGCAAATTTCAAACCTACTAACCATTCCTCAGCAACAATCGTGCAAATTCATGAAAGGAAAACAAATCATGTCGAATTCAAACCATGACATTCTTTAACGGTGTCGGAGTAGTGGATGAAATATGAGAAATTTGCTGATTTGGCATTTTCTAACATTTAGGGAATTGTTACTACATCATGAAATAATATTAAAATAATTTTAGAAGATAGTGGGCTCGACATTTCTGAATATTTTTACATTATCAAAATTGTTTGAATTTAATTCAAAGCACAAATTGTCTATAAAAAGAGCGAAAATAAGAGGTGTCAGAGCAGAGCTTTGCACGATGTCAAACCAAAATTAACAACGATTTTATGTGTATTATACATTGTCATGTAGACATAGCCCATAATCATCGATGTTTGATAGAACTTTGCAGTATTCACGGCTCTCACGAAATGATTTTTTTACTATAATCTTTGTAATCAAACTATGAATCTGTAATGAGAAAAATAACATTTATTTCGTGTTATTATAATATACATACTTTATAATATTGGCACTTCGTGTAGAAAATGTAACTGTAATTGTTTATTTATTAAACGGTACAACGGTTTATTATTCAAAAAATGTTTTAGTTCCACATATTTTCCGTAGACATGCCTGTACTGTACCTATTATCTAGAATTCAGTTATTCAATCACATCGTATATAATTATCGATGAAGCTGTCATTTTTGACATTTGAAAACGTATGTCTATTATTATTCTCATCTAAATAAATTAAAGTACACTACAATATCGACAATACATACGTTTCGCAGTGATATCTAGTGACAGGTAGCCTAAACTTTTTCATTCGGTTTTTGAATATTCGGGTGTTGAATGATTCTGTGCATGAATATTCTGGTTTCGAATATTCGGGATTTGAATGATTCTGTGCATGAATATTCTGGTTTTGAATATTCGGGCGTTGAAGACATTCCCATTACATGTACTTTCATAGTGGTAAATTTGATGAAACAGGTAGATAATAGTTAATTCATATTTGTGTTATTTACATTATGTTTATATATTGAATTATATTTGTCTTTCAGTGCATATTCTTCATTTACATTACAAACCCGTTGTATTCGTAAACTATTGTACAGTATTTATTTGGTTAACTGTTGTTGACTACTATAGTACCTCCTTATACGCACTGTAGCACTGTATGAACTACACAACAAACTCGCCATCTGTTGTACAATTCCAAATAAATGTAGACATATTTACAGTTTGCTGTATTACCAACACCACTGGTAGTGGCCGAAATAAGCCAGGTCAAATTTAGCCGCTATGGCAATTGGTGGGGGCGTGGGGGGCATCTTTTAGACGCTATGCAATTTAGATGGTAAGGAATTTAGACGCTATGGAATTTGGGCGCTATGACATTTAGACGCTATGGAATGCTTCGTTCATTATTATATCAAAATAAAATATATCTTTGAAAATGTGTAGACGTTTAACATTTAATTTTGAATGATTAAAATGTACCCACAAATATTATACCTGGTGCACGCCTATGTATATGGAATGTAGTGAAGTTATTTGCAAGTAATATTATACCAGATGGTTTGAAAATGACCTTGAATTGTCATCTTTCGTGAACCAAACTATATTATCACATCAAATTTAATAACTGTAGTTATTATTTACATAATAAGTATATATTTTAAACTTACCTTTTAAAAATTTAAATGTTTGTGCTTAATATAGGGTATTCTCGCATATTTTTTTTATTTTATTTTTTCTTAAAGAACAGGTATTTCTAAGAGTACCTGTGAAAACCCGAGTTAAAAATTCCTTCTAATAAGCGAGATATTAATTTTTTAAATTTAATTTTGGTGGGTCACGTGATACGTGACGTTCTAGTTGTACGTACCAGCGGTGTATAATCAGTGGTTCATGAGTTTTCGAGATGGTATTCAGTAAGTATTGCAAAAGGTAGGAAATAAAATATATTTAATTGTAATCTTACATATTATTACTAAAAAAAGTAAAGATAATTATAAGAAAAACATTTTAAGTAAATGATTACATTTATTTTCTTGTATTACAAAAACATTTTGACATTCTCAAACTATATTGGTGGCCACTGGGTGGCGCTTGTATCGTAAAAGTTAACTCAGAAATTTTGAATTTGTTTGAATTAGTTCGAGTTTATTTCTTATGTTTGTTGCTTTGTTTCTTCTGTTCGTGGAGTTCTATTATTATTATTTCTTACTGAAATACTCCTGTGCTGCTTAATTCTTTGTGGTAAGTACACATTCAAATCATTTATCAAATTCTGATAAAATTCTATTGCACTTTATTAATGGTTAGATTTTTCTAAATAATTTTGTCACAGTAATTCTTATATTATATTATAAATATTACAACTCATACCTTTATTCATCTTTCACAATCGTACAACAAATACTTTACTAATAAATATTTTCTAGTAGATACGCAATGGAGGCAGGATTCATTCAAGAAGATTGAAACAATTTGATTATGATTTATGTCGGAAAAATTCTGTAAGGCACCCGAAACATTTCTTAATTCTTTCACTTGCAGTTTTCATATTTAAACAATAGTTAAAGTTTGGATGAAAAATGAAAATAAAACACAAAGCAACGATCCGATAATGGACGTCAAATGATAGCAAATAACACCAAAAAAATACAGACCGTCCCTACAGCTGTACTACGAATACTCCCGAACGAACCGAAGTAGACCCGAGCATGTACGTACCTAAGATGCGCCGTGTTATCATATTCGAGCATGTAGTAGGGATATCAACTGGTCTCCCATTGGTAGTACAACTAGTACATCATCAAAATTTTAATGCTTTATATCTTTTGCAACAATCAATTTATAACATGTTTTTTTGCTTTTTCTCTCTCATTTACCAATCAACTTTAGTATTTTAAATAACTTTTTAATATTTGTAATCCTGAGAGAATACCCTATTGGTAATTTTTGTGTTTTCAATATTGCCAGTCATCGTAGTCAGGATCTCAAGAAAATACACAAATAAATAAAATAAAAGTACTACTTACACTTTAAATAAATATTAGAAGTATATTTAAATGTGTTTTACATTAAAATAAAACAAATAGCCACGAAAATACATAATAATTTGCGCAATAACACCGAATATGACAGTGGCTCGCAAATGGCGAACGAAACACGAGCCACATCATGGCCATACCCTGAGTATAGGTACCCTAACTACATCACCACCACCGCCTGCTTTCGTTGCTGGATTTTTATAAATTATACGTTTTTTATTATACCGAAAGATTTAGACCTTTGGGTATTTAGTTCTGCCATCTGTTGTTGATCTTTCAGGTTTACTCCAAAAGCCATCTATAGGTGTGTGTTGGACACGTTGGACAGTTTTGGATGTGGTTTTGCTGAAATGTCAAAATGTAATTTAGAGGTTAAGACAATTGTTTTGAAATTTATACGTTTATTCAAAAATTCATTTTTATTTGCATTTGTATATTGTTATAAAGTTGCAATCTACAATTAGATTATTAATTTTAATATACAATATGGGCAATTTACATCTTATATGAAGTTCAGCCTTATCGGAACATTGATGAGTAAACAAATATTATTGAAGACGTGTTCACAAACACAAGTATCTAAAATTTCCTTCATAAATATTTGTCATCAGATAAAAGAAAACCGCATATCAAGTTTTTAAGATAAACAAAATACAAGTACAAACGTATAGTATCGTCAACTTTTTTGTATATATATATACATATATACGGTACGCACCAAATTTTATGTGAGAAAGATTTTAAAATGGCTTTGACACCACGAGTAATCATTATTGGTTCGGGACCTTCAGGCTATGCAGCAGCCTGTAAGTTGTTGGAGCATAATTATTCTAATATTACAATATTGGAAGCTGAAAATCGAATTGGAGGACGAATTCATAGTGTTCCATTTGGAAATGGGTTTGTTGATTTAGGAGCTCAATGGTGCCACGGAGAGAAGGACAACAAAGTATACGAAATGGTGAAAAATCTAAATCTCCTAGAACATTCAATATGTGATTATAAAAACTTCACCTTTGTTGATTCAGAAAGTAATTTCTTAAATGTTAGTGTAGTTGACTCGTTATTATCATTATTATTTACACTTTCTGAAGATACTGAAAAGATGAAGGCTTTTCATGGATCATTTGGAGAATATATGACGCAAAAGTAAGTTAAATATTTATTTTACCTTCAAATTTTGATCACTTATCTATTACATTACATTCATTGTACCAATTTATTTTTGTATTTACTATCAACCAACTGGGTACAGTTTTATATTTTAATAAATTATAATTTTGTGTTTGTGATTTTGAATTGAAGAGCTCTTAGCAAAAACAACTGTACTACATTCGCTGAGACGAGAGAATGTGGAACTATTCATGAACACAAACAAGTTATTCTATTGATTCGGCTGCAAATTTATCTTCTCTTGACCAATAGAATGACTTGTCTCTTCTAGAATTAATTCCACATTCTCTCAACTCCGCGAATGGACTATATAGATGTTCATTTTATTTTGTCTACTATTGCTATAGTGAAAATGATTAGGCGGAAGACCTATGTCATCACCCTGAAAAAAAACCTTATAAAATGAAATGTAACTTGTAGAAATTATTGCGTGTTATTTATTTTTAAAAGAAGAAAAAAGTACTAGTATTAAGTAATTATATATTAATGATATTTACAATTATTTTTAGGTCAATCGTTATTCCTTTTACGGAATATAAAATTATTTGAAATAATTGTTTATTTTCGTACCCTACGTTGGCACTACTGAGAATGACCATGTTGTGTCAAATAATTTTATATTCCATAAAAGGAATAAGGATTGACTTAGAAATAATTGTAAATTCATTAATATACAGGTGTTAATAAAAAAACTTTACACACTTTAGCAGGTGATAGTAGAGATGAAAACAAGAAAAAAATTCTAATACACTTAGGTCCAATACTCATTGGTTTTTAGAAAATTTATGTATGGAATTTGTACATAATACACAGGATTGACGGAAGGTATTGTGCTGGCCACATCAGATTTAACAACTAAGGACTCTAGGTGTTTACGATCAAGTGCGTGAGTCTCTTCGACGACGGCTGCAACTTTGTTTACAATACAAACACCTAGAGTCCTTAGTTGTTAAATCTGATGTGGCCCAGCACAATACCTTCCGTCAATCCTGTGTATTATGTACAAATTCCATACATATAGTATTTCATGCAAATGACACTTGACACTGACATCTTCTTTAGCTTTTCCCATTCGTTAGGGGTCGCTAATTTTTATTTTCTTCTTCCATTCATTTCTGTTTTGCGGGTCATCCTCACGTCAAAATTTTTCATTCAAAATTTCATTTCTTGGTATTTTATGATTCCTTTTCTCGGCAACTGAATTCCACACCCTTGATAATAAATAAACCACATGAAATAAGAAAATCATGAAATTTTGAATGAAAAATTATGACATTTGTCAGTTATGGACGTAATTAATAGCTGTCATTTTGACACGGGTCCACATATCTGCTTGCCAAAGTCACGTCACTGCACGTTCCCTACACATAAATTTTCTTGCAAAAGATCCTCTATTTCCAGTTAAATTATTTCATAAACAAACTATGCGAATTGCACTTGACGCTAACATCTTCTTCTTCTTTAGTTTTTCCCATTCGTTAGGGGGTCGCTATTTTTTATTTTCTTCTTCCACTAATTTTTGTTTTATGTGTCGTCCTCATTTAGTTCCTTTTCTCTCCTTTCATGTTATATTTGGTCTTCCTATGTTTCTTTCACCTTCTATTATAAGCTATTCCAATATACTCACCTCTCCTCATGACCTATTCAAACCAATGTAATCGTCTCTCTTATATCTTTCTAGAAACGCCCAACACTAGAGTTATTTCCCTTATTCTTTCATTCCTTTACTTTTTATTGATGCTGACATCTGTCAATTTGAATTACCTAAATATATTAGCAGTTTCCATGGTTAAGTTAGCACAGCTAGCTGATTTATGAAATTTATTATCTTTATAAGTCTTTAACTCTATATCTGTTGAATATGGAATATAAAATGCAATCAAATCGTATAGAGAATAATATATTCTTTAAGTTATAATGAAATTTAACTGAGTTTTTCAAGAAAAACTGTTAAAATCTTCAAATGAGAATACTTCCGGTTGACCAATTATAACCAAAATCTTATCAAGTCTGCATATGGTTGTAAGGAAGAGGAATACACAAGAATTGTAATTTTTGGAATTCTAGTATTGGAGATATCGTGCCCGAAACCGCGGTCACATATATACACACACACACACGCACACACACACACACACACACACACACACACACACACACATACACACACACACACATACAGACATCATCGTAAAAATAGTAAAATCGTATTGTAAAGACTGTAAAACGTGCTTATTCAATGAAAACTCACCACCGAATTTTTTGACCAAAGACAATACCTTCCTTACCTAGAGGTTACGGAAGGTAACGATTAATTTTTACTTCCTTGTACGTAAGTATTGTAATCGCGAAAAATTTCGGTTTTCAGATTTCAGCGGAAATATCCATTTTGATCATCCCTGAATCCATTTTGACTAATTTCGTCGTGACGTCTGTACGTACGTATCTCGCATAACTCAAAAACGGTAAGCCGTAGAAAGTTGAAATTTCGTATTTAGGACTGCCATAACATCTAGTTGTGCACCTCCGTTTCTAGTTATTACACAATTTCCAGAAGTGGCACTTTACATGAAGCCTATAATAGATTTTAATGAAAAACTGTTTTAAAATATAATCCAAAACTTTTCAAATTTGGTATACAAAACTTTTATGTCAATAACATAATAGATTTTGATTAAAATAGGCTAACCGGAAGTGGTACATTACTTGAAGTTGTTAACAGTTTTTCTTGAATAAAATGATTTTATTTTGATTTTAGAAATAAATGCTTCAAATAAAAGTTTTAGAGAATTAATTTCATCAATTATTATTAAATTAGCCCTTTGTATAAGCGAGATATGTAAATTTAAAAAGTATATACTTTTTTGTTTTTGTAATAAAGCTTGCAGATTAGGACAAAAAAAAATGTTCATGTCAAATCACGTTAAATACGTGCAATTTTATGATTCGTACAATAACAAATATTATATTTTTATTGTGAAATTAGTCATATTCATTGTTGTAATCAAATATTTCTTTGTTGTAATCAAAACTCTCTTTTAAAAGAACCGGGTTAGATTAATGTTAATTTAAGAATGATAGTTGTATCAGATAAAAAAAAAATATGTATAGTTTAATAATCGTACAAGGAAGTCGTGTGGTGTCCACATCAGATTTTTTTTAAATGAACCCAATATTACGTAATTGCTCATCAATGTTCATTTTTTTATTTCTTAACGTCCAGTAAATAATTTTCTAATATTTTAACATTATGATGAGTTAAATTAAGTTGCAGAAATCTGTAAAAGTAAGGTAGTTAGAAAATTGTTTCTTTGGTTATTTCAAATTCAGAAAAATGGACTAAGGTTATTTTTGCGAAGAACTCTTCAATTCATAAATTGCAATTTTACGCTTGTAAAGCAGAGTTAAATTCCAATATAATTTGTACTTTTAGTTACGAAGAGAAATTAAATTTACTATATCCTGAAATAAATAAAATAATTGCAAAACAAGTATTAGACTGGTTTCATAAAATAGAAAACAACTTAAATGCATGTGCAAATTGGTTTGAATTATCTGCAAAAGGAGTTGCAGATTATATAGAGTGTGAAGGGGACCAAACATTGAATTGGAAGGATAAAGGGTATAAAACAATATTGGCTGTTCTGCGGGTAAATATTAAATTAAAAAAAAAAACTAATTAAATATGCAATGATCTTACATTTTAGAAGGAAATACCGAATCATACAGATAAATTACCAATTGATGAAAAAATTTTACTTAATAAGGAAGTGACAAAAATTGTATGGGACAATCCTAACAAACCTAAGGCTAAAGAAGTTATAGTTGAATGCAACGACGGTTCACAATACAAAGCTGATCACGTAATAGTAACTATATCTCTTGGAGTGTTGAAACATCGATTCAGCACCTTATTTGTCCCAGAGATTCCTGAATACAAGAAGAATGCTATTCAAGGTTTATCGTTTGGTTGTGTTAACAAAGTATTTTTGAAATTTCCTAAGAAATGGTGGACGGGAGTAGGTGAATGTGGTTTTAGTATAATATGGAGAGATGAAGATAGCAGTAGAATTATAGAAGAATTTCCAGAAGGCCCAAAAAAGGTATTTTATATTGTGTTATACCGGCTATCTATTTTTTTTTACGAACATGGGAAATTCAATGTTAACATTTTGATTTGGCGATATCTCTTTACCTATTAATTTTAGAACAAAAGTGTAATAATGAAGTTTTTATAATATAATTGCCTTAAATTGTGTATTTTTTTTTCTACCTCGTAATAAGGTACTTAATCGATGCAATTTTTAATTCTGGATATTTTTCTATTACATTTTATTTTATAAAATTAATAAATAAGAGATATCGCCAAATCAAAATTTTAACATTAGAGAGTATTTGTACAGGTAGCGTTTTTCCGGAAGACATATACGCTAATGCCTATGTTGCTTAGCAATATCGTATTTGTCGTACGTGAAATTTACAGACGTAATACGTCCGTCGAAGATAAAAGATGGGCCAGTTGGCGTACATCTATATAACTTAGTAGGCACTGAATTTATTTTAACGTTAGAACTTTTTTGTTTTGCTGACATAACTGTCATAGAAATTCGACAATTTCCTATTTATTCCTTACATTTGGTAAAATGTTGAAAATTGAGAATTTACCATCGACGATAATTTGAGATTGCTAAGAAATGTGACAGAAATTAACCCTTAGGAAAATTTGTGTAGCTGGAACATCAATTAAAGTAACATGAATTGGGCCACAGGATTTTTTTTTTCAAAGCTGTCAGTAAATATGTAGAACACTTTGTAAAGCTATTTTGCCAACATTAAATAGTTCTTTCTTTACCAAAATACAATGAAAATGACTGATATTTAAATAACTGTCATTTGAATTGCAAAATCAACGTACGTGTGATTAAAACAATGCAAAATCTAAACTTTTGCAAACTCGTTATTTTGTACGTCCGTTATTAAAGGCGTACCGTTAACGTTGACGGAATATTTACGTACGCTAAGCAAAGACTCCCTATTGAATATTCTATGTTCGGAAAAAAAGTAGACACCCCGGTATATATATGGGATGTTAAAAAGTTTGGGGATATATACATTTCGATGTCCTGATTCTTAATAAAAAAGATTCCTTCCGAAATTAGGATAATTATTTTTCATTTAGTTCTTTTTTACTGCGCCAATGCCAACATGAATTTTTTATTAAAAATAATGAATTCTCTAATCACGTAACAGACGTTGAATAGGAAATAATTGCGAATTAATTTATATTAAGAATTGATATGAACGTCTTGAAGAAATTTTAAGAACTGATAAGAATTGAACAAATCTTAAGAGCTAATAAGATCGTCTTGAAAAAAATCTTAAGAACTCAAAATCATCTTTAAACAATCTTCAGATCTAAAAGTAAGGTTAGCTAGTAATATATTTTAAATTTCCTACCAAAACAATGCTGCCAACCTCACTAAATCTAAGTCTAAATCGCTCCAAATCAAAAAAATTACTTGATTTTCATTATCAGTACTACTAACTTTACAAAATGTCACTAAATCTAAACCACGATCGTCCCCATGCTACAGATATTCTATTGCATTAAATGAAAGTTTTTTTAAAAGTACAAATTAATTTTAAACATTTTTTCTTTTTTGTACAGTGTGTTCAATATAAAACCTAACTCGGAGTAGGCTATGAGCAGAGAAACGTGTCTGATCGTTATTCAATTAAAAAGTCAAGTTGTTAAAATTGATCTTGAAATGTAATTTTAAGGCGAAAAGATAATAAAGAGGGATACAGTATATTGTCATTCGCCGTTATCTAATTTGTTTCAATTTCTACAATAAGATTCAAGAAGAAAAGCTTTGATTTCTTTAGACAACATTTTTGACAATATCTCGTAACAGATTTACATTAAGGGCCGGTGCAGAAGGATATAGATGACATTAAGGATGTCAAACAAAATTTTGACAAGTACAGATTCAAAAAAAATTAACACATTTCATCCTTGTCTGCTTAACGTGGTTATGTAAAACTCCATCCTTCTCTACTGACATAAATTCACTCTGCAAGGTTACCAATTCACGAATGTTAAAATTATTCGACAGATAGCTATATGTTTTTGTGAAATGTGTGAAAAGACTCAATGGAGTTATTCGTTGAATAAATATATAGAATAAATTTATTTAACGAATACTTATTCGAAACTTTATTCGGAAGTGAAAATACCGGGCCTAAATTGAATATTTTTAAATTTATATACGTTTCTTTGTTCATAGCCTACTCCTAGTTAGGTTTTTTTTAACACTGTACTTTTGCTTTAAAATGTACAGGAGAGTCAATTTCTGCACATTTTTAAAATCCCATAAAATCCTATGTTAAACTCCTATGTTTTATTTTTTAGGCCCATTCGATACATTTCTGAATTCAACCATGTAATCATTTTATAAATAAATTGTATATTTATAGTTATTTTTAATTTTTTAGTGCATAATTCCTAATAATAATAACACTATTTATAAACTTATTAATAAATATTTGTTTCGTTTTAATTTAATCTCAATTGTTTTTTATACATAGCCTACTGAAAAATAAAATTAATTTAAATTTCAATTGAATTTTTCTCAATATTTTTGCAATGTTAAGGCTATAAAATGATCACATGGTTGAATTCAGAAGAAAAATTCTCTATCGAATGGGTCTAAAAAATATATACCATATCATTTAAAAAATATATAACTTTGTGTTGTAACTTGAGAACCACTGGTTTAAATTTTTTCTTCAATAAGTGAATCTCCCCTTCGATTTTCTACAACTTTTATTGGAATGATTTTTTTCTATTCCCAATAATAAAGAAAATAATCGAGGTTTCCCTTATCCGAGAAACCACAGTATACAGGTGAAAATGAAAAACGGGCCACTCAGAATAGCTTTTTTTATTTATACTTATACTTTAATTTTCTTGATATATTTATAAATTAGGCTTAGGGGCTCACAAATGATGGTATTTGGCATGATGGTAGCGCTATCGGTTTAACCGGAAGTGTCAAACTTTCATATTTCAAATGGGACACTACATATTTTTATATATTTGGAATCTACGTAAAATTATAAATTCAACGATATTCTTGAAGTGCATTTGTATTGAAGAAATAAATTACAAAAATGTAACAAAAATCTGATTTGGCCAGCACATTACCTCCCGTCAAGCCTGTTGTGTATTATGTGTAAATTCCATACGTAAAATTTCTTGCAAAATATTTTATATTTTCAGTAAAAATTTTTCATAAACAAACTATGTAAATTGTACTTGACATTGATATCTTGTTCTTCTTTAGATTTTCCCATTCGTTAGGGGTCGCTATTCTTGATTTTCTTCTTCCTCTCATTTCTATTTTACGTGTCTTCCTCATTAAGTTCCTTTTCTCTCAAGTCTTCCACAATACAGTCCTTCCATCTTTTCTTTTGTCTTCCTCTGTTTCTTTTACCTTCAATTACTAAACTGTTCATTCTTCTTCCAATATATTCTTCATCTCTCCTCATGACATGTTCAAACCAATGTAATCGTCTCTCTTGTACCTTTTTAGAAACTTCTATCACTTAAGCCATTTACCTTGTCCTCTCATTTCTTATTCTATCTTTCCGTGTCTTCCCCAACATCTATCTCAACATCCACATCACTGCCACATTCATTTTCTTTTTATTGACACTGACAAATGTCAGTTTGAATTATCTGAATATAATAGCAGTTTCCATGGCTAGCATAGTTGGCTGATTTATTAAATTTATAATTTTTAACTATATTTATTGAATATGAATGAAACAATGTAATCAAACCGTATAGAGAATGAAATATTGTTCAATATTTATAATAACGTAAAATACCAAAAAAATGATATTTAACTACGTTTTTTCAAGAAAAACTGTTAAGAACTTCAAATGAAGGCACTTCCGGTTAACCAATTATAACCGAACTTTAATAAGCTCTTCATACGGATGTAAAGTAAACAAGTAGAGGAATACGAAGGAATTATAATTTTTAGAATTCTAGTGTTGGAGTTATCGTCTGTTAAAAATTCATCACACAAACACACGCGAGCGCGCGATATTTGTAAAAATGATAAAATCTTATTTTAGAGGTCCTAAAATGTGTTTCACATATTCACTAAAAACTCACCATCGAATTTTTTGACCAAAGACAATACCTTCCTTACCTAAAGGTGACGCAAGGTAAAAATTATGAATAATTAACCAGCTTTCTGCATTTCTTTCTTTTTTCCTTTGGTATATGTACCTGAGCTTGACATCCAAATATTCTTAAATGTTGTAGGGTTTGTAATAAAACACCGAGTCCAGCGTACTGATTATGAAACCTATATTGGATTCGAAAAACGAAATCTTACAAGACTAGGGATCGACCGATATGATTTTTTGTGGCCGATACCGATATACTCATATCCGATAACGGCCGATACCGATATATCGGCCATAAAATTTTGTCGTATTTTTTTTACTGTATAAATGAGGTAAAAGTGATTTATAATGATATACTGTTACCGTTACACGCATTAACCATATATAAATCACTAAAAAAAATGCAGAGCAAATTCGATATTTTGTAAAATCACCCGGCGGAATAAAAATCTATACGGTTAATTTTGTTACATTACAACTTGCCAAAACTTAATTTAAAATATTAATTTGTTTAACTTAGTGTGTAATTTTACTTCTGCATTTTTAATGACTTTTTTGCTAAATTTTGAATAAGAATAAACTTGATTTCTTTTTTATTTAGTATTTCTGTTTTAATTTCCTTAAAAAAATCCTTAGCAACTGAAATATTAAGCAATTTATATTTTTTAGGCCGATACCGATATAGGCCGATATCGTGGTTTACATATCGGCCGATACCGATATCAGTCAAGAAGACCGATATAGCCGATATACCGATATCGGTATCGGTCGATCCCTATACAAGACCTTTTTCCCAACAATGAATAGAACAGAGTGAAGTTTGGCGAAGTTGCGCGTTCTGGTGTTGCCAGAATGGTGGCGGGAAAGTACAAAATGGCTCGTACATTTGATCAATATTCTCAACACTCCCACTTTGATTAAATGATTTAAGTGTAAGCTCTGCATGTCAAATGGTCCCCTTTAATGAAACGAAAATTATAATATCTGAACCGTATGATTTGAGCTAATGTTGGGCAGTCTTCTGGATGTCAACCACCTGTAGCATTTTCCGTTGGCGTTGGAGGGTGCCCTTTGGAAGTGGTTTGGTCATCAGGTCTGCTTCCTGGTCTTCGGTTGAAGTGTACTCCAAGGTGAACTCTCCTGACTCGTATTTCTCGCGGATGATACTTAACATCAATATGTTTAGTCCTGTTGTGGAATTCCGGGTTTTTGATTAGACGAATGGCACTTTGGTTGTCCATCAGCAGTGTTGTGACCGTCGTGCCGGAAACCAAGAGAGACTTCAACAATGATTTCAACCACACTCTGATTCTGTGGTGGATAACGCGACCACTTTTTGTTTCTGGGAGCTTCATGAGATAAGTGAAGATCCCAGCTTCATGACGAATCCGCTTGTAGATCTTCTTGTGTCCGCGTCACCTGCGTAGTCCGCGTCGCTGAATGCCCTAAGTCGCAGGTTGTAATCGGGTACGAAAAGAATGCCGTAGCGTGATGTTCCTTTCAGATACTTTAGAATGCATTTCACCGCATTCCAGTGGATCTTTACAGGCTTCTCCAAATATTGTCCAGCGCTGTTCACTGCGTAGGTGATGTCGGGCCTCGTACCGGTTGAGAGGTACATAAGGCTCCCAACGGCCTCGCGATATGGTGCGTTGATGATGTCCTCTCTTCCCGTCTCGTGCACGGTGGTGCTCATTTGGTGATGACGATCGGCTGGGACTGAAACGGGGTTCGCATCTTCCATGTTGAACCGGCTCAACACTTTCCTCAGGTACGCTTCCTGGTGAAGAAATATTGATCCATCTGAAAGTTGTTCGATTTGCAGCCCCAGATAGTACTCGGCCTTGCCGAAAGTGATGCTGAACTCCTTTCTCAACTCGTCCAGTAGTGAAGTGGCCAGTCCGGGACTCGTGGAAGCAATTATTCCATCATCGATGTATATTGCCAGAATCAGCTGATGACCTCCTTTCGAACTGGAGAATACGCATGGATCCGCGTCAGTTGCCACCAGATTAAACCTGCCAAGACCAGTGTTCAGCCGTTGGTTCCAGCACCTGGATACCTGCTTGAGTCCATAAATACTCCTGTTTAATTTACAGACTCGGTTGGTTCCATCATCATATCCAATGGGTTGTCTCATAAAGATGATCTCCTGCAATTCCCCGTATAAAAAGGCCGATTTGATGTCAAATTAGTAAAGCTGCATCTTCTTTGAAGCTGAAATAGAGAGAATCGCTCGTATGGAAACGAACCGAACTACGGGACTGAACGTTTCGAAATAGTTGACTCCGTGTCGCTGTCTGAAGCCTCGAGCAACTAATCGCGCTTTGTACCGATTGATACTCCCGTCAGCATGTTGTTTGACCTTAAAAGTCCACTTGTTGTCGATGACTGCTCCATCCTTCGGCAACTTGGTCAGACTCCACGTCTGCTTTTGTTGAAGAGATTCGATTTCCTCGTCCATGGCCTTTTTCCACTCTCTTGATTTGTTGCTTTCCAGTGCCTCTTCGTAAGTGTCAGGTTCGAAGTGTCCCGTGATGAACATGGAGCATTCCGCGACTTCAGGGTACCTTACTGGTGCCCTGAGGTCTCCTCGATTTCGCAGATTGTATACGCCGGGTGGATGTTCTTGAACTGGATTTCGTCCGTGGTCATCTTCAGGTTGGTTTGGGACGTCGTCCTCGTAGACAGACTCGTTGTCTTCTCCTTCCGATTCTTCGTGGTCCTCTTCAGGGATGTCGTCTACTGCCCCTGGTCCTGGTTCCTCGACCCGGATGCCTCCCTGGACCAACTCGACGTATTCATCGTCTCTCGGAACGACATCTGGAACGTAGGATCTGCCAGTGAAATGAACATCTCGCAGAACCTTGACCTGGTCTTTTTCTGGTAACCACATTCTGTAACTTTTGATGTTACTGTCGTATCCTACAAAGAAGCCTTGCTCTGCCTTCGGGTCCAATTTTCGTCTCTTTTCCTTTGGAATGTGTGTGTATTCTTCCTCGCCGAAAACCCTCAGGTTCGCTGCATCAGCCCCTTCTCGAAGCCACAGTTCACACGGTGAAATGCCTTTCTGACTGCTCGTCCCAGTTTGATTCAACACGTGAACTGCAGTGTTGATTGCTTCCGCCCAAAGTCTCGCCGGAAGTTTCTTCGCATGTAGCAGGGTCCGCGCTGCCTCGACTATTGTCCTATTATCGCGTTCCGCCGCTCCATTTTGCTGTGGACTGTAGGCCACGGTTCTCTGGTGTACGACCCCATGTCGACGTGTCAGTTCTTCAACTTGTTGATTAGTGAATTCGAGTCCGTTGTCCGTTCTCAAAGTCTTCACACCTTTTTCCAAATGTTTTTCCTGTTTCTTGAGGAAATCTTCAAGGCAACTGGCCACCTCAGACTTTTGATTCAAAAAATACACCTGTTTCCAATGTGAAAAGTCATCCTTTAGTAATAAAAAGTTTCTCGATCCCCCAATGGATTTCACCGGCATGGGACCACAGACGTCAGCGTGTACGAGTTGTCCTGTCTCAGTGCTCCTCGTCTTTGAGTGTGGAAATGGAAGGCGATGCATTTTTCCCAATATGCAAGCATCACAGCAGACGTCTTCACGGTCCTTGTAGTCGATGGTCTTTGCCCTTAAGAAACCCCTCACAAGTGTCATATTCTGGTGGACCAATTTTTCATGCCAGGTTTTAAGTGGCTCCCTTGGGGCAAAGTGGGCCTGCTTCTCGTTGGTTTTACTGAAATTTCATTCGATAAAGTTTATTTTGCCTTTCTCCCACTGCAACAATATTCCCATCTCGAAGTAATTTGCACGTGGAGTTGTCTGATTCGAGCTGTAAACGTTTATCGAGTGCAGCTCCAGCAGAAAAAAGATTATATCTTATCTCTGGTAAGTAGAGGACCTTTGCTAGGTGTCTTTCAACCCAATTTTTACCATTAAATGCCAAAACATTAATGTCTCTTGAACCGTGTGCAAAAATGTGCTTGCCATTGCCCATGCGTACGGCTAATGGTTCTTTGAACTCGACATAATTGAGAAAACAGTCGCGTTGGTTGGACATGTGGTCGCTTGCCCCAGAGTCCAAATACCAGCATCCCAATTCGGTACCGTGTCCTGTGATCGACGTCAGTAATTCACCCACAAGTGCCTCGCCTGTCGTCTCATCTCGAGTGGTATTTGGTTCCTTCTTTTTTTTTGCTTCTGCAGTCCCTTGCCCAGTGTCCCGGCTTGTTGCATTCGTAGCAGTTTCCTGGTTTTCGATAAGTTCCTCTGTCCTCCCTTTTGTTGTTATATCCTTTGTGTCCCGGATTCTTCGAGTTGTACTTCTTGGCAGCAAAGGCACTCCCTTCCGATTTGTCCTGAGAGGTCATACGTGTCTCTTCTATTGCCAGCCTAGAGATCAGGTTCGGTAACGTTCTCTCAACGGCTTGGGTCGACTCCCAGGCGCTGACAAAGTGATTGTACTGGGAATGTAGTGTCATAAGAATCTTGGTCATTATCAGCGAATTTGGAATTTGTTCACATAGGTTCTTGAGTCGATGTGCCAAATCTTCCAGCTTCGAGATGTGAGTTGGGATGTCGTCAGCTGCATCTTTCTTCATTGCATACCATTGTTGTTGTAGCATGTGCACGCTGGCATCGGACTTCTGTTCGTGAACAGAAAGGAGCTTGTCCCACATCGTCTTAGATGATTCGCAGTTTATAATATGCAGCATTTGTTGATCCGAGATCGTCGTTGCAATTATCTTTTGAGCGTAGTTGTCGGCTTTCGTCCATGCTGCGAGTTCGGCGTGGTGCGCCGCGAGTGCTACAGCATTATGCCCCTCGACGGGTTCAGGCTTTACAAAAGTGCCGCTCACCACGTTCCAGGCATTCTAAGATTTCAACACGATTCGCACTTAGAACTTCCACAGTGACCAGTTTTCACTGTTCTTCAACTTGGTGATACGGACGAGATCGTTTTCCATCGTTTTTCAGTGTCTTTTCACTTTGCACATGGGCCGGATATAACCTCAAAACGATTGGCAAACTTCGCGTGACTTTTACTAGCGCGACGCGATCTTTTTAATAAACCGTAGCTGGATCGGTGCTGCTGGGCCTATAACCTGTAGGGTTTGTAATAAAACACCGAGTCCAGCTTACTGATTATGAAACCTATATTGGATTCGAAAAACGAAATCTTACAAGACCTTTTTCCCGACAATGAATAGAACAGATATATGGCCGATACCGATATCAGTCAAAAAGACCAATATGGCCGATATACCGATATCGGTATCGGTCGATCCCTATACAAGACCTTTTTCCCGACAATGAATAAAACAGAGTGAAGTTTGGCCAAGTTGCGCGTTCTGGTGTTGCCAGAATGATGGCGGGAAAGAACAAAATGGCTGGTACATTTGATCAATATTCTCAACAAATGTGATACATCTATTTTCTCATTGGTCCAAATTTCTTCGGGAACTGCATTCTGAAGCGCCGCTGTAGGTGACCTATTCTTCAAACAAATAGCTGTATTTAATGCTACTGCCCAATAACGTTTGCTGATATTTGCATCAAACAATAGGCATCTGGCTTTTTCAACTATTGTTGTTTGATGAACTATTCCATTAATTTTCAAGAAATTCTCAAATTCTTGATTGACGAATTTAGTCCCATTATCACTTCTTAAACATTTTATTTTCTTGGCCGTTTGGTTCTCTACAAAAGACTTAAATTCTTTAAATTTATTACATACATCGATTTTTCGTAGCATATATCCAAAAGTTTTCCTACTAAAATCATCTACAAAAATTAAACAATATTTAGCTCTTGTACATGATATTTCCTCCATAGGACCAGCTACGTTGTATGTACAAGATCTAGTACGTCTTGTACTCTACTTGTTTTATTCTTTGTATTGCCTGTTTATCTTCAATACATCTTACACATGGTTCATTACTTTCTTTTGCAAAATTCATTCCACTAACTATTTCTTTTAGTTTTCTCATTCCTCTTCTGTTTAAATGTCCTAATCGTCTGTGCCAAAGCATATGATTAGATACCACTGTAGTTAAAACTCTTACTTGCTCATTATTATTTTCCTGAGCAATATATAAACCATTTTTCAAGATTCCTTGAAATTCAACTGAACCACTTGCTCTATCATACACCTTGCACTCTGATTTATCAAAAACAACAATATAACCTTTTTCAGTCATTTTGTGTACAGAGTAAATTCGCAGATAAATTTGGTACATACATTACATTTTTTATAGTCTTCAATTCCTTTTCACTTTGTCCAAAATTTATCCTCACATTTCCGATACCATTAAATAAAAGTTTCTCCCCATTGGCTAAAGATATATCATTGTCTAATCCAGGGGTCTAATTGGTTATAATTCGTCATCCAGTCTTTCTTCATTTACATATGACTTGTAATTAGTAAAGAATGTAAAGATCAATTTTCAAAAGTAGTAAGCGGTATCAATAAATGAAGTTTACCGGTTTCAGGATATTAAGCCTTTGTTTACATAACATATACAAAAGTTGGTGTATATGGTTTGTGGTATCAATAAATGAAGTTTACCGGTTTCAGGATATTAGCCTTTGTTTACATAACCGTCGCCTACGTTATACTTACAACTACAAGTTACAAGGCCTGGAAATGTTCGGTATATTTCGACAAAAATCAAGCAACCGAACGTTGCAAAATTTCTCCGCAAGAGGCGCCTTTCCCGACCATTTGTATTCGTATTTTAAACTGAAATCGATTTATTATTGTAATCTTTGTAATTACATACGTATATTATTTGTTGTTTTCGTTATTTATGTTATTGCTGTTATCAAACTTCTTGATTTTGTTTCCCGTCTCGGTGTTAAATGTAGGTATTACGTCTAATACGCGTTGTACATTGAACTGTACAATTCAAAATGGTTTATTGGTATGTGGCTTTATGTACCTCAAAGAAAACAAAAAACAGTGATGTTCGCTTTCATGAATTCCCTGTTAATCCGGAATTACGAAAACTTTGGCTGCAATATATTTCAAGAGAAGGAGATCAAAGTGGTTCTACATGGAAACCACAGTATAAAAATACTTAACCAGTAGCGACACTTGTTGTCGGCACCTTTGATCTTCATGTCGCATCGAATGGAGTAAGCGGCCATCTTGGTATAAGCGGTACGTGGCGGGAATTTGAACAACTGTCATTTGCGAATGATATATTAGTATGGTATTTATTATTTCATTGGTTACAAATAAGTATAATTATATTAAATATAATAAAACTATATTTTATAAATACAAATATTTTTATTTTGTATAATATTACAAATGTTTTACTATAATTTGCTTCCGTTTCCCTTTGGATGATTTTAAATTTCTATTTATAAAAATTAGTGCATAAAATAATCGCATACGGCAATACAATTTTATCAAATATTTATGAGGAAATACAAATAATGTAAGCTTGGTTATTAATGTAAAACTTAAATATTACCTTTCTGGGTCTGTAGGAAATCCAAAAAACTCATTCCACCGACACTATAAAAGTTTTTACAGTCTTTCATAGCACACATAACTTTACCTCTCTTTTTTCTACTCATTTTATACGTGAAAATGACAATAACAACAACAATCAGACAAGTGGCTGTGAGCGAGCGGCCATCTTCTCATAAGCAGAACTGGCCACGGCTACTCAAATTTTGGTATCATGAAATATGCGAAGTGTCGCTACTGCAACGGACGCATCTTATGTATGTAGCAACCATTTTATAGAAGATATTTGGTACGAATTGTCCAGGATGCCTCGATCAATTATCATCGTTAGTAATCCGCTCGTGTCTTTAATAAAATATCAAGACAGAGGAAGATTAAAATATCCGAAAAATAGTTTTATTATGCTGTTAAATATTATTTTAGAATTTTTAAAAAATATTAAGAATTAAAATGCAACATATGTGATAATACATTATTGCTATCTATTTTATTAGAAAAAAAATTAAAACCCATATTGGATAATGTTGCGAGAACTATTAGTAATAGAACAGATTGTATTAAAAAAATAGATAAAAAACCAATAAATCGCAAAATATTAAAGATTTAATACCTTAACCCGTGAAACCATTGTATCAGAATTAATTGAAATTTTAAGTACATCTCAAATGAAGTATAATTTACCTGCTCTCCTAGTTTTAAAACAATTGACCACGCGGTATCTAAGATATTTGCAATTAAATTTGGCCTTTTTAATACGTGAAGAATGGTAAAATAAACACATTTTAAATTATAACTTTTATATTGTGACACTTGCTAAGGGCTACCTACCTGTGTCGCACACAAATTGCACTGGCAGCTCACGGGTTGTAGCGGAAGCAGAGGTCGGGGTTCGAATTTTAATATTGTGGTGGATGTAGCCCAACTAATGTAAAACTGACTCAGGCCAACGCCTGTGCAAAAAATTTACTACCACAAAATTATTATTCGGGCGCCAACACCTTGAAAAAGGGTAAATCCTTGAGAAGGTGTACTCAAGGAAGGAAAACAAATAAAAGTAAAAATAAATGAGTTTAATACATGAGCACAGGAAAAAATTGAAAATTACAAAGAAAATACCAACTGAGACGGCAGTACAGGAGCGCCTCCTAGCTACGGCTGGGGAACCACTAAGGGGTGTGACCGAGCCCTTGGCCCGGACGCCGCTGTTGCAGACGGGGAAGAACCTCGGCGACAAGCTCTAAAAGGTGGCCTGGTGGAGCTGAAGCGAACTGTGGGTACGAATGCCCTTCGATGGTTGCGACGAAAAAAAAGATCCACCGTGGTGGATGGTAAGCTCTCTCGACCTAAGCCTGGCCTTAAACCTTGGAGAAGGTTTTGGCGGGTCTTGAAGCTATCTTCTCCGCTCGGTCTGCTGAGAAACTGCAGGACAAATCCGGGGCCGAAGGGCCGGCCACAACCACCAAAGCCGCTAATATCCCTATAAAAAAAAATAACCCCCAGTACCTCGTACTAAATGGGATAGCAGCTCGTCGGAAGGACGTGGTTATTACAAAGAAAAATATACAAAAAAATTAAGGACGCTCTGTATTCCATCGGGCGTTATACAAAAAAATGATTCAAACTTGAGCTCAACAAAAAAATGTATAAATGAGACACACAAAATGGAAAAGGGGAATGGGTTGACTGCAGTCCAAAAAATTATTAAAAACGCGGCAAAGCAACAATAAAAAACTACAATAAAATAAAACCGCGCTTGAATAATCTACTACCCTGGCGGACACATTTCCCGCTGGTCTCGTGACAAATCACAAAAAATAGTATACTCAAAAATAGATTTGCACGAAAAAATAAACGTCGAAAAATATAACCAGTTAAAAAGGGGAAGCTAGTCCAAACTGATTTTTCCGCTTGGCTCGTGCCAAATCAACCATAAAAAAGTATACTCATCACAAGATTTGTAATCACGACAAAAAAAAAAAAGCGTAGAAAATAGATCCGGCTCTCAAAGGGGAACACGTCCAAGCCGTAATCCGACAGGATAACACAAAGATGGCCGCCAATTTAACCATTTACACCACGTTCAAACAGGAAGGATTAAGGATAGGGCAGTGAAGGGATAAATTTACGCAGAAATACAAAAATAGCAAAAACACAAAATGAAAGAGTTTAAAAAATTAGCCCTAATGACCTAGAGCCATCACGAGTAATTGGCTAGGGAAGAATTTAAACAGAATATTACTAAAAAAAAATGAACATAGCAAAGATTGAATGGGTGCGATGACCCAGGGAACTGGAGCCTTCACGGTTAAATAGGCTCGGGCTATTTAAACAGAACTACAGTAAATACTACCATGGTAGCGTAAAGCTTAATTTACATGGAACGTTATCACCGTTGTGGCCGTCAACCGTTCACGCCGTTAAGACCGTATAGTCCGTAGTGGGGATTTTAGAGGGAATTCATATTTAGTAACGTCTGAAAAAACAAAAATAACTACATCTCTACGCTGTCATCTATAGCTGCTGTTTACATTGCGATCGCGAAAGTGAAAAATGAATATAAATATAAAGTACCGCGATTGTTTCTATATCCATAGTAAATACACAAATATGAGATTTTAGATTACACAATTCAACACAAATACGAAAACTTATATTTATATCACTCAGTTGGCTAACCTGATTTATGAAGAACTAACTCAATGTACGCAAGCGCAACGGTCATAACGGCCGACAGAATAGAACACAGTTCTAATTTGACCTTGAACGGTTGCAACGTTCGCGCCATTAATCATGTTTGATTTTAGCCAATCAGAGTCGAGAACGGCCACAACGGCCGACGGTCATAACGGCGACAACGTTCCATGTAAATTAAGCTTAAGACTCTATAAAAATTTTGAAAATTAAAATTAATCAAAAAAGCCAAAAAGATAAAAAAAAAGGTGGGATTAGCTGAGAGAAGTCTAGTGAAAAGCTTAACAAGCATGATAATAGAAATTTACAATAAATTCACGAAATTTAATCTTCTACAAAAAAAGTAGACTAACAATTAGCGCTGCAAACCATACCACAGCGTGGGATGAGCTACTCGAAGTAAAACATTGGGCCAACCCAAACTGAAAACCACATGACTTTACAAAAAAAGTAACCACATCAAACAAAAAAAACTACAATTAAAATTAGAGTAACTCACCCATTGCTGCTATGGTTGACGCCAGAAAACTCAAATTGGCAAAAAGGAACAAAAAAAATAGATAAAAGATTTTCACTAGAATTCTCTTCGCTGTCCCATCTTGACTTTCTCCGCAAGCCAAGCTCAACGGTCGACTCCTCACGGTCGAAAAAGACAAAAGCCAAGTCTCTTAATCGAACGCGCAACACGCTTTATACCTGGGCTACCCTCATAGGTCAAAAATGCGAACTAATCAAATGAAAAATATTTTCTAGTGCTAGTAATTTCAAAATAAAATTTTGCAGAAGTTAAAAATAGTAATGCAAAATGAAACAAAAAGAAATAGAACCGAAAGCATTTGAATTGAAATAAATTATTAAAATCGTATCGCACAATACTAAGACGAGATGTCGCTCCGCGCAAATATGAACTTGAAGGTTACAGCTGTTAAAAACAAAAGGTACTCAAACAGTGGTACAAAAAAATAATTTGTATTAAATTTTAACTTTAAGAATTTTTACAACAAAAACCGTGACAGTGGCGTTGCAAATTGTCACAATATCCATAATGACATTTAATCGAAAAACTAGTATGTTATAGTAATAAACTAATTAACGGATTTTATGTACAAATTAGAAAATTATTTACCACCCAGATTTAATTTTATTGCCTCTAGAAAATTATAATCTGAAGATACGATAAATAGATAGAATTATACTTGACAACCATGTACAAGCGTTTCAGATGGAGTATCAGTTAAGTTAACACCCGCTTGGTATTAGCGAATAAGAGGTGATCTTTGGTTAAAGGAATTTCAGACGTACATTCGAAAGAAATATTTTTTAAATTGGTATTTTACGGGAAAAGCATGAAAACTTTAAATAGTATAATACTACTTTTGTAATTTTAAGAAAGAAACATATTAATTTGTTTTGCAGTTACCATTTCTAGTTTAGAATTAGTATTATATCTTAAAATATCTTATTACTTTTATACCCGAATGTATCAATAAATGTCTAGGTGCGACGATGCCACAGTTATTCTTCAACATTGAAATACGACACTTGTGTATGTGTTAGTGCGAGTGGTATAGTTCAAAAAAAAAAACTTTTCTACTTAAAAATAAAGAAAATTCATCTGTTACAGTGTTTGATATTAGCTTTTAATTATTTTAATGCAATTTGTGTATATAATATAATGTTAGAAAATATAAGTTATTGCAAATATAAACTGCATTAGCTTAATTTTTATTTTGAACATAGAACAAGTTTTTGAATAGGTACACTCGAGTGACAACTACCTTATTAAAGGAGTTTATTTTTTAATAACCACTCATTTTATAATATATATACTGTACTATATTGTATTTCACTATGAAATATTTTGGTTATTACAGTGTTACTTATATGTAGAAATTTAAATTGGGTCGGAAAAAGCGCACCTAGCGGTCAAATTTCTAATTGAGAAGTTGCCAGCCCAGCGCGTTGCATTTCTAGGCCTTCTATGGGTCTCGTGGCCGTGTGCCTGAGTGTCTGGTCGCGAATCTGGGGACCCGCATTCGATCCCGACCGTCGCCAAAAATTACATCTCATTTTAATGGCAACAAAATTGACCCCTTTGGCGCACTCTCCACGCCAGTAATGAGTGCCCGTGAGGTGACGCCTGCCAAGCGCCCACACGGTACAAATATTCCATCACTACCGATATCTGTGTACGAAGCAGATTGGCACACCCAGTAATGGGTAATATGCCGTGATGAAATATTTATTTTATTTTTTATTTGTATGTAGTATAACGTAGGTGACGACATAACATGTAAACTCAAATCGGACATGCAGCCAATGCACGTCATCATTTAGGGGAAAAACCTGGCTACATTAAAATCACTAATATGGAAAATTGAAATAAAATTTCAGTCATTTTTAATTGTTAAAAAGTGTATGGCCTTATAGAATTATTATTAAGATGTATAGTAGAGTTCATTATTTATCGTATACGATATGAATAATATATAAATAATGCATATCTACTTTATTTTATTCATTTATTTTTTGCTACACTTGGCAACACTGATAATTTGTATGTTTATACGTTCCTCCGCGGTTTATACTTTCAAAGGTTATTATTTGACAATTTGAATTGCATCGTGTTCAAAATATTTTTCTTCGCTGTATCATTTTATTTCCATTCTTGTTTATTTTAAATCAGTCTTTTTTAAGACTACCACAGTTTTTATTCATTCGGTTCAGTTTTATTTGAACTTGTGTAATTATCATTTTTGTTCGTTTTTATTATAAATCAGTCTTTTGCAAGACTACCACAGTTTTTATTTATACGATTCAGTTTTATGTGAACTTGTGTCTTTTTCATTTTTGTCAACAAAATGTCAAACAGTTCAGTTGGATAGTTGGAAAATATTATATGAATGGTACCATATTGAACTAAATCACCCCCCTTTGGTTAGACTTTAACTAGTATATTCTAAATAAATGCTTGATATTAGTAATGTTATCTTCATTTTACTTCTTTCTTAATAATATTACGAACATTTACTGATAATTTAGTTAATATGTCTTATTTATTACAGTGTGAAACAAAATTATTTTCCGGAAATATCACGACAGTTTGTAATACAATTGTATGCAACCTGTATAACTTTTTTCAATACGATTCTCAACCTATGTAAACGTACCAGTTCATGACGTCACACATCTAGTTTTATTAAGGACGTGCATTGGCTGGATGTCCGATTTGAGTATACAAAAGTTGGCTGGTTATAGTGAAAATGATTAGGCAGAATACTCACGTCATCAACCTGAAAAAACCTTATAAAATGAAATATAACTTGTAGAATTTTTTGGGTGTTATTTATTTTTAAAAGAAGAAGAAAAAAAGTACTAGTATTAAGTTATGTATATATTAATGATATTTACAATTATTTCCAAGTCAATCGTTATTCCTTTTACGGAATATAAAATTATTTGAAATAATTGTAGTTTATTTTCGTACCATACATTGGCACTACTGAGAATGAATATATTGTGTTGTGTCAAATCATTTATATTCCGTAAAAGGAATAAGGATTGACTTAGAAATAATTGTAAATTCATTAATACTAGTATATATTTTATTTTATTAAAATAAATAACAACTATTATTTTTTACAAGTTATATTTCTTGTTAATATTTTACAAGTCGATTTAACGACAATTCTGACTTGACTGCAGTTTACAGGCACAAATATTAGTGAAATCAATGAAACTATAATTTTTATTTATCGATACTGTCAATAATTGTATTGAAACTACATACCTGCAAAATTGTACTATAATCGTTCTGAAATTATGAAATCCAAAGAGCAGACAGATTTATTTATCAAATTAGAGTTTTGCGATATATGTATTCAAATTTCTTTTCTTTTAGGAAAAAAAATCATGGTTAACATCGTTTTTTGGTTTTTATCCAGTTGATTACCATCCAAATGTTTTATTAGCCTTTTACAATGGAGAATTTTGTGAACAAATTGAATTACTTTCTGATGATGTGATAAAAAGAGGATGCATGTATTTATTACAAAAATTTGTGGGAAAACATTACGTTGTTCCCAATCCTGATACTATTCTAAGGTAAGTAAAAACTTAAATCTGTTTCGGATGGTTAAATAATTATATTTAAGGGACTAAATGAATCGTTTTTATCTCATGAATATTTTAATTTTATATAATTTATCTTTGGTAATGATAGTAGTTTATATATCAAGGGAGTAAAGTTCGTCATTATTTGTCGAGAGCGAATATTGAATCCTGAGGGCGTAGCCCGAGGGATGCAATCGCTTGAGGCAAATAATGACACTTTACTCCCGTGTTATATACAACATTTTATATACAAACGGAAAAATCGTTTTTAACAAAAGAGACTATCAATAACAGCATGTAAAACTAGTAAGAATGAAGCACATTCCTATAAACGAAAAAAAAACTATTTATTTTTTAATTTTTTTACTTCAGACGTTTGCTTATTTTCATCAAAATAAGCAAGCAGAACATTTTCACTGTAGTTGGTTAAACATTTCTACTTACACCAAGCACTGAATTCCTCCTAAGCTTTTTCATATAATTTTCTCGATTTTACGGGCAGCAAATTTAACACTACATTCTGTGCTGCTTTCGCTACATCTGGAGGTGTACACAATTCCTTTCTTCGTCTCTCATTCTCAATATTTAATCTACCACCAAATATATACCAATATGATAGTATTTTAGGTTAGGTCAAACTCACAAACTTCAAACCAAACTAACAAATGAAAGAATGAAAGAAGAATACGCTATCTATCAAAAAAATATGAAAACAAAAAGGCTCCAATCATTATATTTTTCTCTAAAATAAATACAATTGCTAATATTCGACACATCTGTTAATAAATATGAGTTAATAATTGAACATTAAGAAAATAAAATTCTTCCTAGGTAGCACCGTAGCATTGTCAATGACCTTGAATCACTTTATGTCCCTAGGGAGTACTTGTCATTTTTATTTCTCTCGGTAAATAATGAAGCACATTAAGTAATGATTTTGATAAGAATAAAGTTAACATTATTTACCGGTTGTATATAAAATAATTTATTTAAGAGATACACAATTATTATTGACACAGATTTAGAGGTTATGTATAGGATATAGGTTGTTATTATCACATCTAATTTAATATCTGTAGTTATTATTTACATAATAATTATATATTCTAAACTTACCTTTTAAAAATTTAAATGTTTGTGCTTAATATTGGTAATTTTTGTTTTCAATATTGTCAGTAATCGTGGTCCTTATCTTAACAAAATATACAAGTAAATAAAATAAAAATATTACTTACACTTTAAATAAACATTAAAACTATATCTAAATGTGTTTTTCATTAAAATAAAACAGTCTCGAAAATACATATTAATTTGCGCTACAATACAAATGACATTGGTCTGGTAATGGCGGACGAAAACCGAGCCGCGCCATGACCATATCTGTATATAAAGATACCCTATAGTGAAAATGATTAGACAGAAGACTCACGTCATTAACCTGAAAAAAACCTTATAAAATGAAATATAACTTGTAGAAATTATTGGGTGTTATTTATTTTTAAAAGAAAAAGAATACTAGTATTAATGAATTTACAATTATTTCTAAGTTAATCGTTATTCCTTTTACGGAATACATAAATTATTTGAAATAATTTTAGTTTATTTTCGTGAGTCTTCTGTCTAATCATTTTCACCATAGTAAATTGTAGAAATTGTACTTGATACTGACATCAGTGACATCTTACAATTTGAATTATCTGAATATATTCCAAGTTCCCATGGTTATAGCATAGCTCACTGATTAATAAAATTTAATATCTTTATAATTTTTAACTCTATATGAATAAAAAAATCTGTTGTGGCCAGCACAATACCTCTCGCCACTTCCTCTTTTGGTTACATAAGTCATGTTACATTGTTGGCCTTAACAATCAGATGTGGGGGCCCGTTTCAGAGTGATTATTAGTAATTATGTACAAAGATGTCAAATGTCAGAATTTTGTAATTAAAATTTTCAATATTTTCTAAATTCACGTAGTTAATTTGTCACCAGGAGTGTGGAATTTACTTGTCGAGGAAAATAAACCACATGGAATTGGAAAATCACTAAATTTAGAATGAGAAATTATCATATTTGACATCTATATACATAATTACTAGCTATCATTTTAATATGGGCCCCCATATCTTCTTGTCAAGGCCAACAAAGTCACATGACTGTTCGCGCCCTACTGTATTTAATATTTCTTGTATACCTTCACTCTACACCAAAAATTCTACTTGTATCTATTCCTCATATTTAGATTTTTTAAATTTAAATTCATTCTATGAAGAAATTTTGTCCTACTCTTCTAATTTTTCGAGATGTTTCCAATTTATTGTCGGGAGTAACAGTATTTCTGAAGGGTGTGTGTAATATACATATTCACATTGCTCTCTAACACATAAAAAATAATAGAATGTCGATGAGTTGCTGATGTGCAATTGAACTGCCCTCTATGTTAAAGCAAATCCAGTGGCGGAGTTTGTTTTTTTGAATTTGACGCACGATTTGACGTTTAATTAAAATCAACGAATAAGTTTCTAATTTAGTTCCGCGATTTAATTGAACATAATCATGAGAGAAAAAGGAAAAACTTTGCGAATGCAAACTGAAACAGGGTATTAAAACGTGTTAATAATATCGAAAATGAAGAACAATTAACTTCTTTGGAAAAAAAAGACCCAGAAAATAAACTGCAACAGCTGATCTTGATACTTTTAACACCGATGCAATTAGAAGAATAATATATGAAATATATGCTAACAGTAAGTAGTTTATTACTTATTTTTAAAATATGTATTTTATATCATTGTTTTCAGTATTTTTGTAATTATACATAGGTGTTGTATCTTTATGTTCATTATTATATCAAAATAAAATATATCTTTGAAAATGTGTAGACGTTTAACATTTAATTTTGAATGATAAAAATGTGCCCACAAATATAATACCTGGTGCACGCTTATGTGTATAGAATGTAGTGAAGTTATTTGCAAGTAATATTATACCAGATGGTTTGAAAATGACCTTGAATTGTCATCTTTCGTGAACCAAACTTTATTATATTTATTTTATCTCTAAATATACAGGTGTTCATTTTTAAGTGGCTACCATTGCGATCTCGAGAACTAGAAGAGATACGAAGTTGGTTAAATTAGCAAAGAATCTCTATTTCACTGAGATATTTCAATGATAAACTGAAAAAAGAAATTCAACCAGTGGTTCTCAAAATATGGATACCAACTTTTTTATTTTAAATAGAAACATATATTTTTTTATTTTCTCATTCAATAGAGCTCGTTATTCTGAATCCAACGATATAATAATTTCATACCCTTACATAACAAAATTTTCGAAAAAAAAATTAATAAAGTTTTGAATTATTTTTTTTTAAATATGATATTAATTAGAGTGCCATGAATGAAAAAAGTTGGGAATATTCCTGTTAGGGTATTGTTCCCTGTACATGTTAACTGCAGCACGAGAATTCTTATGACACAAAATGTAAATTTCGAACATATCTACCTTTTCGTCATGTGTGAATTGATCCATTTTTAGGTATTAAAAATGATATGAAGAACAATTTCTCATTTGACAGAAGTAGCAATAAACAAACCATTCACTTTTTTCATTCATGGCACTCTAATTAATATCATATTTAAGGGGAAGTAATTCAAAACTTCATTAATTTTTTTTTCAAAAATTTTGTTATGTAAGGGTATGAAAATTTTATATCGTTGGATTCAGAATAAAGAGCTCTATTGAATGCACAAATAAAAAATATATGTTTGTATTTAAAATAAAAATCTGATGTGGCCAGCACATAACCTCTCGCCGTATATTTTACCTGGCTGTATGCATAAAGCAAAGAATATTTTTAGAAATACAAATAATATATTCATATAAGTCTATAAAGTATAAACTTCCTAATTATTCAATAAGAGCATGTCTCAACATAAAATAATTTTCACATATATTTACAAAATCTATAGGATATTTTACCATAAATTATGTACAATAAATTACAAAGTAGAGTTTACCATATATAAATTTTAGGCTGGTAACAGGGATTTTCAATTCGAACAACGTTCTTGTTTACTCTCTTCATATTCTTCTAGTAAAAACATTAATTTTGGGCGGTCTAAAATGTATATATCTGGATTGTGCATCTATTCTTACATATCTTCTTTTACATTTTTTCATACATGTTGTATCTAAATAACACTAATTCCATTTAATAAAGTGATGAATAGATTGTACTCCGATTATTCTTATATCGATGTTTAATTTTGTCAATATTTACAACTTACTTCAGAAGAATTTGATAGCTTTTTCGCAGTTCAATGTTACTCTTGTCTACAGTTCTGGTGTACATTGTCCCATAATGTTTGAAACAAATTTAAGTCCTTCAACCTACACTTGTCACCTCCATAATAGTCACAGATCAAGAATTAAGAGATTCTCCAAGTACATTTTTCTTTCATTACTCATTATTTCGATGAGATACAATTTTTCTGTATTTGACGTTGGAGAGTGGAGACCATCTTCACTTTCACCTTGTATTTATAACATTTAAATATCGTCTTCCTTCGAGTTGTATTCTCGTTCATATCTATTCTTTCCATTTAAATTTTTATATATAAATTCATTCTATGAAGAAATTTTGTCCTACTCTTCTAATTTTTCGAGATGATTCCAATTCATTGTTGGCATTAGCAGTATTTCTGAAGGGTATGTGTAATATACCTATAATTTTAAATATTTAACTATAAATACAATAACAAATAATATAATGTACTTCCCAGAAAAAATCTTCAGTAAATGTCTCCAGATTTCTAACACTTATCTGTCAGTTACAAACAATTTAAATTTACAACTATTTTCCATGGCATTCTTTCGGCTGTAAAATTTATTACAACAGATTATTTTATATATTATATTCCTTTTATATCTAAATCTATAGAATGTATAATAAAATATTTAAATGTATCAGATAGAGAATTTAATTTTCTTTAATATTACAAAAAAAAAAAAAAAATATTTAGAAGATTTTTTTTCAAGAATTTTCTACTTCCGGTTGTCCAATTGTTACCAAAACCTTTTCAAATCTTCCCATGAATGTCCGATTGGGAAATACGTGATAATTTAACCAACTTCGTAACTCTTCTAGTTTTCGAGATCGCAATGGTAGCCACTTAAAAATAAACACCCTTTATAGAATATATAATAAAATATTTAAATGTATCAGATAGAGAATTTAATTTTCTTTAATATTACCAAAAAAAAATTCAAAAAATAATATTTAGAAGATTTTTTTTCAAGAATCTTCTACTTCCGGTTGTCCAATTGTTACCAAAACCTTTTCAGATCTTCCCATGAATGTCCGATTAGGAAATACGTAGTTAAACAAATATAAAGTCTTACAGTTTTTGAGTAATCGTCCTTCCAACATCCTACATACACACATACATCCAAACACACACACATACACAGACATCATCGTAAAAATGTTAAAATCGGATTGTAGGGACCTTAAAACGTGCTTATTCAATGAAATCTGGATATGCGATTTTTAGCATGAATGCAATACCTCTCTTAGCGAGAGGTAAAAAGTGTAACTAAATCGTATAGAGAATAAAATATTCTATAATATTTATAATAACTAAAATGTCAGAAAATGATATGCGTTTTTTCAAGAAAAACTGAAGAACTTGAAATTAAGATATTTCCAGTTGACCATTTATAACTGAAATTTAATCAATTCTTCATATGTATGTGAAGAAGATGTATATGAAAGAATTATAATTTTTAGAATGAGGCCATCCCATAAAAAAAAATATAAGCATTTTTTTTGTAGAAATAAAAAAATTAGACAATTTCATTGCTTTTACAATGAAAAATAGTTACAATTTTGTTACTTTTCATTCATAATTTTCGTAATACTTTTTCGCAGACTTTTACAGTGACATCACGAATTAAAATCCGAGTTTGTGGTACGCACTCTTAATTTGAGTTGCCGCGCTTCACAAATCATGTAGCGTTAGCACGGCGGTAAAGTTTAAAATTCATACAAACGTGTAAAAAATTTATGCTTTGTATAAAAGTTTGTGTTGCTGAGTCATCGCGCCATATAGCTCTTTAAAAAATAATAATCTCATTGAAAAAGATTATAATAAAATGAAAATGAAGACATACCTTTTCATTTTTTACGTTTTGTACTTCAGCATTCCGGAACTCAGAACTTTTTATAAAAAAATCGTGCTAACGTCTACTTTTGGAAGATTGGTAGAATTTGCCTCTTCATATCCGGATTCCATTATTAAATTAAAAACTCACTGAACTCTAAATACGCTACTCTACTCATGTGTGAACATGCACTAAATCAAAACACAAATGACCTTGAACTTTTAAGCTAAGTTTCCATGCATACGTTTAATCCGTCGCGTCGTATCCGTCGCAGCGTATTATAAAAACGTACGATCACATGCATACAGTGAGCAGGATCCGTTTTTGACATTAAAAAGTGCGCGCGCTATCTGAACAACTGTCATCCTAAAACATTTTATTAATTTTTTGTGAATTACCATCTTGGCGAATACTATATATAAGCTAGAATTGAGAACGAGTTACAGGCAATATTATATAAAATATTTTCGAATGACTCCTGAGCATTTCGATGCCATTTTATTGACAAAACAAAACCACGTGATTAAAACAACGTATGTCTCACCGGACCGAGTTGAAACTTGGCGAACTCTGTCCGTTGTTCATCCGTCACCCCCCACCAAGTTCACAAATTTCAATTTAGCGAATCAGAGCTCGCGACGGATTAAACGTATGCATGGAAACTTAGCTTTATTTCTATTTTTCACCGCTAGGGTAAAATGTGCGTTCCACGAACCTAGTCTTTTAATTTTTGACGTCACGATATCATTCAAAAATACATGATATTTTTAAAACAGTATATCGCCAAATACATACATTTATATTGCGTAAAAAATACACAGAGATGAATATTTTGATCTATATTTTACGAAATTAAAATAAAAAAAGTGTGGGATGGCCCCATTCTAGTATTGGAGTTATCGTCTATATAAAAAAAAATCGCCACACACATACACAAATACAGACATTATCGTAAAAATAGTAAAATCATATTCTAGGGACCCTAAAACGTGCTTATTCACTAAAAACTCACCATCGAATATTTTGACCAAAGACAATACCTTCCTTACCTAAAGGTGAGAGAAGGTAAAAACAGATTGACTGTCCTATTTGTATTGAAGATGAATAAAATTAGATGATGGAAGATAATGTGCTGATCACATCAGATTTTCTGTATTTAATGCCCAGTTGCACTAGAGTTAAATTTTAACTGTTAGTTAAATTATAATGTCGTATCGAAACGAAATGTTAATTGGGTTATTAAATATTACATACTTTGAAAATTTCGAAGATCATTTTTACCTTCCGTCACCGTCAGGTAAGGAAGGTATTGTCTTTGGTCAAAAACTTCTATAGTAAGTTTTTAATGAATAAGCACGTTTTAGAGTCCCTAGAATACGAATTTACTATTTTTACGATGACTGTATGTGGGTAAGTGTGTGCGTGTGTGGGTATGTGTGGGAGTGCGCGTGCGTGCGTGCTTGTGACAAACATTTCTCATTCGATAACTCTAATACTACAATTTCAAAAATTATATTTTTTCGTATTCCTCTTCCGTACGTCCATACGGAGAGTTGATTAGATTTTGGTTATAATTGGTCAACCGGAAGTACTCTTAATGTCATGCAAAAAAAAAAATGTTCTTTTTTTGTTTATATCGAACAAGCATAATCTAATTTATCGTACTGTATGATTAAGTTATTTTTTATTTTCATTTTTTGTTGTATAAAATTGTTTTCAAGTCTGATATTTTTAAAAAGTTTCAAAAATCAGCCATGTTGTGACGTCACGCTTCAGAATTTTAAGGTCAGACTCATTTCATAGAGACTTATTATATGAACACAGAGTTTCTAAAAGAAAAAAATATATGGACTGAGAATTGAGATTTACATTTCTAAATATGCTATAATATATTAATATAACATTCTTTTCATTTTTATAAATATAATTTTCATTATATCATTCAGTTACCCACGCGTCACATCAGCTGTGCTTCTATGTAAAGATCTGATATTAGACGCTAGAAGTTTGTTTAGCTATAGAAACGCACGCGAGGCATTGAATTGAATATCTTTTCGCTTGTATTTTGGCACGATAGCACAAAACATTTCGCCGACATGATTACTTTCGTATATTTCAGGTTATCTTTAAATGTCACGTTGACGATTAGAATCCAGTGTGAAAATCGAAATGGCCGGTGTTATAAAATTGTGACGTCACTGAACGAGGCGGAGAAAATCAGCCGCATTTTGAACGTGATTTTAAATTACAATTTTGTCATTATTAAAGATCGATTTGAGGAAGAATAAAAAATACGAGTCTATTATTTTTCATTACTCTATCGAAGTTAAAAATGAATAATCGTGCTTGACCTCATTGAAGTTTTTAAATTTTTTTTCTTGAAAAATGCAGTTAAATATCATATTTTGACAATTTACGTTACTATAAATATAAAAGAATATTTTATTCTATACGGTTTGATTGACTTTTTTTCCTTCATGTTCAATGTATGTAAAGGTAGAAAATTATAAAATAAAAATTTCATAAATCAGCCAGCTAAGCATAACCATGGAAATTACTAATATATTCAGATAATTCTAATTGACAGAAGTCAGTGTCAAGTACAATTTACATAGTTTGTTTCTGATATAATTTTACTGGAAATTTAGAATCTATTGAAAGAAAATTGGAATGGAATGTCTACAAAGTACATAGAATTGACGGAAGGTATTGTGCTGGCTATATCAGATTTTTTTAACCTGTATGTAGTTAAGAATGTAACGATAAGCTGTGTACTATTTCTGGTTGACTACTTGTTACCAAAAAATAATCATCTTTTCCTATTAAGGTTAAAATAAGGTGTGTGAAATTTTATAAGTTTATATAGGTGGCCGTTATTTCGAGGCTCACCATTGGGATTTCAGAAGTTATAATAGATACAAAGTCAGTTAAATTAGAGCAAAATTGTCCTATTCACAAAGTTAGTTGACGAAACGCCGCTTATGTGGAACTAAAATTTCCTCCTTCTGCCGCCATTTTGAATATCGAATGCTGATTGTTGACATCTGTCATGTGTTTTGTTTGAAAGTTATAAATTGTGTTGTTGAAACATCTATTTTTATAAGGAGTGTTAGCAAAATGTGTAATCGAGTGATCAATAATAATCGAAAACCAAATATGACATATGGCAGCTGATGGATGACAATTCATGCTTGTAAAAAAAAAGATTGAGTAACAATGTTGCCAGTTGTTGTACACAGTTGTCATATTGCAGAAGACAGAACTACCGCAACACCATTCGACCTTCGGTGTTAAATCACTTTGCCAATAAGTAAACAATTTTAAAAAGTAATTGTTTTCCCGAAAACTTCATAGGCCACTAGATAAATGCAAAAAATCAAATTTGGCTGATTTTTATTTTAACAAATAACTTCTAAATATGAAATAATATGGAATTTTGGCTTGCATTTCTTTTGAATGATGATGCTCAAATTTTTTATCACTCTTAGATTTCAAATTATGAGGTCTAACTTATGATTTTTATATGGCCGCCATATTGGAAAGTTACATCATTGAAAAGAGAATGTATAATTTATTGATGTTCATTTCTTTCAAATAGCAAAAATGCAACAATTATAAATTTTATAGGGTAAAAACAATGGCAGCAGTTGCATTCGGCAAACATCTGCGCTCACCGCTACTTATTGCTACCTGGGCTGCCGTGCCGAACGTGGCCTATAATTGTGACAAGAAAATGAAATATATAATCAGTTAGTATTATCATCTGTTTATTTTTATTTCATGAATAAAATTTTGAAAACTGATGTAGGAATTTGGCAATGAAAATAAACAAATTATACCCTATAAAATTAGTAATTGTTGCATTTTTGCTGTTTGAAACAAAAGAATATCAATCGTTGAAAATTTTTTAAAAATCTCTTTCCAATGGTGTAAGTTGTTAAATTCTTTCTATTCTAAATAACATAAGTATATTACTATTATAATAGTATATTACAATACGAGTAAAGAAACTAAGAATATCATTCACGCATGCGCCAGTTTTGAACACGATGCGCCAGCCGAGTAGTCAAAGGCGCATAAGTGAGGGAATTCGTTTCTTCACGAGTATTGTATAGCGTTTGGTTCATTCCTGCTATTGAAATATTAGAAAAAATATTAAGCTTTATACTAACAGATTTATTCATGGAGTGTAAATTAACATAGACGGCGGGGAAACTCGAAGTTGAGAAATTTGTATTGTGTTGTTTTTGTAATATACAGTTACATATAGAAAATAAAAGTCAGTTATGCTGAATTACCTCTAGATTTCAGCTGCTAGTCTAGCGGGCTAGCCAAACCAAATTCCGCTAAGCCACCTAGAGACCCTATGCCCTAGAGAGTTCTGCTGGAACTGTCAAAAATGGCACCTGTGCATTCAAATTAAAATGAAATTATTGAATATGAATATGGAAATATATTTGTTGTAAATTTCGCAACTTCGTGTTTAGAGGAATTAAAAAATAATATTTATTAATAAATTATGAACTGGCATGTTTAACATCTTTCTTTCCACAAAATAATGTAAAACTATTTTCTTAGAAAAATTCATATTACTGGTCGAGTCACCACAGCCGCTATTGTCTACCGCTAGCTAGTATCTAGATAGCTGCTAGATGCGGTTGAACGCGTCCAATAATATGTAGGCTAACTTTTCCATAAAAAAGCATAACCTCATAGCCCGAAATCAAGGCCGGGTGTACACCAAGGACACATAAAACACACAACATAAGGTAAATACCGCGCTTATGCTTGTGATGCATACAAACTACAGAAATACATAGATATCGCCGAAACCCTCATTCACCATTTAGGTTGGGCGTACACCAAAGACACATCAAATACACAACATACAACATTAGGTAAATACCGTGCATATGTTTGTGTCGCATAAATGCTATAGAAATACATTGATATCGTCGATACCCTCATACACAATTTACCTCATGTAACATGTTGCGAGTTTGATATATGCTTGGTGTGATGATTTCGACGATATCTATGTATTTCTCTAGCATTTATACGGCATCTTAGGCCGGGCATACACCAAAGATACATCAAACACACAACAGGCAATATGCAACGTAACGTAAATACCGCGTGTAAGCTTGTGCGCATAAAAGCTATATAAATGCATAGATATCGTCGAAACTATCATACACCAAGCATACATCAAACTTGCAACATACAACATGTAACATGAGGTAAATGATGTATGAGGGTTTCAACGATATCTATGTATTTCTATAGCATTTATGCGACACAAGCATATACGCGGTATTTACCTAATGTTACATGTTGTACGTTGTGTGTTTAATGTATCTATGGTACGCCCGGCCGTTATGTTGTATGTTGCATGTTATGTGTTTCATGTATATTTGATGTATGCCCGGCCTAATAGTCATAAAAAAATGAACATCGTCGTTTGAAAGAAAATAAAAATGTGTCCCAAAGAAGTGCAAACCAAAATTCCATATTATTTCATATTTAGAAGTTATTTGTCATAATAAAAATCAGCAACATTTGATTTTTTTCATTTACCTAGTGACTAACATTTTTTATTACGCGAGTTAAAATAGTTATTTATGATATGTTAACAGTGACATTTTATAAGGAAGTTTGGAACACGACGCGAAACGGAGTGGTCCAAGCCTTCGAACAAAATAAAATTACTTTTAACAGGTATATCATATACTATTTTTTTCACAAACATTATTATTTCATTTAAATTTGTATTTCTAATCATTTTTTAACATATGTCAAAAATGTGAATTTATTTTATTCGTCATTACCGGGTACCTAATCCACTTTTAACACCTGTGATAAAAATAATAAGAAACTGTCACTTATTAACACTGACATTTTTAACCGTAAAACAAACATTAAAAAGCTTACTTTTAATAGCTGCAGAAAAAAATATTTTTTGCGTCTTATAGCATAATTTGATTTCAATTTTTTCCATGCCATTCTCGTAATATTTTCTGAACACATAGTAATAAAATAAAACGATATTTTATAATGTATACAAATTTACATGTTGTTATTATAAATTTGTTTTTTATAGATCATTTTGGAGAACGAACAACCATTTTCGTGGTTCATATTCATTTCATAGTTTAGAAACCGATCGGTTGAATACCAGTCCTGGTGAACTAGCTAAACCATTGGGTGATAATGTATTGCTGTTTGCTGGTGAAGCAACTCATTCAACATTCTATTCTACTGTCCATGGAGCAATTGAAACTGGTTTTCGAGAAGCACAAAGAATAATTTCTCTTTACAGGTATGTTCAATAATTTTTAATCCTGTAAATTTGATAATGAAAGCTAGATATTTTTTTGGTATAACAGAATTAACCTTTATTATTACAAATAGTTTTTATAATGTTAAAATGTATTGGAGGATATGCAATAATTGTCTTAAAAATGATATTGAGATTTCTGTGAATAAACACTTTGCACATATTTCAACTAAGTAAAGCCCGTTTTCCATGATCATAATAGCTGTATTCTTTGTGGTTACAGTCTCAGTTCGTCTCAGCCTCAGCTCATTTCAGATAAACTGAGTAATTTGTTATTCTTTCTGTCGTAACTGAGCCGTTTAGTTCAATAAAAAAGTTAATGTTAGAAAAAATGTTAATGCTTATATACTTAGTTATTTTTGAGACCATACCCTTTCAACTTCAATTTCAGAAAAATTAAATTCAATTTCAGAATATTTTTTTATAAAAAATTACATGTGCAGTGTCCCATAAAGTGACAGTCATCGTATGCCGTAAATATTTGACGTTAAATATGCTCTAGTTTATTTTTCTTAATAAAAATGGAAGCTGAAATTAATTTTTTTTTTTCGAAAACTACGTCCCAAAATTAATAAAAATAATATAAAAAAATGACGATTAGGAGTAATTAGTGGGAGGTAAAAATCTATAATCTACTACAGATAATAATATAATTATTAATTTGTTATTTTTGTAGTCTAGTGATATAAAAAATAGCTATTTCCATGTGTTTAATTGCAAAATGTTTTATGCAATTTTAAATATTTTTGTTGAATCGAACATAGAAAAAGTATAGTGTGCAAACACTGAACTCAATATAGGGCACGAACAGACACGTGACTCGATCGACCTTGAAGTGCCTGGAATCAGATGATTTATGTGCGCATCTCATTTTGACAAGACTAATGTTTTGATGGTTTTGACTTAATTGTGAAGTGTGAAGAAGTTATTATTTTTAATTTTATCTGTTCTACTACATGAAAATTGTGAAATAATAACTTTTTAACAATTCAAAATTAAAATAAGTCAAAATATTGATCTTGTCAGTGACATTGTTCTTATCAAAATGACATGTGCGCACAAATCCAAGTACTTCAAGGTTGCTCGAGTCACGTGTCTACTCGCGGCCTGTAGAGAATGAATACTTGAAACCCGAGCATAGCCCGTTAACACTTTTTTGTAGACTGTTTCTCTCAGTTTTAACTGACAACAATGGTTGTGATATCAAAGGAAAGATAAAAAAAAAATGCATCAATTTTGTTAAGAAAGGAGAGATTTATAAGAAATCCCTAATTAACGAACTCCTTAGGAGATATAATGATTTATTAGGAGATTTAATGTTAATCTGCAATGGATACGAAGTAGTCACGGAATTTTTCTATTGAAATATCCGTATATCTTTATTTTTTTCCATATTGACAATTTTCCATCAATTTTTAAATAAATTACTTCCGCTTTGAGATTTACAAATAAAATTTTGATATGCAGAGTTTTTTGCAATAAAAATTTCATTATGGTTTATTTTATGAATTATTTTATAGGTGTTATAGTGCAATGGATTTCTACTTACGTTGAAAATACCTTTAATAATGTGTACTAACTTTCTTAACTTTTTAAGTCTTTCATTAACCCAATTAATTTTTGAATTTAGTTTTCCTACTTTTATTTTTAGTAAGTAGGAAATGTGTTGATGCTAAATTGCGTAGTGTATTGACAAGAATATTTCATATTTCGTTATAATTCATTGAAATTATTAATATTTTTAGTGTTGTATCTTTTATTATTAACGATATCACGAGTCTGTAGAGAATTAGAGAGAGTCTTTGTCGAACGTGGTCTGACAATCCATGCTCCATAACTTCTGTATCATAGTTTTGCTGATCTAAATTTCTGAGAATATTATCAATGCATGAATTTATTCGTTTTGGTGTTTATTGTAATATTTAGATTAAAGGTTTTTAAAAGACAATTCAATACTTTTGCTTGAGAACAAAGAAATTTAGATTGAAATCCGCAAAGTAATAATTTTTCAATATTTTCCTGTGATAAAGTTTAGCAAAAATTCAAACTTTTGTAGGAATAAATTGTAATCACTTAATTATGTAGACAGTACCGATTTCAATTGACTAATGTAAATACCGCAGAATTCTGCATGAAATAAGTTGTTGCAAATTTTTTTATATGCGTCCTAAATAATAAATTTAATAAGGTATCATTCTTTAAATAGCCTCAAAACTGAAAATATCTCAAAGTATTTATTAGATATTTTACAATTAATTTTTGAAATTTGGATATTTTGAAAGTCACGTGATCTGAAGTAGAAAGTGACGTCAAAGTACATAGAGCTTACCATATGACAAACTATCGCCTACTTTTATTTATGTAAGAACATAGGTGATGGACAGACTGTTTTCCTATTGGCTGTGAATGACGTAATGTATGTTCTAGGACGTAACAGGAGTGGGGTATTGTTTTTCATGACTATTTTTGACACCAATATTTTTATTTAATTTTTTACGAAAATAACAATTTATTAAAAAAATGAAGCAGATTGGCACACCCAGCAATGGGTAATATGCCGTGATGAAATATTTATTTATTTTATTTTTATTTTAAAAAAATAATTTAGAAATATATTGCATAAACTTACATTTACAATAATTTTCGAAAAATGTGAAAGAGGCTAATTCAGCACAGAAGCTATCCAGATTATATAACAGCGTCTACATTTAAATTTATGTTTCTATTTAAATAATGCCTTTCTTAAAGATTTATGTTCTTCATCAATGTTTTGCAAAACACAAAAACATAAGCTTGACACAAAAAAAAATATCATCACGGCATATTACCCATTACTGGGTATGCCAATCTGCTTTGTGCGCAGATATCGGTAATGATAAAATATTTGTACCGTGCGGGCGTCTACCAGGCGTCACCTCACGGGCACTCATTGCTGGCATAAACCATGGAATAATAATTTGATTTAAAAGTCAATGTCACTAGGTAAACATTAGCACAGAAGTAGTGTAGTAGATAATTAGATATCTATAACTCTACGACATACGTCATTATTATTTGTAGTGTGTTCGGAAGTAATATCACTATTTACGTATATCTATCACACAACATAAATTACATAGACATACGTCAAATAATATTTCTAACATGAAATGTTGTTAAGCTACTGCGGTATAAAGTGCTGTGTATTCTTTCTTCGAACAAGTGACGTTGAATAGTCATCTTTCGTGAATCGACTATTCCAAACACGTTACATTACATTTCTGCTTCATATAAAGCCACAATAGTATATTGAAAGAAAAGTATTATAATAACCCTTATTGTAATACGAATACAGTTTGTGTAATCGATCCGTAGGCGAGTTACGCAAACTACAAATGGACATTGTAATACGTGTTTTTCATACTATTTTTCCTATTTCGCATTCATTTACTTTTATTTCAAAAATATTATTGCAAGAAATATTAAAGTAGTTGTCACTCGAGTGTACCTATTCAAAAACTTGTTCTATGTTCAGAATAAAAATTAAGCTAATGCAGTTTATATTTGCATAACCTTATATTTTTTAACATTATATTATATACATAAATTGTATAAAAATAGTTAAAAGCTAATATCAAACACTGTAACAAATGAATTTTCTTTATTTTTTCGTAGACAAGTTTTTCTTTGGACTGTATCAATCTCACTAACATATGCACAATGTCGTATTCCAATTTACTCATGCTAATGTATGAATGTTGAAGAATAACTGTGGCAACGTCGCGCTTAGACAAAGAAAGAGATATTTCAATATTTGGTTTGCGTTGAGAGCTTCAATTTTAATTTTGACATTTGTGTAAATCGTGAAAATGTCCAATCGTTTACGGTATAAAGCAAGATTTATAAAAGATAAAGTATGTACATTTGTAGTAGCAGTCAACAATGAAACTAAGTTATAAGAAGTTACAATTACATTACAAACTTAGGTTTTAAGAGGTATAATTTCCGAAAGCATGATTTAAAAAATTACAAATACTGGAATTAATTTTGAAACACTAAATACAATATACTCGTATACAGAAAATGGAAGAAAATGTATTATACAATTTTTATCTGAAAATGTAATCGGTATTAATAAATCACGTATAACTAAACAAAAAAGAGTTTGAGAAAAAATTGTTGAATATTTAAATAAAAATCGATAATTTAGTATCCCTCAAATTATATAAATATTGTTTTTTGAAATGTGATTTTTTTATTTTATTTTCACAATACCCTTTGTAGTACATTAAATAAATGTTTATATATTCTTATTATTTCCATATATATATTTTTTTCAAATTTAGGTTCAAATAAGTTATTTTATTTTTCACAGTACTTATCATTATGGAAGGGTGGAAGGAAATATTTTGCTTCTATATTTACATTCTTATTAGTAATAATGCCTAGTAATTCATATCTTTTTCAAAAAAACGCTTGAAAAATAGTTTGAACTTTGAAGTATTCCCACATTTATTGATACATTCGGGTATAAAAGTAATAAAATATTTTGAGATATAATAATAATTCTAAACTACAAATCGGAACTGCAAAACAAATTAATATATTTCTTTCTTAAAGTAACAAAAGAAGTATCATATTGTTTAAACTTTTCATGCTTTCCACTTAAAATACCCATTTAAAATATATTTCCTTCGAATGTACGTCTGAAATTCCTTTAACCAAAGAACACCTCTTATTCGCTTATACCAAAGTGGGCATTGCTAACTGATACTCCATCTGTAACGCTTGTATGTACATGGTTGTCAAATATATTTCTACCTATTTATCGTGTCTTCAGATTATAATTTTTTAGAGGCAATAAAATGAAATCCGTGTATTGAATAATTTTCAAATTTTTATATAAAATCCATTAATTAGCCTACTATAACATACTAGTTTTTCGATTAAATGTCGGTTTGGATGTAAAAGTTATAATTTAAAATGTTATATTTACTTTGCCATTTCCTATTCTTCACATGTTAAAAAGGACAAATTTAATTGTAAATGTTTCAGCTCCACGTGGTCAATTGTTTTTAAATTAGGAGAGCAGGTAGATTATACTTCAATTGAGATATACTTTAGATTTCAATTATTATTTAAACATTTGGCATTTTAATAAGTTATTTAGAAATTAGGTTAGAGTAAAAATTTATATTATGTTATGAACCTACAAATAAATACTTTGTACTTTAATTTGAAAGAGTGCTTTACTGTTTGACGTAATTATTTTACTATAAAAAAAAACTAGTTGTAGTATTTTTTTATGAGTAATGACAGATTATGATAACTAAAATGAAAGATATGTATTTGACACATAAGTTACCAACTTCCCAAATAGGAAAAATAAATTTAAAAAATTTAGAAAAAATCTCATTAACCACGAAAATGACAGTAACAAAACATTGTCATTTTTACTAACATGAAAAATACCCATAATAATATTAATTATAACAAAGTGCAAATAAACGTTTATAAATGAGCTGCCTTCAGTCAACAACTGTTTTGTTACTGTCAGTTTCTTGGCTAATGAGATTTTGTCTTAATTTTTACCTCTCGCTACTCTTGGTGAGGGAGGTATAGGGATTGGGCTAAAAATCGCATATCGAGATTTTGGTAAATGAGCACGTTTAAAGGTTCCTAGAATCATATTTTAATATTTTCACGATAATGTCTGTGTGTGGATCTTCTTTAAGCTTTAACTCAAATATTATCATTAAAAAAAATTTGAAACCTTGTGTTTATAACTTATTCTAATATGGAAAGAAGCCATTAGATTTTGGTGTAAATCAGATAACCGGAAATGGCATTTTGCTTGAAGCTCAAAACAGTTTTTCTTCGAAAAATACCTTTACATTACATTTTTTCGCGATTTATGTTATTATAAAAAATAAAGATTATTAATTTTCTACAGATATGTATTAATATTTTTTCTATTTATTTTATGAATAAATTTATAAAATAATTTATTTTAAAAATCCCGGAGTATGCTTTAAAGATAAATAAATATATTTCCTTAGTTACACAATTCAGATCTCAAATTTATGTAACTGACAGATAAATTTCACTGTCTATAAATTAATCATTTCAAATTAATAATGATATTTTAAGAAGAAAGTGTTAAAATATGAATTTATAAAATATCTAATCAATAAATTAATTTTCATATGTTTGTAATTGAAATTAACGCCACATCACAAAATATAATTATGGTAAGATTCTGTAGAAGAAAATGCGGATAATACATATAATAAATTGGAACAATAGTTATATCATGCAAAGGAATTTAATGCAGTTGGCAGCATTAGTAAACATGTATGTATTTAAGTTAACAAAAATTAAATGGGGGAGGTGTTGTGCTGGCCACATCAGATTTATTTAAATTTATTTTGTGGCTTTATATGAAACAGAAATGTAACGTGTTTGGTGTTAAAAAATTTGTAATTTTTCTCGATAATATGCACCAATTATTTTTTCTATAAATTAATATAGAAACTTTTGGCAACTAACAAACTGTTTTTCTATATTATAGCCCTATGAACCGTTTTAAAATTTACACCTGTATACTTGGTAGGCAAAAAATGGTTGTGAAATATTGTATAGTAGATTCAGATATGGCCACTGGATGGTAGTGCGGCTGCATCGTTAAGTGACTACAAAAATTTCAAAAATTCATAGTTTAAATATTATGTTCTTCTAGAATGTAAAATATGAACCTACATTAATAATTTTACTTACATTTTCAAAAAAAAAAATTGAAAAAATATGGTAACACCCCATTTTAAACAATATCTTAAAAATAAATCTGCTGTTAAAATATAAATCGATGCCTTTAAATTTTTCGCGTAGAGAGTATTAAATAATTATTTTTTTTTATTAACAGTCAGAAATATTGAAACATGTTTTTTTAAAATAGATAAAAATATCCTTGTTATTTAAAACCAGCACTACGCAAAAACGTACACACTATACTTTGGAGAGAGAGCGGAAGTCTTTTATACCGGGCCTACACGGCGTTCGAGTCGCCAGATAAAGCAGTTACATGCTTATTCATATAAATCTCATTTTATAATTCATGATACGATTAGAATTTTTTTTTAACAGAGCATGAAAATGTTGATTTTAATTATATTGAAAAATAATTGTGAAAATACTCAAATGAATGTGTGTAATATGACTAGAGTATATTCTGAATAAAAATGTGGATATTTTTAAATATCCTATTTGTATATCTAGTCACATGAGAATAAAACGCAAAATATATACGAGTAGTACAGATGTCTCATTTTTAATGTAATGGCGTAATTAAATTTCTTGAAAAATAAATAAATAAATAAATAATTCTCGAGATACGATGCAAACATATTTTTTTAAATGGGGGAACCGATGTAGAAAATATTCTTATCTTTTTGCTTTTTTATAAGCTTTTCAATGATATATAATACGTCTACATTCTTTTGTTTTAAACATGAATTATTTTTTTGAGTGAAAAAAATGAAAATTATTAAGAAACAAATGAAAAAAATTATTACAGATCACCTTTTCTTTATTTTTAATATTATTTTCTTCAGTTTGTTTCATTTCTTCAATTTATATACCTCAGGAAGCATATTAAACCAATTTATTCAGCTTGTGCCAAAGCCAACTATAACGTTGATAAAATACAATTTATCTAACCCGAAAAACATTAATTAAAAACAATTTTAAGAACATAATTAATAGATAATGAATTAAAATAAACAAATAATGATTTGTAATAGATTTTTTGCATTTGTTTCTTAATAATTTTCAATTTTATTACCATAACAAATTAATAATTTATATTTTATTCATGTTTAAAACAAAAGAATGTAGACTTGTTAAATATCATTGAAAAGCTTATAAAAGAAACAAAAAGAAAAACATAGGTTCCCATTTAAAAAATATAAGTCTGCTATATCTCAAGAATTATAACGTTTCAAATAAATCTAACACGCCATTTTATTTTGTGCAAAAAACGGTATAAAATTTGTCTATACAATGTTTCTCTAACTAAACAAAAGAAGATCGAAAATTACTGTGGTAACTATTAAACTTTTCTTGAAAAGCTGACCCTGGAATGTGTAGACGGTTTTGCTCTATCGTTAATATTACCCGTGATACCTTTAAAAAAACATTGGAAATGAGACACCTGTAGTGACAGCATGCACTTTAGAATTCTATCAAATGAGGCATTTGTTTTCGCTTTTCGCCACGAAGCGAAAATTTGGTAGCATGCGTGCCTCAAAATATTCGCCTGCAAGCGTACGACTCGAGGCGAAAGTATTAAAATAACGTCATTATTTTGTCACAATTCAATTCAAAGCCAATTTATATATTTATTATATTCAACTATCATAATATTTTCTATTTTAATAGTTTAAAATCCAAAAATTCCCAAAATAAAAAGCGAATATAGAATTCTAAAGTGCATGCTACCAAGATTCGTAAAAGTAAAATCGCATTCGCCTGTTTTCTATGATAGAATTCTAAAGTGCGTGCTGTCATACTGTACCATTTTTATATTAATCATTGCATATAATAAATCTTAAATTTAGTTCTAGATATTACTGGCTAGTAAATGAAGTTAAGAACAAATAATTAATATATCTATTTTTTGCAGGTTAAAAGCACGATTGTAGTAATTCATCCAAGGACTTTATACTGAATATTTCATAAAAATTTGTATTAATATGCGAAAATAAGATAACATGTGCACAAAGTAACAATTTAAAAAATAAACAATTTTATGCATTATAAACAAGAATATTTTTATTACATTATAAAAACAAATATATGATCACTGTATACAGAGCTGGGCAATAATTAATTACTAATTAAATTACTGTTTCCGAATTGTAATTTGTTATTTTGTAAAAAATAATTGTACTCAATTACTTTTGAAATTTTGAAAAAGTAATTGGTTTTTCAAATAGTGTGTTAAAAAAAACTAACTCGGACCAGGCCATTACCAAAGAAATGTATGTCAATTTAAAAATATTTAATTAAATGTCTTTGGTCTATTTGACATGAGATATTGTCAAAAATGTTATCTAAAGATATTAAAGCTTTTCTTCTTGAATCCTCTTTTAGAAATGAAAACAAATTAGAAAACGGTGAATGACAATTATTTATTTTATTCTTCATTATTATCTTTCCTCCTTAAAATTACATTTCAAGATCAGTTTTGACAACTTGACTTTTGAATTGAATAATACGTTTCTCTGTTCATAGCGTACTCCGAGTGAGGTTTTTTTTAACACACTGGAATTAATTCAAGAAGTGAGGGTATCGCCGGGATACGGGCGTAGCGTAGTTTATCTGTGTTTGGGTGTAACGACAGGTTACAAATGCAACATGACATGCGCGTTGGGACGTAGGACGTACTTCGAACTTTTACTTAAGTTATAATTTATTATTTTTAATATAATATACTTTTCAAGGAATTTGCAATGTCATAGGATTTCATATGAAACACTATAAAGCATTTTTAATTACCATATAGACATATATACAGGTGAGTCTGGTAAGATGCCCCCCCCCCTCTTTAACTTTTTTATTTTAAGTAATAAAAAAAATGATCGCATAAAAGTTTTATTATTTCAAATATACAGGTTGGCCATATTCGACGAAAAGATGTTTTTTTTTTTAAAAATCATGGAAAAAAACACATTTTTTGCTGTTAATGTTAAAAATCATTTAATTGGATTGAAGGAGATTTGTTTACATCACTTTTTGAATATGATATCTTGTAAATGGCGTAAATGAGCGTCTACGGCGTTTTGAGCCCGTTTTGCTGCATTTTCCATGGTTTTAGTCAACATTTCGGCCGAAATGGCGGCTATTTCCTGGCGAATGTTGTTCTTCAGCTTTTCTAGGGACCGTGGCTTGTTGATATAAACCTTTGATTTCAAATAGCCCCACAGAAAAAAGTCTGCAGGCGTTAAATCTGGTAAACGCGGCGGCCAGTCAAAATCAGCATTTTTCGACATCAAACGGCTTGGGAACAATGTGTTCAATAAATCCATTGTAGCTCGAGCAGTGTGCGGTGGGGCGCCGTCTTGTTGAAACCAAAAGTCATCCATACCATTATCACGCACAATTGGCATCAAAAAATCGGTTATCATTGTCCGATAACGCACCTGATTGACGGTTTCTGTTCGGGCCATCATCATCTTTGAAAAAGTACGGCCCGAGTGCGATATTATCATCTGATCCCCTTGGTCGCTTTTTATTTGGACGCTTGGGGTTAGTAAGTGCCGCACCAGTTGTAAATCTATCATAGAAACGATACAATGTGGTTGCAGAAGGCGCACTTTTCACTTTATTAATTTTCCTCCATGCACGTTGCGTTTTCACAATTGACTTGTTTTGTTGAATGTAAATTTCAACAATCTTAGAGCGTTCACGTGGCGTGTACTGTTCCATGACGAAAATCTCCTTAGACTGACGCTTCAAACGCGGTAAGTCATTAGTCGATCTAGCATCTTTGTCAGAAGTTACAGTGTTGCCCGATAGTTTCGTCGAATATGGCCAACCCCATACTATTAGATGTAGATACATATATAGAAGTTTGCAAGATACGACTATCTATTTTTTTTTAAATAGCAACCTGTAATTGTGATTATTGTTTTTAATAAATTATAACTAATAACTGTCAAATAGTATTATACTTTTGTAAATATTTCAATAATAAGGCATTAAATTAATAGTATTTAAATATTCTTCGATGCCAAATTAAATAATCTTTCTAACCATATCAAAAATTTCCACTATAGTCTTACGGGACAGATATATTTAAAAAAAAACTGTTTTCCCATGTTAAACGCCCAGGTCACGGTTTTCAGTGTTTCACCTTTATATAGTGAAAATGGTTAGGCAGAGACGCACGTCATCAACCTGAAAAATACCTTATAAAATGAAATATAACTTGTGGAAATTATTGGGTGTTATTTATTTTTAAAAGAAGAAAAAAAGTACTAATATTAAGTAATGTATATATTAATGATATTTATAATTATTTCTAAGTCAATCGTTATTCCTTTTACAGAATATAAAATTATTTGAAATAATTGTAGTTTATTTTCGCACCATACGTTGGCACTACTGAGAATGACCATGTTGTGCCAAATAATTTTATATTTCGTAAAAGGAATAAGGATTAACTTAGAAATAATTGTAAATTCATTAATATATACGTTTCTTTAATACTAGTATATTTTTTCTTCTTTTTTAAAAAATAAATAACAACTAATAATTTGTACAAGTTATATTTCACTCTACCTATAAGGATTTTTTCAGGTTGATGACGTGCGTCTTCTACCTTCTCATTTTCACTATACGAGCCAACGAAATGTATTCGTACCCTCTGAAAAAATATATTAACAGCAAGAAGAAATAATTTTTTTGGATTACCATTATATTACTACTATATTTGGGCATTTTTTATTTTATGTATTAATAAAGTGTACCGAATTTAAATATAATGTTATTACCTAAATATATCACTTTAACAATAATCTACGGGCAAATATATGACAACAAACACGTGCTAATTTTTTTAGTTCCAACAGTAAATAATACAATATTTTCTTAGTATTATTTAGAAAACTGAAGATAAAGGAAACTGACAATATATTCAATTAATTACTATATTAAATTTGGTTTATTAATAGAGTGCATAGAACTTGAATACATAGCTTATAATAAAAATTCTTAAGTTTAATAATAATTTATTTGCAAATAAACCATTGTCTGCATGTGACAATATGTTTTCGTCTTTAATAATTCGCAAATAATTTGTATTAAAGTAATAAAATTTAAGATGGCAATTAATTGAGTATATTGTCAGTTACCTTTATCTTCAGTTTTATGGATAATATTAACATAAATATTGTATTTTTTACTGTTGGAACGAAAAATTTTGGTATTTGTCTTTTGTCATTAGATTAATGTTTAAATGAGAAATTTAGTGATTAACATTGGCCTCTAGTATGAACAGTGATTACGGGGGATTAGCGAGCATTCGATTAACATTGTTTTATCTCTTTCAATCGTCTATGTAATATTTTAGAGAAAAATACTTCAAATAAAAGATGCGTGTATTTTTTTTTATAAATTTTATTTGAAGTATTTTTCTCTAAAATATTACATAAACGATTGATAGAGATAAAACAATGCTAGTCACATGCTCGCTAATCACCCTTAATCACTTGTTCATACTAGCGGCCCTTGTATTTAAATCCAGTACACTTTATTAATACATAATATTAAAAATCCCAAATATAGTCTTAACTATTGTAACCCAAAAAATTATTTTTTATTGCTGTTAATATATTTATTTCAGAGGGTACGAATACATTTGGGGTTGGGCTCGTACATATCAGTACTGCAGGCCTTCTACGCCCATAGCTTGTTGAACAATGTCTTTTCATTGCAATCTGTAGCAAATGTAGATAAATAGTCACAATGATAGCGGGATGTAATATGTAAAGGAATAAATAAATAAATTGCTGAGTGAGTACAATATGAATGTTCAACATCTGTAATAATTATGAGTGTACTTGTATGTCTGGAAAACTGTAGAATGTTGCAATCCGGGGGCTAGCTATAAGCTATGAAAAAAACGCGCCACTGCGCCAGGTGAGTATTAATTTACAATTGGTGAGAACAAATGGTGTGAACTTGAGCGAGAGTGTACTTGACATTATTTTTGTTTAATCTCCTTCATTGCGTACCAAATTAAATGCGCAAAAGCTTACTTATTTAAACGGTTGTCGAAAAACATTATTATAACATTAAAATACTTAACAAATACGATTTACTTACAAAAAATGATTGTCGCACTCCTTAAATTAAATCACCCCAATTTTGTAACAAATTACTAATTCTTAGCAACATTGCTGTAGCAAATAATCAATAAAAATTGCAAACACTGAATAAAATATGAAAATGACAGTCTTAACATTATTCGTTATTGATGATTATAATTATATAACACTATTGTCATCCTAATGACATTGTCGAAATGATTCATGAAATAGATTGAAATAATATTTTTCTACAACTGTCAAAAAAACATGACATTTAAACATAGTTATGGATACGCGAAGTTTGTGATTTTTTTACGTGTGAAACAATAACAAATCATTTTAACAAAATATTACTTATTATAAATGTTTAAATTAATTGTACAGTTGGTACAATTATTCCCTGCATTAATTCCCAACGAAAACAATGCAGATGGTTGGCCGTGGTAAGTATCCCCGCAATAAATTCGAAATTGCAGCATTTGCAGTTTCGTTTACCTCAGGAGGAGTATCGCTATCACTGATCTCGTCACAATCCATCGATATAAGCAAAAATTGATATGGATAGATCGAAACACCGGATCGAAAATACAAATTCGTTGATACTTTATTTATTTATTTGTTTATTCAACATTTGCACGGTCCCTTGGTTACAACACACCAGGCGACTTCATTTTGGTAGCAGATTAATTTTATTTTTACTTAAATAAATCTATAATTATTGAATTCTTTTTTTGACAGTTGTAGAAAAAATATTGTTTTTCTTCAAACGTCATAAAAGTAGCATCTTTTGTGACTTGATTCACAAGGTAGAAGTTTAATTTCTACGCCGCCGGAGTAGAAATAGCTAATTTCTACGCCGCCGGCGTAGAAATAAAATAAATATCCATAGAAACTATACAGACTCAACGAATAAGAAGTTGTCTCAATAAAAGAAACCTGTAATATCGCCCTAAATGTCACTATAACACGCTTGGTAACCTAAGAATAAAGTTACTAAATACGATTCATAGCTGTCAAATTTAAATATATAACCTGTGAATTGAAATATAAACAGAGTTTACTTTTGAGGAAATAACATTATTAAAGAATAGCAGACTTACAGATTACAATTACAGGGACGGTAATGAGCATAAGAATACTTAGAATTAAAGTGATAAGAAAAGATTATATTGATTTGCAGTGATTCGTGGACATATCTTTCAGCCACACTATTAGATTTCCATCCAATTGAACTTCAGGCGACTTACATTACATTATAATCCTTCAAATTCCGACATAATTGCACACAAGGAGGATATAAAATTGCACAGATTTTATGTAAACGTCAAAACGTGAAAAAATTCATTTCAATGTTTATAACCAAAAGGGAACAAATAAGTATCCATAGCTACAGGGCAATTGAAATCGCAAACGTGTCGCAAACGTAATTTACGTAAAATGTAACGTCAGTAGTAGATATTTTTCTTTAAATATTTACGTTTGAAGAAAAAATATAATGTGTCATTCGGAGTAAAAGTGTCTTTGTGTGCCTCGCGTGCATTTATCCGACTCGTTTCGCTCGTCGTTTAAACTACCACGCTCGTCACACAAAATCTCACTTCTACTCCTAATAACACAATATACTATTGCATTTCGTGGGCGAAATTTGTGTTTTTTTGGCGCGTTCGAGTGACCTTCTCACGCGCAACAAAAAAAACACTCATTTCGCGCACTTAATACAAAAATAACTATTATTTAAAATATTTTATTTCTGTTGTCATTACTAATTAATCTGACAAGCATGACTATGACGTCACAAATAATTTCATACATTAAAAAATTCATATTAAAACTGAAAACTGACAGTATATAGTATAACTTATACCGTGTGAATATTATTCATCAAAATTCGAAATAAGACATTTCTTTCGCAATATAAATCGTTTGAATAATTATGATGTAATGTCAAAACTGACAGTTATAATAAATATATCACCTACATATATTGTTTCAGTTTTATTAGCCATTAAAATTCGAAGTATAAATATAGTTATTTAGCAATATTAAACGAATTGAATAAATGCGATATAAATATAATCTACCAACACACAACGAAACACAAATTATTGACGCCAAAATCATCTTTATAACATGATTGACAGAATGACATGAATATTCAAATATTTGAAAATGACAATGGTTGCCGTGGTTACAATACAGGTTCTTTTTCATTTTTTGACATCGGTTGAACGGAGATAGCGTATGCCCCTCTGAAACACTCACGATAATGAGATAGTGAATAAAGGTCTCATATATGCCATATGTGTACGACAAAGATGCTAGATAAAAGTTTATTAATTCTTGCATCAGAAATTCATGACGTGGGAATCAACACAGAGTATTGTAACGTTTATTTATATAGGTGAAGTGTAAAAATCAGAGAGATATTATTAATTAAAATAATACGTTCATTAAACGATAAATAATTAGGATATATATTAAAAAGATAATAAAAGTAACTAACAATATAATTAAATAAATATAAACACTAATTTAAGATTAAGAATATTATTAAATACTTAAACACTAAGATTCTTTATTTAAACAATATTTATATCACTATATTTATTTATATAACTACATGTATTTATGTTAACAACTTGTAGACTGTTTATTTATATCACACGCTGTTCATTGCTCGTTGCTTCTATATAACAGACTATATCTCGGACGGTATTTATATTGCCCAGTGTCCTTCTGGAACTCGCTGCCGACGCCACAATGATACCGAATACAATCGATTTAGGTCAACGGTGTAATTAACACGTCTAGGTGTTCCGCCGCCGGGGATTGCGTCATCTGGGTAATTCCGGCGAGGAGATTACGTCATCGCTCGGGAACACTTTTTCAGTAGAGGCGCTCGTATACTCTTAACTCAGGGGCGCACGTCACAATATATATATATATATATATATATATATATATATATATATATATATATATATATATATATATATATTAACTTATATTTAATTATATGGATATACTCATATATTCAGTTTAAATCATCATTTAGAATATGTCAACAAATATGCTATGTATTAATAAATGGTTTTAGAAATACTGAATTTTACAAAAATGATCATTTTGGTGGTCGTACTCAAAACCCACTGATGATTATATTTATCATTTAGTTGGTTTGCTGCAAATAAATGTTGTTTACGTGATGTTGCCGTAAGATTTGGAATAGGACAAACAACTTGTTTTCGTAATATTATAAAAGTTCTGGATTATTTGGTATCTCTGGCTCCAAAATATATTAAAGTCAATACGATAGAAGAAAAAGAAACAGCATTACAAGAATTTTATAAGGTATGCATTTATTGTATGATCAGTTCATTGTACTTGTCATTTACTGTTACTGTTGAAGATCTCGTTATAATTTTTAGATAATTTGATTTTGTATTAGAAAAATTATTTGAAATTTAATGGCGTGATGGTTATTTATTTTATTAATAATGAATTAATTACTTGTAGCTGAATAAAAAAAAAATACAGTAAATACAAGCCATAATGAAACAGATCGATGTTATTATTTTCGTTTCTATATATTTATGAATCTATTATATAGATTTCTGAATTTCCTGGAATACTTAGTTGTGTTAATGGGATCAGTGATCACAAAAAAAATCATAGATGCATTCTTTGGTCCACTAGGAATAGTACACGATTCGAGAATTTTTCAGCTCTCTTTTATAAGTCAAGATTTGGCATCTATTTGTAATAAAGAGTACCATATAATTGGCGATAATGAAAATCATCTTCGTGAATATTTATTAACACCATATAAAGATTATGGAACATTGTCAGATTCTCAACGCAATTATAATTTTAAATTTTGTCAAACAAGAGTTTTATTTATGCATGATTATAACGATTTTATTGAGCCAGACTTAACCATAGAATATTACGAAAATGAGATGCCGTTGCGCTACGACAATGCACGTAATGATTTATTAAGATTTGGAGAAATTAAATGAAATTTGTACATTGTTAAATAATAATTAAATTCTTTTTTTAATGTAAACCTTTGTAACATTAGGTAGTGTAAGGTAATATAATAAATTATTTGTAATAAATAAAATGCAATTTTAATCTCTTATGAAGTTTGGTTGTAATAAAAATATAATACTAAAGTAGTTTTAATAAACAAAATTTAACATAGCTGTCGGTGTACCCTTAATTAAAATTATTCTTTTGTCACTGCGTTTATTAATTCTTTTAAATAATCTAGTTTTTCTTTGTGTCGACGTTCCCGATTAGTTTCTTTTAAGTGATGCAATTGGGTAGTTTCGCCTTTTTTGATTTTTTTATTAGAAGAAAGTATTTTTAATTTTTTTTTTATTTTGCACAATTTTTGTTTTTAAGTGAGAAAAAGTTACTGAAAATACTGGACATATCTATTCCCGCCACTGTGACGTTACCCTTGTCGCTTCCGTTGCAACTTAGTTCCGACGTGCTGCTCGAAGTATGACAAAGATATTTTGCGACGTATGTCTTGCGGGGTAAGGGGAACTTGTTTGTAAGGTAGATTGCTGTGAAGTTAGCACGTATTTTTACTTATTTATTTTTGTTTGAGCAAGTTTGTAACCAGGGATAGTAAGGGGTATTCCAGTAATTTATTTTTATTTTTTTTCTGAAACTTCCATAAATTTGAAATACAAATGTGAAAATTTGAGTTTTTTATTGTGTCATTTTCGCGAGATATGAATTTTTGAATTATGCTTAAAAAATTGAATTATATGGTATGACGTCTGTTCGCTTCATCACGTGATCTGTGGAAAGACTACAGCTGTTAGTCGCTTGGCTTGGAGCGAGTAAGGGGAGGGGAATTGGTTTGTTCACAGTGTCAGATACTATTTTGTTTTGGATGACTTTCATTTGTTTTATTTGTTTTGTTATCCTTGGATTTTAGTTGTAACTATATTAAAGTATTATTAGTTAAGAATTTGGTTGCTGTCATATCAATACTAGCAAGAAACACAAACAAAGATCAGCTGAGAAACGAGAAAGCATCAATGGTGAACGCACTGCTTTTTCTTTTTCCACAAGCAGACAAGTACGTCATTACATACGTTATAGAGCGAATGAACGTCATACATCACATGAATCTTTTCCGCGCTAAAATAAAACACATGGAAAATCATATTAAAGAAAACAATTTTGAGTTTATTTTTCATAATTCGGTCGTTTTTCAACGTAATTAATAACATTATAATGTTTTTTCTTTTAAATTTTACTACACTGGAATACCCCACTGGCTCACGTGACGTGTGACGTAAGTGACGGACTTCGTTCGGCAAGCGCTCAGCTTGCAATTGTATTTAGTACGTGGTTTGTTTTGAATTCATCAAGAGATAAAAATGATATTTATTTTATTTGAATTTTATTTTTAAACACATAATTCGAAACCTAATTTATAAAAAGAAAAATAAATTTAAATAATTCAGTAACAAATAAATACCTTCGTTTTAATTGAAATAATATAAGAAATAGGAGTTTTTATTTAATATATTTTAGAGACTATTTGTCATGTATGTACAGGATGTAAATTGAAAAGTGGACCATAGCCGTTTAACATGGGAAATCAGTTTTCTTTTGAGCAAACGTTACCTAATTATTTTGTGCAAAAATACTTCAAATAAAAGTTGTAGAGATTCTGCATCTAACTCATGTGAAACCATTATTTTAGCCCTTCCCGTAAACGTAAAAATTAATTATAAAATTACAGTTTTTATGAACTTTTAGTGTAAGCAGCCATGGATTTATGACAAAAAATAGACAAATGCGTTGTTTTCAACTGTTAGAATTAAAACAGTTTACCTTTTTTTGTATTTTGAGGTAATTTACTATGGTAATCTAAATTTAGTTCTCAATGACGGTTAAAAATAACGCTTTTGTTTATTTTTTTCTATTTCGATTTTTCTCTGCCGTTTCAATAATTTTTGTTCGTTTGTTGTATATCAATTACTTTTATTTTGTTGCGTTATGTACACTAATTCAAAATATGTTGCAAAAAGATCACTAATTTCATTTTCGGATAGGGCTGTATCATGATTAAAGTACATAGAATTAGGAAGACTGGTATCTTTACGTAGAGATTTTGTGTGTTGCCAGAAATATTTAATATTTGTATTAATGTTATTTTAAATATATTTAATATATAGTTACGGTGGTCTTGTTGCCTTAAAATTTTCATTCTTCTGCGGAATATTGTGAATGTGTTTTAATCATGAAAGTTTCCATAAATTTTCCATTTCTTATGATACTTGTTTTTTTCTTTAATAATTTTTACTAGTGCCTGGGAAAACCATTGTGGATATTTATTGTTTTTTACGGTAGTAAATAGGGCAAAAAGTATCTATAAAGCTGTAAATGGTATTATATAATATTTTAACATTGTCATTAACATTGTTATGAGTGAATTTGGAATCCCAGTCAGCAGCGGATAATTTATAAATAATACTTTCATAATCACACTTTTTAAAGTTATAGCAGGAAACATTATCGTGTAAGAGTGCCTTTTAATGGAATCACAGCGATAACGTCTATAGACCGAGTAATTGTTTCTATCACAGATTTCGCTGTCGCTAACGATATGATTCAGCCAAGTCTCCGTCAAACAAAGAATGTCATAATTGCAGGCAGATATTTCATTATAAATGTTAATTAATTTTGATTTAATTCCGCGAACGTTTTGATAATATAAACTAATCATTTAAAATGTTGAAGATGATTATTTGCACTTCTAAATTAGTTTATTTCATTTTTTCTCACGAAAATTTTACAATTTTTAACCTAGGCAAACTTATAACGCTTTTCACGAGTTGTGCCTTTAGTTTTTTTTTTTTGTAAAAAAATATTCACGGGGCTTAAATGATCGTTTATAAATATGCGGTTGCTTTCAATGAAACTGATGTCTTTAGTTGATAGATTTTTACGTGATAAGTCACTATTTAAGTATGCTGACAACACATCCACATATTCTTGAGTCCATCTCTTTTCTAAAGCTATTGGGATATTTCATAAAGAATGCGAGCCTGGTGGCAAAATTTGGAACTAAAGCTAGGGAGCATTTTTTTTATTCGTATGTTTTTACATAGCGCAATTCTGTTTTTGAATATTCGGGATTTGAATGATTCTGCGCATGCATATTCTGGTTTTAAGTAACCTGGTCTTGAATATTCGAGCGTTGAGTATGCACCCCTTGTGTTAATACAATCAAGAAAATGTCACGTGTATAACTTATCCCGTCAACTATAGTTCCAGAAATACCACTAGATGTCATATTGCTTAATTCCTATTGCCTATAAGGTCCGCTTCGTCTATTACCTTTCATTGATAATAGTTGTCCTTTGTGAGTTAGATTATTGTGGTCGTTTTCTCACATCAGCCATATCTGCAACTCCTCTTCGCCTATATTACTTTTCTACAATAGAACTCTCAAGGCTTCACAACTTTATTATTATGAACGAACTGTTTTGATAGTCACACTTTCTAGTTTGTGTTTTCTGGGCCCATAACCTGTTGTTAGATTGTAAAAGAAAGATGAGATTGCCTAAAATTAGCCTTTATTTACAGAGAATTATTATACACGCACGAATACTACGTCATAATAATTACTACTACTTGTCTCGCGCACACCATTCTGCTTAAAACGCGACAAATACGGCCAAGTAAGGTGCAGCATCCATCTAGCGAGAGTTTATAAAAACAAAAATATACTATACCAATATTACAAACTAATTTTAAACACAAAATAAATTGTTTTATATCAACACTGTCAGTAATAGTTGTAAATGTACGTCCAGTCTTTGTCTTAGTAAAAGGAATTCATTATTAATGCAGAGCCAAGTCTTGTACTGAAACATTTTGTAAATGTATTACAGTTAATAAATATCTAAATATCGTGTCTATTGAAATTTTCATTAACTCCTCTCTACTACATGCGCCTAGCTACAATCTGTTAAATGTCAAAAATCCTTAAATAAATAATGGGTGCAAATTCCGAAATGCACACATAACACTCTGTACATTTATTGGCATATATATTTTTCTATCGTACAAATATGCCCTTTGAAGTTATATTGCCCTGTACATTATACTGTACAAATCTATACCATGAAGTTGTTGCGCTTGAAAGAATTCAAACATGGCGCGTTCACTGCATCTCGAATTACACTTCAAAAACAAGACGTATTTTAATTTAAACACGTGTAGTATGTTGTAGGATAAGTTTACGTTTATATTTTTTTATTAAAATGTATAAAATATATTTTATTTTCGAAGTGTACTTCGAGATGAGATAACGCGCCAAGTTCGAATTCATTGATGCGCAACAACTTCATGGTATGGATTTGTACACAGGCACGAATGTATAAGACGTGAAATGTACAGAGCAATATAACTTCAAGGGACATATTTCTACGTTAGGAAAATATATATGCCAAGAAAAATCTAGAGTGATATGTATGCAGTTCGGAGTTTGTATTTGTATGTACTTTGATATCACATTAGTGGGGGATCCGATTTAAAATATACTGGTTATGCCACTCTTCTTGACACACTGTCCAAAGTGATACGTGTTTCCCTGCTTTTTCCACTAGAGGCCCAACGTGATGACCCTGCTGTCACTCAATTTGAAAATAATATAAAATCATATCAAAAATATATATGACCTATTATCAGGTATTTATTTACACTTTATTAAAAATCTAGAGACATTACTGAAGATTTTTTCTGGGAAGTACATACATTATATTATATCTTACTGTATTAACAGTTAAATATTTAAAATATAGGTATATTATATATACCCTTCAAAAATACTGTCAATCCCGACAATGAATTAGAAACATTTCGAAAAATTAGAAGAGTAGGACAAAATTTCTTCATAGGATGAATTTAAAATTAAAAAATCTAAGTATAAAGAATAGATATAAGTAGAAATTTTGGTGTAGAGTGTAGCTATAAAAGAAATGTTAAATACAAGAGGGCGCGAGCAGTCATGTGACTTTGTTGGCCTTGACTTATTTATTTACATCGCGCACGTGTTTCACATAAAAGGGATTGTTTTTGTTAACTACTTATAGTTTGCGAAATCGAGGAATTTCCTTCTTAGCTAAAAGTTGCCCAACAGAAATTTAAACATCAGAAATATGCCGACTATTAATTAACTGCATCGAACAAAAATACATAGTGGATTATTTCATAATCAGATTTATTTGGTGTAAGGTTCAATACTGAGAATATTCGAATCCGAGAACCGATCCGGATACTGATGTTCCATATCTAAAATCCGATACTTATACTCATATTCGAATCTAATATCCGATACTCAAATTCGTTTTAAAGATTCGATATTCGGATCCGGATTCAAGATCCGATACTCAGATTCGGGTCCAAAATCTAATACTCAGATTTGGATCCAAAATCCGATAATCAGATCCGGATCCAAAATCTGATACTATGAGATTTGGATCAGAGATCCGGATAGTTCAACATACAATTATTCGGGTATCCGAATATTTTTGGATCCGAAACCGATACTATCTGGATTCGAATCCCACCACTAGTATATTAGGATTTTTTTCTTGTATTTCTTTGACTGGCATTCCCTCTTTTTCGAACAACCTACAGAGAAACTTACATTTGGCAGCATTATTAAATATGTATTTATTTAAGGTCCGATCCTATCACCTCTAGTTAAAGTGATAGTTTATTAACCAATAGTTAAGAATTAAACTGAAGGTTCGAAGCGATGCGAACAATAGTTTTAACTTCCAGTTAGCTCTAATCAAAGGTGGTAAAAACAATTTTGTACCATAACAGTTGGTTAGCACTGTCACTTTAACTAGGGGTGTTAGGAGCGGGCTTAATGAGTAAATTTATAAATTTTAAGGTGTAGTATTGGAGTTACCCGACAAGAACAAAATGGCACACTCACAGAAAATAAAACATCTTTATTAATTGAAAACCCACTATCATTTTTTTTTAAATCAAAACTATACCTCCCTTATTTTATAGATCTCTTTTACAATGTAATATTTTTCAAATAGTGTTCCGGAATATATATGCAGTGAGGACGCTGTTATCTACAAATCGGCATAAATTTGTATTGCCACATTCGTTTCCAAATACGTGTTAATTTCACGTCACTTAGTCTCGCACGGGTTGTCGGAAATACACAACGCCCAATACTCGATTAGATTTCATTTGCTGTTTGCTCAATATTTTTAGTTTGCCGCACGGACGCGCTCCGCCCTACCGGAAAACGGTAAAATAACTTCTTATTTGATATTATAAATTAACAATATAATTTAATCATATAGTAAAATATAAAGTTGTTCTACTGTAACGTTAGTAGTTACTAGTTAAATATAAAACATTTAAACTAGACACGATATTCATCACGGCGCTGAAGTCTTGGCCATTCAGGGTAGTGCGGCCCGCGTTGCTATGACAACCTCACGTAATGTTTTGTGTGACTACCGCTGTGAGCAGCTTCAGCTCAATTTTAAAATGAATTCCTTATTGTAGTTCATTGTTTCGCAGTACAACAAATCACAAATAAATTAATATGGCAGTGAATAGTGTTAATGTTGTGTTAAAAACGAACTTTAATAGACTTCCTTTAGAAGATAAATTAAAAATTAAAGAATTAGGTAGGTCATTGCCTGATTTAAAATTAACGTAGTGTCAGAAAAGCCCAGAATAGAATATTTTCAGTTTATATCTGCGAAAGACAGAGCTGAATTTACTTTTAAAAAGTGATTTGTGATTAAATTTCTTCATCTATTTGCCCAGTTTAGGTAAAAAAATCACTTTTTTTAATTACTGCGCCCCTCCGGGTGAAAAGACACGAGCCGCCACTGTTGTTCTGATCGCATTTTGGCCTAGATCAGGCATGGCCAACATACGGCCCGCGGTTCGCGGTTAAATAATTCAATATGTGTTTTAAAAATATTCTGTATTTTAAATATACATTCTTCAGTATCTTTTAATATTTCTAATTAAATTCCATAATGAAATTTTATTTTATAACATCGTAAATCCGTATTAAGTTTCACGTAGGTATTTTTTTTTTTAAGTAGATATAAAATTAATAATTTTTTGAATGTTATTTAAGAGCATACATAATTGCGTTTATGTGTTATATCTTAAATCACACTCGCATTTGTTTAGCCACGTCCGCACGGTAATGTTATATTATTTTATTACAAATTTTCCTTTTCGGGATCTTCCCTAACCCCTACCTGGTTGTAACCACGTTTATTGATATTTAAAAAAATTGCAAATATTGAGAAAAATGCGAGATTCGAGGCCGAGCGACATAAAATTTATATGTAGTCAGAAACGATTGTTACGGAATATATGAAATTTGTAGCTATGTATATTAACTACTATTAATATTGTACTAAATACTTGATTTAATATGTTTAAAGTTTTTTAAACTTCATGCAACCAAACTAATTTTAATTTCAGTTCAAGTGCTGCATCACAAATTTTGAAGTGCAACATAGCCATCATCGGCGCTGGCATAGCTGGTCTTGGGGCAGCTGTAACTCTAGCTCAAGCTGGATGCACTGATATTTTAATTCTTGAAGCTCAAGACAAACCTGGAGGTAGAATCCAGAGCTTGAAGGTAGCAGACGGTTACGTAGACCTTGGTGCTCAATGGCTACATGGAAATAAGAATGCCTTATGGCAAATTTCCAAAGACCATAATCTCATATCCAGTAGAACCGTATATGAAGGAAAAGGGCCTTTCCTAAGGGAAGATGGATTCAGGTTTAACGATTTTCTTGTAGAAAAAGTTAATTTTATTATTGGCCATATATTAGAAGACTGTGAAGAATTTGTTAATTCTGTAGATGTACCTGAATCAGTAGGAAAATATTTAGATGAAAAATTTGGAAAATATTTAAAAGAAAACTCAATATCTAGTGAAGATATTCGATTATATTTAGAATTATATGACTGGAACGTTCGTTTCCAAGTTATTGATAATTGTTGTGACAACTTATACACTGTATCGGCTAAATATTGGGGACGATATTTTTGTCCCACATCTGAAGGTCAAGCTCATATTAATTATTCTGAAGGACATGGCTCAATTGTAGATATTTTATTAGATAAATTACCCAAAAATATTTTATTAACTTCTCATCCTGTTATAAATATTGACTGGAGTACGATTAAAAATACTGTGAAGTTAACGTGCCAAAATTCTACTATTATTGAAGCAGATGCTGTTATAGTAACGTCTTCCCTCGGTGTTCTTAAGAAAAGAGCTTCTAAATTATTTAGTCCTTCTTTACCCGTTGAGATGACTGACATCATTAATGCTATGGGTTTTGCTGGAATAGGAAAAATATTTTTGCTCTTTGAAGAAAGGTGGTGGGGTGACGAAGAGGGATTTCAGCTTATTTTTAACTACAACCACTCTTATGGAGATGATTGGAGTAGATATCTATCAGGGTTTGATTCAGTCCTTGATCAACCCCGTATGCTTTTGGGATGGGTAGGTGGACGAGGAGCTGAACTGGTGGAATGTGCTAGTGAAGAAGAAATTGGACAAAGATGTATTGATCTTCTACGTAAATTTACCAAAAATAATAACATACCGAATCCTATACAAGTTATCAGGTAATTTTCATTACAAATTATTCGAACATGCATGAGAAACATAAAAGGATCATAAATATTGTTTATATTTTGTGATTGTTTTATTAACATACAATATTTTTTTAAAGATGTCCGATCAAGGTCATCTGTATCATGAACGAATTAACAAATTGGCATACATTTATCACTTTCCTTTACAAAGGCTATAAGTGTGTGCGATAAGGATGAATATAACACGCTTGTCTTTCAAAAATTCATATTGTTTCGACTAAGTTAAGACATTCCATTTTAAAATGATGCACGTTGTTGACAATATTTTCGCTGGAATGTATTTATTAATTCAGATATATAACCTTGAATCATAGCCGTACGAGTAACTTTATTTTCTGTCAGTATCACTGACACTGAATTGTCAGTATATTATTTTTCACATGTTTGGTTTTAAATTTGCTATTAACCTTACCAGTTGACTTATTTTTGAATTTTGAATGCTTTTATTGTAACATATATTTTTATAATAATAAAATAGTAGTTGTATCTTATGTACCCTCATAAAAACTAAGTAAATGACACTACTGAATTTGTCAGAATGGGCGGAGCAAAAGTCTGAATTCATACAATTCGTAGTTGACCTTGATCGGACATCTTTCAAAATTTATACTGTACATATTTTTTATAATCTTTCAAAAATGGCATGCATGTGTGTTTAAATTTAAAATAATTTGGGTAATCCGAGATCTTGCAGCATGAGCAAAAAAGTGACTAATACGAACTGAGGATGAATGAGTAAGCAAAAGACTGGAAATATGAATTTATTAATTTTATCTAAAACTATTTTCATAAGAATTGAGTATTTTTTTATAGATTTTTTTTTCTCTCTACGTAAAAGTTCTAATATATTTACTCGTAGCATGAAGAAGTAGGTTGTTTATTTTATTACGAAAATAGTTGAAACGAGTTCATATCCAGAAATCATATAATAATAATGTATTTATTTGTTCTGAGGTCCTTTTGACCTATACAAATTTCAGTTTACATATAGACATATACAATTTTACAATCACAGAGACATTTTTAGTGCCCTCTGTTGGCACCCTCGTTACATGCAGGGTAGCTTATAGTGACCTCTGCTGCCACTCGGACTCACCTGGGTGTGTCGGTTTTTATTAAAAACTGACACGTGTGGGATTCGATCGCTGTCCCACACGAGCAACCTTGTATTGTCAGGGGTGCTATTCTCGAGTTCATACGAACAACGTTCATATACGGTTTCGATAAATTTCCGCATGACTTTCAATATACTGTATTCTCGAACGTTCACATACTGTTCGTATCCGAGTTTGCTCGAGTGACATTGTTCGAGTGGGTGTCAGTCATTCGAGGCGTTTATTCATATTCGAGAATCAAGTTTTTTTTCCGATATTTGTATATAATTCGCAGTAAAACTTGTAAATAATATACGATATAAAAGTTTTATTAACCTAGGCGCTGTTGATGCGAAAACGCAACATTATATAAACATTTTCTTTATTTTTACTTTTATTTATTTAATTAATTATTTAGTACAAACTGCCCAACAGAGTAAGTAGTAAGCTTTTTCCTAAAATGGGTTTTCTGATAAACATTTTATAGAATACATATAATTATAGTTTAACATTTTATAGAATACATATAATTATAGTTTTTATCTACGTACGAACCCCAGGCGAGCACTCTGACCGCACGACCACAGACGACCGTAGAAATCATATACATAAAATCCGGTTGCACGAGATGATACACACATCATCAATCGTAAGCATGTAGTTCAAATTGCTATGGGGGGAAGGGCAGTATTATAATATAACCTGTATTGTGTCAATTTTGTTATTCATCAAAATTCGAAGTATACCTAGTTATTTAGCAATAATAAACCAATGGGCGCAGTTAGGCGCTGCTGTTCCACCTACTTTTTCGCCCTCCAATCTTATTCCAAACGTTAGATTTCTGACATTCTGAAATAATGCTGCTACCTGAATAAGTTTTGCATGTGTGCCCTGTGCTCTCAATGAGATACGTATATATATACCTCTTTTTATTGTCTAAAGCAATATTTGCAATAATTGTCGGAAAACTTAGAAATGCCATCTTTGCAATAGCAAAATTCACAATATTACGAAGGCGTAGAAAGGACATGAAAGAAAAATATTTATAATTGCAAGATGAAACTTGCAATTATAAATATTTTTCTTTCATGTCCTTTCTACGCCTTCGTACCTTGGTACAATATATATATATATATATATATATATATATATATATATATATATATATATATATATATATATATATATATATATATATATATATATATATATAATACCAAGAACTAACGAAACTTCCGAAGAAATGAAACACAAATTATCAAAGGCAAAATCACCTTAGTTACCACATGAATGACAGAATGATGTGAAATATTTGAAAATGACATTCATTATATTACCGTTTCTATTTGATTTTTTGCCGTTGGTTGGACGAAAATAGCTTATACCCGTCTGTAACACGTACGATAATGAGATAGCGAATAAAATTTTCATATATGGTAGAAAATTAAGGTAGTAGGTAGTTAATCCGTTGATGGTCACAATCCAAAATATGACTCAAATTAATATTCGTTACAAAGTCATAGAATTTGGATGTAAATAAGAAAACATAGGTAATCATTGAAATAACGAAGATAATTGAATTCAAAGTTGACACTGAAATGCATTGCGTATAATGCAGTAGTTTCACTAAACAATTAGAAAATATTATATCATAACAAAACAACCCAACACATGTTTGAAAAACGAATGTTATTATTTGTTGTCTGAGATATTTATTAAAAAAATCTGTTGTGGCCAGCAAAATACCTCTCGCCACTTCCTTTTTTTGGTTACATAAGTATAGGGCGCGAATAGTCATGTTACATTGTTGGCCTTGACAAGCAGATGTGGGGGCCCGTTTCAGAATGATAATTAGTAATTATGTACATAGATGTCAAATGTCAGAATTTTTCATTAAAAATTTCAAGACTTTCCAAATTCACGTAGTAGTAATTTGTCACCAGGAGTGTGGTATTTACTTGTCGAGGAAAATAAACCACATGGAATTGGAAAATCACTAAATTTAGAATGAGAAATTATCATATTTGACATCTATATACATAATTACTAGCCATCATTCTGACATGGGCCCCCATATCTGCTTGTCAAGGCCAACAAAGTCACATGACTGCTCGCACCCTAATGTACTTAACATTTCTTGTATACCTACAACCTACACCAAAAATTCTACTTATATCTATTCCTTATATTTAGATTTTTTAAATTTAAATTCATTCTATGAAGAAATTTTGTCCTACTCTTCTAATTTTTCGAGATGTTTCCAATTCATTGTCGGGAGTAACAGTATTTCTGAAGGGTTTGTGTAATATACCTATAATATTAAATATATATTTAACTATTAATACATTAAGAAATAATATAATGTATGAACTTCCCAGAAAAAGTCTTCAGTAACGTCTTCAGATTTCTGACACTGACATTTATCTGTCAGTTACAAACAATTTAAATTTTCAACTATTTTCCATGGCATTCTTTCGGCTGTAAAATTTATTAGAACAGATTATTTTATATATTATATTTCTTTTATCTCTAAATCTATAGAATATATAATAAAATATTTAAATGTATCAGATACAGAATTTAATTTTCTTTAGTATTAGCAAGAAAAAAATTCAAAAAATAATATTTAGAAGATTTTTTTTAAAAGATCTTCTACTTCCGGTTGTCTAATTGTTACCAAAACCTTTTCAGATCTTCCCATGAATGTCCGATTGGGAAATACGTAGTTAAACAAATATAAAGTGTTATAGTTTTTGAGTAATCGTCCTGCTAACATCCTACATATACACACACATCCACACATACACAGACATCATCGTAAAAATGTTAAAATCGGATTGTAGGGACCTTAAAACGTGCTTATTCAGTAAAATCTGGATATGCGATTTTTAGCATGAATGCAATACCTCTCTTAGCGAGAGGTAATAAGTATTAACTTGTATTGTAAAATCAAACATTAATAAAAAATATATACATCAATATCGAAATATTTTTTTAAAAAAATACAGATACCTACGTACTCATATATTATCGATCCTTTTTGTTATAACATAAAATAAATGCTTATAGTGCATGATTAATATTCATAAATACAAGTAGATGTATTTTTTATGAATTAGTTATTTAAAGATATTGTTTTATTTTGCATGTACATATTAAACAGTCAGGACATTAATACTGTAAGTATTCAATATAACTCTTATTATTTTACATCAAATGTATTTCTTTTCAATCATTGTAAATTAATATTTATCCGATTTTAGAAGTACATGGTCGTCGAATCCATGGATTCTTGGTGGATATAGTCACACGACTCCGAGGTGCGATGACCGCGTACTTTTGCCAGAACTACTACAACAGCCCCTCAGAGACTCAGTAAACGTAGCCCGTGTATTGCTAGCAGGAGAACATACACATCCTGAACACTTTTCCACAACACACGGAGCGTATGAATCAGGAAAACATCAGGCTCAATTACTGCTTGATGAAGGAGTTGCGATGTGTTCTCAAAAATTAAATGTAAAATCTAGTTAGGGGAGTGTACTCGCTTACGAAAATTGTAAAAAGATATATGAAAGATTCATTGCCTTAAATAGGATAGGATTTTGTGGCTCTGTTGGTTAGAGCGTCTCACTAGATATGAGAAGGTCCAGGTTTCACAAATTCTTTCTTCGTTAATTTAAAATTTCCTTGATCATTAAGGCCTATTTATACGATTTAAAAATCTATTTAACATTTTTTTTTCAATAATTATGTATATGCACTTGTTTTTTGTAATAACTTTATTTTGTTTCATATTTACATAGTTTTTAATATTTATCTAGATCTGCAGTAATTCATTTTTACAAATTAAATAACTACCCCCATTATTGTGATATTATTTGATTAATTTTATTGACTGTAAATTTATTTTATTGTGCCAAATAAATAAAAATTATAAATATTTGATTAAAATGAACTCCTTTAATGCTGACATTTAATTTCCTGTTTTGTATAGAAAAAAATTACTAATATTTTAACGTAATATATAAAGAGCAAAATATTTTTAATTTCTATTAAATAAAATGAATATCGACATGAAAAATAATGTAACTTTTTATCAAATGTTAAAATATGAAACACGACAATTTTGTTTAAATACTGCTCTTCATGGCTATAAATATATGGTTTACAAAAATTCATCACCTTTTGCTCGGTAGTATTTAATTATGTAAAATATTTCAGACAGATAAATAATTTTGTGTTTTAGATGTGTATGGGCATTAATAATATTTGTTTCACTTTTCGTCAGCATGTTTTTGTTATTTACAAGTTGGGAATTTAATAAGCAAAATCCAATTGAAACTGTAGCTGACTCAGTATATAATCCAATTTGGAGTTATCATTTTCCTGCAGTTACTATTTGCAATTTAAATAAAGTATCAGCTCGAAAACTTAATAATTTCATTGATAATATGTAATCTGATACTTTACTTTGTACAGAAAAAATCATATATGTAAAATTTTATTTTTTTAGAAAATATCCTTTTGGCTTTAGTAGAAAGTATATAACATCTTTAATAAAACATTTTATAAACATTTTATATCTACAATATGACCCTATATATACTGCTTATTATAATGATCTACAAAAACTTATAGATGTAAATAATTTGACAGTCCAAGAAATAATGATGTCTATTCGCCCGGCCTGTCAAGAACTTTTGCATAGCTGTACTTTAAAAGACCGATATTGGAGATGTGACAGTTTATTTGAAGAAATTGTGACTTCTGAAGGCCTTTGTTGTTCATCCAACTATTACGCGCAGAAAGATCGACCTTTTGCTGGGTACCAGCTAATAATTATTAATAACTATTTATTTAACATACTAAAATCTTTTTAGGTACTTATCTGAACGATATAAAACTAAGCCAAGGCGTATGAGTGCTTGTGGATATCAGACTGGTTATAAAATATTAATAAATAATAATCCAGAAGACTATGTATTAGCTGATTTACCAGGATATGGCGTAAAAGTATGTTTTTCATTCTTTAATTTTTCTGATACAAAAGAAAATATTTTATTTAAATAGATATTAAAAATCAATTAGAGTTATCCCAAAAAAATCTATTTACAAATACAAATTAATAATATTTATATTAGTTATATAAACTCCTGGTGAAAATTATCGCACCACTTTCAATTTTTCGTTTATTTTACAAATTTAGCTCAATTTTGGCATGTTTTATGGTTTTTTAAATTAGTCTATTGCAGGTAATTAAAAATTTGTAGAAAATAACGCAACATAATATATTTTTGAATGAAATGACAACTTGAAATTTTTAAAACAAAATTTAAAATTCCATGGATAAAATCATGTAATACTTGATATCACCTCTTACATTAATAATGGCTTGCATTAAAGGGGGTAGCGGGATAAGCATAGTGAATCCGCCCCAGAGCGATTTTGATTTGCCATGGATTTTTTCCGTCTAAAAATGTTTAAAAAACACGATTTAGAATGTACCTAAGTTTATATCTGTCAATCTTGACTTACAATCTATAAAAGATCAATTTTTCGTTTCTTTTGCAAAAACTATGCAAAAAAATGTGTGTACCTCATCAAATGGGTTCGGCTCAACTTTGGCTAGCAAAAAATTAATGTCCACGATTCAGAGAATGTCCCCGATTTTTTTCATCATTTTCTGAAGCGGCTATGATACCGAAAATTGATCTCACTTCTTAAAAAGCGTTCAAAATAATCGTTTTTTTACTATTCATCGCTGCGTTTCTCGGGTTCTAATCAAGATACAAATAAGCACTAAGGTGAAAATTTAGAAAATTTTATAAGCTTTTTGGCGGCCGAAAGCTCATCTCAATATGTTTAGTTGATTAGGCGACAATCGCATTTAAGTAAAGCGTTATTAAGTAGCATTTCGTAATTTACAGGAATATTTAACACTTTATTATAAAAAAATGAAACAACGCCAGATATTTCCATACAACCTTGCGTATTTGAAAGCTTATGAACAGAGGTATGTTTGATATTCGGCCTGCTGAAATTCTTTCAAAATTGTTCGCCGTCGAAAGAATTGAGCCAGTTATAAATGAAGATAGCGACGAGGACTAGAATAAATATTATATGTATATATTTCCAATAAACACTGACTAGATTTACTGAATCTTGATATTATAGTTCCCTCTTTGTGAGTGCACTGGCGAGGTCCGTGCTCCAACCCCCGTACTCAATTTAATAATACGATGCAATATGAACAGAAAAAGGTTTCGTCAAATCAAAATTCATTGTGGGCCACTCTCAGAATATTTTGTACGAACATAAATGCTCAAAATCTGTCAAAATAAAAAAAAATGGGAAGTCATTTTTTGTAAACCAAAACGGTTTCTTTCGTGGAGCAAATATAGGTATCAAACATAGCTCTGTTCATAAGCTTTCAAATACGCAAGGTTGCATGGAAATATCTGGCGTTGTTTCATTTTTTTATAATAAAGTGTTAAATATTCCTGTAAATTACGAAATGCTACTTAACGCTTTACTTAAATGCGATTGTCGCCTAATCAACTAAACATATTGAGATGAGCTTTCGGCCGCCAAAAAGCTTATAAAATTTTCTAAATTTTCACCTTAGTGCTTATTTGTATCTTGATTAGAACCCGAGAAACGCAGCGATGAATAGTAAAAAAACGATTATTTTGAACGCTTTTTAAGAAGTGAGATCAATTTTCGGTATCATACCCGCTTCAGAAAATGATGAAAAAAATCGGGGACATTCTCTGAATCGTGGACATTAATTTTCTGCTAGCCAAAGTTGAGCCGAACCCATTTGATGAGGTACACACATTTTTTTTGCATAGTTTTTGCAAAAGAAACGAAAAATTGATCTTTTATAGATTGTAAGTCAAGATTGACAGATATAAACTTAGGTACATTCTAAATCGTGTTTTTTAAACATTTTTAGACGGAAAAAACCCATGGCAAGTCAAAATCGCTCTGGGGCGGATTCACTATGCTTATCCCGCTACCCCCTTTCGAATATACCCAAATAACACAAATGACCTAAAATCGACGTCACTGTGACGTCCTAATTTAAGTCACATAGACGTCCTGAAGATGTCTCAGCGTGGAGCTGTACGACGTCATTTTTAGACGTATCGACGTCCATATAAGACATTGTTGCGACGTCATTGTAAGACGTTGTATTGACGTCATATTAAGACGTTATTTTGACGTCATTTTAGGGCGTTGTTTCGACGTAATTTTTATGGTATAAACATAAATGATGCTAGGAAAAATAAATAATTTAATTCTAGTTTTAGTGATACTGTAAAATTAATTTAAAAATATTAATGCAAAACAATATATCAACAATAGATATTAAACATAAAAATCATTTAAAAAAAATATTACGAAAAATACAAATTAATTAAATAAATAATAAATAATGAATCTTATATCTACAAAAAAAATCTGTCTTGCACGTTGTGGTGTGGTGCATATTTCAACTAGTTTATATTCTTCATAATGGCACTTCACTTCGTGTCTATAAAAAAACAATTGTAATAAGCAATATAAGCACAATTTTATCTACTTACAATTTACAATATACTAAATTTTCAATGATCGTATTAAGAAATGCTATTTTCAGTATTCTCCCGTGATAATTAAAATGCTGGACATGAGATATGACACAAAAATGGCGGAGGGTGCGTGGATACATATGTAGTCTGAGCATATGTAAATTTTTATTTGATTTATTATTATTTTGCTGTAATTTCTTTTAATTTTAGAGAAGAGTTTGTAAATACAAAAATGAAAATATAATCTCCACCTCGTATAATTTATATTCAGAATTGGGCTGCTGGGAATAATTGTTAACTGCGCGTACCAATTATTTTTTTTATATTTCAAATCTTCGGGCCAAGCGCAAATTTTATTATTTTTATAACGCAGCTAACATTTCAGCAGTTTGAATAGAATTTGTACCAATAAATTCTATTACAGCAAATGCCAATATATATAAAAGAGAAATTAGAAATTGTTTTCATTAAAAAAAAAAATTGTAATTTGGTCAAGATTACCAGACTCGAAATATGTATTAAAAATCACTATGATGTCTCTTTGTCAATTGTTTACTTGAAACCAATTGTTCTAGAATAGCTTGAAAGGGACGATGTAAATATTCTTGGAAAACTTAGGAAGGTGAGATTTTTGGAGCTATAGGAAATTCTCAGGTAAAACCGTAAAACTATAGATAAATATCTTTGTTTTTATATTATATATATCCCTTTATTTATAAGTTTGCTTTTGTATTGGCAACATTTCTTAAATTATTTTTTTTAAAGCGCTACTAGGTTTTGTTTAAATTGTTGAAAATGAATGCCCATGATTTTTATACCAAAAAATATAACAGATATAAATTGTTTCTTTTTCGGGTTAATAATTATGTAAACATGTTTTAAAGAAATAAAATATAAATATCACCACGGCTTACCCATATCTGGGTGTGCCAATCTGCTTCTATTCGTTGATTTTGGTAATGACAATACATAAATTTATATATATAGATATACATAAATGTAAATACGAAATAAGTTTTATATTACATTTATTCTAATTTTAACAATCATTATAATAAACTATATATTGTGTTATATTTTTCATGAAGAATTGATATTTAAATAAAAATAATATAAATAACCCTTCGTGTGTTATTAATTGCCAAATTAAATAAATTTAAAATATGAATATGATTTTTTAATAATATTAAAAATAAAGTAAAAATAATCGTCATAAAGACGTCAAATTAGACGTTTAAAAAAGGTTTAAATTAAATAGACCTAATTATGACCACATAAAATCGTCACATGGACGTCATAGCGACCACAAATCTAACGTCTAAATAGTCCTATTTCACACCAAAAATCAACGTCACAGTCGTCGTATAGACGTCTAAATAGTCCTATTTCAGACAAAAAATGTCGTCGTATAGACGTTGTATTAGAGGGCAGTATATGATTTAAATTCAACCTAAAATCGAAGTCACGTTTTGGTCGACCATCGGTCAGTGTTACTTGGGTAGTGAAGTGAAGTATGTTTTCCCATTCTTGTAGCACAGCTTCCTCTAGCTCATCTAGAGTGCGTGAGGCTGGTGCGAGATCTCTTATAAGGCCGTATCCCACGATGAATAATACGAGCAACTTTAGGTTGCCAATATTGGCAAGATGACGATTATGTTATCCATGGAGGTAGGAATAGAAAGCAGGGAGCATGAGGTTATATTGATGACCAGGAGAATGAAGCCTAGGACAAACACCTCGGCTGGTTCAATCTAGAGAGGAGATAAGCGCGGCAATTTTTAAATGCAATTGCATTGTTCATTCAAATAAAATTTTATAAAACTTAAATACTTATTGAATTTAGTTAATTATATTACGAGTATATTCTAAATTCTATGCAAAACGAACAATTTAGCTAAATAAGTTTATTATGTTATGAACAACAAAATAATAAAACAAATATCTTAGATTTTATTTGAAATATATTTTATAATGACGCAAAACAAATATAAAATTATTTCTATATGTATACAGTTAAACTTTTAATGTCCAATATTTCAGATTTATCTACTGATTTTTTTGTCAAATAATGAAATCTTACTTTAGGCTTAATAGTTTTTATTACATGAGTGTACTTATTGTGATGGGATTCTCTAGAGATCCATGCTTTAAGCAATGGTTTGTTAAATTTGAAAATATATTTGTATTTACAAAATTTTGCATAATAATTGTTACTACATCAAGTAAAGATACGAAAAACAAACTGAACACTTAACCGACACAACACAAACTTAAACAACCGAAACAAAATGGTATTGTTAACGTTAACTGTGACCCCTCAGTAATTTGTTTCAAGTCCGAGGCGAGCGCTAGTGGGCATTATTTTAAAGCACGTCGATATAGAAGAAACCTTTATATTTGCTAGTTGTAACTGTTGGACAATTGCCATACTTATATCCAAGACATAAACCAAAATTCAAAGAATACGCAAGTAATAATCCTTATTCTTCACTTTGAAATTTTAAAAAAGTTGAAAGCAAAACAATACATTTCAGAAATATAAAAAATGTTTAAAAATAGATACATACTATATCGCCATTATATAAATATCTCCAAAATATCGTTCAATTTTATTTAATATTAGTTTGCAATAATTTAATACGATACTTTTATTGCAAAAGTACATCAATAGTTTGTTTATAAATAAAAATATCATCACGGCATATTACCCATTGCTGGATGTGCCAAAAATACAAAACATACACATAATCATTGTGTTATTATCATGTATTATTAAGATCAAATGAAAGAATTATGCATTTTTATTAAATCCATATTTGGATTTTTGTAATCAATTTTTATCATTGTTAAAACCAATTTTTTTTTATTTATAAAATATTGTTATCCATTTCAATATATATCTTCTATTTCCAATTACAATAATTTAGAATTAAGCTTCTTCTATAAAAAAATATTTAAAGTATTTTTCTTTTCGTCTCAACAATGTGTTCATTGTTTGGTTTTTTGTTTTGTTTATATCAAATATTCGTGTCAAAATGAATTTCTTAAACGCTAACGATCGAGCGTATATTATAAAAATGTATTACAATTCCTAATTATTAATTCACAAATAAAAAATAAATAATGAAAAGATTAGCTTGATGGAGACTTGAACCTCAACCTGCAAAAATTATTCATAATTTTCTTTAATTTATGCACTGATAATGCAGTAATTAGTATTAAATAAGGTACAGGAGGTAATGTACTATTATAATGTTCAATTGCATGGCTTAATTTTTCGGGTTCTTGAAAGCACTAATTTATACCGTACCGTACGTCAGGCTGTCCAGATTTGGCTACTTTTCGCAAAATTGCCTATCTTAAATTGAAATTGGCGTTGAAAAAATGTATATGGCTACTATTGAAAATTTTGGCTATTTTTAAATTTCATTCTGGCTATTTTAGGCTATTTTTAATTAATATTTTATATAAATGAAAATAATCATTTTAAATTTGTTTTTTGACGACTGGTAACATTTATTGTGTGGCAACACTTCATGACCGCGCATAAAATTTTATAAGACAATAATGGACCTTTTACATTTTTCAATACACCACGTAGTGAAATTTTTATGAACTAGAGATGAGTAGGCACCATGTTGTCAAGTAAAAACTGAAATTATTTTAACTTTGATTGTAAAGAAATTATTAATAAAGACAAAACAATTTATTTAAAAATAATAACAATACTTTTATTCTTGTTTGTAACTTTCTTAATAACAAACTGGTGGTGTTTATTTCGCGTCTTTAGAACATATAACCACGTTTCTGATTCCCATTTACCCGTCCTCTCGTCTTGAAATATTTATCATCACAAACGCTTTGTGTGAATTTATTAGTTACATTTTTATTTCCGCCATTTTAAATTTTGTTTGAAATATATCTGGCCTCCTCTATGCAATAACAAACTACTGCGCACTACATATATGTCATTTTTTCTCTATCTCTCTCTTTTCATGTAAAAGGTCCATTGACTTTAGAGATTTGGCTACTTTTGGCGATTTACGAGACATCTTTAGGCTGTAATGATAATTAGGTGTTAACAATTACTCGAAAGTTTCATGAAACAGCATTTATTCTTACTAAACCAACGTTTCGGTGCACCCTTGCACCTTTTTCAGTGTAGTAAGATCTTAGAGCATCCATTTGCTCTTTGAATTTTTTGTACGATGTTTAATAAATTAACTGAATGTTTTGTACGAATGTATTTTGTGTACATGATTTGTAACAATTCGTAAGATCTTACTACCCTGAAGAAGGTGCAAGGATGCACCGAAACGTTGGTTTAGTAAGAATAAATGCTGTTTGACTCAATTTTTGAGTAATTGTTAACACCTAATCACATCACAGTCGAGAAATCACCCACAATTGTAATGATAATATTTATATACATGTATGCTATCTTGCAATACATTATTAATGATAATGATTTAGAATATAAATTTCTTAGATGTAAGCATCAACAAAATTTATTATGTGAACTGAGCATTCTCAGTCTGAAAAATTATTTCTATTCTAACGATTTTCGCAATATTTGTTTGTGGTGAGGGCTATATACATATTATGAATATGTTAAGTAGTGTTTTTGCCAATATATTGCTTAACAATTATGTAAAAAATAAAAATAATTGCAAACATGAGCAACGAAAAATATAGAATCATGTCCAAAAAATAAGAAAAGAAAACTAGGTACTTTTAAGAATTAATTGTAATTTTAATACAAATAATATATTTCTGTACACTACAGTATTAAAATTAAATGTAGGATTTAGTACGTTATAAATATGTATACCATAATTATGTGTATTAGTTTCTATAAATACAAGCGATAAAGCGGTGATCCAGTATGACGGTAGGACCACCGAAAACAGATTTTGCGCCGTTGCCATTCGAACGGCATGGCATATTAGAGAAGGCTGTGGCTCAGTCAGTGCTGAGTGTAAAGGTAAAGATATTTGGCATGATGGTAGCGCTTCCGGTTTGACGGGAAGTGACATTTACTTTCATATTTCAAATGGGGCACTCTTTATATTTTTATACATTTGGTATCTAAGTAAAATTACGAATACAACGATATGCTTAAAGTACATTTTTATTGAAGAAATAAACTATAAAAACGTAAGAGAAAATTATGAATATTTAACCTGGTAAACCATTAATTAGGCAAGCTGTGAAAATAGTTGAGATAAAATTAAGTAATGTTTAAGTTAATTGTTCAAATAGTAAATTATTTTTGTAAGATTTCATATTTTGTTACAAAAAATGATCAATTTGTTATCACAGCCTACCTGATATGACTTACCAAGTTAATTATTCATAATTGTCTCATACGTATTTGTAATTTATTTCTTCAACACAAATGCACTTCAATGATATTGTTGAATTCGTAATTTTACATAGATTCCAAATACATATATATATAAAAATATATAGGGTGTTCCATTTGAAATATGAAAGTTAATATCATTTCCGGTTAAACTGGAAGGGCTACCATCATATCAAATACCATGATTTGTGAGCCCCTAAGCCTAGTTTACAAATATGCAAGGAGAATTAAAAAATAATTATAAATGAAAAAGTTATTTTGACTGGTCCGTCTTTTCAGTGTCACCTGTATACATTTCTACCTACTTATACTAATTTTCAAATTTTTAAATTAATTAATATAGATAATATGCCAACAGATGTGAAAAATGACACCAATTTTTAGAGTTTTAAGTGATGCTCAACTCTCAACTTTATTGGTGTTCAATACTAATGTGTATAAATTCTTAAACACACACAACACACACATCCGTATACACATAGACATTATTGCGAAATTGATGGTATCTAATCCCATAGACCTTAAAATGTACTTATTTATGAAAATTTCGATATATGATTTTTTCACGATCTCTATACCTCCCTTATCTATGGTAGGCGGGCGGTACATATCAGCGAGAGATATTGATATTAGTAGCCACAAAAATGTATTACATTACTTTATATTTTCTGTTTGGTACATCATTTAAAGAGGTACAAAATAAGATAAATTGCGAGGCAAGTTGTCACCCATTGTGCCACCAATATAATAAAACGATAAATATAGAACGAAGTTCGTAATAAGCGAGTTGTTCTACCACTGATGATGATATATTTATAAATGCATTTTTTTTAAATAATTATAAGCTTTGTTCGTCAAAATAATCTTACTAAATAAATTTTCATAACAACTAAACAATAAAAATATCGCAAAATTGACTTCATGAAAATTAATATTTGATTACTTCAAAAAAATAAAAAAATAAAATAAATACGTCCCAGTACTCTTTGCCTCTCTAATGTATTTAAACTACCTCCCGCTGGGAAGGGCACAGGTAGCCATGTGCACATAACTTGAGACAACCTATACGTAATTGCTAAGGTATGCATAAACTATGTATATATATATCGTTAACATTTGATAATTTTTTGTTTCAATTCCATGGCTATAGTTATTTTTGGGGTGATTTTCGACATTTTCATACATAATTTTTGACGTTACAAGGCATACAAAATTAACTTTGCTTAATGATTCAGATGAAAACTTTTATGCCCTACAACTTTTATTTGAAGCTTTTTTACCTAAAATAATTAGGGAAGCAGGAAATTACGAAAATCTGATTTTACATGTTAAAGTCCTATGTTCCGGGGTCGAGGTCATCCCGTGTATATCTATATATATATATATATATATATATATATATATATATATATATATATATATATATATATATATAATTTTCATAAACATTTTAAATTGGTAATAATACGGTTTTAAAGTAACTTGCTGTTCGCGGCATTATAGAAACAAGTTAGCCGGTAATATTGTATTAGTAGTACAACTACTACTCACTTAGCTACTCGTGGCGCCTGATACCTGCACAGGAATTATGAAAATTTCTGTGACTTTATAATAATTTTTTTACAAATACCAGGTACAGTATTAAACTTTATAAAATATCTATGTTGAAGGTAATATAATATATTTTGTAGTAAAAATTGTAAAATTGCAATTTTCATTTACGTTTCAAAGAAAAAGTTATAAACGCCTTATTTTTATCAAACTTTGTCTTGTACAAAAAACTGTACTGCTTAAATTTGTTAAAAAAAATAATGTAGATATAGCGCGCTCCCCTACCTAACATAAGTAAAAATAAAAAAAATTGTTGATTCTGTTTTGGAAATATAAATTTTTATGTTAGCTTTTGTACCAAAAATGACACTTTTTCTTTAATTACACAAAATTGTGCTGGTCAATTTTAATTAAATTGTATATGTGGGTTGGTGGGATATGTACACATAACATACAAAAAAAAATAAAAAATTGTTGATTTGGTTTTGGAGTAATTAATTAAAATTTAAAAAATATACATATTTTCCCATTTATCTATAATTTGACTGAAACTATCATATATATCGTATATTGAAGAATAAACCTAAACTATCTTTTTCATGATTTTAACAAAAAAATTGATTATTTTTATAATTTTGCTGTTTAAATAATTAAATTCATTTGTCAGCGTTCTGACCAACGTTCGAACGCGCGCCACTAGGGGTTCCATTTAACCTTAAAGGTTGACAGTTAGGCACCTGGAGTGGGGGAAATGGTTTCATTCTTACAGTAGATGCGTTCAAGAAGCCCAGCAAAACAAGCAACCGGAAGTAAAATTTGTTGAACGACTTTGCTAGCCTAGAAATTGCTTAATTTGCTTGCAAGCAATCCAAGCGCCAAATTTCTCGCTTGTCTTGCTAATAACTTATCAAATATAATGGCGGGAAATACAAATTAGGCATACACGAAGTTAACTTGTACTGTTTCTATATCATTTTATGGTGTATTTGTGTCAACCATATGTCAAAAAGGCTTTCAAATTTATGTGATTAACGTTTATAACATTATTAAATTTGAAATATTTTCTTTGACCTAAAAAAAAAAAACCTTCAATATTAATCCCACTATCTGCAAATAACTGTACGTATCTATAAATTCATTTTGTATAAATTTCCAGACCAATAAAAGAGATACGAGTGATACAAATGTTATATTTAACAACTGTATAACTTTCTCGTTCTCGTTGACAGTTGTGAATGACAGTTCGTCATATAGCTAGCAAATCGTTCAGTGTATAATATAATATATAAAATTTCGTTTGCTTACCTAGCATTTTCTTGATTTGCTTACTTCACTGAACGCATCTATTAACTTAAACTTGCTCCCTCCTTATTTGTTCCTACCTCCATGATTCTATCCCACGGGTGTTTCATTGCCTTAAAATCTAGGGAATTATGTTATTTAATATTTCAACCAGATATAGCGAAATTTTTATATTTGAAGCCTACAATTTGGAAAATGACATGTAACTTATTTGCGCCTACGCAGTCATTTGATGTTCGTTATATTTGGTTTTTTTCTGTAATCTAGCGCATGTGCTCGAACGAATTGCTTCTAGAAAATTGCCGTTAAAAAGTTGCCTGGCACACGACGTTTTGTCACACATACAGGTAATTGTTGCCGTTAACGGCAATAAATTGTCAATACTGTAACGATTATTTATATAGGTGAAGTGTAAAAATCAAAGAAATATTATTCATTAAAATAATACTTTATTAAACGATAAATAATTAGGATAAATATTAAAAAGATAATAAAAATAACTAACACTATGATTAAATAATTATAAATACTAATTTAAAACTAAGAATATTATTAAATGCTTAAACACTAGGATTATTTATTTAAACAATATTATATTACTATATTTATTCATATAACTACATTTATTTATGTTCACAACTCGTAGACTGTTTATTTATATCACCCACTATTCATTGTTCGTTGACTCTATATATCAGAATGCTTTTGCTGGCTTTGGCGACGGGTTTATATAGCGCAGTGTCCTTCTCGAACTTTCTGACGCCACAATGACATTGAATACAAAGGATTCAGGCCACCGGTGTAATTAACACGTCTACCGTACCGTATGTGGTCTTCGCTCGGGAATATTCTACCAGTAGCGGCACTCGTATACTCTTAAGTCAGGAGTGCACGTTACAATACGTTGTATCGTGGGATACAGCCTTTACGCTTCTTTTCAGCATATCCCATACGTGCTCTATTTGATTTAAGTCTGGACTAGGTGGCCATTCCATACGGTTTATTTACGTCCCGAGCTCCGTGAGATCTTGCATTATCATGCATAAAAATGAAATTGTCTCCAATTACCGGTGCAAAAGGAAGGACATGGTTTTGTATGACCTCTTCTACGTATCTCTGTGCATTTATTGATCTCTCACGAAGCACCACCAACTCTGTGCGTGCCTCAGAATAAATACCACCCCAGAACATTATTGAACTATCAAAAAAGGACTCTCGTAAAATAATATTATACTCAGCAAATCGCTCTGAAAGTACCCTCCCGTTAATAATCAGAAAATAAAGCACGATTCCAAATCAGCCGGATTCCAGGGAAACAAGTTACTCGAAGAGTTCTGTTGAGCCACGGTTCTCTAGCTGTACGTCTACTGACCAATCCTACTTCCTCTAATCTTCTTCTTACCGTACTGCTAGAAATTGACATAGCCCGAACTTCAAGAATGTGGTTTTTTTAGCATTTCACTTGTAATTTGTCGTCTTTTCTGAGTTTCTAGTGTTAGAAATCTATCGTCCCGTTTTGTCGTTGATCTCGGACGACCTTGTCTGTGTCTCCTAGTGTTGGATCCACTCTCTTCAAACCATCTTAGAACTCGTCCACTATTAATTCCAAGGTCCCTGGCCGCATAACGTTGACTCATCCAATAAAGTTAAGGTAGTTATATCGTGGACCCATTTTACCCAGAATTAATTGAAATTTAAAGTATATCTCAACTGAAGTATATTCCACCTGCTCTCCTTATTTAAAAACAATTGACCACGCGGTAGTTGAAATATTTGCAATTAAATTTGGCCTTTTTAACAAGTGAAGAATAGAAAATGTAAAAATAAACACCATTTTAAATTATAACTTTTACATCCAAACCGACATTTCATCGAAAAATTAGTATGTTATAGAAGGCTAATTAACGGATTTTATATAAAAATTTGAAAATGGGGTCATTTAAAAAAATCGTTGTTTTTTTATAAAATCCGTCTCATTTAATAAATATAGTAATATAAAATAACATGAAATATGTTACTTTTCATCCATAAATTTGCTAATAAACTTTCGCGGCTGTAAAATTCGTTACGTCACGGTTTGTTCTCACAAAAAGACATTCCTCTCACAAACACGCAACGATCCACGTGGTTTCCGTTTGCTGTTGTAAACATACTAACTTAAAATTGTGACAAGTGACAGCAGAGTTAAGAGTAAAGGTATGTAAATAAAACATTTATTAAAATAAACACTGAGATATGTTTTTAGTTAACAATATATTGCTGTCACAAAATTAAACTGACAAGTGATAACCCAAACAATCATAGTTCCAAACACAATCGGTAGAGCACTACTGCCGGATTCGCCAAGCCGTGACGTCAGCGTCCAAATATTTGAAATTAAAGACAACTTTTAAAAAATCATATATCTGATTCTAAAGACTTGTAACCTGTAAAACACACACCGACATATTTAATTTGACCTATTCTTTCGAGAAAAAAATAAATTAGAAAATATGAAATGACCCCATTATTTACCTCCCACATTTGATTGCCTCTAGAAAATTATAATCTGAAGATACGATAAATAGGTAGAAATATATTTGACAACCATGTACAAGCGTTCCAGATGGAATATCAGTTAGCAATGCCCATTTTGGTATTAGCGAATAAGAGGTGTTCTTTGGTTAAAAGAATTTCAGACGTACATTCAAAGGAAATATATTTCAAATAGGTATTTTACGTGAAAAGCATGAAAAGTTTAAACAATATGATACTTCTTTTGTTACTTTAAGAAAGAAATATATTAATTTATTTTGCAGTTCCGATTTGTAGTTTAGAATTAATATTATATCTCAAAATATATTATTACTTTTATTCCCGAATGTACCAATAAATGTGGAAATACTTCAAAATTCAAACTATTTTTGAAGCGTTTGTTTAGAAAAGGATATGATTTACTAGGCATTATTACTAATAACAATATAAATATGGAAGCAAAATATTTCCTTCCTCCCTTCCATAATGATAAATAGTCTGAAAAATAAAATGTTATTTGAACCCAAATTTGAAAAAATATATGAATGGAAATACATAATAAAGATATATAAATATTTATTTAATGTATTTTTTAACACAAAAGTATTGTGAAAATAAAATTTAAAAAATCACATTTCAAAAAACAATATTTATTTATGAGTTATACTAAATTCACTTATTTATTATGGTTTATTATTACCGATAACATTTTCAGATAAAAATTGTATAACATCTTTTCTTCCATTTTCTGCTTATAATGTATTTAGTGTTTCAAAATTATTTCCACTATTTGTAATTTTTTGAATCATGCTTTTGGAAATTATACCTCTTAAAACCTTCAAAGTTTGTAATGTAATTGTAACTTCTTATAACTTAGTTTCATTATTGACTGCTACTACAAATGTACATACTTTATCTTTTATAAATTTTGCTTTATATCGTAAACGATTGGACATTTTCACGATTTAAACAAATGTTGTCAAAATTAAAATTGAAGCTCTCAACGCAAATCAAATATTAAAATATCTCTGTCTTTGTCTAAGCGCGACGTTGCCACAGTTATTCTTCAACATTCATACTTTAGTACGAGTATATTGGAATACGGCACTTGTGTATGCGTTAGTGCGATTGGTACAGTTCAAAGAAAAACTTTTTTACAGAAAAATAAAGAAAATTCATTTACAGTGTTTGATATTAGCTTTTAACTGTTTTTATACATGTGTATACATATAATATAATGTTAAAAAATATAAGGTATTGTAAATATAAACTGCATTAGCTTCATTTTTATTTTGAACATAGAACAAGTTTTTAAATAGGTACACTCGAGTGACAACTACCTTAATGCCCGAATAACATCAAATTCGGACAAATATCGACCGTTCATTTTTCCAACTCAATTTAATGTTAATTTTGCAGTAAAATACAGAAACATTAAATTAAATTTAAATTATACGTAAAAACACTTTCAAACCTATTCATACTTTTTCCTTATTACAGCTGTGAACACAGGAAAATAATAAAATACCTGTATAAATAAGAATTGATTCTTCATTGCTATTATTTTCATATGTATTGTAACGTTTATTTATATGAGTGAAGTGTAAAAATCAGTAAAATAAAAGTTTATTATAAGATAAATAATTAAGATAAAGATAATAAAAATAACTAACACTATGGATTAAACAATTATAAACACTAATTTAAGACTAAGAATATTATTAAATGCTTAAACACTGATTATTTATTTAAACAATATTTCACTACATTTATTTATGTTCACCACTCGTATCTATACCAGAATGTGTTGGCTGGCTTCTCTGACGGTATTTATATATCCGCGTTCATTCTCTGGAATATTCCACTTGATAATAACACGGAATACAAAGGGATCAGGCCACCGGATGTAATTAGAGAGATCTAGACGGGTGTGTTTACCCCGCCGAGGATTACGTCATCGCTCGAGAACTTTCGGCGGCGGTCGCATTCGGGCGCGTCGGGTGGACGCGCGCTACCGTATAGAATCTTAAATTATCAACTGCATCTTAAGAAAATTTCATATATCATTCTGTTTTAAAATAAATCTCGAAAATAGAAGTGGTGCGATAATTTTAATCAGGAGTTTATATACGAACTAAATTAAAAAGCGCATTAAGCTACATATAAAACCAAAATAAACTAGGTACTTCTCGTTTTTCTAGAAGTACTATTAACTTTCTTATTTTAAATATATCATGCCGGGTGTCTTTGGCCGACTGACACTTAAGAGATTAACATCTAAAATCAGTTAATTGTGAATAGTATCTCCCCAGAGTAAGGTATTACGTTGAAATTATGTATACTTATTGGAGGACACTAATTCTATGGATTACAGATCAAATTAATTCATATAAATGTGTAACATTAGAAAAATATTAAGAATTTGTAGAATTTCCAGGATTATTGCTTGGTAATAAACAAAATTCAGAGAGAAGAATTCTGAACCAGCCAGAAGTAAAATTTAATTATTTTTCTTTTTCATCCCAAAATAATTTTTAATATTTTTATTTATTTTTATTGAAATTTAATAAAATGGATACATTATTTTTTATTACGAAAATTTATCCTAATTATTTAGCTGTATGTTGTAATTAGTGTGATTCAGATTTTACAAAATATAATTTGTGCTTCAAATAATGTATAAATTATCAGTGATAATGTTTATATTGTAGTAAAAGTCAATGAAATATTAAATACATATTTATAATAAAAAATATTTTGAGTAAAAATCAAAATAGGTAGTTATTTATGCAACGAGAGTGTAAACACAACCTTTATGACATGAGTCAAGTTTTCATTTAGTAATTTTCTACTTTTTTATGTAATCTCATTGGAAAAAATTCTTATATCATGTAACACGGGGGGGGGGGGGGGCAGGAAGTGAGATTAGAATAGAAGCTCTAATGATGGTTTTGTACTTTTACTTCTTACTTTTGCCAACGATGACACTTGTTCAACTAACTGGTAGGCGCTTGATGTTCGCCCACCGCTTGTTTAACGAGGACGGAACACAGACACAATTGCACTTAACACACTTAACTTTGATGGCTGATGAACACACTTTCAATTATGGACACAGACAATTATTAATATTACAAACTAACTAACTTTATTTACATGGCTATTATTATTTACACTTACACTTATTATTATTGATTATACTAAACTTAACTAAGCACATAAACTAAATGGTTACATTTTACATAGTAACTCTGCGCGTCTACTACGCGCTCAAACTAACTCAAAACATCTCGACAATACGAGTATCTAACACCGACTCCATGTCTTGTCAACACAAGAATCTAAAACCAACTCCATGTCTCGACAATACAAGACTCTAAAACCAACTAACTAAAAACAAAGAGTTACCTCCGTGAGAGGCCTTATCTCTGAGGGGGTGAAGGGGGTAGCATATGGCATCCATATCAAAATATCAACCCTGCACGTAGGCTCGCAATAACTTCTAAACTTAATCGTCAACAAACAACTCTGACAGCTAGACTAAACAGTCAGTTAATAAAAGAGGATAACTATTTCTAAACAGAATTTTGACTAAAAAAGATAACAAGTTGAAATAATATTTCTGAAACTATAATTTAGAAAAGATTATAAAAAGTTACTTATTTGTTATTGCTCACCTTGTTACAATCAATTATCAAGTATGTAACACACAATCAAAACAATGGAACATTGAAACATCAGCTATCAAAAGAATTTACTTAAGTGGCATCAAATTTTGTGTTGTTTGATTAGTGATGGGTGAACAACGATTAAGTATTCCTTTAAGATGGATAGGTCGTAATAGTTTAATCAAATGGCCACCCAGATCACACAATATTACACAACTGGACTTTTTTCTTTGGGGAACTATTAAAAATATTGTGTATGCATCCAGACCTCGAAACAGAGAGGATCCGACAAGCTTGCCGCGAAATTTCGCCGGATACTCGTATGTTACGACGCTTTGTATTGAATAACAGAATAGTATATATTGTAGATAAATAGATTCTGCTTCAGGGCGACTTAGTTGAAAAATCTCCTATTTAATAAGTGTTACAAAATTTAATGTATTTTTCCATTGTTTTGATTGTGTGTTGTACACTTGATATTTGAGATAAGAATTCTTTCAATGAGTTTACACAAAAATGTAGAAAAATTCCAAAATTATTTTTTTTCAGCGAAACTTCGTATTTGGAGTACTGTGATTAGCAATAACTTGTTTAAATACTTTTTTGCTCTACCTTCATCGCTACTATGACTACTTGAAACACTACTTTTTATTTTAATCATAGTTGGCTGGATTTAGACTCAAAAAAAATTCATTCCTACAAAAATATTAATCGTAATGGCCTCTATCACTGGTAAAAGTTTTATACTAATTGCATTATTAATAAACAATTTATTTCGGTGTCTTCATGTAGAGTGAAACACATTATATGTATAATTTTCAAAATTTGAATTCTATATAAAATTCTGAGCGATGCTCCAGACACTTACACTCTAGGATAAAACACTTCAAACCTAGGGATCTCGGAAGCCACTTAGAAGTTTTAAAGTAGTTACACCTAGATGAAATGGTCATTTATACTTCGTTCAACGAGAGAACGTAACTATTTCGCCCAGGCAACTCTAAAATTTTGGCGGGAGAAGTCATACCAAAGTTGTATTGTTATTTTTTTTTTACCTTTCGTCACCTTTAGGTAAGAAAGATATCTGTTGCCAATCCAGGAATTTGGGAATTCTTGATTCAAATAATTAGTTACAATCATTACATTGTGTGGAGGTGCTCCATCTTGTTGAAATATTATTCCGTATCTAATTGCTAATGGCACTTTTTTATGTTACTCTATTTTCATGTTATTTATCGGAACTTTATCCTTACATGCTCGATATCTGCCGGTAAAGTTGCAGAGTAAATCGTGTGTAAAAATTAACTCTCAACCAAAACTGCGCAGTTTTCGACGGAAACATGTTGGATTCACACAAAAAAAACACAACTCCCCTATTTAACACAGTTTCGCCAAGTAAGTGACCCTTTCAAGGTATGTAAGTTCGTAAGAAAATTCAAAATCTGATCGACAGTTTTCAAAGTTCTAAAATTTAACAATAAGTACTGTAATGGAACATAAAACAGTTTTCGTTATTACGAGTTAGTAATTATTTACACAAATTTCTTGTCATTATTAAAATTGTAATAAACAACACAGATTCGTATCTATCTCGCAAAACACAAGTAAAATGAAAACTGCCGCGACGTGCAATGTTGCCATATGCCCGGGTGTCTTTTTAGCTATTATATGTACGAAAAATATACAATTCCCATCAATTCCTATATACACTAGCGATCGTAGCGCACCAACTGGTAATTGTTGAAACTAGCAATATTCACATATTTTCACTTCGCATACAATTTTAGACCCCCCTGAAATTTTGTCACTAACATCCAGAGGGTGAAAGCTATGTGAAATACTACATGAGCAACTTGACACCCGGTATACGGGTGCCAGATTACAGTGGGTTCCAAATTATCCGTAATTTGTCAATGTATGGGTGCCAAAATGATAGTGGGATTTATATATATATTGAGTCCGAGAACAGTACAAGTCCATAATACTTTTTCTAAAAAAAAATTGGATAACAATATGTCTATCAAGATACTCTACAATAGAGACCAGCATCGGGTCGGGTACCCGCGGAAACCCCGGTGTGCGGTGCGGTTCCAGGGTCTCTTTTGCGGGTTGCGGGTCGGGCGCGGGTAAGACTCACGTGGATATCGGGTCGGGTCACGTGTTTACTTTTTATTTCCTTTTTTATTATAATCATTGTTCATATTTTCTGTTGGCATATTTGAAGATTCTAGTGACGAAAATGTTAAATTACAGACTGATGAGTTTGATATTTACTGCAAAATGAAAATAATGCAAAGTGAAGAGAATTTTGACTTTTTAAATTGGTGGAAAATAAATGAAGCCCTTTCACCACATTTAGCAGAAATAGCACGTTCAGTTGTATGCATTCCAGCCACTAGTGCACCTAGTGAAAGAGACTTTTCTACTGCTGGTTTCGTTGTTCAAGAACTATATATTATTTTTACATAGTAACTTGCAAATAATATGACTATATTTTTTTGTATTTAAAAATTTATTACCTATGTATCTAAAGAATAAATATTTTGTTTTATATACTTTGTATTAATAAAGAAATAAAACGTTTTACATACATTTTTCTGATTTTTTTTTTGAGTAAAATTTTCCATCTTCATTTTAGATTGATGGTAATTACGAGGGTCATTCAATAAGTAAAGAGACAAATTCTATAATTTTAAAACTATTCAATGAATGTGTACAATCTTTTCAGGGGTGTTAGTTGGCAACCTTGGGATATGCTCTGATCAGCTGTTTCATCATTTTATGTCAACATAACCTCAAAATTTTCAGTTCACCATGGCAAGTCCACTAGAAGATTGCACCTTAGAAGAGCAGCGCTCAGTCTTTAGATTTTTAGTCGCAGAAGGTGTAAAACCAAGTGAATTTTTTTCTAGAATGTTAATATAGTACGGTAAAAGTTGTATGAACCGTGCGAATTTTTACAAATGGGTTGATCGGTTTAAAAGTGCCCGAACAAGTGTAGGTGATGAACCCCGATGTGGACGTCCAGTGGAAGTTTCTGGTCTATTGCGATTTCCTTGAAGATCAGCGAACTATCAATAGCCAATACTACTCTGAGATGCTAGAACACAAAGTTAGACCAGCTATCAGGAGAAAACGCCGTGGACTCTTGTCAAAAGGAGTCATTCTTCAGCACGATAACGCCCGCCCTTATACAGCCCAGCTGACCCGTGATAAGCTCCAAGAATTGGGCTGGGAGGTCTTACCTCATCCTGCCTACAGTCCCGACCTCGCCCCATCTGATTTTTACCTGTTAGGACCACTCAAAGACGCCCTACGTGGAAAAAGATTTGCTAACAATGAGGAAGTTAAGGAAGCGGTGCAAAAGTGGCTTCGGAGTAAATCGAAAGAATTCTTCGCCAAGGGAATTAGGAAGCTGCAAGAAAGATGGGACAAGTGCATAACTGTGGGGGGTGATTATGTTGAAAAATAGCCTTAATTTTGAAAGATTGAAATAAACCGTTTTTGAGCTATAGCCATTTGTCTCTTTACTTATTGAATGACCCTCGTATTTAGCGGGTAGCGGATTCGGATGCGGGTATAACATTAGCGGGTACGGGTCGGGTTGCGGTTCAATTTAAAATTAACTGAGTCGAGTACGGGTCGGGTGCGGGTCTTAATGTTGCGGGTACGGGTAGGGTGCGGGTCTGAAAAAGTATACCCGCGCAGGACTCTACTCTACAAGTCTTCTGTACATACCAAAGATGTATCTTCATTAATAATGAATCTATTAAGTTTTTCTTGATTATCTCAAAACTAATTTTTTGGACTTGTATTGTTCTTGGAGTCACCGATTCAATTTATATGTGAAGTTGATGTATAGTAAGTCATATAATAATTGTGATTTTGCTTAGCACGATTGTAAGCAGTGAGTTTTGGGATTTGGAGAAGGTAGTGTTTTTTTATGATTAATAGAGATTTTGAAAATGCCTATTTTTTATTTTGACTCTCGGTCTTACGACCTTCTCTCACGACTGTTTGTCGGTATACAATACAGGGTGGTTACTTAGAAGGAGTGAGGGTCGCAACCTCCACTTATTCCTATTCCAGATAAAATATATATAAACCAAACATATAGTAAATATGAACACAGTGACTAACACTAATCTAATTAGTTATTTATAAATAGCAGCATATAAAATTTAAATACTCAGATTAATATTTCTTATTTTTCAAATTTAGGTTTTAATACACGATCCTGCTGAATATCCTGGTTGGAGTACAGCTCAAGAAATTGTAGCAGTAATGGAAGAAGCATTTATAAGTGTCGTACCGGAGTTAACATACTCTACAGTTAATTTGCGGTCTATTAAAGTATCTGATCGACAATGTGTATTTACTAAAGAACAGCCTCTGGTACACTTTACTAATTACACTCATATTAATTGCTTAATTGAGTGTCGAATGAATTTAATTAAAGCAGAATGTGGCTGTGTTCCATTATTTTTTTGGAATTTATACTCTTTAGGTATGTAAATATGATATAAAACAAAACAAAAATCAACTTTGAAATAATTTCAGAATTTAATCAGTCTTATAATTATGCTTGTGACATTAAAAGAGCGCCCTGCGTTGCATCAATGAAAGGTAAATAATCCTGCTCTTAAAATTCGTAAACACTTAATTTAAGTTCAAACTTGTTCCTTATTCCACCCTCATTTTTTTTTTCACCCTCATAAACTCCGACCTCTAGTTTCTTTGGGCTTTAATTTTTAACTTTAGTTCATTGAAATATCCCTTGTCTTTAATAAATCAGCCTCACTAGCTCACTTTATTGTCAGATTGCCACTCCATTTCTTACTTTGCGTATCAATACAATGTTAAAGTCTGTTCGTTTGCCTTACTCTAAACATGTAGTATAGCTTGTTCGGAGATATTTCGTTATGGCCCTCTCAGCGGGTCTATTGTTAGGGATTTAAGCTTGATTTATAGGGGTGCAAGGACAGGTATGTATTCAATATTTCCCAATTTAATTTTACTTTTAATAATGGAACAGAGCATTTTGTACAAATTAATGATAATGAAGCAAAAAAAAAATGTTACATAAAAGTATCATTGTATAACAATTCGTCATTTAATTAAATAATACAATTAACATCAGTATTGTCTTCTTCAAATGGTCGCCACATATTAAATACGGATATTGTTGACCTCAGTACGAAAAGTTAGTATTACTACTGATTTTAAATTTTTGAGAACTCATTTATATACCTACTCACTAGGTATGCCTTTGGTATCTTAGTTTCCCTAATATGTATTAATACCGGTCAAGGACGATTCTTCTCATCTTATATTTCTAGTAATAGTCAAAGACCTAATTTAATTTTGCGAATTCATTATTATTTCAGGTAAATCTGAAATACGTAATGCGCACAGAGATTAGAGATTTCCGAATTTAAATATTTTGCACTCCTACCCTGAGCGCCAACAGGTAGAATCTCTTGCTGTGTGCGGTTCACCACAGGCTTAGTAAATTAAAGCCATAACGAAATATCTTTGAACAAGGTATACTCTGATATTTTTCTCTTATTCGCTTAGATCAGATGCATTTACTCAGAGCGTATAAAAACGAACGTAATTTTTGTCAAAGAAACAAATGATTGGTAAACATGGATCATTTGATAGAAAACGAAATTATTGATGTCGATGATATTTTATAATGTCATACAATACGAATAAAGATAAAATTGTTCACAATAATTTAAACTTATTCGTTAGTAGATAATTTAAATATAAGAAACTGTATAGAAAATTATAAGTTAAAATATTTTCTCGAATAAAATTTTCGTGCTATAAATATTTTTTTCACTTTATGTTTATGTACGTTAACCACATTATTGAGATTGATCTAAACACAACCCACCTGAGAAAATTACCCACAGTACTTGATTGCTCTTTCTTACTCCTCCTTTTTACATGAAATAAGAAAATCATGATCTAAGCAGAGATGAGTAATTGCTCGATTGAAACCGAACAAAATTCTAGTAATAATTTGTGACAAACGAACGCGTATTTCCGCATGGAGTAGAAAGAGAAAGACAAACGAACGTTTAGTTGACTTTATGGTTCATTTTTCCACTTCCCTCCAAAATACTGACCATATAAACTTTAACTTCCTGGTAGCTCTTTCTTCGCCTATATAACATACCTTTTCTTGTCATTTCGCATTCATTAAGTCTTGCTTATTGATTTGCTTTTCTGTATTTCTTTTCCGTCCTTTTTGGACACTACTGGAGCTAATACTGACTCTCTAATTCATTGTGTACTTCCCGCCGTATCCATCCATTGTCTTTCAAAACTTTCATAAATACTATGATTTGTAACATTACAACAATAAAATAAGAAAAAATAATTCAGACTTAAACACCGGAATAGTGTTATGCTATAAATGCATCTTTGATATGATGGAGCAGTGCCATATTTATCAGATTTCAGATTCAAGAACATTATTATAATCAAATTTTATAAGAAAATAGCTTTTATATCGTCTCACGCGAATGCGAATATCTCTTAATTGAATCATTTGTGAGATTTTTACATGAACTTGTCCACTTGTTTTTGTTCTTTATTTAAATTCTAAGTTTGGTTGTTTAATCTTGGAACATCTTTGTATCCATCATTCATCTTTTTTTTAAATTTTGTTAACTATTTGCTATAATAATTAATATATTTTCTAGAGTTACTAGTCAGCTTTTTGCCTGGGTTTGAATATAATGGAACAAAAACTTTTGATTATAATTCAGCAGCAAGTCATAGTATGTGTAAATGCTTACCAAGCTGTGAAAATGACGATTACACTCTAGAAGCTTCAAAAACAATATTTTCTCGAGACCACGCTGTAAATTTTGAACACTTTTTGTAAGATTATTTTTGTATTATACTCGTATAAATAAATATATCACGGCTTATTACCCATTTCTGGGTGTGCCAATCTGCTTCTATACGCAGATTTCGGTAATAAAGATATATCTGTACTGTTGAAGACGTTGGCAAGGCGTCACCTCACGGGCATTTAAGGCTGCCGTGGACAATGCACCACAGGGATACTTTTGTGATATTTAAAAATAATATTCAAGTTTCATTTTTGATGTCGGTCTGGATTGCATCCGGACCGTCCGAATCACAACCCCATATATGTATGTACATATAAAAGTAAATAATAAAATATTCGCATTTTAGCAATGGGATAAAAAGTGAAAATTACAGCATCGCTAATATTTATTTAAAGGATTTAATTTCCATTCGTTATCAAAATAATATTAGTATCAATTGGTATTCTGAATTAGGTAAGTTTATTAAAAATATAAATAAATAATATCTAACATATTTTTTTAAAGCATGGTTCGGGGGCTTTTTGGGCCTCTTTTTGGGATTCAGTTTTACATCAGGATTTGAAATATTGTATTATCTATCAATCCGCATATATATAAATCATTTTTATTTAAAAAATACACTTCCATTGAGAAATAAAATACATAACATGCAACAAAATATGAACCAAGATACAATAAAGGATAAACTGCAAATGATCCGAACTTATCATATGGATAATTCGCAATTGAAGCAAGCTGTCCCTGTCCCTCCATTACACAAATTACATAATTTAAAGAAAACCAATAATTGTTGGTATGTTGATTGAATAGTTAAATTTTTATTAGTTTCATTATATGAAAGATGTAGACATATACTGATTTACAATGTTATCTACCAAGCCTTATTTGCTTCTGATATCCCCATTTCATTTGTGATCACAAACGTTTTTTCTGTCGTTCTTTTAAAATAAAATCTTCATATTTTTTGATATTTTTTTTTCGCTCTACATCCACAGACTATCCGCACTTTAAATCATTCTCAACAGAATCACGACTTTATCGAAATTGCTTACATCATAATTTCACAGTAAAATATGACAGCCCAACTTTCCCATATACGCCACTAACTTTTTCAAGTATCATTTTTGGTCCATTACTTGACTTTGTTTCGTAGCTGGGTAGATAACATTCTGGATCACCCTCGGTATCCGGATATCCGGATAACTGAATATTGAATTATCCGGATCTCGGATCCAAATCTCAGTATCGGATTTTGGATCCGGATCTGAGTATCGGATTTTGGATCCGGATGTGAGCATCGGATTTTGGATCCGAATCTGGGTATTGGAATTTGTATCCGAATCTGACTATCGGATCTTGAATCCACATCCGAATATCGAATCGTGGAAATGGATTTGAGTATCGGATTTTGGATTCGAATATGAGTATCAGATTTTAGATATGGAATTTCAGTATCCGGATCGGTTCTCGGATTCGAATATTCTCAGTAATGAACCTTACATTCAAATATTAGCATCGGGTCTCATCAAAAGCGCATAATAAATTAATGAAATTCGTGTCATATTAATATGTTACTTTACATGTGTAATAAAAATAATACAAATTTGATTTTTTTATTCACAATTTACTAAATAGGACTCTGTGAAAGTATAAATTCCTTTTTTCTTTACATTTGCAAAAACTGCCTGGCTATTTTAGAGGGGCATTATAAAATGTATTACTGTTTGTTTACTAGTGTTTACCGACCGCAGTACAGGCCCACATTAACGGATTGAAGTTTGAATTATTTGAACTCAATTCCAGATGTTAGCTTTCACATTTAAAATGAAGAATCGGATCCAGAATTAAAATTTTGATTCGGATCCGTAAACACAACCTCGAATCCGGATCCGGATCCAAGTCCAGATCCGGATCCGGATTCTGATCCAAGTTCAGATTCGGATCTAAATCAGGATCCGGATCCAAGTTCGAATTAAATTTTCGGATATTCGCTTCAATATCAGAATGTCGGATATCCGAGGATCCGGATATTTTGAAATCCGGGTTCTCGGATCCAAGTTTTGTCGGATCTTCACAGCACTAGTATATACAGGGCATATAACGTCTTTAAAACCAATAATTGTAACTATTTAAATAATAATAATCATTCGAGCTTTACCCTTTTAAAAATCAGATATCTTCTCTGACCCTTAATTTTCGTATGACTATTGTCTTAAGTGTTTGAGAAGCAGTGTAAATTGTTACTGATGTTATCTATATTACATTAGAATCTCCCTTTATTTAGTTTATTTATGATTTTCTGTGCACAACTATCTGCAAAAGTAAGTTATTTATACAATATGAGTAAAAAGTATAGCGTCATATCACGAATAAGCAAGTGCGTCAAATCCTATGAGGGAAATGACACTGTTTGCTCTAGTAGCACAGATAAAGGTGCATTTACGCTAGTATAAGTAATCTGTGCTATAGTCGCCGTCAAATGAGTATGACTTTGTTTCCTTTTCTGCACCCTGTCCCTTACCCTGCGGTGTTGCCGCTTCTTCATAACTTAGCATTTTCAACATGTCCAGTAAATTGGAAACATTGTAGAAATCTCCACTCCATACTTATTTGACGGCAAGTATAGAAGCATAAAAAAATTCTATAGCAGATTTTAAAGAGTGCTTTGTTCAACTCAAAATAGTTCACTAAGTAACATTTTAACCGCAAGGGTAGATAAAGTAATACTTTAACAGCAAGGGTAAATAAAGGACTTTAATTTTTATTTAAATAAAAATACATTATAAATTTTGGCGATTCGTTAAACTTCAATTTTACAATTAATGTAAAAATCAAAAAAGTGTGCTGTGAAACAAGATAGAGTAGTTACTGTCAACTCTGGTTTTATCGCCCCTTTTTACCATCAGTCAACTCTAGTCCTTACCTAGAGTATTGATTGTCTTTGGTCAAAAAATTCTGTGGTGAGTTAATAAGCACGTTTTAGGGTCTCTACAATACGATTTTACTATTTTTACGATGGTCTGTATGTGTGTGTGTGTGACCGCGGTTTCGGCCGCGATATCTCCAATACTAGAATTCAAAAATTACAATTCTTACGTATTCATCTTCCTTACATCCATATGCCGACTTGATTATATTTTGGTTATAAATGGTCAACCGGAAGTACCCTCATTTGAAGATTTTAACAGTTTTTCTTGAAAAACACTGTTAAATATTATTTACACATTTAATGTTATTGTAAATATTATAGAATATTATATTATCTATGCGATTTAATTGCATTTTATTCTTTATATTTAATGGATATAGAGTTAAAGAAATTAAATTCATAAATCAGCCAGCTATGCTATATAACCATGGAAACAGCTACTACATTAAGAAAATTCAAACTGACAGAAGGTGGACAAATGTCAGTGTCGATGAAAAGAAAATTAATGTGGCAGAGATGAGGATGTTGGGGAAGACACGGGAAGATACGGTAAGCAATGAAAGAATAAGGGAAATAACTCGAGTATTAAAAGTTTCTAGAACAAGAGAGACGATTACATTGGTTTAAACATATCATGAGGAGAGATAAATAATATATTGGAATTGGAAGAAGAATGAATAGCTTAGTAATAGAAGGTGGATGAAACAGAGGAAGACCAAAGATAAGATGGAAGGACTGTATTGCGGAAGACTTCAGAGAAAAGCAACCGAGTGAGAACGACCCGCAAAACAGAAATGAATGGAAGAAAATAAAAAATAGCGATCCCTAACGAATGAGAAAAGCTAAAGAAGAAGATGTCCGTGTCAAGTGTCATTTGCATAGTTTTTAATGAAATATTTTTTCTGGAAATTTAGAATATTTTGCAAGAAAAATTATGTATGGAATTTGTAGATAATACACAGGATTGACGGAAGGTATTGTGCTGGCCACATCAGATTTTTTAAATAAACGACGCCTTTTTCTGGAAATATTTTGGGCACTTCGATTTCAGTTTCTGTAGAGATTTTCGTATAAGTATTATTACCTTCCGTCACCTATAGGTAAGGAAGGTATTGTCTTTGGTCAAAAAAATCGGTGGTGAGTTTTCATTGAATAAGCACGTTTTAGGGTCTTTACAATACGATTTTACTATTTTTACGATGATGTCTGTATATGTGTGTGTGTGTGTGTGTGTGTGTGTGTGTGTGTGTGTGTGTGCGTGTGTGTGTGTGTGTGTGTGTGTGTGTGTGTATGTATGTATGTATGTGACCGCGGTTTCGTGCACGATATCTCCAATACTAGAATTCCAAAAATTACAATTCTTGCATATTCCTCTTCCTTACAACCATATGCAGACTAGATTAGATTTTGGTTATAATTGGTCAACCGGAAGTATCCTCATTTAAAGATTTTAACAGTTTTTCTTGTAAAACTCAGTTAAATTTTATTATAATTTACATAATATAATATTCTCTATACGATTTGATTGCATTTTATATTTCATATTTAACAGATATAGAGTTAAAGACTTACAAAGATGATAAATTTCATAAATCAGCCAGCTGTGCTAACTTAACCATGGAAACTGCTAATATATTCAGGTAATTCAAATTGACAGATGTCAGTATCAATAAAAAGTAAATGAATGAAAGAATAAGGGAAATAACTCTAGTGTTGGGTGTTTCTAGAAAGATATAAGAGAGACGATTACATTGGTTTGAACATGTCATGAGGAGAGATGAGTATATTGGAAGAATGAATAGCTTACAGAAGGTGGAAGAAACATAGGAAGACCAAATAATATAAGATGAAAGGAGAGAAAAGGAACTGAATGAAGACGACATACAAAACAAAAATTAGTGGAAGAAGAAAATAAAAAATAGCGACCCCCTAACGAATGGGAAAAACTAAAGAAGAAGAAGATGTTAGTGTCAAGTGCAATTCGCATAGTTTATTTATGAAATAATTTAACTGGAAATATAGGATCTTTTGCAAGAAAATTTATGTGTAGGGTGCGTGCAGTGACGTGACTTTGCTGACTTTGGCAAGCAGATATGTGGACCCGTGTCAAAATGAAAGCTACTAATTACGTCCATAACGGACAAATGTCATAATTTTTCATTCAAAATTTCATGATTTTCTTATCTCATGTGGTTTATTTATTATCAGGGATGTGGAATTCAGTTGCCGAGAAAAGGAATGATAAAATACCAAATAAAGAAATTTTGAATGAAAAATTTCGACGTGAGGATGACCCGCAAAACAGAAATGAAGGGAAGAAGAAAATAAAAATAGCAATCCCTAACGAATGGGAAAAGCTAAAGAAGAAGAAGACAGCGTCAAGTGCCATTTGCAAGAAATAATATTACTGGAAATTTAGAATCTTTTGCAAGAAAATTTATGGAATTTGTACATAATACACAGGATTGACGGAAGGTATTATTTTATATATTGTATAATTTTGTTTTTAAAAAAAAACAATTTGTTTATAACGTTTTTAACGTAACTAGATTGTAATAATTTATTTTTGATAGTTTGATAGATTTTAATTTATATATATGTTACAGTTAAAGTATCAACTTAGTCAGTGCATACACTGTCTAGTTGATGTATGCTTCCACTAGCTGTTTTAGTGAAAGTATAAATTATTTTATACAGGGTGGAAACGAACTTAATGTCATAAATTTAATGGTGAGTAGTATGACATGTGTAGATTACGAAACAGAAAGAATTTTTTAAAACTTCGCATATTTAAGGGTAGTTTTCATGAAACTAACATTTTTGGTACCACTGGACCACTGGCAACGCATTTGCATTATTTTATCTATTACACAATTATTTTCGTTAAAAATGCTATTTAATTTAATTATTAACAATAATATCTTATACAACTAATTTTGAATGTATTTTTGATAACCATATTTTTAATGAAATATGAATTAAAACAGCAGTAAAAAAAAGTTTCCTTAAGAAAAGTCGAATTTTCGTTTTTCGAATTTTAAAAAAATTCTTTCAGTTTCGTAATCTACACATGTCATACTACTCACCCTTAAATTTATGACATTAAGTTCGTTTCCACCCTGTATAGTGCATAATTTATCTAGTTAATGTATTCATTGACTAGTTAGTGTATACACCTTCTTTTGTCACTGTCTACCTAAATCCGAGTTCTGTGCGTTAGGTATTGCTTGTTAGTTTTTTTTTTATAAAATTTATACGCCTAGATTATTGGGTGGGCATGTTGCGTGGGCAACGCAATAATTTATACAGGGTGGCCAAAACCTGGAAAAGTCAGGGAATTTTGTTGGTTATGGAAAAGTCAGGGAATTTAATTTTCAGTCTGGAAAAAAAATATTTACAAAATTAAGTGCATTTTTTTAAATTATTTGTAATATCGATCAAAATTAACGAATTCTAGTAAAAAAAAATAATCATTATTCTGATTTTAACTCATTTATTTAGAAATTTTTATTTATGGGTATTTGAATTTCCCGCGTAACAAAGCTTATTCAACGAAGCGATTGTGCTTCTTTTGAAACTTGAGATGTGAGATGTCGCTAGAGTGTCTGCATCTGCAGTCAGTCATAGTCATAGAATGCTACAACGCATTTTCGTCTACCGCGCAGTGCTATTATAAGTTATAGAAAAGTTTAGTGTAATCATATGGATATTCTATTAATTGTTATAAATTCTATAAATAATTTTTGTTAAGTTTTTTCAAGCCATTTTATAATATATTTTTCCGTCGACCGTTTATTAATAGGCTATCTTAATGTATAGAAAATCATTCATTAATGACCCCTATTAATGCATGATTTTTTATTAATAAACGATTTATTGGGTGCGTTCACCACATGGAACATAGCATGTATTGCTAACGCTAAGTTGTAGCAAAAAGGTAGACAGAATTGAAAGTCATGCTTTTGACACTTACTAGCTAGGTATATTCACGTAGCATAACTTTAAAATGAATTTGAAAGAATAAAATTCCTCAAATAACATAAAAAACCGCTTACGTTGTCTAACATTAAGTACACTGAACGCACCCACTGAAAACAATTGATGACAAAACTTATTGATTTTCTGACGTAAAATTTGACGTTCGGTCAACCATTACTAACCTAAAAAAATTTTGTCATGGAATAAAATTAGATTTTCCATTTAAGTAAGATACGGTCAACGAAAAAATATTGTAACTAACACGTGTGTTAATTGGCGATTAATGATCTCAACAATTAACGCGTTCGCTACGCTCACGCGTTAAAATGTCTCGATCATTAATCGCCCTCATTAACACACTTGATAGTTAAATAACTATTAATTTATTTGAAGATATGTGATTTTGTTGCATTTTTGTATATTTAATTAAACAACTTATACCGTTCTTATGGTATTGTTATTACTTCTGATTATAATGAGGCTGGGACTCATTTTATCTTTCCTATTAAACCGATTTCAATTAATATTTTGCGATTCACAAAACTTAAATCTTTATATTTAAGAAATATGTCACGGAAAAATGGAAAAAATTCTCTGGAAAACCTGGAAAAGTCATGGAAATTGATTCTTATAAAGTTTTGGCCACCCTGTTATACTTTCACTAAAACAGCTAGTGGAAGCATACATCAACTAGACAGTGTATACACTGACTGAAATGTATACTTTAACTGTAACATATAGAAAAAATCATTTACAAATATTTAAATTAGAATTTATTGATTAAAATATTAAAGTGAAACGAAATGTAAGGTAAAAATTATAAGGCTTACGTAAGTTCTTTACTATTATTCTTCAGTCAAGGACAAGCCTGGTAAGCTGCTTTGAATTCTTTTACAAAAAAAAAACTTACATTCTTTTCTATTTTTATATAAATGGAGAATATATGATAAGTGTAAGTTGGAGACGTGGAATGTCATATACGTATTTTCTAATACGTATATGTGGAATGTTAGAGGGTGGTTAGAGATGTAAATGGGAAAGAGAATGAGTTGATAAATATAATGCGAATGTACAGTGTAGATGTTTTGTATGTAAGTGAGAAGTGAGACAATGAGGAAAGGATGTTGTGAGAAAGAAGTAGATGGCATTTTTTTTGTTTTTTTCAGCCGGGCATTCAAGAGAATGAGCATGCATACTATAGGTTAGGTATACTTGTGAGTGAAAAAAAGGAAGCCGTTTGTACGAAGTTATGGCTGTACTTTCTTCGCGAGTTTCTTGGATGTGATTCAAGGTAGGCTACATACGAATCTTCGTTGTGTCCGCTTCAGAGCTGGGCAGTAATTAATTAGTTTTGGTAATTAAATTCTAATTAAATTACTTTCTCCCAAATTGTAATTTGTAATTAATTACAATTGCAACAAGTAAGGGATCCCGGGATACGGGCGCAGCGTAGTTTATCTGCGTTGTGGGTGCAACAACAGGTTACAAATGCAACTTGTCATTGTAAGAATGCAATATGTTGAAAAGTTGAATAAATCCTTGCCCGAATGTGAATCTAATTTTGATTGTAATATAAATGAAGTTTGGATGAAATTTAAGGATTCCCCCTCAAATGTGCAAAAGAAGTTTGTGGTGAAAGCAAATTAGGTTATTGTCCGAAAAATGCATGGTGGAATAATCAGGTGAATGAAGCGATTGCTGAGAAAAAGAGGGCATATTTGAAGTTTTTAAATGTTAAGGATTCGCCTGGGCGTTTGCGTGAAGAATGTTTGTTAGAGTATAGAAGGAAGAATAAATGGGTGAAGCAAGTGGTGAGAAAAAGTAAAAAAAATGATTTGATGACTTGTTGAGTGTGAAGAGTAGAAGTGGTTGAGTTGTGAAAGCTGTGAGAAGTGCGAATGGAGAGTTATTGTGGAATGAATGAGATGTGAGGAATAGATGGTGCGAGTATTTTAAAGATTTGTATGAAGGTGAGGTTAAGAGGGATGATTGTGGCAAAACTGGCAGGGGATGTGTCGATCAATTGTTTCCTTTTTGAATGATTGTTGACATGTCACTTGACAAGAACAAGAAAATGTTCTATGGCTTTCTTGATTTAAAGAAGTGTTCTTTGAGATACTTTGTACGAATGAATGGAACCTGGTTAGGAGCGATTCGAGCGTTGTATGAGGGTAGTGAGAAAGATGACTGTGGTATATCTCCGTGGTTGTTTAACTTGTATATCTTGCGTTGAATGTTGATAAATCCACGGTGTGTTAGTATATGAAAAGAGTAAATTGGTGAGTGAGTGCAATCAATGTGTTGGTGGATGGAGTGAAACTGGAGCAGGTGAATGAATTTGTATATTTTGGTAGCATTATGTCGAATGATGGTCGAATTGATCAAGAAATTGAAAGAATTGTGAGTGCGGGATGTAGGTAATGGGTGCTCTGGATACGTTTGCTCGAAACGTAGAAGTATTTAGAGATGTTCGGTTGAGTGTATATAATGGTGTGTTAGTGCCTGCCTTTATGTATGGAAGCGAATGTTGAGCATGGACGGGAAAGCATAAGAAGAGAGTGACTGCCGTGAAAATGAGGTATTTACGAGGTGTATGTGGGTATGTAAGACGGAATCGGAATAATTTGGTGTATGAAGAATGTATGGTTAGAAACAATATGTTGTTAAGAGAGTTGGAGTGAGTCAGTTGAGATAGTTTGGTCCTATAGAGAGAATGACGAGCGAACGGCTTGTAAAGCGTATACAACTTGGTGAAGTTGAGGGTGTTCGATTGCGTGGCTATCCAGTGTGTAAGTGAATGGATGTGGTTGGTAGGGTGCTAAAAGAGAGAAAGTTTCCGAGTGTAGCGAAGGATGATTGTTTCGTAACTATTATTGTGGTCCGGATGCGGTTTTTCGCTACCGAAAATCGGTCACTTTAATATGTTAAGAGTGAGGAATTTTTGTATGATGTACGGTTAGTAAGAATGTTAAAAAGAGTGAGTGATTATTATTGTTATTATTTTCGGTAGACTAAGTGAAACATGCGTGATTTTATGTATGTACGTTACCAGAAATATCTATTCTAAACAGATCAACAACTTGTATTTTGCTGTACAGATGTATTGGTCTGATTTTCTGCCCTATTGGACATTTTATATCCCATTAAGTATCTGTTTCGATACAGCTATTTTATTGGCTACCAAATTTTCGACAGGTCTGCCACGTATGAGGATTTCCATCTATCCACTGTCAACAGATCAGCACCTAAGTTTGTCAACATTGTAGCTACAGAACGGCGGAAACAATGCCAATTTACATTTCTGAATTTGGTAGCTTCAAGAAATCGGTAATCTTCTTAGAAACCTTATACAGAGTATTTATCCCTACAGGTTGGATGGTACACTTTTTATGTCTGTAGTTGATAAAAAACTTTTTGGGAGGCACGTTTTTAGGGCGCAAAGCGACATATTTTCTCACAATTATCACACTCACTCCACATTCCTTGTCGGTAATGCAAAATGACCATCTTTCTTACTTTTGGTATCAATAAGTGAAACGACTAAAATCAATTTTCGATCGTCAACATTAAAAACTTCTAACTTGCACAATTCATCTATTCGGCACGTCCCATATTACCCCATTATAGCAACTACCTGTAATTACGAACCCTGAATTCTTATGTTTTGTATCAGAATAACAACTTAAAATTGAAGCCATTTGTATACTACAATTTGTTTAATCGTAGTGTACGTAATATCTTAAAACAGTTGATTTTGTTAAAGAAATCTGACAAAAACTGGTTTCAAAATCGTTTAGGTCTGTTAAAGTCTGTTCTCAGTTTAATCCCAGTGACAAAATATTTCATCTATGAACAGAAAGTTTAAACATAGACTAATCTTACTGTATAGTATTAATTAGTCTATGGTTTAAATTAACTTTCAAGTTCATGATGCAAATCAAATTAGGTACTTGCACGTATTGTTAATTAAAAGAATTGTAAATGTTATCACATATTTAATTAAAATTGTTAACAATTTCATTATATAATAAATTAAATATAATATTATAAAATTAACAATAAAGTATTAAAATATTATGTATGAATTAATTCTTTTTCTTTAGAACTGGTACTCTCACACCCATTAATTCGCACAGTGCGTTTCGTACTGGCCGTATTTCCTCCACAGGTTTTTCCCAGTTCGTATCACTGAGTAGACTCATAACTTCATCTACATTATCTTGTGGAATAGTGCTACTTTCTCCATAGACCAATAACGCTTCATATAAACGAGTGGAAGTTGCTTTCCGGACATAAGTATGACGATGACACAACAAAATGGACAGTTGTACTAGAGCAATACCGCAAACATCACGTGGAACCTAAAGCAGTATTATAAATTAATGAAAAGAACTGATGTAGGGGGCACAAAATCACTCTCCATTGTAAATATTAAACAACTTTTTCCAATACAATCAATAACATAAACAATAAAGTGCATAGACTGTTTCGCAAAATCAGTTTATACAATGTAACTGGTTTTGATTGCAACAGAAAAATATGAATTTAACAAAAAAAAAAATATTTTTTAGAAAAAAAATTGGATTACAAAATAATTGCACACATACGAGCTATACCGGAGTCTACTTTTTTTTCGAATATAGGAAATTCATCGTTACAATTTTGATTTGGCGATATCTCTACCTATGAATTTTAGAAAAAAAAGTGTAATGAAGAAAAATGTTCAGAATGAAAAACTGCATCGATTTAGTACCAAGTTTGTTGTTCAATTGTTTATGCATTAGTTAAAGAAAATACACGAATTATGGCAATTACCAGAGTGCCATGAAAAATAAAACAATTTGTTTGTTGTTTCTGACATATCTGCCAGATTTGACATTTCTAATAATAATAACAATATATGAAAAGAAATGTCGGATATGTCAGAAACAACAAACAAATTATTTTTTTATTTTTCATGGCACTCTGATAATGTTTTTAAATCGTGTATTTTCTTTTGCTTCTAACTCGTACATAAGAAACAATTGAACAAAAAACATGGTATTCAAATTCTAAATTTAATAGGTAACGAGATGTCACCGAAACATAATTTTAACATTGAATATCCTATGTTCGGAAAAAAGTAGACACCTGGTATATTCGGCCACTTTATAATTTCTGCTAAAATATCCCTTTAGTATATCATTACTTGCTGAATATACCTATTTTTTATTAAATTCATAACTTCTATTTTAGATTAACCCTTAATTTGACTACTATATGACGATTTAAATTTATTTGTATCTCTGAAACGATTGTTTTTTGATTAATAGTACGTTTTATAATTCATATCTTCTCAAATTTGTTAATGTTATATATCCACGTGTAGCTTTAAAATGGTTCGAGATATGTACAGTAATTTTTTAAAAGATTTTCAATCGAGGTCATCTACGAAATGAATAAGGGAGTATCATAATTTTTGAAAATTTTATATATTAATCTATGTGAGATACGTATTTTTTATTTTTAGTATAAAGTATTATTTACTGAAAAAAAAAAAACTGAGTAAATATTAAACATTACCGGAAGTATGACGTATGTAGAATATGTAGATTGTAGCATGACAAGCGTTAGTAATTAAACAATGATAGTTATACTATGTTTCAATGGCACAGAAAGAGACAAAATATAATTGGAACGCTTAACATTCAAAGTGTCAGTTTACCCACTATTTAAAATTTTACTTTATTGTGAATCAACGAGCACTCCACGATGATCTTATTCCACATTTTTTTTACGTAAATATAAAATAGGAGTTTATTTAAGTGGTAAGTTTTCTCGTGTTAATATAATGTAATCAATGTTTGTCTGCCGAAATAGCAGTTAGTTCCACATCTAATTCTTTCTGGTCTCAAATATTTATCTATATTTCACTAATAGATTATTATATTAATAGTTGACTAAATTGTAATAATTAAAATACAGATCGAAACTTGATTTAAACTTTAATAAAATAACATGCAGCTGTCAGCCGTGCCAGCTGCCATTTTTAACCTCTAAACAGACACTCGCGAAGTAATGCCATTTAGCGTCCATCTTGAGAGATAACCAGGGCCAGATACGTCATACCCGGATTTATTTGTAGCGACCGTTTTGAACATGGGGTACTTTTAATTTCGATTTTTAATTACAAGATAATATAAATTTGACTTTTATATTTACTATTAGGCTACTTATATACTTTTAGTATACATTATCAAAACATTTAAATTTCACTTAGTGATACTCAATACGAATTTTTGAAAGACGCGTATTATATCCATCCTTATCGCACACGCTTCTAGTCATTGTACATGAGATATAAATGTATATGTGTATTTGTTAATTCGTCCATGAAATAGATAACTTTAATCGGACTTCTTTAAAAAAAAGTCTGTAGAACTCCATCGAAAGTGAAAGAGGTAAAACATGTTTTATGATGAAAAAAATATGTCAAAATGAACAGTTACTGATATCAAGCCTGTTTTACATTTGTCAATTTCAAGAACTTTGCGAAGTTCAATAAATTGAACTTAAATTGTGCAATAAATTTACTAATAACGGCTATGTTAGTTGTTATTTACATAGATGTCACAATTGTCATATGTCATAATTTTTCATTCAAAATTTCAAAATATTCTGATGGATAGGAAATCATGATGTTTTGAATGAAAAATTATGATACTTGACACATATGTACATTATTACTAGCTGTCATTCTGAGACGGGCCCCCATATCTGCTTGCAAAGGCCAACAAAGTCACATGACTACTCACGCTCTATGCAACATAAAATGAAAATGGTGAGAGGTATTGTGCTGGCCACAACAGATTTTTTTTTTCATATTGAAATATAGTGAAAATGATTAGGCAGAAGACGCACGTCATCAACCTGAAAAAACCTTATAAATGAAATATAACTTGTACAAATTATTCGTTATTTATTTTTAAAAGAAGAAGAAAAAAGTACTAGTATTAAGTAATGCATATATTAATGATATTTACAATTATTTCTAGGTCAATCGTTATTCATTCCTTCTACGAAATATAAAAATATTTTAAATAATTGTAGTTTATTTTCCTACCATACGTTAGCACTACTGAGAATGACTATATTCTGTAAAATAATATTATATTCCCCAAAAGGAATATGGATTGACTTAGAAATAATTGTAAATTCATTAATATATACATTACTTAATACTAGTACTTTTTTCTTCTTCGTTTAAAAATAAGTAACAACTAATAATTTCTGCAAGTTATATTTCATTTTAAAAGGTTTTTTCAGGTTGATGACGTACGTCTTCTGCCTGCTCATTTTCACTATATCAAGTCATTGGCCATATAATTAAATTGCCATGTTGGTATGTTATTTAAATTACTAGAAAGCAGTAAAACTTTAAAAGAAAAATAGAACATGCTCTATATCTAGCTTGTTCAACGGCTTATTTAGAACTTAAAATTGACAAGTGTAATCTTTTGGTGACAACGGTAACGCCTATATTAAGGGAAAAAGTCCATCGAAACGTTGGATATTAAATAAAAATACAGAACATGAACTAAAAGGTTGTATAATTTTAATTGTATTATGAGTTCTGAAAGATTTTTTAATAATTTAAATAAATTTTATTTTTATAGTGCTTCGATTTTATAATTTCTTTTGAAAATGTTCGAAAAATAAGCGAATTAAAGAAAATTAACATAATGTACATTAAAAAGTGCCGTATTAAAGAATGTACAAATACAACAAAAATTCAAGACATTCCATAATTTTTGGCAAAAAAAAATTTGATCGAACGTTTGGAAAAAGTAATTTAAATATATCGGAAAGCTCTACTCTGATAAATAAATATGATTGCTCCTTGCATTTCATAAAGAGTAATTATAATACAATTTTGCAGGTATCTAGTTTTAAGACAATACGGTCATGTACGATTTTTCATTTATAACTTTAACCGATAGACTAATAAAAATATTAGACACGTATTTTTTTTATTTTCGTCAAATCGATCTTTAATAATGAAAAAATTGTAATTAAAAATGATATCGTTAAAAGAGCAGCTGATTTACCCCGCCTGGTCCCGCGCCCATACTAGGTTCTAAACATCAAGTAACATTTAAGATAAACCTGGAATTTACAAAAGTGAACATGTGGGTGACGTTTTGTGAATATTCTGCAATATACATATTGGGATATTTCATTACGCAGAGATGGCGTTATGTACCAATGTCAAACCTTCAATAAGGGATCACATTTGTGTAACTTCTATAAGCGTATTATTGCTGTCAATAGTTTTCATTTATTCTTCTTGAATTTTGACCTTTCTCTCAGTGTTTATTATAGGTAGAGTATATTGCCTTGTATCCTGTTTTATTAATTGTAGCGGTAGATTGATTATTATTTTTCATTTTTAAAACTTTAGTTAGTAGTTGTTAGGTTATGTTCACAGTTTTATTTGTTCCTACGGGCAGTTTTACAGCACATATTGGATAATAGTAGTTTAATTAATTGTAAATATTAGTTCTATTATCTATTTTCCACTATATAAACTACGTGCGTATGTAAAAACATACGAATGAAATAAAATTGCTCCCTTGTTTTTAGTTTTAAATTTTTCCACTAGGTTCGCATTTGAAATATCCCAATTCAGTGTCTCACATGCATTACAACTTATAGCGAGCGTCTAATCACAATTTTTTACAAAATGAAAGCAACACAGCTGATGTGACGCCTGGATAACTTCAGGCCAAATGAAAATTATATTTATAAAAATGAATAAAATGACATTATATTAATAATATATTAAAGCATTTCTTTCAAATGTTTAGATATGTAATTCTCAATTTGTAGTCTATATATTTTTTTTCTTTTAGACATTCTGTGTTTATATGATAAGTCTCTATGAAATGAGTCCGAACTTGCAGTGTAAACCGCTGACGTCACAACATGGCTGGTTTTTGCAACTTTTTAAAAATTTCCTACTTTAAAACGATTTTATACAATAAAAAATGTAAATAAAAAAAAATTAATCCTAAAGAACGATGAATCAGACTATTTGTTCGATTTAAAGGATTTTTTTTTTCATGACCTCATTATTCACAGTATTTAAAAAAGAAATTTTAAGTTTCAATAATTTCACTAATATTTATCCCTGCAGACCGCAGTTTCAAGTCAGAATTGTCGTAAGTCTAGTTATGCCACAAATAGTAATTAATCACGAATTTATTACTCATTACCCCTCAACTATGTTTCTTGATGTAGGATTCGACTTAACAAACTTATAAATTGTGTTAATTTGAACTGATAAAAATAATTTGGGTCAAAAAACACTCATTCAAAATGTAAACAAATCTGTCCGTCATGACAGATATGAGCATACAGCGCCGCCAACAGAATCTGCGGGTCCCAATAAAAGCCGAATTCTCCATTAATCTGTTGATTACTAATCATCTGATTAAAATATCACGCAACGTTTGTTCTAATTCACCAGCTTGATTTTTGTATCAAATAATAATGATCAACATATTCATAGTTTTGTTTTGGTTTTTGACAGATATGATTGTCATGTAACTTTATTTGTGAAATTTGTACTTTCCGTTTCCGGAAATTGAAACTTTTTTCCATTATATTTAAAATAATTGAGTTATTAAAAAAGAATAGACCGATAAATCAGCCTGTATACATATTCCCTTTCAGTGAGTACAGAATATAAATAATAAAAATTGATAAACATAATAATTTTGTTCTCGGTTACTATAAAATGTACAAAATTCACAAACAAAAAGTTGTTTCCACGTCCGTCTTCAACAAATAGCAGAAACTACAATAATGCGTGCTTATCGATCGACAAATGTTTTTCACAATTACTTTGATTGAGAATCATAACATCAAAATGTGTATATCCTCAATTTTTTTTACCATTTTTTAACACCCTATAGATAAAATGTAGGTAAGCTCTATTCGTGGAAAAAGTTATTTAATAAATATGTTATTTTCCCATTTACATAAATAACTATTAATTATATTTTATACATACTTGTAAAATTTGACATAAAGCGCCAATTCCATCAATTAACTTGTAAATATCTCGGCATCCTGATATTTCTATTTGAATTAATTTTAAAAATTGTGGGATGAATTTAGAATTACTGTCGTCTATAATGCATTGAATGCATCCAGAACCCATTAATTTTTCAAAAAATCTAAAGATAGATATTGTAATTCTGTCAATTTTTTGATATTTTGTAAAAATCTCCAATATGACATCGCAAATTCGGGAAATTTCTTTTTCATTTTTGTTATCTTTTATAGAATTTAAATAGGTAAAAAATGAAGCACTTGATGTTTTCACCTAGAAAAAAGGAATATTAGTTTATAAATTACATTTATTACAGTACAAGTGAAGAAAAAAAAAATTTTGCTCACGCGTGTATCACCAAAGGCAGACATGTGAGCAAATTTGTTTTTTCACAAGTGCTGTCTGTACCTATAGGAGTTATATTTAATCCTGCTTTAAATATTAAAATTTGTAATATTTGCTATTAATTTGTGTATGATTATGAAAGGAGTGGCATCAACATAGACGGCTATAGTTCGTGTAAAATGAACATTCGCAAATGTTAAAAAAATATTTCAAAATCTTTTATAAATTGTGAAAATAAGTTATTGTTCTATGTTTTCATGCAAATTACCAAGTATTCAATAATTTTTATGAATTATACGGTAGTTTGCCTACTTTTGGCAATGAGAAAGAGAAGCGAAAATATTTTCGCACACTGCTTTCGCCCACCCGTTGCCATAGGGATAACTTGTGTGGACAAAACAGAAGGTTTTAAGTTCTAGATCCAAGTATACAGCTCGCCCAGCTTTAGGAACTCATTTGAGTTGCACAAAAGATAGCATGTGATAGCACAATGACAAAAGAAAGCACTTTAGAGAGCACTGTAGCATTACTGTAAATTAAAGATAGTCTTATTCCCGGTTTTATAAAATAAATTAATCTATGATTAAATTTTACTTTTACTGTAAATTGAACAAATGCAACGCGATTTTTTACAGCAATGATTTTAATGTCATAAGAACATGGAAACTGATTAGAATTTGTCCACATAATTAAATTTACTTTGGAAGTAAATTTATCTGATTTTTTATTAAACTGGCCATTAAAGTAATTTTAATTAAAGTCTTAGTGAACCTGATTATGAAAACGGCGCTAAGATGTGTTCATTTATTCCATACATCATTCTTATTAAAATTGTCATATTTAAATTAAATTAATACAAAATCACTAGATGTCATATTGCTTATTTCCCATCGCCTATAGTAAATTTGTGCGTAAAATGACAGAAAATATGTACGTGCAAGAACGAACTTAATAATTCCGATGAAGAAGTTTGACATAAGCAACATAATTTTGAGTGTTCTTTACGATAACTTCAATGTCCGAAGGCGAAGGTTAGCAATATTAAATGTCAGACTGACATTTAAACATAACTTATAAAAATAAATATTTCTTTCATTTTCACAATTTTTCGTTTTCAAATAAAATTTAATATGTACCTCGGCACTGAAATTCCTTTTTACCGATCCTACAAGTCTCAACAAATAAATTCCACACTAATAAAAAATAGAACTTCAGTGCCTTGATACATAAATTAATGTTTAGTTTACACTTTAAAGCCCATGTTTACACTGAGACAAAATTACACAGCCTATTAGAGAACAAAAAAGTTTAGAGAAGAGGTAAGGAGGCGGTAAGTAAATAAAAAATAAAAGTTTTCTTTAAAAATGACAAAAAAAATATGTCTAAATAATTTTCAAATTTCTTTTTTCATTTTGTACTTCGATCGTGCAAAAAATGTAATAAGTATTGTGGTCAGTAAGTGCTATTCTATCGGTATCAGATGATTATATTTGTTGAGTTACGTTTTTTAGCTTACTTCATTATAAAAATATAGAAATTACTTACTAGAGTTTCTGTTAGACCTCCTATACTAACAATGAGCCCCAATAATAAATTGTACGTGTAATCTTCAAATGATAATAAACGTACAAATTTGGGGAAAGTAATTGCTTCTGAATTCCAGTTCAGTATTTCGCAATCCGACGGAGGAAATATAAGCTGTAATTCACTATGATACGGAATGTTTGGAACTACAGGATAGCTACAAAAAGAAACTATGTAAAGATTTGTCAATAAATCAATAATATTTTAAAAATAACATTCATTTTATATAATTTTTGCTTCAATATCCATAAAACTATATAAAATACTACCAGGAATTAACGTACGAAAACATCTTTTTTAAATTAATATATGCACTGACCGGCACGGAAAACTGATCATTTTTCGTTCTAGATAATTGTTGCTATCTCTGTTACTTTCTATAATTATGAGTTATTTTTAATTAGGGTGTATAAAAGATTAATTTGCATTATTAAAATATAATTTTGGGTATCTAGCTACGCAACGACTTCTTCCATCTTCATTAATGTGACCATGGAAGCTACGGTTTTTGTTCGCAGTAACATTTCGATCGTATTAAAATGACAAATAAATAATAAAACAAGGGACTAGAAAAAAAAATAAACTAATATACACAATAAATATATATTTTTTCTTCAAGTGTACAATAATATTCATATTATGCTACTATACACACACTATAGAAGATATTCATTTTATTACTAGTACAACAATGTTGTTCATTATTGTACTAGTAAAAAAATGTTCTTCTTAGCTCACCGCTGGCGGCAGCAGTCGTCACAGCAACACAGACTATATTGAAAAATTGTTATTTGACAGTTGTATCGTTTGTGTTTTGTATTGTACACAGCCAACTATGGCTGAAATTGCAAACTCTATAATTAAAACAATTCCAGAAAAATATAAAAAAAAATCCCCAGTTTTCTTTGAAACACTTGAAGAAAAAATAGTATATGTTATTCGGAGCAGAACGCCCTTTTTGTGTTTTACCCAGCTTGTCTGGCCTCGGCTAGCGCCTCGGCCGCAATAGCTGGGTTCAACACAAAAAGACCGCTTTCTACTCCTAATAACATAATATACTATTATTAATTTCATTATTCCGTCACAACAGGCAAATAATATAAATATTGGAGTAAATATCATATTTTCAAAAAGTAATGAAATGTGAGGGCGAGGAATTCTAAGTTAATACACAGCAATAATATTTTGTACTAAATACTCAAATATAAATTTTATACAATTAAATGGGCTATTTTCCGTGCCGGTCAGCGTAGTTTTAAGGTAATTGCTACTCATATACAATTATTAACATTGAATTTTTGATGAAACTTAGAATATAAGTTCTGTAGTTCTGTTCAAATAACATGTATGTAAATTTTTAAATTACTGCAACACCGCCTATAGCCAGATATACAGTGTATTGTCAAAATCGATCTTGAAATGTAAGTTTAAGGAGAAAAGATAATAAAGAAAGAAACAATATACTGCCATTCGCCGTTTTCTAATTTATTTCCATTTCTAAAATAAGACTCAAGAAGAAAAGTATTGATTTCTTTAGATAACATATTTGGCAATATCTCGTGTCAAATTAACATTTAATTATATTCGCCGTCAAATGAGTATGGACTGATGCTCAACTTTTTCCCTTCTCCACACCCTGTCTCTTGCCATGCCGTGTTGCCGTTTTTTCGTAACTTAGCATTTCCAACGTGCCCAGTGAATTGGCAACAGTGTTGAAATCCCAGTCCCATACTTATTTGACGTCAACTATAAACACTTATAAATTAAGATATATGTTTCTTTGTTCATAGCATACTCCGAGTTGAGTTTTTTTTAACACACTGTATTTGTAAAAATATAATATGTATTCTTACGGGAAAAAGGTACTTCCGTCAAACTAAATTAACTTTTTGTAATAGAAATAACATTTAAAAAAGTTATAATTAAAGCATATTTTAAATATACTGTTGCACTACTAATTACGACAAAAAATTAATAAAAGAAATAGGCATGGTTCAATTGTGCGCGCAAGAGCAAGATATTTAAATATTAAAAAGTATTTTATTGCAATTTATTTTATTATCTTATTTTTGTCTTTTTTATGATTACTATGCAGATTATTTATTTTTATTACAAAAAAAGTTTACAAAAAACTAAAACCAGAAATTCAATATGACGTGAGGTTATCAGCTGGTCGCTGCGCGGAGCGTGCGCAGATTGTATACGACTACGTATTCAAATGGAGTATGTGACCAAATTTTTATATTTACATGTATGTGTATATACACTAGATAAAAAACAAAATACCCGTATTTTTTTAAATCGATTAATTATATGTACTTTACGAGAAAATAATTATTAAAAATTTAGGGAAGGGATGTGACGTGAGCATGGTAGGATTGTGGAAGAAGACGAACAGACTGGGAGGAAAAAAGATAGTTATAGTCAGGTGTCGCCATACTATAACCTACCACAACATAATCGTGACGCTGATCTATACCTCTTTCACTCCCAGTCTATCTGTCTTCTTCCACGATCCCTAACATGCTCACGCCACATCCCTTCCCCAAATTTTTAATAATCATAGCATCCCCTCTTCGAAACATTAAATTGCTAATAAAATTATTTATTATTATTACAAACTAATGTTTAGTTATATAACGAGAAGGTATAGTGGTTATTTTTATATTTTGTGACATATATTGAAATTCGAATATGGTCACATACCACATTATGAATATTTTGATTGACATAGTAGGGTAGCAACTACCTTAAGCACAAATTTAAATATTGTTTTTGTACTTTAATTTTGGTCGATCTACTCTAGAAAACTCAATACAATCACTAGCGAAAATAAATATATGTTACATAATTTTATCGCAAATATAAAATTTGTAATTATAACATTATAATTTCGAAGAGATATTAAATGCTAGCTATTTACTTTTTTATTTAATTTAACAAAATACGTTTACTTTCAATAGTTTTCCGGCAAAAAATACGGATTGCAATTTTAAAGTATATTAATATAAAATGATAAATTATACAGTATTTATAATTGAATTTTTTAATTGAAAAATACATGTTTGCCAAATGCCAAATGACGTCACGTGCCAAGCGGGGTCACATAGCGAAGTTGGTTTATTGGTTGATGGTGTTTGTGCGCATGCCTGTGTTTTATCAAGTATTTGAAAAGAAAACAAGATAATAAAATGGATATAGTTAAAACAGGCCCAGTTGCAAAAAACATTGTTAACTTTAATCACGTTGTTAATTTTGACATGGCTTATTTTCAGTAATAATATAACAAGAGAGTGAGAATAAATTGAAAATAATTTGACAGATCCATTTGGCAATAGCCACTCAAGCCCTTCGGGCTTTCGTGACTATTGCCTGGCAACAAGTTTGAGAAAGAAACTGGAGAATTATTTTCTAATTTATCGAACTCTCGAATTATATTTAATTAGATTATTTTTTGATCTACAAATTTGTTTCAAACGGTAAGACACAGTTTTCATGTGACGCCATCTACTGTCGTTATTAATTAGCTTCATTTATTTACACAGTACAGTTGGTAAGTCTGTTTTGACAACTAGAACACAATTACTTTGACAAGGCCAAATGCCAAATAATTATGAATAATCAGGATTTGATTTATGCCATTTGTCAACAAAAACAAAAGCTACAGAGATTATTCCCGGGAATAAACTCTAGAGCTTTATTCTCAGTATAATAATGACAGGATTGGTTAAAACACAAACACGTGACAAAAAAGAAACATTTCATTGGTTTAAAGAAATGTCAAAAAATAATCAAATGTATTTTTGATACATATCTATAGTTACTATGTGTAGTTAAACACATGATCAGCTATAGTTTGGTTCACGAAAGATAAATATTCAATATTTATAAGCCGTCTAATATAATATTACTTGCAGATAACTTCACGTCATTTCGTATGCATAGGCGAGTTCCATAAAATATTTATGGATACATTTTAACTGAAAAAACTTATTTGAAAATTATGTTTCTTTTTAAATAATGCCTTTCGCAAAGATTTATGTTCATCACCTGTTTTTGCAAAACAAAAAAAAAACCTAGACTTGACATAAACCATGGAATAATAATTTGATTTAAACGTCAACGTCACTGAGTACATATTAGCACAGAGGGCAGTGTAATAGATAATTAGATATCTATAGTTAAATTCACTTGACACAACTGTTTCTATCTTATGATCATCAAGATTTCTCTCTCGCTGGGACTAGCCAATGTCTAGCTGGGTCCGTTACATCATGCGATGACGTCATAGCACAATGCAAAATACTTTTGCATTTTTGTCTCGTTCTATTATGTTTTATGCAAAATAAAAAAAAATAAGGGCCTAATATTTTCATCTCTAGATTAACATATAAAAACCCTTATACAAAGATACAGTGTGTTTAATAAAACTCCTAACTCGGAGTAAGCTACGGACAGAAAAACACATATCTGATTACTATTCAATTCAAAAGTCAAGTTGTCAAAATCTATCTTGAAATGTAATTTTAAGGAGAAAAGATAATAAAGAAGAATACAGTATATTGCCATTCGCCATTTTTAATTTGTTTCCATTTCTAAAATAAAATTTAAACTGAAAAGCTTTGATTTCTTTAGATACATTTTTTGGCAATATGTCATGTCAAATTGACATTTAATTAAATTTTTTTAAATTGACATACGTTTCTTTGCTCATAGCCTACTCAGAATTAGGTTTTTTTTTTTAATACACTGACTGTATTTATCAAAATGTACTTCAATAACGAGAAGGTAATTTACTATTCATTTACCTTATACATATAATTTATTAACTAAACATGTATAGGTACTTCTTTTTATTAAGGTATATTGTAAAAATAAATTACTAACTTATGAATTAAACTGGAAAATGTTTTTCCAGCAAGTGCCCTAGTACGGTCTATTTTTTCCACTGCTTGCTGTGCTACTCCTGCCATAATTTTGCTAACCAGATCTTTCTTTAAAAGAGAAGGATTTGACTTAGATAGTAGAATTGTCATGGATTGAATTCCAGACATAGCTGCTTCGCGGACCCAAGCACCTATATCACCGCGATTATCCTGAGTATATTCATTGAAACCATTCAAAAATGTTTCGTATATTTTCTCCACAGTTTCAGGATCTACAAAGAAATAAAACAAGAAATAATTATTACATTTCATGTATTCATGATTTCAAATATTTGTTGGCAAATTTAATAAACACATTTATCGTTGGTTAAGAGTCCATTCACACGAGAACAAAAATATCTGATGTGGCCAACAAATGACCTCTCGCCAATTTCATGTTTAAAATATCAATGAGCTTTAAGTAAAGTATCACTTCCGGTTAATCGTTTGTAAACAAAATCTAATTTGTTGTTCCAGTAAATAGGAAAGTCTGTAATGCGAAATTTTGGATTATATTTTATTTTTCCTCGAAAATCTGTTAAGAGCTCCAAATCAAGTACCACTTCCGGTTTATCATATATAGCCCATATCTAAATGTTGTTTCAAATTATATAGGAGTTTTAAATACCAAATTTGAGAAGTTTTGGATCATATTTTAACATATTTTTCAAGAAAATCTGTTTACAGCTCCCAGTAAAGTATCACTTCCGGTACATCAATTTTAGAAAAAAATCTAAGATGTCGAACTCATTAATACAAAAGTCTTAAATACCAAATTTGAAAAGTTTTGGATTATATCAATATATTTTTCACGAAAATCTGTTCAAAGCTTCAAGTAAAGTATCACTTCCGGTTTTACCCAAAATCTAATATGTTGTTTCCATTGACATAAAAGTCTAAAATATTAAATTGAAAAGCTTTCGATTATATTTTAATATAGTTTTTCATTAAAAACTTTTATGGGCTTCAAGTAAAATATCACTTCTGATTGTCCAATATTACACAAAATATCATCAACTCTTAAGAAAGCTTAAATACGGAAAATAGAAAGTTTTGGAAGTTTGATGTTATTGTGGAAGAAAAATCGTCACACACACACACACACACGCACACAGATATCATTGTAAAAATAGCAAAAACGTGTTGTGGGTGGTTTATTCAATGAAAACCGTATAGAATGTGTCGCGTTAATAATTTGAAAAAATCTAAAATCCCGTTTGTGTATTATGGCCTAAATTACCACTCAAATTAGGAAAAACTATATTTTTAAGTAATTAGGAATCTTTTCGTACAGTTTTTTGGATTTAGTAATCTTTCTACCTTAAAATAAATGAAATGAATTTTTATAAGAGGTAATGAAAGAAGAATAATTGGTTTGTGCAGCCAATTATACAAGCTTTCTTTTAGGCTCGACATTTTTGAATTGCTCCTCCGAATTAAACAATAGAGTATGTGTGATTGCAATTAAATTTATCCTCATTATTAGAAGAAACAGTGCTATTCGAATTTACTTCACAGATGTCGTGAAGAGGAATAGGAAATTCGACCGTTGTTTAACTGAATGAAGCACAAGCATCATTGCTCTCCTCAAAACCAGTGAACCTATGAGAGCAGGCGGGCAAAGCTCAACGTAGATGGCAGCATGCTAGCCATGTACTGATGCCGCGGATAATTTTGAATGACTTCACTGACGGTGACAATATATTTTATTGTGTTTCTGTTGCTAAAAGTACAATTATAAAGTCAAATCCACATGAAACAAAGTTAATTATTATGATTTTTACCAGCTGTAAAACTAAAAATTCATTTTTCTCAAAATGATCTGCACAAACAAATACTCATTTTGTATTTGAGCTTAAATTGTATTATTCTTTTCTTTTTTCATCTTTTAGGAAACTATTAAGATTACTTATTTGCATATACCTACTACAAGAACGCATTTTTTTAAAGACGAATTCAAGTAACCTAAACTATCTGTCACTTTTAATAATGGATTCTCCAATTATGAGTTTGTGTTAGCGCGTGCCTACTAAAGTGCACAAATTTTAGTACATAGTTCCACAGAGTACATGGCTAGTGTGGCGCCATATTTACACTATATACCACCGCCTGTTCCCATTACATTAAAAGAGATACTCATAAAAGTGAGATGTACATAGGGCGCAGTTGACTTTTAGTGTAGGTGGGTGAATTTAAACATTTAAATTTAAAATTTGTCAACAAATACATGTACAATAAAACCTTAGGAAATATGTGGTACGATAACATTTGTGACGATGTATTAAAACATACATACATAAAATCACACATGTTAGATTTTAACTGTTGGTTAAATTGACAATATCCTATCGAAACGAAAAGTATAAATAAAATGATTTTATTTTGATTTTAGAAATAAATGCTTCAAATAAAAGTTTTAGAGAATTAATTTATGCGTCTAGCACATCAAGTATTATTAAATTAGCCCTTTGTATAAGCGAGATATGTAAATTTAAAAATTATATACTTTTTTGTTTTTGTAATAAAGCTTGCTATGGATTAAGACAAAAACATAAAAAAAATGTTCATGTCAAATTATGTTAAATACGTGCAATTTTATGATTCGTACAATAACAAATATTATATTTTTATTGTGAAATTAGTCATATTCATTGTTGTAATCAAATATTTCTTTGTTGTAATCAAAACTCTCTTTAAAAATAACCGGGTTAGATTAATGTTAATTTAAGAATGATAGTAGTAAATGAATTATTTTTTGCTCTATATCAAAATATTTCTCGGGCTTGGCTTAAGCCTGTCAATATTTTGTAATTTAATTATTAAAAAAATATGTATAGTTTAATAATCGTACAAGGAAGTCATGTGGTGTCCACATCAGATTTTTTGTTTTTGTAATAAAGCTTGCTATGGATTAGGACAAAAACAAAAAAAATGTTCATGTCAAATTACGTTAAATACGTGCAATTTTATGATTCGTACAATAACAAATATTATATTTATACACATATGTTATGAAAAATATAAGTAAAAAGTAAAATATTTTCATCAGTCAGACCAGCAAAATAAATGTAAGATTTTTGAATGTGTTTTACCTACATGTAACCTACATGTAGGTATACAATATTCTTTTTTCTACGCTATAAATTTTTAACTAAAAATACTAAGACAAAAAGTAAAAACATTTTAAAAAGTAACAATATTTACACTATGAAACAACAATATATTTTGTAGATGTGTACTCGTAATTTATTTAAGAATAATGTTCTTACTTACCTAAATCTCGTTCAGATCCTACAGTAAATGAGACTTGGGACAAAGCTTTTAAAGCATCTCTACGGCATTCAGCCCATTTAAGTGTACTTTCAGTTATTTCTGTAGTTTTAATAATTGATTCTATGATTTGGCCTGCGTTTTCTTCTAGCATAAAAAACGGTAGTGATCCTTAAAAAACATATGTATTATTTATACACATATTATTAACATCTACAAACAACTAATTAATCCTCACCAAGAGCTAAGAGATGCCCCATCCGTATGATTTTATTATTTTCTTTTAACTGATCAATATAATACTGAACGACAACAGTATAATTTCTATCCTGCTTCATATTTTTGTAATACTCATTGAAGAACGCAGGTAAAGCATCAATTGCAGCAGTGCGAATTGTTGGAACCTCATAGGTTAAACATTCATTTAGTAAGTTTAACCAGTCTTCTAAAATAATAAAGAATAAATAAATAAAATATATTCTAGTTTTTATGCATATACATTTACTTCACCCTAATGTTTGATATAGCATAACTTGTGATTAGTAAATTTGAATAGTTAACGAATGTAACAAATTTTAACAGTTTATTGTGGTCATTTCGCGCGAAAATAGTAATTAACTATCACGTGTGTTAATAAAAGAGATTAATAACGAAGATGTATTAACGCGTGAGCGCAGCTCATGCATTAATGGTCGAAATTATTAATTGCCTATTAACACACGTGTTACAATATTTTCTCGTTGATCCCCTATACCTACAAGCTTCATAACAACGCAATGCGTCGTTTTTGAGTTTACATCGGTTCTCAAAACTACTAATCGAGAATGAGTCTGAGGATGTTGAAACCTCAAAAACGACACATGGCGTCGTGACGTTCACGGAATAGAAAAAATTTGCTTCGTATAAAAGTTTTATGCCCGATTTATTAAAAAAATTACTTATAACTAAATTTAACATGTTAAATTTTGACATATGTCAAATGGGGAAGTTTAGCGTGATTGAAATTACATGTGAAATATTTTTTAATCGTAAATATATGAATTTTAGTAATTGTTAAAATTATGTTCCCATTTATTTATAATTAATTATTTATCATATAACTTTTGTGACGTCATAAGTGACTTATGCGCATACCTGGAAAGGGTGGTGAGACCTAACTTTTTGAACGTATGTTAAGGCATTACACTACACACTGCTGGCTAGTTCACGTGGGTTTGTTTACGTTTTCGCGTTTTTAATATTGAATACAATAATACACTAAATGAAATAAATAGAACCAGTCGTTTGCACAAGAACAACAACAAAACTATAATAATCACAACACAGAATTGTCACTGCTTATAAACGTCAAAACAAGTGGATGCCATTTTCAAAACTTCTTGTTGCCATGTGAACCCAGCGCGTACCTACTTAAGTAGAACATACTTTCTCCGTGAACTTCTGTGACGTCACTATTTTAGGTTTCATTTTTTGAGAAATCTAGGCATCTTTGAGTGAAATACAATATAGAATATCATTTTTGAAGACATTCTTAATAAAATAAAAAAAATTAAAAAATACACTAAACTTCTTCATTGTGAAAAATTTACAATTATTAGGCCCAGTTGCATACGTTAGGCGCTTTTCTTTTAAATAAAGGTGCAGCATTTATCTCCCTTATCGGTGTTCCTTTTAATGGGGTAGACTACTCTGATCTATCTGCTTACCTCGTTCCTGCCCCCGTAAAGCACCCAGAAAATTTTCGAGTGAACTGATCTCACCTACACATACGCGTGTTTGTTTATGTCATGTATTTAGGTTTGACGTTTTGTTAGATTAGCGGTTTTTGTAAATTTTTAATCATCATTACACATTATGGATTCAGCAGAAATTACACTGTTTGATCCAGAAACAAATAAATTGTATACACTCTACACGTTTATCCAGATGAAAAAAAAAGAGCGGAAGACGGTAACAGGAATATTTAAAACGTAAAATGATGTTAATTTTAAATCGTTTTAGACATGAACTTTGTATATATTCTTCTTGAGCATGCGATAATAATAGAAAGAAACGAAAATAGCGTAGGAAATTCTACTCAAACTTGTAAAAATTAGTCGCTGGCAGGCAGCAAGCATTTCTTCTTGTTCCTTTTATTTCGTTCAGGGGGAGTTGCGGATTAGTTCAGCCGAGTGACTTACCCTTTTCACGTTAGCGGATCATGCAGAGTGTAACCATGGATACGTATCAGAAATACTTTGGAAAATAAGCTTTGTCAAAATTAACAATGTGATTAAAGTTAACATTGTTTTATTCAACTAGGCCTTATTCATATACAGTAAAAAAAAAAAAAGATGTCCGATGAAGGTCATCTACGAATTGTATGAACTAAGTTTACTTAGATTTTATGACGGTACATAAAATACTGTTGTTATTTTATTATTACAAAAATAAATGTATATACATTATATATGCGAGAATATAATTCCTTAGTCACGTGACATGTTTTCCGCCAATCAACATTCAGAATCTCTCTAGCTACGCGTTTATCACAGCGATGATAAAAAACAAGGAAATAAACACCGTATTTATAGTCGTTACTAAGGGATTTGTTTTCTTTATTTATGACATTGACAGTTAATTTTGAGTATAAAAATAAATAATAGCAATAATTCAAACTCTGAAATATTAAATAAAGACAAGCGTGTTATATCTATCCTTATCGCACACGCTTTTGTAGTCATTGTAAATGAGAGAGATAAATGTATGCCAATTTTTTAATTCGTTCATGATACAGATGACCTTGATCGAACATCTTTAAAAAAAAAATTACTGTACAGAGTCATCCAGAATGACTGAACCTTATGCCACGTCCTTATTTTTTGTTTGCCGCATTTGTTGTGATAATGAAATACGACTGACAGAATACATAGGCGTATATATTTCCACTTATTTTCATAATTCCTAGCAGTACGAAAATATGCTTCCAAAATAAACTTGTCATGTTCGTCCGTAAACACCATTCTAACATAACGATTTGAATAAATAATATTTTAATTTTGAAAGATAGAAAACTGTATGCCAAAAAGTGCAAAATACTTAATGCCGCTGACTTTTCCAAATGTCGGTAATATAGGCAACATTATTTGACATTTCCCGTAAATTGACACTATTTTTTTTTCGTAAAAGATAATTTTGATCATAGTCGCGTGACTTTCAATCATTCTGGATCACTCTGCATATAAATCAACAACATTGAGTGTATTGTACGCATAATCAACATAAATTATACAACATAATATACAATCAGTTACTCTCTCAAGTTCGTCCATTCATTTCGATTCACCAGCATGGCTTTTTGGCCAAACGTTCAACTATATCTAATTTATGCGTGTTCACTCAACATGCCTCTGAGGTCCTCGATGTAGTGTACACTGTTTTCTCTAAGGCCTTCGACAAATTAGATTAAAACATTCTTTTACACAAATTAAAATTATTTGGTTGCAATAATATTGTCATTAGTTTTTTTGAAAATTACTTAATGTAACGTTCCATGTATGTTCATTATAACGGATTTGTGAGTAAGCCATTTTGTCCAAGTTCCGGTGTACCACAGGGATCAAACCTTGGCCCCCTGCTGTTCATTTTATTTATTGATGACATTTGTCTATCTGTGAACTGTGATATACTTTTGTATGCGGACGATGTAAAAATTTATTACAAAATTAATTCTACTCAAGATTGTGTTGACTTCCAAAATAATATTACCTAATAACTTTCACACATGGTGTACAAATAACAATCTACCATTAAATATAAATAAATGTAAAATTATGACGTACACACGAAGGAAGTGTTTACTTTACATATTATATCAATGATATCGTTTTAACTCGTTCCAACTTAATTAAAGACTTAGGCATCTTATTCGATTCCGAAGTTAAATTTGCACCCCATATTGAAGAACTAGTGTCAGCGACCTATAGATTACTCGGTTTTGTTAATACGAGCAGCAGAGAATTCTGCAATGAAAAAACTCTCCAAACTTTATTCTTTTCATTAGTTCGTTCTAAAATTGAATACGGTATCTTAATTTGGTACTCGCCTCTCCAAACACATAAACATATAATTGAGAACGTTCAACGTAAATTTTTAAAATACATGTGGTTCAAAAATTTTTCTTCCTATCCAAACCAAGGTATCGAACAAAGTATTTTACTCACTGAATTTTCTTTTAACCCCATTGAATCCCGGCATTCTCAAATAACCCTTACATTTCTCGCGAATATTTTAAATGGTAACATTGACGCCCCAGTGTTGTTGTCAAAATTACCTATACACGTGCCATCTACAACCTCTCGTAATTATAATTTTTTTTATTTACCCAACTGCAAGACGAATACAATGCTTAAGTCTCCATTAGTGGTCATGTGTACTATGTATAATCATTTTAATTAGTAATTTGTTATATTCTTGAATGTATTTTTCATGTATTTGTACTTATGTCTGGCATTTTCCTGCTTTGGGTGTATACCTGTTAGGAAATAAAGTTTATTATTATTATTATAAATCAGGTGTAACACTAAAACCGGCCCATAGGCGTATAACATGAATTTGCATACAGAGCCGCTCTATTTATATCCGATACTGTATGTTCCTATTTTTTTTAAACTTGTTTCCTGTTTATTTAATTAGTTATGTAATAGAAATTGTTTGACCATGTAATCTTCTCGAGGTAGCAATAGTAGCTCCCATTTAAAATGAACATCCCTAGGCATGGTGTTGATTTCACCATCTGTCACTCTCATACATGTACTGAAATTATTGTTATGCTGTTATGACTAATCTAATGAATTACATCAATTATTTCTTCTTTGTAATACTTGCATATAATTTTTTCATGAATTTTCACGATTTTTTAACTAATTATTATAATAAAAATTTACTTTACAAATAACTTAAATATGAGTAAGGAACATGAAAAGCTTACCTATAACAGATGTATTATGATAAGGCATGTGTGCTAAAGAACATTTTTTAATAAAACTGGCACATGCTTGTTTCATGAGTTCTCCACCTAAACCTCTAAATAAGAATCGCTGTCTGTATGTAGGAATCAAATCACGTACTTGTTGAATGGTACTTTCTTTTAACTTTTTAGCAATATGTATATTTTTTTCCTCAGCATATATAGATAATGCATGAAGAACTTCACCTATGGCTAGAATGGCACCATGTCGAACATTCAAATCTATGCTTAAGGTTTTTTCAAATAATTTATCTAGTACAGTGTGTGCTAAGTATTCGGGAGCCTGCAAATAAATAAAATACATAAATACAACAAAATTACTAATTATAATTTGTTAGATATTTCGTAATTTATTTGTTGAAAGAAAAAGCATAAGAAAAAAATGTTTATTTCCTATTTTCTTCCTAATTTACATGGTATCATTAACACAAAACTAGTAATTACAAGAGATCATAGTTTTATAAATAAAAGCAATTTTTAAATCGAAATACTTTTAAAACAAAAGAACAAAATATGGAAACATTTTATACATTTATTTATTTCTTAAAATAACTAGTGTTCAAAATGTAGCCCATGAGCTCGAATGCAAGTGGAAATCGACAAATCAAGTAATTACGAACTCTATAAATTAGGTTCTACTTCTTGTGAACAAACAAAGCATGATTCAAATAGATCTAGAGCTGGCAGTAAAAACAAGTGACTCATAAGATACCAAAGGTTTGGCACTGTGCACAGACCAAATACACTATTCTAGATAAGAAACGTACGTGTTAAGCATCGGAACCACATCAATGGCGCCATCTGATGCATGGAAGCATTAATTAATTTAATTTAAATCTCGATCGGTATAATCATTACCTACAATTAATATGAGTATATTCAGTTTATTAATTACTCCTAATTTGTATGATATGTAGTTGAAGCATTTTTTTTTTCAAAAAATACTATAATCATTGCTTAGTACCTATTTTATGAAAAATCTACTTCAACTACAAATCAATCTTACAAAGTTTACATCAAATGAATAAAACATATTACCTACATTTTTAAATTATAAAAAATATAATTTCATTTAGAAAAGATACAATAGTTATTTTTTTACAGGATAAAATTGTATTTTATCAACGATAAGTATTATTCGCGAGTCAATTATTAAATTTTATTGTCGTGTATAAATTATAACATATTTTTTTCTTCAACAGATTTAAAGAAAAAAGTAAGAAAATCAATTATAAATTAAATTATTATTTAAGCACAATTTAATATAAATTGTGGTTCTCTTACAAGAATAGATCTTTCTGATAACGTTAATTGCATAATTGAAGTTGCTATTAACAACGAACCATCAAAGTTTATAATGTACTTAATTTAAATAAAAATAAATATGGGATCACGTGGATATGTGCATTAGCTAACCGGTTGTGTTTTGGATTATTATTTAAAATTTTCGAAAAGTATAAAAGTGACACATGTAATGCTCTCTCCACGATAGCATTGAGAACACGTGAGGTGACGGCCTGGTAAGCACCCTCAACGGTGCAAATATATCGTCATTGCCGAAATCTGCGAATAGAAACAGATTGGCACAGACAGAAATTTTGAATATATATAAAAAAAACTTTAAAATCTGCTGCAGAAAAAATACATTACAATTTACATAATTATTTGTCAGCTTCTGAACATTTCTCTGCTACTGCTGAATGTTGTTTAAATGAGCTGTTTTTCTTTTTTGATCGAACTGCTTGTTTCTTCCAATATGTAGCACTAGAATAGAGCTTCCTAGCTTTGTGGCCAACTCCAACTTCATTTTAACTGCCACTCACCGAAGTAGGGAGTGCGTCAAATTATCTGAAAATAAATATGTTCTAAATTTAAAAGTTACGCATATTTTTATTTAAACAATAGCTAAATTTGTGAATAAAATTTAAAATAAATAAGAAAAAATATATATTGTAATATAGTGCTTTTTCTTTCTATTGATGATGGGCATAATATTCTGCATTCTATTACGAAATTAACTCTAACTAAATCAAAATTCAGTATTAGGTACATTTGCATCAATTGCGGTACCTGAATTTAATGAGTGAACTAAACCTGTTAAAATTAATACAAATAACAATTGAAAGATAAGTATATAGTAAAATCTAAACACATTTTTCGTATTATTATACTTCATGAATTTACAATTGCACTTAGAAATAAACTATATTCTCTAATAACTTAAAAACCTCAAAGATACACAAATTAAATAAAAAATGTAAATTGTAGACGTCGATTCATACATCAATTACACTCACCAGGTAAATTTAGCGATGGAACTGCAACTAAGATACGTGGAGACGTTCATTGTGTGGGCTTATTGTTGTATACCACCTCCGAATCTAAAATTCAAAAGTTCCTCCATGTGTAATACTTCCAACCACTTGACAAATAAATTTCGATGTGTTCTAGGCTTGGGAAATTTATTCTGTGTTTCTCCTAGAATACGATTTTGTAATATGTTTTGCTAGTAATTATATAAGAATATATTTTCACTTACTGGTAGCAGTAGGTACAATTCGGTAAACAACGATTTAATCATACCATCTTAAATATTAAAATGTTATTTCACACATAATAACTATACAAAATGATAAACACAAACTGTCTGAATCGTTTCAATTTAAAATGACAAATGTCACAATTCGCGCGAACAAGTGAAAAAAAAAATTCACAAACTAACGATACTGGTGTCGCCATCTCGTGCATGGAAGCAAAACTAAAAATGCTATCCCGGTATCTGCCATTTGCGTTTCCCGGGCCTGGCACTGTGCATTCTAAATGAAAAACCATTCGTCTGCCGACCGCAACTGGTCGCCTTTACTCCATTTTTCAAATACGGTTTAAAATCGACCTCCAACCAGGTTCAAGTAAACGCCAAAGTGACTAGAATTATATAATTTACCTGGAACATATACGTCTGTCGCTTCACGCGGTCGCATTTTTTAAGCAGATGGCGCTCAAAACTTCATAAAAACGCCGACAACTTCCTCATGAAATACCATCTTCATTGTTTGTTAGAAAATTAATTTATTAAACATATAATCAAATTTTAAAAAGTAGAGGTCGACAAACAACCGTGTTCAACAAGCAAACGAGCTTAAAGTTTTTAAAAAGTGATTAATATTTGGATACTGACCCACTGCCTCACAAATACCAAATTGTTTGTTGCACAGAATAAGTGCAAACATTATTCTTTTTTTAAAATCATAAAGTTTGCCGTCCACGGGTGGTCGCATTATCAAAACAGGCAACGTTTATTGCCTCAGCGACTCAATGACAATATAAAAATGCGTATAATTATCAATATAAAAGATGTACCTAATTTTTTATGTATGGCGTCAAATTAGATAGCAGTATACATAAATTAGATAATTATTCTAATAAACTATATAATAAATTAATAATATATCTTCTATACACTTATAAATGGAAGAGAAAAATATACCAACCCTATGGGGTTGGTTGGATAGTGATTTTACTGTACTGGGGTAATTCAGAGGATCCCCAGCTCCCTTATTAAATATTTTTGAAGTGTTACAAATAAATAATTTTTAATAATAAATTAATTCATCAGCTAAAACTATACTACTGAGAATATGATTCATTAGTCACGTGATATGTTTTCCGCCAATCAACATTCAGAATCTCCCTAATTACATGTCTATCACAGCGAGAAATTATCACCTTATTTATAGTCGTTACTAAGGAATTTGTTTTCTTTATTTACGACATTGACAGTTATTTTTGAGTATAAAATAAATAATAAGAAATAAAACTCGTAAGTACCATGTTTTAATACATTATGAATATGTATATCAAAAGTTAGCTTAAGATAATGTGTTACAAAATTTCATTATATTCTCTCGTTAAATATAAGCTCGTGATATGATTAATAATCGAAGATATGGTTCGTGAAACCGAAGCACCACATTTCAACTCGTCCTTATCTGCAGCTCGGTTTCACTCGAGAATATCATCGATGATAATCATATCACTTGTTAGATTCCGTATGAAAATAAAATGTCTTACTAAATAATAGGACAATAAAATTTAAGAACTGAAGGCAGGTCGCCAATGCAAGACATTTATAATGGCTATAAAACAGACATGAAATGACAAGTTCACTTATTACTTCTATTCTATTATATAACCTTGTTAATGTTATTTAAGTTCTTGCGTATATTGTTGTCGGTATTTATAATAATTAGCTGGTAACAGGGAGATGATTTTAAATTTAGTGACTTCAAACAGATATATAATATATTCATATATTTGGAATAATAATATTTAATATTTTCAGCGTATATTTTACAATGTAATCTATTATAGATTAAAACACTATTTGGAATTTCATCTCTCCTCTTTTCAATTTTTTTAAATGACATAGAAGCTTTTTTCCGGGAAAATGGTATGATTGGCCTCAACATCGATGGTTACAATGATCTGCTTCTACTTGCGTTCGCAGACGATATAGTAATTCTCTGCAGCTCAGCAATCGATGTCCAAAAAAAGCTCAATATTCTAAATCTATATTGTGATTTAAATGATCTTACCGTAAACGTAAATAAAACTAAAATTGTCAAATTTCACAAAGGTAGAACAACTAAACAATCATCTCCATTCATGTTTAAAGAGACAGAAATAGAAGTTGTAAAGAAATTCCGTTATTTAGGTACAATATTTTCCAGTTCGGGTAAGTTTATAGAGGCTAGCAAATAGGGAATGCAATACCGGAATACCGGGATTCCAAATACCGGGATACCGTACAAAAATTCACTCTTTATCAATACCGGTATTAAACATAAAAATACCGGTTTTTCGGTATTTTTTAAAATGAAAAACGGTACAAATTAATCGATTTTACCTACGTACTATTAGTTATTAGGTACTTAAATCCATAAAATTATTTTATTGATCATCTTTCTGTGTTTCATCTGATTCTTTAAAAGATAAATTGCAACAAGCAATAAATAAAAAGTTATCAGCTAATTCTAATATTAAGAAAAAGAAGCAAAGTCTAAAATAAAAAATCAGGAAGAAAATTACATTTTTTTAGGAGGAAGGCATTAAGTTCGTAAATTTACAACTTGCATATGATTATTTACGAACAATAGGTCCAACAAGTGTAGAGTCCGAACGTACATTTTCAGCTGCTCTTCAATTATGCACAAAAATTAAATCAATATTAAATGACGAAATACTCGATCATATTTGTTTGTTAAAAGCATATTTCAAAATTACGAAAAAGTAAAATATTATATGAATTATTCTAGAAATGTTTTTATTTTTGTTATTTAGAAAAAAATTGTTACCCTTATATCGTACCATTACAAAAATAAAATGACTATTTTTGATTACGTTTGACGTTTACTTAATTATATACCATACCCTATTGTAAACAAATTCAATTTTGTTCCATTTTCAATAATTTTAACAATACCGGTTTTCCGGTTTTTTTATATGAAAATACCGAAAAACCGGTACTCAATTTGTCGACCGGTATTGCATTCCCTACTAGCAAACAAGCAGCAATTAGTGCTTCTCAAGCAATAGTAAATACAAAAACTGTACTTGCTAAAGGTAAATCTGTTAAATGGAAGGAAAAAATTCAATTGCTGAACTCTGTAATAAAAGCTACGGCACTTTACGCCGCAGAAGTATGGAGCCTAAGGTATATATCCAATCTTGAAACTTGTCAAACAAAATATCTAAAATTAATGTTACAGTGCCCCCGCAGTACACCAAATTACATGATTAGATTAGAAACCGGTGTTGCAAGTATCGAATTGGATATTGTAAAACGGGTTTTAAACTGGTGGTTGAAATTAACGCGTATGGAAGATACCCGAATACCTAAAATACTATATAACCGCCTTTCTCATTTGGATTCTAATCCATATAACAAGAGCGAATACAACTGAGCCTCACAAGTAAAATCTATTGTATTTGGTTTACAATTTCAAAACATTTGGAACGACCAACTTGTGTCAAAAAATGATGTAAAAACATGTTAGAAAAACTACACCTGAATCTTAAAACAAAGGATCAAAATTTGTTAACTTTTACAAGCATATTAAAACCTCTCAAGAAAGGCCAGAATATTTAGATATTAGCAACTCTTTTGCTTATACGAAAATAATAGCACAATGTCGACTCTCACATAAATATGGTCTTCAGATTTTCTACAATAACATGCGTTACAAATTGGACGCAAAAGCTAATTGCACAATTTGCAATGTTCAGCAACTAGAGGATTTATATCATTTTTTCCTAGTATGTCCAATTTATAATCATATAAGGAATATCTTCCGTATTTAAAAAAAGATAACTATTACACTCTACTGGACGATCTTTCCCCCAAAAAGATAAAAAATATTTACTTGTTTGTAATTGGAGCGCTGAAATTGCGTAGTTTTTGTATGGCAGAATAATCACTGTGTTTCTGTTACAGAATAATGTGAATAGGGTGCTAACTTTCCTTTCTGCAAAACGATACAATGTTTCCAGATAAATATAGGTTTTTTTAAGAGTAATGTAAATGAAATTTAAAAAAAATGTAAACTTGTAGTATACTAGATTTATTTTAAAATTCGAGTTTATATATTTTTGTTATGTGATTATATCTATATATTTTGATATGAGATTATGTTTATATATTTTGTTATGTGATTATATCTATATGTATTGCCTTCTTCTTGGTATAAAAATGTATTTTTTTTAAGCCAATAAAGATGTATGTATGTATGTATTTTACATACGATAGAGAGGAAGGTGTAAAACTCGACTAGTAAAAATAAAACAAGTCCCTAAACATTTTTTGCACGAAATAAATAAAAACCGAATTGGGGTCATTCCTTTCATCCGAAGGTTGGTTTATTTCTTTCCCACTGACAAACAATTTTACAGTAGCACCTACATTATATGCCTAGGTCACACCTGTATGATTATGTACGATGCACGATGAAAATTGAAATGTAAGATGAAAAACTATAGGCCGTCACACTTGTATGACAAAAACCATATGAAAAAGTTATCTTCTTTAGATTATTCAACATGATACCATGTATTACTCATTTCACGAACAAGGTTTCAAACACTGTTAAAACTATGTTCCTTCATGTTTATTGTTTGGATGTTTGAGACGCTTGGTTTTATAATTTTTTTTTCTACCAATTCTTGGTCCACACAGATCTTCGCTTCTTAAACCTTTTTCTTTTTTATTTTAATAAACATACACGCAGACATTAAAATTATGGTTTCGTCAGAACTACTACTCGATATCATGTTCGTCAATGTAAAAATTGTTTATAAAATGACTATTTGCTTGATTCAAAATAAACACATTCAAAAACTAATTATCCCGAAGAAAAATATAATATAGGTATAAGTATAAATATATAAAATATTATAAACAATACGGTATAAAAATTGCTAAATAAAACAAAATATTATATAAAATAAAGGAAATTATATTACTAAATTACCAGTTTACCACAAGAAAAGAAAATTAATAATAAAAGCTACAATACTAATGCAAAAAAGCAACACAAAAAACTATACAGATTATAAACAAAGATAAGAAAAGTCGATTTAAAAAAAAAAAACATTAACCTAAAATTCTCAAATGTCAATACAGTGAATTGAGATCCACTAGTATTGAAATGCATAGTCGTAGCAAATATTTCATATGATTCTGTACGACGAAAATAGAAACGCTTCTATTTTTCATCATACAAGACAAGTTTCATCGTACAGAATCATACAGGTGTGACCTAGGCATTAGAGATGTCGGTTAAGTGGGGTGGAGGGGGTGTTGCTATTACTTCTTGCTTTCACTGTTTCATTATACTGTATCTGTGCATCGTGACAACATATTGTAATATTTGTTTCTCACTGTGTATACGAATATACGATTGTTGGCTTTGTTTAAGGATTTTGTTTTTGGAACTTCATTTTATACCGTGTTTTGCACTGTTTTTGGACATTCTGTTTTGATTTATTTTATGACTTTTGGCTTTGCTTTTGGAATTTTACTTTGGTACCTTCTATAAAAATTTCATTTTCTACTTCGGATATTCTGATAACTTTCTGCTGTGTTTTTGGACATTCTGTTGCGACTTTTGACTTTGTTTTTGGATTTTGGTACACAACTTTTTTCTATTTTGGTTATCCCAATAACGAGTTTTTGCTGTGTTCTTGGTTTTTTGGACATTTTGCTTTAATTTTTTTACGACTTTTGACTTTCATTTCTGGATTTCGAATAGTGAACTGCTATTCACAACTATCGGCTATTCGGTAAGTAGTATTTTTAGTGCGGAAAACTAAATGGTAACCTGCAGTATTCATTTTATAGATCGATTGTGAAGTCAATATGAGTCCGAAATCATGTGTTTATCGAAACTGCCACAACTCCAGGCAACTCTGTCCCAATATGTCATTTTTTTAATTTCCCAAGCAGATCGGAACACCCACGAATAGAAATTTGGATATTAGAATTGTAACACCAAAAAAACAGCAGCCATCGGAATCAAATCTCAAGAAATTAAAACGAAGAAAATTGTTTATTGATTCTTCACCAAAGAGTCCAGTCAAAATTAATATGAAAAATAAATTACAACAAGGTAAAGTAATTAAAAAGTTAAAAATTCAAAATAGTTTATAAAGAAAAAAATTGTAATAAAATGTTACACGCAGTAAACAACTATGTAATATTAAGAAAACTATCTCCTGATGAAAATATCATTGTTCAAATGTTAACTTGCCATAAGGCACGACGGCAGTGAACTTCGGAACAAAAAAAATGTCTAAAATATTATAAATCACTATAGGTATAAATATATGTATTTTGAATCTAAATGAACAATTCCGGCACCACGCACTATCCGAAAATGGCTTGAAATATACCAATTAAATACAGGCGTAGAAACTAATTTAATACCAAAATTCAATGAAAAAATTAATGTTATGGAGTCAAAAGAAAAACAAAGATTTAGGTCATACGCTAGGGAGGAGTTCAGATAATGCTGATCATGCATTCTTTGCGTTCTTTATGGTTCGAGGATTATTTAACAACTGAAAAGAACCACTAACTTACTATGTCAGCAAAAGTTCTATAAAAGGAAACTTATAAAAGATTTAATTTTTGAAAATATTAAAATATGTTTTGGCTTTAGTCTGATAATGCGAGCAGTTGCGTGTGATCAAGGATCAAATAATAGGAAAGCGTTTAATTTATTGAACATTACCAGTGACGAATTTTACTTTTATTTTAAGGATGTGAAAATTTATGGCATGTTTGACACACCTCACTTAATCAAATCAAATCTTTTTTCGTACTGAACATGACTAGTTATTTCAAACCTTTCCCTTAGTTTTTAAAAAGAACGCGGATTTGGATGTTGTCTTCCCGGAAACCGTTGTGCATAATTCTTGATGCCAAAAGAGGGTTTCTTTCCGCTTCTCCAAGTGCGTACATCATATTCGTAAGTTCTTCTTGCGAGAGATTCATATTAATAAATTAATTTACTTAATCCCACTGTTATTAATAATAACCTGGCTAATAAAACTACTGTCATTATTGTAATTGTTTCTTATTCAAAAAACAATATCCATGGTATACTAGATTTAATTTTTAATTGAATATATAAATTTAGAGAAAAATGGTGAAAATCTCTGAATTTATTGGTTTTAGGCATAGGATACCCTTAATAACATATGAAGATAATACAAAAATACGCACAACTGAATAATAAAATATAGGGTGTTCCATTTGAAAATGACGAGTTATAGTCATTTGAAATTGAGCATATTTGATTCGCTTTATTGAACAGCCTGTATAATTACATTTAAAAAAATATGTTAGAAGATACAGTATAATTAGAGTTATACAGAAAAGAAAATTCTTAATTTTTACTATTAAAATAACTTCAATAAGCCTTTATAAAGCAATGCGTGTATTCGGTCTTTTTTAGAGAAAAAACGGAATAACTTGGCAAAACCGTGAAAAACTAAAACAAAATTCATATGTTCGTATAGGTGAATAAAATACAATTCAAAATATATAAAAATATATTGGAAGTTCCATTTAAAAAAAAAACAATTCTCGCCGAGCCGTAATGCAACACCCTGTATATGTGAAAATAATTTTACGTTATGCTCCTTGAGTAGACGAATAAATTCTGTCTATTTATTGTGCATTTAGTCATTTTCTTTATTGTAATCAATATTTCTTTGTTATAATCAAGCACTTTTTTGTTGTAATCAGAAATATTTACACTAAATTGTCTAAAAATAAAACACTTCTTAATGCGTGTTTAGATGTCAAGTATTTTGTTGTATGAACGACGTATATTCTATATTCTTCTACTTTGACTCGCACTATTAAATAGTTTAATAATATAGATTTACAACATAACATGAACCAGTCTCATATAAATTAGCTATAAAGTTTAGTATGGTTTGGTTCACGAAAGATGACTATTCCAGATCATTTATTAACCGTCTGATATATTACTTGCAGATAACTTCATTGCATTTCGTTACATAGACGTGCAACTTGAAATATTTATAAATACATTTTAACTGAAAAAAAGTAATTTATTTGAAAATTATGTTTCTTTTTAAATAATGCCTTTCTCAAAGATTTATGCTCTTCACCTTTGTTTTTGCAAAACACAAAAACATAGACTTGACATAAACCAAAGAATCATAATTCGATTTAAATGTCAACGTCACTGAGTAAATATTAGCACAGAGGGCGGTGTAGTAGATAATTAGATATCTGTAACTCCACGACATATGTCAATATTATTTGTAATGTATTAGAAAATAATGTCACCATTTACGTACATCTGTCACCCAATATAAACTACACAGACATACGTCAAATAATCTTTCTCTTTCTAACACGAAATGTTGCTAAGCTATTGTATAAAGTGCTGTATATTCTTTCTTCGAACAAGTGACCAAAGTATATATTACTACTGTTGATGACGTAAATAAAGTGTGTTCAAAAAAAAAACCTAACTCGGAACAGGCTATGAACAAAGAAACGTATGTTAATTTAAAAATATTTCATTAAATGTCAATTTGACACAATATATTGTCAAAAATGTTATGTAAAGAAATCGAACTTCTTGAATCTTATTTTAGAAATAGAAACAAACTAGAAAACGGCGAATAGCAATATACTGTATCCTTCTTTATTATTTTTCTCCTTAAAATTACATTTTAAGATCATTTTTGACAACTTGATTTTTGAAGTGAATAATGATCTGACATACGTTTCCCTGTTCACAGCGTACTCCGAGTTAAGTTTTTTATTGAGCACAGTGTAGTATCCACCAAAAATGTAACCCGCCTAACTGGTGGGCTCTCTCTCTCTCTAACTTTTGTGTATAGGTGGACCAAGCAGATTTGCTCACATTTTATCCATGTATCTAATGCGACAATGTATTTAAGCATAAATGTGAGTAAAAATAAATCTCAATTTCTAACAATGACAAATAATGTTAAGCCGAGATTATGCCACGCTTAATAGGATTTAATTTCTTCTTCGTCAATTTGACGAATTGGTACTAGCTGACGCATGCGTACTTGTCACAGTTAGATTTAGCCTTTCCATCGTTACAGTTAACTGGATACAGCCTCCATTATTGTAAAGATATAGGAGTCGCCGGTCCATAATATATATAGAGATCACTGTCTTTTAAGATCTGTTGCGCAAGCGTCATCCTTAGGGAAACATTTGAGCAGTCAGTGTGATTTTTTCGTAAGCGCGTTCGACGATTTGCAATGGCAGACATGAAAGTTTTGTTTCTTGTTATGAAAATCAGCAGCAAAAACTGTCGAAATGCTTCGGAGGGCTTACGAGGAGGAAGCTTTTAGCCAAGTGCGGCTTTACGAGTGGTTTTCTCGTATTAAAAGTAGACGAATATCAATTGGAAATGACCATCGACCGTCCCTTCCTCGATTTCTAGAACCTCTGAAAGCACTAAAAAATTCGCGATGCGTCCATGTTTGATCATTGTAGAACAATCGATGAATTGGAGGAACTCCCTGAAATATCCAACAAATTTTGACTGAAAATTTGAAGATGAAACGTGACACAGCGAAATTCGTTCCATGTGTGCTTTCCGACGACCAGAGGAAATGAAATAAAAGTCTGAAATTGATTTCGATTTTTTGCAAGCTCTCCCAAGCTTTGCTGCTGATTTCCATAACAAGGAACAGAACTTTATGTTAACACGTTGCTTTTTAATGTCCGCCATTTCAAAATCACCGACCACGTCAAACAGCGCTTATGAAAAAAATCATCATGATCGCTCAGATGTTTCCCCAAGGATGAGTGATGACGCTTGGGCAATAGATCCAAAAGGGTGTTTAGTAAAGATATCTAGCGGAAGAAATCGAAACTAGAGTCCAACCACCCGCCAGAATGTAATTATCGTTATTTTTTGGTATCCCCTATGCTATATGTACAAGGAGCAGGAGTTTATTTTTAAAATATTTAAAAAATGCAAAATTACTTACTTTGGCAGTTAAATTATGTAACGCTTTCGCTGAGAGTTCCCGGATCACTACGTCCCAATGTTCAACTTTTCTTTCAAAAAGATGATTAATTAGAGCATATGTATATTCTTCAAATTGAGCGATATAGACACTAATATGTAGGTATGCATTCGTTCTAATTCCAACAGCAAAAAAATCGGCAACAGTCAAAATATCAATTCCATGTGGGAATGTTCCTTGTCGGCCAACATTTTCTTGGAATGCCGCCGATGCGGCACGTCTACAATTCACCTAAATTAAAAGATTAATACAACACAAATTACTTATTTGCAAAACTTACTTGTCGATCAAATACAGCAACAATAATTAAGGCACAAGCAATATCAGCCACATATGGATTCAAAACATTGACTTCATAAGCTCGAGCGAAAGCCCAACACACATAGCAAGCGGCATCACGAATATGTGCCCCAACTGATGCGTAACCCCGTAATTCATCATACATCAGAGCTTTTATTACCACTGGTACCACTTCAGGTAAGCGTTGAGGAAGTAATAAACCTCTTCTTCCTGAAACAATAACAATAGTGTAAGGCATTATCTTTTCATTTCTTCTTTCATCAACACATACTGCATACATGAATTAATAGTAGTTGTACGGCCGTCCATATGTATATACAGGGTGGCGCTCGAAGTCCGATACATAGGCATTTAACATGGGAAATAAGAATAAATTGAATATTTGCCTCCCATTAAAACTTATTGTAGTAAAACTTTGCACACATGTTTGGGAACACTTATTGCATTATATCAATAACAAATCGTTTAAAATTAATAAATAAAAATTAAGAGAAATAAGAAAATGTTTTAGCAATTTTAAAATAATACTTATTATCACTCATAAAAGGATGATTAAGTCATAAGCGACTGTAGCACAATGGTAACGTCCTTGCTTCTTGTTCCAAAAGTACAGGGTTCAAACTTAGAACACCTCCTTAATTTTTTTAAATTTTAATTTTTACTATGTATTTTTGTGTTTTTATTTGTTTTAATTTTTAATTTATTTTTATTTATTTTTATTTGTTTTTAATTGTTTTTATTAATTTTTATGTGTTTTTATTTATTTTTATTTGTTTCTATTTATTTTAATTTAACAAAAAAACGATAAATAAAAATATAAAAAAATTAAAGAGGTGTGCTACCTTTGGAACAAAAAGCAAGAACGTTACCATTATGCTATGGTCGCAAATAGGTTAATGATAAGTATTACTTTAAAATTGCTAGAACATTTTTTTTATTTTATTTAATTATTCTTTATTTATTTTAAACAATTTGTTATTAATATGATGCAATAAGTGTTCCCAAACATGTGTATAAAGTTTTATTACAATCAGTTATAATGGGAGGCAAATATTCAAATTATTCTTATTTCCCATGTTAAATGCCTATGTAACGGCTTTCGAGCGTCACCCGGTATATATATATATAACAAAAACTACAGTAATATGTACGTTAATAATGTTCTGTGTATTTTATATAAATTTCTTGCAAAAGATTATACGGAATGTTAAAAAAGGGTATTTTCTTGACGGTATATACATTTCGATATGCTGATTCTCTATCAAAAATAATTTTCTCAATATTTAGAAAATTATTTATTATTCATTTAATACTTGAAACATACATTTGTAGGGGGGGATCAGTCCCACACTTTTGTAAAAACTATTAACAATTTAAATTGTAAAAAAATCAATAATAGTATATTATTATATGAGGGATTATAGTAACCATTATTCACGAAAAGGGAATAATACCCATAATCCTCTTATATAATACTATACTTTTTCTACTCCTATAAATTTGGAAATAACGAATAAATATTTTAGAAACAACCTTACAAATTCACAATTTATTGGAACAATTTTTATCAAACAGAACATTCAATTGATTTTTGATTACTATTTATTAAGGAAACTGCCTACTTCTTGGCGATTAGAAATTCTCAGTTACTTCTAACTGATTTTTAAAAATGTAAATTGATAGTACAAAACAAAGTGAAAACTATTGCCATAGTATTGATGAAAGTCGGGTTTGCTGTAGATTGGCGAGGTTTAATACTGTGTATGTCATCCACGAGCACGAATCACTTCCTCACACCTGCCTGGTAATGCTCCGCACTAGTCTACGAAGGAGATTCTTGAGGTATGCTTCATGGGGCGTATTCCATTTGCCACTTGGATCAGATCTAAGTTGCACTTTCTGAATCGGTTCAGATATCTGTCATTCCATTTGTCGGGATCACTTCATCCCAACCACCGAACTAAGTGATTCGGTTCACCTAGAAATGATACAGGTTTTCTGGCAGATCAGTTATTGCACATCAGTAGATACGCGGGAGTTTCAAATACTATTTAATAAATCAACTAGAAATATTTAATTAAATATTATATACTACTATATTATTGAAACATCCACATATATGAGGGAAAAGGCAAGGTTTAAGTAGTATTAAAATATATTTTATTGATGAGAAGCCTGTAAATAATGTGTGATATTAATTTTAGATTTCCTCTCTCTATACAAAAATCAGTAATAGGCAGTTATCTTTTGTATTATTCAATACAAATTAGCTCTCATAATTTACATCAATTACTAATTACATTTGTTTATTTCTTGTTCCATTTGAACAAATGATCTGAAATAAGTGAACTGATTTATCTGAACTGAACTGATTTTTTCGAGTAGTTGGATCTGATCCAAGTGGTAAATGGAATACGCCTATGCTTTCCCATTCCTCAATCAATCAGGGCTTGTGTCAGCTCCTGGATGGTTTATGATAGATTAGGGCGCTTGCGAACACGTCGATCAAGATGATTCCATGTTTTTGTAAAAAAAATCTGGTGATATCGGCAGTATGTAGCTTTCAATTGTCCTGCATTAGGATGAAATTGGGACTGATACCATATGTCGCAGGCACTATATGATGCTCCAAGACATTTTCGGTCAATGTAATTCATTGTATTTAGTCTTTCAGGAATCACAAGATCAGTTCTGTTGTCTATACCGATTCCAACCCAAACCATTACGGATCCATGACCAAATCTATCAATTTTCTTCATAGTACAGGCTGAGTAACGTTAACCAGGTGTACGTTCGCAAATTTACTTTAAAGTTAGAATTAGGTAAGGGGCGTCACCATTGGAGTTAAATTCGCGTAAACGCATTTTACGAACGATTTAGAGTTTTGTGTAATTGAAATTTAAATAAATTTGACTTTTATAGTTATTTTTCTATGTAAGAAAAAAAATGAGCTTAATTTAAAATTAAACAAATATTTGTTAATAACTTTATAAATAGTATTAAAGCAAATAAATAGTGAATTATGCACTAAATAATACAAATTGACAGATAACAGTTTTTGTTTTTCATACATAACGTAGTGAAAAATAACGAAAAAAATGAAATTTATTTAAATTTCAATTGAATTTCTCAATATTTTTGCTATGTGAGGACACAAAATGATTACAGGGTTAAATTCAGGAAGAAATACTCTATCGAAGGAGCTTTAAAAATATATACCATCCCATTTACGAAAATATAACTTTATGTTATAGTTTGAGAACCACTGGTTTAATTTTTTTTCTACAGTAAGTGAATATCCACCTCGGTTTACTACAACTTTTATTTGAATAATTTTCTTCCATTCCCAATAATAATAAAGAAAAACAATCAACCTGATCACTTTTCTTGAAACAGCCTGTATATACACGTCTCATTTTCGATGTTTTTACCTCCCGCTACCCTTGGTAAGGAAGGTATAGGGATCGTGCTAAAAATCGCATATCGAGATTTTGGTAAATGACCACGTTTTAAGGTCCCTACAATCCAATTTTAACATTTTCACGATGATGTCTGTGTGTATGTATGTATGTGTGTGTGGATCCTATTTACGCTCCAACTCAAATTCTATCATTCAGAAAGTTTTGAAACCATGTATTTCTACCTTATTCTAATATGGAAATATCTGATTAGATTTTGGTGGCAATCGGATAACCGGAAATAGCAGTTTACTTGAAGCTCAAGATAGTTTTTCTTAAAAAAATACTTTTAAATGTATTTTTTTCTCAATTTGTTATTATAAAAATTAAAGCTTATTCCATTTTCTACAAGTTTGCATTAATACTTTTCTATATATTGTATGGATAAATTTATAAAGTAATATAAAAATTATATACATAGGTAAATGGCGGGAGGTACTGTGTTGGTCACATCAGATTTTTTTTTAAAGTATCTCGGGTAATATTAACGATAGATCAAAATCGTTTTCACATTCTATAGTCAACTTTTCGAGAAAAGTTTAATAGTCACCACAGGAATTTTCTATCTTCTTTTGTTTCTGAGATACAGAAAAACTAGTTTTTCTCTCATTTTGAAAATATCTCATATCTTATTTATTATGAAAAATTGTTTTAATTTTGAATCGCTTTTAGGTAGAACAAAATGGCAGGATTAGATTTTTTGAAAAATTAATAATTCTAGAACTTATGATTCTTTAAATGAGAACCTATATTCACCTTTTTGCTTATTTTATAAGCTTTTCAATGATATATAAGAAGTCTACATTCTTTTGTTTTAAACATGAATAAAAGAAAAATGAAAAAAATAATAATTCATCTATTATTCATGTTTAAAACAAAAGAATGTAAACTTGTTATATATCATTGAAAAACATATAAAATAAGCAAAAAGTTTATTGTCCCTTTTTATTCTACCTAAAAAACGGTTCTAAATTTGTTAAAGCATTTTTTTCTATTTCATAATAAATGAGATATTTTTGAAATGAACGAAAAACTGGTTTTTGTGTAGCTTAGAAACAAAATAAAATCGAAAATTCCTGTGGTGACTATTAAACTGTTCTCGAAAACTTTACCCTAGACCAGGGGTGTTCAACATTTTGTACTACGCGAGGTACTTTTGTATACCTATACGTGTATATTGATTATATTTTCCGGGCTACGATCAAAAATGTCGCCCAATTTTACCTTTATTCGGAATAGCAACAATATTTTTCATCAATTACAGTGAAATCTTTTTCCTATTGATAATGATAAGTTTTAGATATTTATGGTGCACTCATGTTTACCGTAAAATTAAAACCAAATTTGAATAATTTTATTTTAGAAATAATATATTAATTTTTACTTTTCTATTCTTGTGAGCGTGAATGTCGCCAGATTTCTGCAGCGAGAATATTCCTAATTCACCACTGTCTGAGTAAGTTTATACCTAAAACGTCAATATACTATGCGTATGCGCAAAGCTCACCCAAGCGACTGAGGCTCAATCAACCCCCACCATAGGTTCCCTGGATTTTTATTTATAAAATGCGTAATTAATAATTTTATTTTTAACAAAATTTCGCCGGAGGCTGAAATTGGTAGAGTGATCTACCAAAAATTGTCCCACGATAGACCTATCGATCGAGATTGACGGGTTGAACACCCGTGATCTGGAATATGCAAACGATTTTGCTCTATCGTTAATATTACCCGAGATACCTTAAAAAAAAAAAACATCGAAAATGAAACACCTGTACTTCATTTTACGTAAGAAAAGAGTAGATGACACTTGAAAGCCGACCGTTTCTACATGCATTAAATAAATAATTTAAATTCGTGAAATTCATTTGTCAATAATAAATATTTTTATATGTAAAGAACCCAATATAAAAAATTACAACAAACTTGGTTAAACATCACTTAATTCTGTAAATTATATTTGATAACTGACGTGACAACTAACAAGTGATATTTTTTGTGAAGTAAGTTTGCATTCTGAATTCTGATCAATCAAAGGGCAGAATTTATATGCCAATCTAAACCAACCCTATTTTCTTACGTGAAATGAAATATAGTAAAGATGAATTTTCATATTGAAAATATTACAATATTAAAAATTATATAAATTTCAATTTAGTTAACAGAATTTTTTAGTACGTTTCGAAATGGTTATTTTATTTCATAAACTTGAACCTCAACATTACGTACCTAATTCTGCTAAAGTAAGACATCCACCATGCCATGCTCCATCGCCTTCTCTTGGATTGAAAAGTTCCAGAATAGAGCCTAACACATCATCGGCCATGTCCTTGGGCAGTCTTCCTGTTACACGGCCTATTCCCTTGGCAGCTGACCATCGCACAACACCATCTGAACTTCTCAATCCTTGCATTAATTCGTCAATTACATCTTCTATCTCATCTGGAACATCGATTTCTTCCTCATCTTCCTCCTTCGCTTCCGTTGTAGTTGGATCTTGTTTAGTAGCATCTCCAGCACTCAAATTTGCAGTAAGTATTCGATTTCCTCTTTGATACCGCCAGGGAGCTAAATGTGGACGCATATAAACTAAACCGATTCTCTGAACTATTTTAAATCCTAGTTTCGGAATATGAGTACCCGGTGTATCTTTGTAGTCAGTATTTATTATCCAACGTAAAAGTTTGTCTGCATGAGGCAAAAGATCTTCTCGTTTACCGTGTTTTAAAATCATAGCTACAGCAGCTAGACAACCTTGTTTCATAAAAGCCTCGTTCTCCTTACAATTTACTACAGTGCAGGCCCATTCAAAAAACTGTGGCAAGTACTCTTCTTTTATGTCAATTCTATTGAAAAAATACATCACTTTAAAAATATATTCTGAGAAATAAAATACGGGGTCAAAACTAATATTATAAATATGTATATTGCTTGTAGTGTGATATCTTTGTGGTCTGAAGTGGTCATGAAGTGAATCGGTTGAAACCAATACGTTCATAAAATCTTTTCGAGTGAGTGATCAGATCAAGATTTTTCGATCCTGTTGAAGATGTAGATTACTCGCGAATATTTAAAAAAAAAAAAATATTAATTATCTAAATGTGTTCTTATTCATTGTTCACATAAACAGACATGACAAATTTGACAAAAGTAACTAGCGTTTACAGTTTTTGTAGAATAAGGTACTATTAGTTTCAACGAATAAATTACAACATTGAAGAATTTCATGTGTCCCACCCGATAAAGAAACAAAAATTTATAACGAAAATAATTTTCACATGTTAAATGTTACTTAGCATTTTACCTTCATTTGTCTCATAATATTTACAATAAAAGTAAGCGAAATGTTTGAAACAAATGTACATCAATAAATCCAAATAAACAGTGATAAAAAAATTAAACATCGTTGTTCGAAAGAAAATAAAAAGTGTCCTAAAGAAATGCAAACCAAAATTTCATATTATTTCATATTTAGAAGTTATATGACCCGGGAAAACAAATACATCTTTAAAATAGTTTAATAATAGTGCAAATTGAGAAATGGCAATCACATTTTTAAATACGAAACTCAAAATTAATAAACAAAAATATCAACACGCCTCACGATGTGGTAGTGTGTGCTTCACAAACGTCGGTATATGGTGATTTTTTTACTTGAACTCTCTCGAAATTTAGTTGTTCGAATTTCAAGTACTCATACACCTATAAAATTCAATATTAATATAATAATTTTCTTTCCCATGCAACTTTCATTACAATGTATATAATATACAAGTGATTATGAAAATTCGAGAGATATGGGATTCATATGGGGAAAAAATTATATAAAATTACTGGAATTAAATCATGATTTCAATTGTAATTTAAATCAAATTATATAAAACATTCCAATCTTGATATAAAGTTTAATGGAGAAATTTCATAAAAAAAGGATCGAACCCGGGTACAAATATGCATTACCGATATTCGAGCAAAGCACGCTCAGCAGTGGGTAATATACCGTGATGATATATATATTTTTAATAAAAACAACTTAAAATATGGTAAATAATCTGAACATATTCTTACCTAGTTAAAAATTGTGATGCTAAATACGCAGCTGCATCTCGGCATTTGTCAGCAGCAACAGTGAAAGTTTTGCAAACATCAAATATTCTTTTCATAACTGTTTTACATGTGTGGTCTTCATTGTCATCAAAACGAGACATATGGAATGGTACTTTAACAATAATAGAGAGCCAAAGTAATAAAACATATCTTGTTGTCCATGTTTCAGTAGAATTTGGATTTTGTTCTTCTAGGTTTTGTAATACTGGCTCAAAATCTGTAATCTACAAAATATATAATCTATAGAAACATAAATTTTCAATTTCATGTAAACTTACCTCATGAGGTAAGTGTCGAACAACAGTTTTATAACCTCTAACCTTAATAATAACGTACATATATTTAAATGCTTCATGTTTTAAATCTGCAGGATTTTCATCATTTCGAACAACATTAATTAATTTTTGTAAAACCTGATCTATATGAGAATCTAATAAATGTGGCTGTTCATGATACTGGTCCAAAATATAAAGATATCGTTCATATGCTCTTTCCACAACAGATAATTGCGCACAGTAAATATTTTTTAAATTTTCAATCATTGTCAATATTTCTGAAACTTCAGAAAAATTATCCAGGGCACATCCTAGCCCAATATTTTCTGTAGTTTCTTCTTCTTTTTGAGGTTTGTCGAAATCATCATAAGTTTCAATCATGTTGACACAAAAATTAAAATAAACCTTTTACAAGTAAAGTAGAAAGAACTGGAATTAACTTTTAGTCAACTGTCAAGTCAAGACAAGACCAAGAACAAGGCGACAGGAAAAATTGATGCACATGCGTCATACAAAATTTAATCCATTTCACAAAGTATACCTCATTTCACAAAATAAATAGCAGATGCCGCTTGAAAAACGATCATTTTACATACATTAAATAAATAAAACTAAACTTTGTAAATATTAATTGTTTGTGGTTTGTATCTGTTATTATAAAAATATTAATATTAAAAATTACAAAGTCTAAGAACCAACGCGATTTTCTCAGTAGAACGAACTATAGATTCAGTGCCTCTAGTTTCTATGGTTACCAACCAACGAATACAAAACAAATGTTTGATGACAGGTGATAATTGGCAATTGACAATCAAATTTTCCTTTACTTAAAATAAAATTGAAGTGCTTCAATTAAAATTGGTTTTTTATTATTTAGTTAAATAAAATATTACCATTTTAACATTTTAAATATATTTACGAAAAGTTAATCACTTTTAAAATGGTATGATATTAAAGATTATAATTTTCAAGTTTGATATTAATGTTCTTAAATTTTTAGCAATTTTCTGCTATAAATACTCTTGTTGAAGAACTAAACGAAAGGGCACACAACAGCATTATAGAAATTGAACGAAAAAGAATATGTGATCAAGGAGGGAAAAAGCATTTGGCAAGGACTATTAATCATCATAGAGTGGAGCATGACTTTTATTTAAAAGATCTAAAAGTATAAATAATAATATTTTTCAAAAATACTTTTGCCCTATATATTTTTTTCAAATTTTAGAATAAAAGCACTTATAATAATGTACAAACTAATTTAGAACAAGAAGAAAGACTTGCTTTAGAGTTACAGAATCAAAAAAGAAAAGAACTTAATGATTTAAAAATAAGGTAAGTTCGGATTTCATATTTAATAGATATATAGATTATATTTTGTAAAATTATTATAGACAACAATTACGTGAAACAAATCTTGACCTAAGAGAACTTGAAAGAAAATTGCGTGCTGCTTATATAACAAAAGAATTAGCTGGTCAAATTGCTGAAAAAGAATATTTAAAAACGAAGAAAAAGGTACAGTACAAAAATTTGAGAAACTATTTTACCGCGGCACCTATCTATACTTTCACCAATATTATGCAGCTATATTATTTATCCTCTTGAACATTTCATTAAATTGAAATGAATTTAGTTTATGTTAAATGTACCACAATATTCTGAAAGTAATACTTGGCACATTGTGCAAAATGCTTCAGATTTTTATTTACAAAATATAATCGAACCTCCCTAATGAGCATCAGAGAGCTCTTCGATGAAACAACAATACACACCCGTTATCGATGAAAAATAACAGCGCCTCTATTTTCATCCATTGATGAAACGAACGTATCTCATTTCACACATATCTTTTGTGTCTCATTTGACGTTAGTATGGGTATCTATTTTTTTTTTACTAGTTAATTTATAAAATCTGGAGCAACTTGTCGAATTTGTGTTCGTTTGTATTTAGAAAACAAGTGCATTATTTTGTACTAAACTGCACTCAACAACCACATATATACTAGACAAAACATGTCCTATACTTCACTATTGTTTGTTATGTTCTCGGCTGGACAGAAAAAGACAGCTAGAGATAGAGATATTAAAGTCTACTCTAAAGTTTGTCGAGAGATGTCTCTACGGTCATTATAATATATTTGTGACATTTTACTGCTTGGTTTGGATTATGGTAGTTGTGAAGTCGTTCAGTTTTGTTTGTATTCGTTTTCCGGTGTTATTATTCTATAAATATGCCTTTTTCAAGTAAGTATTGAAATAAGATGTGCATAATTCTAAAAATTCATCACGTTTTTATTCATTTTGTAGGGCAATTTACAGCAGGCATCTTATTTTATTATAGACGTGTGCTGGGCTGCAGAAAAATGCATGACATGCAAAAGCAAGCGGTAAGATTTTTAGAAATAATATAAAAAACAATTAATTAATACTACCATGAGAAATTTACCTACGGGTATTTTAGGCTGTCTTTATAACCATATTCCATATTATGCTGGATCAGGGCCTACTAAATAATCATGGCATTCAATTTAATTTTAGACATTTATATCAAAATCCGAATTCACTATGAAACGTAAATAAATTTAGAAAAAGAGTACAAATAGAATAAAATAAATAATTATACACAATTCTTTTTATCCTTTCCTAATACTAATATCAGTTTGTTTAATGCATTTTATAATTGGTTTTCATTAATAATAATTCAATGTTTCAAACATAGTATAAGAACAAGCAGTGACATCTAGCGATTACTCATATCTCTGTCCTTAGTTGTCATTTTCTGTCCAGCCGAAAACATAACATGTTACGAAGTTTTATCTCAACAACGAAATTTAAACATTCCTTATCCCTCCTCACTGAATGTTTTGATATTTATTGTTTATGTTGTATTATAGTACAGGGTGACACAAAAAAACGGGAACTTTTTAACAATCCAATAAAACCAAGAGTGATGGAAGAAAAACATTTTATTCACAGTAATTGAAACCTTAAAATTTGCCATTTAAGAAACATTAATGGAATTTATTATTTTTTAAAAATTATGTCCTTTAGATGCCGTCCTCCTGTACGAATGCATTCTTGAAATCTGCTGTTGTAATAAAATGTGTATAAGAAAGCATAAATTAACACATTAGCAGTATAAATAGATTACTCACCTTTTCTTTTACTAGTAGGTTCGTTTTCCAAATTTCTTCACAATATCTCGCAGCCAACTACACCAGTAATACTTATACGGTTTTAAACTCCGGAAACTGTTTAATTGCTCTTGGGTTTAAACACTTTCGTTGGTATCAAATAATTGATTATATCCATTGGCAAAATATTCAGAAAATCCGATATATCCTGCGAAAACCCAGTTTCATCACAATCGTGCGGGTCAATATTACAAATTAACTCGATTTTTGCTAATTAGCGAAGTTGCATATCAGGTGATGCTTCTTCTTGAAGTACACATACATTATAGAAATCATTAAATAATCTCGCACAATGAAATACGAGAGAAATTTGTTTTGTGAGACAACAAACTTATTTCAGATTTTGAATTAGCGCTAAGGAAAACTCGCTTTGAATAGATGGCGTATTTGTCGCTCGACCTCATTTATTTGCTAATGAAATGAGTAACAAGCCGGGGGCAGTAAAGATCAGCTGTTTCGAAGGTTACGCGATCAGCTGAGTGCCCGCTCTCTATAAACAAAACACACTAACAGAGTCAAAAATGCAACAAAACAAAAAAAAAAAACTAAGCGAATACAAAAAACAACCTAACTTTTTAAACGCCAGTTTGATGGTGACATCCACAGAACACTAACCATAGATTAAGGAAAATATATAGTAGAAGATTGGGTATCTCCCTTATAAACCGTGATAACAAGTTTAGTGCCGTCTATGAAAAGGTACTAAATTTGACAGCCGACAAGGTGGCGGGAAATATAAATTCATTTCGATTTGTTATAAACTTTAAATTTTGTTTCTTCATAATGTAATTAATAAAAAATCTATCGAAAGTAGATAATTTATTAAAGACATTATCAAGAAATGTTAAATATATCTTGCACTATAAAAAATAATTAATATGTTAATGTCTTTATTTAAAAATGTATACATTACATTATTTAAATCAAATAAATAATTACAAATCTCAAACTACGCGGCAACAACTACTAAAATTTAAACTCATACTGCTCAAGGAACCAAAAATTTGAAATATTATTATTACAAGAGATATTTTTATTGCAAAAAAAAGGGATGTTAATTTAAATGTCTGTCAGAAATGCACTGTTTCTTTGACCTCGTCATCGATGTTCGTCCACTTTTTAAATAATTACCCCATTTTACACTTTTTTTTATTAAAACTGGCAACACCATTTTATTCCAACATTCTCTGAAGAATCTTATGAAGCTTTGTCATTTTGCCAAAGAATCGTGATATCTTGCTGCTCTCCTACAACCAAACTTCTAAGAGTACCGCCATGATGTACATTCTCCTAGTCCACTTATACACACCATTTCTTCTACTCGGCACTATCAACTTCTTCTACAGGAATGTCTCTTCACTACACAGAAGTTATAAATATTTCATGTGATCTTTTTCTGAAACATTGTTAATTTGTCATTAAGTTTTTATATCACCCCCCCATATAATAATGCTAATATGAAAGATAATATACTTACCGAAAATATATTGTATGATAAAGTACTGTATTGCTATAAAGATATCAATTCACAAATAATAGTTTTAAATGTCAAAGTATTTCGAACGATGTAATAGAGAATTGTGGGAAATTTACAGCAGTTCTCAAACATTATGTTACCTTTTTATAGTATTTGGACATTCAAGTTTGAGAATCACTGTAAAAACTGTACTACTTATGACATCTATGAAAGGGTCAGGAAGTATTTCCAAACGCTACTAGATTGAAAACTTGTTATCACGTTTCTGAATGCAGTTTCACCCCCCTGACACTAACTTTCAAAATGCCGCCAACGCAAAGTGACAGTTTCAGCCACCCCGATTGGCTTCTGACTGTCACTTGTGAGCACTGTTGCCAACTAACATTAACAAAATATCTCAATTTTGTATGTAAAAATTCTCCAGAATATCTCTAGATTATAATTTTTAGAAATCTCCAAATATCTCTAATAAAAGCTCCACATTTTTTCGGAAATCTCCGAAATGAAATAAAATTTTATGTAAATAATATAGTCTTCGATTTGGTGTCTTAATGAGTATATAAACGCACTGAAAACACTTCGTTAAGAAGTTCTATAATCACACTGGTCGCTAGTATAAACAGTGATTAACGGTGATTAGCGAGCATTTGACTAGCATTGTTTTATCTCTGTCAATCATTTATAGATTATTTTAGAGAAAAATACTTCAAATAAGAGTTATAGAAAAATTAATTATACGCATTTTGTATTTGAAGTATTTTTCTCTAAAATAATCCGTAAACGATTGACAGAGATAAAACAATGCTAATCAAATGCTCGCTAATCACACTTAAACACTTGTTCATACTAGCGGTCACTGTTTTTTGTGCTTCTCGTTTTCTAGAGGTGATATGACTGCCTTAAAAATTGACAGATGAATGAAATATAGGGCGCGAGCAGATACGTGACTCGAGCGATCATGAAGTGCTTGGAATCAGCTAATTTATGTGCGCGTGTCACTTTGACAACAACAATGTCACTTTTACAAGAAGAATTTTTTGATTTATTTTGATTTTGAACTACTAAAAAGTTATTATTTTGAATTTCATGTGTTTTACTGTCATCAAAATAAGTCAAAACATTGGTCTTGTCAAAATGACATTGTTGTTGTCACAGTGATACACGCACACAAATCAGCTGATTCCAAAACTGGAAGGTCGCTTGAGTCACGTGTCCGGTCGCGCCCTATAACCTCAAATTGATATTGTTTAGAATCGAATCATGTAATAACGACAGCAAAACCAAAAAGTTACTGTTTCAATGTTATTTTTTTAAATAATAATATAAATTTTGCAGTTGTAAATACATAGTATATTCGTAATGAGTTTCGGAAAAAAAAATCTTCTTAAATGTCGCTAGCCTTGTATCTAAACCTCTAGATTTGAAACAGGACGCAGATACTTTTAAAAAGTCGCGATTCGATTTGTAATGTCTCTAATTTAGTAACAAAATCTGCAAAGCGGCAATACTGCGTATGATCCATTATGTTTGTTAAATTTATAGAAAGAAGTTACAAATAAGTAATAAAAAAGTTTATTTTTTAACATAGTATGAAGATGCGTCCTACAATAGGAATGGTATTTTATTAGGGTAAAATGTACCATTCATAGTACAATATATTTATTTTTTTAGCTGATAACAATTTATATTGAAGGGCATAACTTAAAAATCATGAAGAAAATGATACGTAGTTTAAATTTGATCACAATACAACTCTTACTTTTTTTCTCGAAATAATGAGTTACGTATATGTCTTCTTCCTATATTTCATTACGAAAAACAGTATTTTGTACTTACAAAGAATTACTCATGCTTTGGACTACAGTTGCCGCAATATAAATAAATTTATTATGAATAAATATTCGTTCTCCATTTGAAATGCCGCGCAAAAATTTCGCTAGCAGCAAAAGTCAGCTAAAAATAATTCGCTTTCTTTGCTCACCAGCAAAGTTGGCAAAGCAAAAATAGCAAAACGTTCAATAGTTTCAACTTCCGGTTTGTTGAACAGCACTGACTTTTGTTGCTCTTATTGAACCTACCTAGGGTTTTGAAAACACAACCTCCAAACCAAACAACAGCAGTAAACCATGGAGGTTGGAGTCATATGGGGGAGTATTTGCAATAGCTACGCTTCCCCCTCTACAATGTGTCCCATGTTAGTTTGAAGTTATAAGGTTTCTGCTGTTAATTGTGCATTGCATTTTTTGTGTGTGTACGAGTGTTGAAGAAATGTTTCACCGTTTGCGACTTTTCGATATTGGTCTTAATTAAAAATCTGGCCATAGGCATTTAACATGGGAAATCAGTTTTTTCTTGCCCAAAAATTCCCAAATTATTTTCAACAAAAATACTTCAAATAAATGTTGTAAAGAATTATGCATCCAAGTGAGTAATAAGATTTTATTTTTGACATTTCATAACCGAAAAAGACAATTTCAAAGTTTTTTTGAAGATTGCTGATTTATAGCGATAGCCATGAAACTCAAACAAAATTTGTTCAGAGTAACAGCATTTTATGATCTGAAGCTTTTCTTCATGAGAAAACTGTTCTATGTTTTCAAAGAAATATTTTTGACCGTTAAGATGTCATACAATTGTTCGTAATTTTGTTTGCGTTCCATAGCTATCGTTTATAAATCAGCAATCTTCAAAATACTTTAAAATTGATTTTTTCGGTTATGAAATGTCGAAAATAAAATCTTATTACTAATTTAGATGCAGAATTTAATTATTTACATTTTTTTAAGTATTTCTGTCTAAAATAATTTGGAAACTTTTGCGCAAGGAAAAACTAATTTCCCATGTTAAACGCCTATGGCCAGGTTTTTAGTTAACACCCAAAGTGTACTACTACAGTATCTGCGTCCGTCCCTACCGGGTTACATTTCCCTTGCCAGCAGTTCAAGTTTATGCTCTCTCTATATTATTCCTACCTCCATGCAGTAAACTAAGGAAATATAAATTTAAAAACCGACGGGATAGGAACATTTCACTGGTAACTTTTTTTCGTCGCAGAAAAATGGAGGGTTATACAGAGGAAATTGGAGGAAGTATTTGCAATCGCTAGTGAAGCCGCTTCCTCCTCTACAATGTATCCCAAGTCATTTTGAAATTATACGGTTTATTACTGTCAATTGGGCTTTGTCTATTTTTTTTGTACGTGTGTTGAAGAAGTGTTTGCCGTTTGCGATGTTTTGATATACTTCGTATTTTATATTGGGTTTTCTTTAGATGTATCGCGAATCCTCACTACAGTGTGTACTACTACAGTACCAGTACCTGCGTCCGCCCCCACCGGGTTACATTTTCGGTGCCCGTAATTCAAGTTTATACTCTCCATATTATTCCTACCTCCATGACAGAGGCATACTTTCGTGCAGTCATCTATTAATATTTTCCTTGAACTACGATGAAATACACTAGTGACTCAGTTCACTCCTTTGCTAAATTACAAACAAATCGCTGTCATGGTGACAGTTGCAAGATGGTGCTAAATATGAAGTGAGTGTATGGTCGTTTCAACACTGACTCCCACTATAATTATAAAGAATACATGACAAATGTTAAATACTGTACATCAACTCTCTCTTGCGTGTGACGTAATCATAACCCTCCATTCACTATATTTGTCATCGATGAAACAGAAAACCATGAATGATGGTTGCATACTGTACTGTTTCTTCAACAAGTATGCCATAGGTATAATTCAAATTTGGACAAAAAAAAACAAATTTCAAATTACAGATATTTAAAATATTACAATGAAATACTTCCATACCAAATATACCGTACTACGTATCATTCTTAACAAAGAACTGACAAGAGACGATGGCTAGTGAAAACAAATCATAGACAAAATTGAATTTGGCATTTTTATTGAACTGATTTTGAAATATACAGGTGTCCGTTTTTCGAGGCTCACCACTGGGATCTCGGAAACTATAAGAGATACGGAGTCGGTTCAATTAAGGCAAAGTGGTAACTTTGCCCTAGTGAGTAGGCAGCTGTCCATATTCTGCAATAGAAATATCGGTAGTTTTATGAAATTATAATCTTAGATGTTTATACTTACGTTGTCATCATATTCAAAATTATTTTTCAACACGGACCATATCTGTTCTTCGTCCTCTAAGGGCCAGATTTTGTAATCTCCAGTTAAAATTTGTTAAACAAAATTGAAACGAAATGAAATGTTAAATTGATCATTGCTGTCAGCAATCCGAATCAATATTGTTTATTTAACTTAACAGTTAAAATTATAACCGAAGTTTGTAAAACTGTCCCGAAGTTGTCCGGGTAGTAAATGATAGTTCGGATTTCGTATTCATTCAGAGTGGAAAAATGAAATCTCGTTTTTTATTTGCAGCACACAATTCATTTTAGGAGTGAAACTTACAACAAATCAAAACTGAATTCACTCATTAATCACTCAAACACAGGTTAAGTTGGGAATGTTGGGATTTTTCTAGTTGACACTTTGACATTTACAGTTCTAAACAGGGCAGCCAATTGGCATGTATTTTTAAGATCGCAGCGCTGAAGTGGCAAGTTTTGAACTACAGGTTGAATGAGATATGAGGTTAACCAACTGTCAAATGGGCAAACACATAACTTATAGAATTGTGTATTTCTCAGAGTACTGTATTATATTTAATTTTCTTTTTATATTATTTTATAGTAGGTTTTATATTATCCATTCAGGGTTAATTAATGTAAATTCCCAGTACATTTATATAAAATTTTAACTTAAATTGTATAACCACTTCTGTTTTAGATGATATCTTCAAAGAAATAAATAAAATAGCAAAATTGCATGATTATATTTCGTATTCACTTGTGAACATCAGTATAGGATGTATCCGTGGAAGTGAAAATAACTTGTGAACATTTATAAAACTAACCTCGTTTTGAAACAAAGTTTTCTTTGAAATATAATGAATAAATCTTCAAAGCATTATAAGACGGATATATTAATTTATAATTTTCTGATCCATGCACTGTATTATTATCTTTTTTCATCTTGTCAAGCACATTTTTAATGTAAATACGAACTTTTCGTTTACGCGGGAATTCGTGACAACATAATTTATTGCCTTTCTAACGGGACAATGTGCACTCAAGTAAGCAGCAATAATTGTTACTCATATTACAATATATATGTCACTTTAGATATACAAATACGTATAATATTTAATAAATTTCTAATATTACTACTTTAATACAAAGTCAACCTGTAGTTCATTATTTTGCCACCAGATGTCATATCGCTTAGCAATACTTGCCAATACAACGGTCAAATAAAAAAATAAATCTAAAATTATTAGTATGGTGTTAAGCAGAATTTTTTGATTGGTTTCCTTATTTTTAAAAATAGCGTACCGTACGAATTTTCGATACGTTATCTGGTATAGTTATAAACGTAACGGGTATTTTATAAGGTGAACAAAGTCTCTATATCTTGATTCTGCGTTTTCTGTGGTTTTGGTTTTGCGTAGAAAGTGCCAGACGTCTGCGATGTTCCGTGTGACGTCAACGAGTTCTCAATCGAACGCAAATTTTCGATAAGCTTTGTAGTTTCCTTGGCTTCTGGAACACGATACGATATTGGTACTCGGAACCAAGCGTCTTGAAGATTCGGTGGTGCAGCAGCGACAACGGAAGTGTAGCATTTGGGTTACCCTTTCGCAATGTCGTCAAAAACATTGGCTTATTTAGATGCGTGTTTTGTAATAGATGTAGAGGTATCGTTCGAAATTTCGAAGAAACTGTCGAACAATGTGTACAACCGCTGTAAAGAAGATTGTTGAAATACCCTGGACACAATGGTAAATCAATTAATGTTATTTTTTTATTAATTGTCAAACATTCTAAATATTATAAATTTTTATATTCATTCGAGTTGTAGACATACCCACGCAACAATCTTATACCTACTCTGTCTATACCTTCTTACGGTGTGACAACTCCAGACACTGTGGTAATTTATGACCCACATGACTGACCTGCAAATATTCTTGGCACCATCATAATCGCCTTCGTTGAGGTAAACACGTGCGTTTTGTTTTTGTGTACAAGTAGAAACCTGATACTAAAGATTTTAAATAGTAATTTATACAAACTCTTTTCCGTCGAGTTTCACTATTTTCTGTTTGTAACTTTTCTACTGTATTTCTTCTTATTCTTAGTTTTAAATTCAAAATTATATAAAAATAAAATTCTTAATCGTTTGTGTTCGTTTATTTAGCGAGATTTGCTCTTTGATATTTTATTTTTAACATTATAAAAATAAATTACACTAATCTGTTACAGCACTCGAATGAGCTATTAACGAACTCTTTCGGGTGCTGTAATAGCTGTGTTAAAGACGCAAGATAGAAAAAATTAATAAATGTTGCATTTTTGAAATTTAATATAAATTAACATCAATAAATTATATTATATCGTTAGAAAGCAAAAAAATGTTGTATTTAATGGTGTAATTTATGGCGTCCATATAAATATAATAACTTTGACTTCATAACTCGAAATCTAGGAGTGGTAAAAAAATTGAGTATCACCGTTCGAAAATAAATCAAAAAGAGTACTAAAGAAATACAAATCAAAATTCCATATTATTTCGTATTTTCAAGTTATTTTTAAAAATAATCGGCAACATTTGAATTTTTGCATTTATCTACTGAACTATGAATTTTCCGGGGGCAACTTTGCCCTAATTTAACCCACTTCGTATCATAGTTTCCGAGAGCGCAATGGCGAACCTCGAAAAACAGGCACCTGTATTTAAAAAAAAATGAATTATAGAGGAAAATTACGCTTCTGAGGCTAACGTAATAACTTTGATTTAATCTCTTATTTTATTTTAAGTATATTATACAGATGAACAATATTAAACAACACCTTTTGCAAGTACGTTATTTAATAGAAATATTAAGCAAAATTATTGGACTTCTAGGAGCAGCTTAATAGCTTCATATTTCATTTTCACACATTAATTGACTCTAATGTGTTAAAAATGTATGCAGTGGGGTCCTCTACTATTAATTTTTATTATTTTAAATGAAAATTCGTTTAATTTTGAAGCAATTGTAAGAAAACAATATAATTTATTGATGAAAGATCACAAAAATACATAATGGAAAATAAATCCAAACAAATATAATAATCCCTAATCCCTGGATGGTCCAGACTCTCCCCTGCATGCGCCAATAGCCTGGAAAAGATAAAAATAGATGAGTATACTCTCTCAGTGAGTGTTTAGGATCAACGTAAACACGCAAGGCCTCAGCCCAACTTTGGGATTGGATAGGATTAGGTACCAGTTCCAGCCGCACTGTAGACTCTTCTTCAGCACGCAAGCGAGGGTACATCTAAACCGCAAAATAGCTCTTTCTCAACACTGCAGCGTGAGAGCAACCGGTCCCAGCCGCACTGTAGACTTTCCCATAGCCTGCAAGCGAGGGTACAGCTAAACCGCAGAATAGCTTTTTCTCAACACCGCACCGTGAGAGCAACAACATATAGTAACAACACAACCCTTAACACACCGTTACACAAAAAGAAATAAATGCACCCACTATACCCTGATGTTACCGCTTCAGCCACTCTAGCACAACTGACCGATACCTAAATAAACAATCATTTAATATATAGGATCATGTAATTCAATATATAGCTGAAATTAAAAGATTAAAGAGGGAAGTAAATAAACATAATACTTGCATAACTCAAAATGGCGCTAACAGTTCGGCTACCTTGACTCTCTTCGCGTCCCCGCGAATTAATGTGCGACACCGTATAAGTCATCAACGGGTTCGCTTACTTCACTTGATGAATCAGACATTCCTTGCGGTGCTACATAGGGTATCATACGATCTATAGCGATTACATTACTGTACTTTGCTCGTTGACTACGTTTTGATCCGGCGAGTATCCAGTCAGCTTGTTTGATATAAAAAATTCCAAATTCTGCATGAACTCCTTCTCCTGGCACGGAGTTTCGACTTAGCGCAGCGACGTGAGCCGTTCATAATCCTGGGCAATATTCTATATCGGATGAATATTCCTGCAGTTCCACCCACCATCTTCCAATCTTAGGTACCAAATTCTTTAGTGCTAGCAATTCGCAGTGCATTGCAGTCTGTTACTAATTTAAAATGTATTCCCAGCAGATATACTCTAAATTTCTTCAACGTTTCGACTACTCTTAAAGTCTCCAGCTCATACGAATGATACTTAATTTCCGGTGGTGAAGTTTGGCTACTGAAATAAGCAACTGGGTGAAATTTACTTGTGTCCAATTTCTGCAGCAGGATTCCTCCTAATCCTAACTTGCTGGCGCCCGTGTGCACCTCTGTTTTGGCATTCGAATTGTAGAGTCGCAAAAGTGGTCGTTCCGTAAGCTTTTCCTTTAGTTCTTCAAATGCTTTCTGTTCTTTTGCTTCCCAACTCTACGGTGTATCTTTTCTCGTTAGATTAGTAATCGGTTGCATAATCTTAGCGTAATCTTTAATGAAATGTCGAAAATAACTTGTAAGTCCTACAAACTGTCTTATTTGATACACATTCCGCGATGCTTGAAATCCGGTGACGGCTTTTATTTTCTCTTTTCCGAGTCGAACTCCATCTCGATCAATCTGAAATCCTAAATAATTGATGCTGCTCTAAAAAAAGAAACATTTCTTCATACTTATACAATGTCAAGTTGTTTGTCCTAAAAATGTCAAACAGTGTCGTTAGTCGCTGAACTCCCTCTGTAAATGATGATAATGGGCAGATGCCATCTAAGTAAGCCATGGTGATGGTGTTACGACATGATCCTAGAATTTTGTTAACCAGCCTCTGAAAAACTGATAGTCCATTAGATAATCCAAAAGGGAGACGATTAAACTCGTAATGTCCGTCCGGTGTTACAAATACAGTTTTATACTTCAAGCTCTTCGCGATAGGTTTATGGTAATATCCTGACGTCATTCTAAAGTTGTGAAATACTTCGCTCCTTGTAATCGATCCAGTTGGTCGTCAATCCTTGGTAATGGGTATCGGTCTTTCACTGTTACTTTGTTTAAATGCCTGTAGTCGATACACCTTTGCGCTTCTCCGTTCTTTTTCTTCACTAGTAGATTCGGTGCTGAAAGGGGGGAAGTTGATTCGCTTATAATGTCGCCATCCAGAAGCTCTTGTACCATTCCCTGAACCTGTTTTCTTTCTGAAATTGACAATCTATACGGCCTGTAAGTAATGGGTGTGTCATCAGTTAGTAAAATATTCACTTCGGTCGCATTCGTGCATCGAATATCCTTCACAGTTTTTGCAAAACAATTTCTATATTCCTGCAGCAGACGTATCAGTTGTTCGCGTTGAGCCTCACTTATATCCGTTCCCACGTGTAGTTCATCCTCCGTAAAGTACATTCCTTCATTTTTCTGCGCTTATGTATTATCAGCTTCACACTTCCATCCTCTTGCTACAATTTTGTCCTTCTGAAATGTTAAATCCGCATCTGATAAGTTCACGACTGGTAGAACACATTCCATATCCTTGTCTGCTACTACAATTGTTCGCGGGAATACGTGCTCGTTTCCTTCAGGCGTTTGTATAATATATACGCTTAAATCCACAAAAAGTTCTCCTTTGCCCTCCTCATAGCAGATCACATGTCCTACATTTCCTGGAGGTATAACAGTTGCATGTTTTCCCAAATGTTTACCTTCTTACGGCGTGTCGCTTCGATTTCACTGGATGGTGAGTCGTTTTTCCTGAAAAATCTTAGCCGATTAGCATCCTTGTACACAACTACTTCCGGTGATTCTATGAAAGGCTATCCAATAATGATGGGTATGAATTGAACTGTGTTTGGTACTATGTTGAATACTATATCTAGCTCTACTTCGTCAATTGTCAACTTCTAAACTCCAGTTTCGCCTAAAGTCTTTACAGATCCATTCCCGAAACCACGCCGACTAACTGTCTTGTTTTTGTTGAATGGTAATTCTAGTTGTTGTGCTACTGATTCCTTCATGGTGATGCAAGTGGACTCCATATCGACGTACGCTTTGATTCCCGTTCCATTAACTCCAACATCCAAAAATAATTTACAATTTCCGCTTATCTCCGCAGAAGTTGTTAAGATGTTCCTTTCTTCAGTTATGATTGTGACTGTTGTTGACGTTGAACATGCTGATGTTGCCATTGTTGTGGTTGCTGGTTCCTACTTCCATTAAATTCACCTCCATTTTTTCCTACGTAATTCGGTACACATAGCCGTTTGTTGTCACAATATGAGCATGTCCCAATTTTCCACAAATAAAACAACGAACGTTCGCCACACAATCATTGTTTTGCTGCGTAGTATAGTAAGGCCGCTTGTTTCTCTAAAGTAAGATGTAAATCGCGTTTAAGGGGAGTGGAAAGGCTTCGTGTCGCTAATTTATCCTTGATCGTCTTCAAAAATAATAAAAGAGAGTCTGGCTTCTAAGTGAACGTACATACTGAAATTGAGAACTGTTTATAGCTAACTCTATGTTGTAATGTTGTTCCAGTTTCCAAAGGTTGTGCTATTCTGATCCCAAAAGCTGAAAGTTAAAACTGTTCTGATAATTTATTTATGAAAGACCACAAAAATACATAATGGATAATAAATCCAAACAAATATAATAATCCCTAATCCCTGTATGGTCCAGACTCTCCCATGCAAGCGCCAATAGCCCGGAAAAGATAAAAATAAATGAGTATACTCTGTGTGTGCTTAGGATCAACGTAAACAAGCAAGTCCTCAGCCCAACTTTGGGATTAGGATAAGATTAGATACCAGTCCCAACCGCACTGTAGACTCTTCCTCAGCATTTTTTTTTTCTGTAAGGGCAGAATGAACTAAGAATTTTAGTGTAAATGTGACTTAAAAATTTTACGTAATAAGCGGATATGAATTCATGTGCGTGACGTAGCAGGTCTTCACCAGTGGTCGACAAACTGTTAGTTCTATAGAGTACAAATGCCTCATGTCGCATAGCTGAAATATTTTTTTCTATTTCGGTGTTCTTATGTTTCTATAAACGCACTGTTTTGTACTGCAAACACGACGTTTAGAAGATCTATAAGCGTACTATTTTTGGCGCCTTTCATGTTCTAGAGTTGGTAGTCATGCTTTCATAACTGACAGATGACAGGTAACCTCAAAATGGTAAGTTGTTGATAATATTTCAACATATTACTTTTAATTATGGATTTTTATACTTTCTTTAGGTGATAGGACTAGAAAAAAATATAATATTAATTTCACAACCAGAATCAGACCTTGAATCATAAATACGATACACCTTGCAATACACTAATTAATCAATAGTTGACAAAATATGAAATTTCAATTGTTAGCGAGAAGCGTTACCAACATAAACATAACTAACAAAAAAATACCTAGTCATAATTTGACGTCGCAATTTAAATAAATTTAATCGTAAAAATACCTCAATAGAAAAAATAGTATAAAAAACACGTATCATAAGGCCTGTTGACGCACTCGTCCTTTGTAAAACTCGCCTAGCGGCTCGTTTTCCAAACTTGGACTCGTACGTTAACAGATTGCCTTATGATACTTGTGTTTTAATGTACTATTATATATAAACTTACACGTTATATTCATGAAGAAATTATGATTAAGCATATATAACATAAATAAAATGTATTTTTTCCTAATAAATATGGAACATTGAAACAGTTTGACCATGTCTGACAATACAAACTATGGCGGCGGATGGCGCTAATGTATTTTTCGGTTTTTCCATTGATTATTTCACGGTAGGCGGGTAAAAAAGGCGCGCGAGTCTCGTTTTTAAAATCATACAACCAATCAAATACGTCATTCAAATTATTAATCGACTTCAATCACTTGTAGTTTGCGAACTAATTAAGATTTAAACAAAATTCTTTCACTAATACTCATTAATTTACATATATTTTCGCATTCAATCTAAGATAGTTAAAATTTGACTGTGGTGTAGTACCTCATTATTACGACGGCTTGGAAGGGTCAGGGTAAAATCTTTTTTTCTCTAAAATCCCGACTTTTTAAAGTCAGGATCCCGACTTTTAAACTCGGGATCCCGACTTTTTAAACTCGGGATCCCGACTTTTTAAACTCGGGATCCCGACTTTTTAAACTCGGGATCCCGACTTTTTAAACTCAGGATTCCGACTTTTTAATATATTCTCATTCGTCCGTTATCTGTTCCAAGGTTAACAAAAATAAAGAGTACGTGCCATAGCATCTAAATATCATAGCGCCCAAATTCCATAGCCTCTAAATTTCACAATGCCCAAATTTTACAGCGTCTAAATGATGACCCCCTGCCAATTGCCACAGCGGCTAAATTTGACCTGGCTTATTTTGGCCAGTACCAGTGGTGTTGGTAATACAGCAAACTGTAACAATTGAAATTTCATATTTTGTCAACTAGTGATTAATTAGTGTATTGCAAGGTGTATTGTATTTATGATTCAAGGTCTGATTCTGGTTGTGAAATTAATATTATATTGTATCAGGTATAAATATGAAGGAAAACCAATATATACAATGTACTCCACCGGAACTGAGGGATATAAAGCAGATTGGCACACCCAGTAATGGGTAATATGCCGTGATGATATATTTATTTTATTTATTTTTATAGTTTATAATTCAATAATAAAGTTGTAAACCTTCTTTCTGGCTATCTGTATGAATTTAGAGTAATTATTTTTTTAAATAAAACGTTTTCTTTTTTATCCATACCAAATAAAAATTTAAACATGTAACTTTTCAATTTTCTTTTTACATGTATTTAAATGCACTTATTACAAGTACTTTCATATTTGTAAAATTTTATGAAACAGGTAGATAATAGTTAATTCATATTTGTGTTATTTACATTATTTTTATATATTGAAATATATTTGTCTTTCAGTGCACATTCTTCTTTTACATTACAAACCACCCGTTGTGTTCGTAAAATATTGTACAGTATTTATTTGGTTATCTGCTGTTGACTACTATAGTACCTACTTATACGCACTGTGGCACTATATTAACTACTAGGGTACCTTTACATACAGGCTATGGCCATGGGGCAAAATCGCCGCCATACGGTAGCCAATGCCAAAAATACTGATAATTCATTTCCCTATATATTTGTAAGAAATGTGATATTATATTATACAGGAATATTAAATAATCACACTATGAATCTATAAAGGTAATAAAAAATCATTTATTTAAGGTTAAATGGAACCCCTAGTGGCGCGCGTTCGAACGTTGGTCAGAACGCTGACAAATGAATTTAGTTATTTAAACAGCAAAATTATAAAAATAATCAATTTTTTTGTTAAAATCATGAAGAAAATAGTTAAGGTTTATTCTTCAACAAACGATATATATGATAGTTTCAGTCAAATTATAGATAAATGGGAAAATATGTATATTTTTTTAAATTTTAATTAATTACTCCAAAACCAAATCAACAATTTTTTATTTTTTTTTGTATGTTATGTGTATATATCCCACCAACACACATATACAATTTAATTAAAATTGACCAGCACAATTTTGTGTAATTAAAGAAAAAGTGTCATTTTTGGTACAAAAGCTAACATAAAAATTAATATTTCAAAAACAGAATCAACAATTTTCTTTATTTTTACTTATGTTAAGTAGGGGAGCGCGCTATATCTACATTATTTTTTTTAACAAATTTAAGCAGTACAGTTTTTTGTTACAAGACAAAGTTTGACAAAAATAAGGCGTTTCTAACTTTTTCTTTGAAACGTAAATGAAAATTGCAATTTTACAATTTTTACTACAAAATATATTATATTACCTTCAACATAGATATTTTATAAAGTTTAATACTGTACCTGGTACTTGTAAAAAAATTATTATAAAGTCACAGAAATTTTCATAATTCCTGTACAGGTACCAGGCGCCACGAGTAGCTAAGTGAGTAGTAGTTGTACTACTAATACAATATTACCGGCTATCTTGTTTCTATAATGCCGCGAACAGCAAGTTACTTTAAAACCGTATTATTACCAATTTAAAATGTTTATGAAAATTATATATATATATATATATATATATATATATATATATATATATATATATATATATATATATATATATATATGGTGACCGCAACCCCGGAACATAGGACTTAACATGTAAAATCATACTGTTGTAATTTCCTGCTTCCCTAATTATTTTAGGTAAAAATGCTTCAAATAAAAGTTATAGAGAATAAAATTCTGCATCTAAAATTTATTTAGTAAGATTATTTTGACGAATAAAGCTTATAATTATTTAAAAAAAAAATGCATTTATAAATATATATATATATATATATATATATATATATATATATATATATATATATATATATATATATATATATATATATATATATACGCATATATATATAATATTTTAATCAATAAGAAAAATACGTATTTATAACAATTTATTGTCATTACAGTACCTATTAAATAATAGCTTTCATACAATTATTAAAAAAATGCAGTTACAAACAAAATTAGTTCACTTTTTATTTGTTTATTGACTTCAGATCCAATACATGTACGGGTACACAAAAGTATAATTATTGTTTTGTCAATAAATATATACATATTTACATAATTTTTAACTGGTAAATTATAATCATATTTGAAAAATATTATATTTCTTTGAAAATAATCATCCTTTAAAATTTTCCTAATCCCAACCTTGTCAAATCCCCGGCAAAATATCCAGCCATCCAGCTGTGAAGGGTCGGGCTGCTATCACAGGTAATGTCATGTGCATATACTTGACACAAGGCATAAAACTATTTATGCATAAATTATGGTTTCTACTATTATAATACATATTAGCTATTTATTGTTTTCCATTACTTTATCAATTAACATAAATTTTACAGTATTTAACAATAAATCATTTTTTGGTTAAAGTTCTATATTTTATTTTGTAATATGTTTGATTGGTTTTTTTCCTAAACTAGTAGTTTTTTAGCCCTTGGTCCCAATTAAATATGTAATACATGTATTTGTATGTAAAGTTGTACCCCGACTTACACAAATTCGACATACGCGATTTTTGTCGGTCCCACCTATCGCGTAACTTCTGGGTATTACTGTATTCGATTTTACCCCTAATTTTACGGAATTGTTTACAACGAAATTTCATCGTACCGGTTATTCATTGGGAAGGGTATATCCTTCCTAACGAATATTCAGTTTAGTTTGTCGTCGTACAGTGGTGTTATCGTTTTATTATATTGGCGGCACAATGGGTGACAACTTGCCTCGCAATTTATGTTATTTTGCACCTCGTTAAATGATGTACCAAACAGAAAATATAAAGTAATGTAATACATTTTTATGACTACCATAATATCTCGCGCTGATATGTACCGGCCTACCATAGATAAGGGAGGTATAGAGATCGTGAAAAAATCATATATCGAAATTTTCATAAATAAGTACATTTTAAGGTCTATGGGATTAGATATCATCAATTGCACAATAATGTCTATGTGTATATGGATGTGTGTGTGTGTTTAAGAATTCATACACATTAGTATTGAACACCAATAAAGTTGAGAGTTGAGTATCACTTAAAAGTCTAAAAATTGGTGTCATTTTTCACATATGTTGGCATATTATCTGTATTAATTAATTTAAAAATTTGAAAATTAGTATAAGTAGGCAGGAATGTATACAGAGTGACACAGAGAAGGCGGGCTAGTCAAAATAACTTTTTCATTTATAATTATTTTTTAATTCTCCTTGCATATTTGTAAACTAGGCTTAGGGGCTCACAAATCATGGTATTTGATATGATGGTAGCCCTTCCAGTTTAACCGGAAATGATATTAACTTTCATATTTCAAATGGAACATCCTATATGTTTTTATATACATATTTGGAATCTACGTAAATTACGAATTCAACAATATCATTGAAGTGCATTTGTGTTGAAGAAATAAATTACAAATACGTATGAGACAATTATGAATAATTAACCTGGTAAGTAATATCAGGTAGGCTGTGATAACAAATTGATCATTTTTTGTAACAAAATATGAAAACTTACAAAAATAATTTACTATTTAAACAATTAACTTAAATATTACTTAATATTATCTCAATTATTTTCACAGCTTGCCTAATTAATGGCTTACCAGGTTAAATATTCATAATTTTCTCTTACGTTTTTATAGTTTATTTCTTCAATAAAAATGTACTTTAAGCATATCGTTGTATTCGTAATTTTACTTAGATTCCAAATGTATAAAAATATAAAGGATGCCCCATTTCAAATATGAAAGTTAATGTCGCTTCCCGTCAAACTGGAAGCGCTACCATCATGCCAAATATCATGATTTCTGAGCCCGTAAACCTAGTTTACAAATATGCAAAGAGAATTAAAAAATAATTATAAATAACAAAGTAAGTTATTTTGAGTGGCCCGTTTTTCAGTATCACCCTGTATAAAAGAAAGTTTGTTTCATTATTTTTTTTAAATTTCTTTTAAACAAGTTATTGAGTTTCAAACTCGACTGACTATAATTATTTTCCCGATAGTAAGCAAGCTTTGTCAGGAGTACCCCAAAACATTGAAATACGTGCTATAGAAATTGTGCGTTGTAAGATTTGTGCTTGCTAAAGCTACGTGCTTCAGGCAATGAGTATAATTCACCGAACTTGTTTCCGAATCCCAGAGTATGCTTGCCACCTCTAGCTTTACCTTTACACTCAGCACTGACAGCCGCAGCCTTCTCTAATATACAAGCCATGCTGTTCGAATGGCAACAGCGCAAAATCTGTTTTCGATGGTCCTACCGTCATACTGGATCACCGCTTTATCGTTTGTATCACGGTAGAAGATACATACAGGTATTGTAACCCAGCCGATTGCAAGCGGCGATGAGTGTCGCTCGTCCGTATACAATTGTGCGAGAGAGAAGGATAGTGAAAGACAGAAAACGGTGCCTATGCATTCCGTTCGCTTACTGTGTTGCTATCGAGTTTTCCTATATTATTTTCACGATTTCAAGTTCTTGTTTATTAATGGTGTTAACAGTAGCATATATTATAAACTAATAAAAATGGGTAAGAGGTACCCAATTGTAAATACCATGAAAAGATAAAATATTAACATCGAAAGACTATATTTGTGAAAAGCATTTTCAACCTCAGTATAACAGTTAAATGATTAAGACATATTAAATAAAATTGATCAACTTGAAAATATGTCTACAGCACAAAAATTATTATTAAAATAATATAATATATAATAATATATATATAATTATATAAGTATTAATGAATTATTTTTATTCAGTTAACGCAGGTAGCGCACGACATGATAGCCACCTTTTTCTGTCTCTCTCGCACACAACTGCCTGCGTTCTGGCGATAAACTTGACCACTACTTCTCTTTATTATGTACTGTGGCTTGTATTTATAGAAACAAATACACATAATTATGTTATACATATTTATTACGTACTAAATCCTACATTTAATTTTAATACTGTAGTGTACAGAAATATATTATTTGTATTAAAATTACAATTACTTCTTAAAAGTATGTACCTAGTTTCCTTTTCTTATTTTTTGGACATGATTCTATATTTTTCGTTGCTCATGTTTCCAATTATTTTTATTTTTTACATAATTGTTAAGCAATATGTTGGCAAAAACACAACTTAACATATTCATAATATGTTACCACAAACACAAATATTGCGAAAATCGTCAGAAGAGAAATCATTTTTCAGACTGAGAATGCTCAGTTCGCATAATAAATTTTGTTGATGCTTACATCTAAGAAATTTATATTCTAAATCATTATCATTAATAATGTATTGTAAGATAGCATACATGTGTATAAATATTATTACAATTGTGGGTGATTTCTTGACTGTGATGTGATTAGGTGTTAACAATTACTCGAAAATTCAGTCAAACAGTATTTACTCTTACTAAACCAATGTTTCGATGCATCCTTGCACCTTCTTCAGGGTAGTAAGATCTTACAAATTGTTACAAATCATGTACACAAAATACATTCGTACCAACATTCAGTTAATTTATTAAACATCGTACAAAAATTCAAAGAGCAAATGGATGCGCTAATCTTACTACACTGAAAAAGGTGCAAGGGTGCACCGAAACGTTGTTTTAGTAAGAATAAATGCTATTTCATGAAACTTTCGAGTAATTGTTAACACCTGAATATCATTACAGCCTCTTTTTACAAATGTTTAAGGTATATTCATTAACCACGGACGGTACTGCATTTTCCACCAGCTTTGGTTGTCTAAGCAACAATTGATGATTATGTTCCATCACTTTTATTCAATAATTTATCATATTTAATAATATCACCTTCTGAAAAATGTTTTGCACACACTACTGATGTAGACGTAGGGGTTCATAGTTCGATTTTCAACCTGGTACTTCCTGGTACACATCAGTGATGAGGCATTTACCTATACAATAATGCAAAAGATGTAATAAAACACTAACAGAAACTAAAGTTATTTTCCTTTATTTTTCATTATTAATATGTAACTATTTTAATATTAGACATTGTAGCTCACTGCATGCATTTTACGATCAACAAAGATTACTTTACAAGTTTTGTTTAATTCTTAAGTAAATAAAATCCTTTAGAAACTTCTCGTATGTTATTGAAAGTTATGATTTTCACTCTTAATTTGTTATTTAACCCAAGAATATTTTTTACATAGTACGACAACATCGTTGGATATTATAAAATTGAACAAAACATACTTTTTTTGGGTTTTACTCAAAAATAAATACAAAAATACAGTGCACATACGAGTCGACGCGCGCAAATCTTCGACAGTAGAACTCTCAACAGCGTTGTCAAGTGTCAGCAACACGGCTTGTATGTTATAGAAGGCTGTGACTGAGCTATTGAGATTATTTATGTGAATGAATTTACAAGTTTTAAAAAATAAACAAATCATTGGAAGGTTCAATGAAAACAGTGAATCCATTGAACGGTTCATTTTGTGTGTTCATTTTGTGTAATATGTTTACCACGGGAGGGCAGCATATTTAATCTATTTGTTTACATATTCCATTTATGTATTATTTATTTTTTATTTATGAATTAATTACGAATTGTAATACATTTTTATAATATTCACTCGATCGTTAGCGTTTAAGAAATTCATTTTGACACGAATATTTGATATAAACAAAACAAAAAACCAAACAATGAACACATTGTTGACACGAAAAAGCTTAATTCTAAATTATTGTAATTGGAAATATAAGATAGATATTGAAATGGGTAACAATATTTTATAAATAAAAAAATTGATTTTAACAATGATAAAAATTGATTACAATAATCAAAATATGGATTTAATAAAAATGCATAATTCTTTCTTTTGATCTTAATAATACATGATAATAACACAATGATTGTGTATGTTTTGTATTTTTAGCACACCCAGCAATGGATAATATGCCGTGATGATATTTTTATTTATAAACAAACTATTATACTTTTGCAATAAAAATATCGTATTAAATTATTGCAAACTAATATAAAATAAAATTGAATGATATTTTGGAGATATTTATATAATGGCGATATAGTATGTATATATTTTTAAACATTTTATATATTTCTGAAATGTATTGTTTTGATTTCAACTTTTTTAAAATTTCAAAGTGAAGAATAAGGATTATTACTTGCGTATTCTTTGAATTTTGGTTTATGTCTTGGATATAAGTACGGCAATTGTCCAACAGTTACAACTAGCAAATATAAAGGTTTCTTCTATATCGACGTGCTTTAAAATAATGCCTACTAGCGCTCGCCTCGGACTTGAAACAAATTACTGAGGGGTCACAGTTAACGTTAAGAGATACACAATTATTATTATGACATAGATGTAGAGTATAGAATATAGGCACGATATAGGTTGTTATTATCACATCTAATTTAATAACTGTAGTTATTATTTGCATAATAAGTATATATTTTAAACTTACCTTTTAAAAATTTAAATGTTTGTGCTTAATATTGGTAATTTTTATTTGTTTTCAATATTGCCAGTCATCGTGGTCAGTATCTCAAGAAAATATACAAATAAATAAAATAAAAGTATTACTTACACTTTAAATAAATATTAGAAGTATATTTAAATGTGTTTTGCATTAAAATAAAACAAATAGCCACGAAAATACATAATAATTTGCGCAACAACAACGAATATGACAGTGGCCCGCTAATGGCGAACGAAACGCGAGCCACGTCATGGCCATACCCTGAGTATAGGTACCCTATTAACTACACAACAAACTCGCCATCTGTTGTACAATTTCAAATAAATGTAGACATATTTACAGTTTGCTGTATTACCAACACCACTGGTACTGGCCTAAATAAGCCAGGTCAAATTTAGCCGCTGTGGCAATTGGCGGAGGGTCATCATTTAGACGCTGTAAAATTTGGGCGCTGTGAAATTTAGAGGTTATGGAATTTGGGCGCTATGATATTTAGACGCTATGGCACGTACTCTTTATTTTTGTTAACCTTGGAACAGATAACGGACGAATGAGAATATATTAAAAAGTCGGAATCCTGAGTTTAAAAAGTCGGGATCCCGAGTTTAAAAAGTCGGGATCCCGAGTTTAAAAGTCGGGATCCCGAGTTTAAAAGTCGGTATCGTAACTTTAAAAAGTCGGGATTTTAGAGAAAAAAAGATTTTACCCTGACCCTTCCAAGCCGTCGTACATTATTAACATTTTTTTTCTCAATCATTATTTATTGAGTAATACTTCAAGTATAACAAAGTGAATATTTTATTATTTTTTGTTAAGGGGGAGAACCTTATTGTTTATGAATTGTCAATCTTCTCAAGTGTAAGATTATTTACTTATATATTTTTACATTTACAGATGGAGGAAAAAGAAACAAGTGATATATTGCAAGCAGCATTAAGAAGTTATCAAGAACAAGAAAAAATGGAAGAAGTGGAAGAACATAAGAAAAAAATGGAGTATAAAAAAGAATTACAAGATCAGATGATTGTAAAATATCAACTACAGCAATATAAATATGAAGAATTTTTAAAAGAAAAGAAATTACTTGACAATATCATTCAACGAATGCATGATGAAGATGAAAAGTAATTAAATGAAACTAAATTTGTTATTTATTAACGTAAATTTATTTATTTTCTCAGAGAACTTGAAGAAAAAATGTGTCGATTGAAAAAAAGTCAAGAAGAAATTAATGCATTTAAAGAAGCTCAAAAAATATGGCGCAATAAGGAAAAGAAGGAACTGGAAGAGGAGAACATACGAATTATGGAATACATGAAAAATAAAGAAACACAAGAACGTGAAAAGTTTGTATTGAAAGATATAAATCATGAAATGAAATATATTTTTCTGTGTATGTTACAGAGCAATTCAGAAAGGAGAAGAACAAGCAGCAAAGGATAAAGCGATGGAAGAACTTGCAAAGAAATCTTATATAGAACAGGTAATATTGACTGTAATTGGATTATATACTTTTTTTTTGGTTATATGATAAACTAAGAATTTAAGTGCAAATGCGACTTAATACGTAATAAGCGAGATATGAATTTATTTTTAAAGTTCAAAACGTGGAATCATATCCTCACCAATGGCCAAGAGCGCATCTCGATTTTATAGTCAAGCAGCCAATCAAATTGCTTAGGACAATGACATTAAACACCGTGCAAACTTTCCTTTAAATCGCTTTCACTTATAATATGCGAACGAATTAATATTTAAACATTTTTTTTTCACTAATACTCCTTAATTTATGAATATTTTAAATTTCTTATTTAAGATAGTTAAATTTTGATGATGATTTTTCTCTTTTACTTGTTCTTCTGTTTAAAAAAGCAATGGTGGTTAATTTGAGTTTCATTAGTAAAAGATGATAGATATTGTAAAAAGTTTAACTAAAAATCCTCAGCCAATTAAATTATCAAATTTCTTAAATTCATTCTCTTAGGCCCAATCTTACAATCTCTGGTTAAAATTTTAACTGCCAGTTAAATAAACAATATTGGATCGAATTATTGACAGCAATTATAAATTTATCATTTGACAGTTCATTTCGTTTCGGTTTTGTTTATTTAACTAACAGTTAAAATTTTAACCAGAGATTGTAAGATTGGCCCTTAGTTATAATATGGTATTTCCTTTAAAACAACCACTGCTTTTTTGGGCGAATTAATGACTTTAGAAAAAAATGGCTAATTCATCAGTAATAACAAACCGAAAATTCAAACAATGGTTCTCAAACAGTAAATCAAAATTATATTTTATTAAATAGTACCCTATAGAATTTATTAGTCCATTAGATAAAGATTTTTTACCTGATTACAGCGATATAAATATTGTATAAGGTTGTATAACAATTATTAGGAGAAAAATGATATTAAAAATTAGATATGATACAATATTGAAATAGGCTATGTAATACACAACTATTAGTATGGTCGTTCCACGGTTTCAGCCGATTTACGTCATCAACTTGCGAAAAATAAAAAAATAAAACGTTTGAACTGTTTTCGGAAAATATGAATTATTTTAAAACTTTGACAATTAAATTTACGTTTATATTCTGTTCCACTTACCCAATTTAGTAGATGGTGCTCACATCAGCTCCAATTTTAAACAGGCGAAATTAAAAAGTGGCGGTAGTCAACTACTGTAATTTGGCATTTTCTTAAAATATAAATTACATCGAAACTTTGTATATTCTAGTCAGTAAGTGTGAAATATAAAATATTATCTAGCTACTTTCCAATGGCCCTTTTACATTTTTATTGCACCGTGACGTCATTATTCAATGCACCACGTAGTGAAATTTTTATGAACTAGAGATGGGTAGGTACCATGTTGTCAAGTAAAATTATTAAAAGGACAAGCATTTAATTTCGATAAAAAAATATTTAAACAACACACAAAACTTAAATTATTTTGTCTTTGATTGTAAAGAAATTATTAATGAAGACAAAACAATAGGTTTATTCTTGTTTGTAACTTTCTTAATAACAAACTGGCAACTACGAAATTATCTGTCACTTTATGTGGTGTTTCAAATTTTGTTTGAAATATATCTGGCTCCTCAATGCGCAAACAAACTACTGCGCATTACATATATGTCATTTTTCTCTATCTCTATTTTTGATGTAAAAGGTCCATTCGGATAAAGATGATACTTGACATTGCATACAAAAATGACACGAGATGTCACATGTCATGTGCACTGACACTAGTTTGAAATTACATTGCGTAAACTTGACTCCAATTTCAGCGAATCATAGAGTTCAAAACTATGCCCTATTCTCTACAATACTGAATTGTTAGGGTGGAACACGGTATAGTATGTACGTTCTGAAATAAAACAGTAAATAAAATTTTATTCGATGTGAATCTTAATAAATAAATAAATGAATAAATAAATATTTCATCACGGCATATTACCCATTTCTGGGTGTGCCAATCTGCTTTGTACAGATATCGGTAATGATGGAATATTTGTACCATGCGGGCGCTTACCAGACGTCACCTTACGGGCACCCATAGCTGGCGTGGAGAGTGCACCACAGGGGTCAATTTTGTGCCATTAAAATTCGATGTAATTTTTGGCGTCGGTCGGGATCGAACCCGGGTCCCCAGATTCGCGACCAGACACTCATTTTTATGCTACGCTCTTGTTGGTACGACTTACGATTGATAATTTGATTATTTGTTTATATTGATTTTTTATTGAAATCGGTGTCTGAAGAAAAAAAGAAAATTTTGTAATATTTTTGTGTTAATTTGGATAATTTGAATACTGAAACCATGCCGAAGACGTAATCTAGGCAAATTCAGGAATTGGTGGCTAATTTGATAGCGTATTTTAAAGCAGAAAAACATAATAATGGTCCTTTTTACAACTACATTTTTTTTTGATGCGGTATTTTCTATAGCACGTTATCGTTATACATACAGCTAAACGAGTTACCACAAATAATTTCTATATTAAAAACTAATCATATTACATTAAGCATTCATCAGCCACTGTTGCATCGAAATATTTATCCATTGATTCTTGTGTAAATTTCGAACGTAATTGTCTAATTTTCTATAGTTGAAGAATTTTTGTAAAGCTTGAACAGCTTAAGGATAATATATTTGTTTAAAAATTGTATATCCACTTTTTTATTTCAGCTGAAACGAAAAGAACGGGATGAAATCTTACAAGATTTAGTAATTGAAGAAATTAAAGAAAAAGAAGATCAGAAACATAAAGCAGATTTACAACGTCAAATTCAGCAAAGGATAAACTGGCAAGAAACTTTAGAACGACAAATAGAAGAACAAAGACAAAAGTTAAGACAAGAAGAACTGGAAGATAAGCAATATAGAGAACAAGTACATATACAATTTAATACCTTCTATTTACATTATTATATTGTTATATTTTACAGCTAATGTTAAAAATAATAGAAGATGAAAGAATTGAACAAATGACACAGGAAAAGAAACGTCGAAAAATGGTGGAAATTCGTCTTGATGTAGAAGAATTAATGAAGCAGCGTCGAGCAAAACGAGCGGAAGAATTAAGGACAATTTTATATTTACAAGAGCAAGACAAAATACAAGAAGACAAAAGGTATATGGAAAGTAATGTTATGTACACAACTTTTGTAACTTTTCTTCTCATTGTAGGAGGAAAATTATTGAGGATGAACGGCTAAGATTATTAAAAGAACATGCTACCAATCTGATCGGATATTTACCTCCTGGAGTTTTAAGAGCAGATGATTTGCCACATTTGGGATCTGAAGTATTACAACATTATTCCTCTAAATGATCATTCAAATAAAATTTCATTGAATATTTTAATTTTGTATGCACATGTATTATTATAATTTCTTTTAATTTGTGTATAAATACATAATAATAAACATATGATTGACGAGAACAATAATTAAAAAGGTAGTAATTGGAGAAAAAAATGTGACTTATACAGGTACTATTAAAAAAAAAAATGGATTTTTTTGTTACATCTCGAAAATTTAACGATAGAATAGTTATTTTTATACAACATGAATAATAGTATATTATGTTATTAGGAGTAGAAAGCGGTCTTTTTGTGTTGAACCCAGCTATTGCGGCCGAGGCGCTAGCCGAGGCCAAGCAAGCTGGGTAAAACACAAAAAGGGCGTTCTTCTCCGAATAACATATACTATTTTTTCTTCAAGTGTTTCAAAGAAAACTGGGGATTTTAAAAATATTTTTCTAGAATTGTTTTAATTATAGCGTTATCAATTTCAGCCATAGTTGGCTGTGTACACTACAAAACACAAACGATACAACTGTCAAATAACACTTTTTCAATATGGTCTGTGCTGCTGTGACGACTGCTGCCGCCAGCGGTGAACTAAGAAACTAACATTTTTTTACTAGTACAATAATGAACAACATTGTTGTACTAGTAATAAAATGAATATCTTCAATAGTGTGTGTATAGTAGCATAATATGAATATTATTGTACACTTGAAGAAAAAAAGTATTGTTTTAGGAAAGTTTAACCGCACGAACCTTAGACGAGTGAGTCAAATCCTTTGTGTGAAATAAGACTTTTTGCAGTTTTTTACGTCCGTTAAAAAGAGTGCACTTTTTTTCATTAAAATGGGTTCATAAAGTACGTCATTTTTAATACAATAATAGCATAAAAAAGTTCATTTTTTTAACCCAAATGAGTGAAAATATGAAACGCTATGGCACTTTTTTTCCACGATTTTATTGTGGACGTTAAAAAATGTATGCAAATAGAGTAGAACGTATCTTATTTCACTCATAGGATTTGACGCACTCGCCTTCGGCTCGTACGGTCAAACTTTCCTATTCTTGAAATACGAGCCCAGGCTCATAATAGTTCGGCCGGTTTACATTTTCACGTAAAGACATTAACAAATTATGAAATTCTTTTGATTACTTTAACATTACAAACTTAAAACTTACAAAAACTGAATATTATAATAATGTTACTCAATAAGCAAAAATTATACAAGGTGTTGACGATCAGATGTGACCATAGAGATTTAACATGGGATTTTAGCTAAAACTAATACAATTACCCCTTAACCTTAAAATATAAAATAAGCTATAAGCTAAATAAATAACTCTGAGTTGTTAGACCTCTGGCATGGTTTACATGTTGAGTAATCTTAACTACCCTGCTTAAAGTTGTTCTACTGATGATGAGAACTTAGTTCTCGAAATACGTATTTAGCTTATAGCTTATTTTATTATTTTAAGGTTAAGGGGGGTAATTGTATTAGTTTGTTATAATTTAACCTTAGACTCCTATTTTTGTAATGGGATTTTAGTTTTATGCGATTTGCTGCTCTTCTTTTCATTTTACGACAAAAACTGTACAGTGCAAAGTTGTAGAAGATAATAGTTATTTTTTATACAAGACGATAAAATTATATTTTATCGACGATTGGAAAGTTTAATTCATGAGCGATTTCGTGAGTCGATAATTTAATTTTATCGTCGTGTATAAAATTATATTTTTTTCTATAGTAGATTTTAAAGAGCAAAAATTAGAAAAACCGATTATAAATTAAATTTTAAAATCTCAGTAGCGTGGGTTATGGAATTTGTTTGAAAACAATTTCATTTTATTCTGTCATACTGTTTTTGTGTGATTTTGTGTACAAAAAATCTGATGTGGCCAGCACAATACCTTCCGTCAATCCTGTGTATTATGTATAAATTCCATACATAAATTTTCTTGCAAAAGATTCTAAATTTCCAGTAAAATTATTTTATAAACAAACTATGTAAATTGCACTTGACACTGACATCTTCTTCTTTAGCTTTTCCCATTCGTTAGGGGTCGCTATTTTTTTATTTTCTTCCACTCATTTCTGTTTTGTTTGTCGTTCTCATTCAGTTCCTTTTCTCTCAAGTCTTCCGCAATACAGTCCTTCCATCTTATCTTTGGCCTTCCTCTGTTTCTTTAACCTTCTATTACTAAGCTATTCATTCTTTTTCCAATATATTCGTCATCTCTCCTCATGGCATGTTCAAATCAATGTAATCATCTCGCTTGTATTTTTCTAGAAACTTGTAACACTGGAGTTATATTTCCTTACCGTATCTTTCCGTGTTTTCCCCAACATCTACTTCAACATCCACATCTCTGCCACATTCATTTACTTTTCATTGATTCTGAAATCTGTCAATTTGAATTATCTGAATATATTAGTAGTTTCCATGGCTAGCATAGCTGGCTGATTTATAAAATTTAATATCTTTATAATTCTTTAACTCTATATCTATTGAATATGAAGTATAAAATGCAATCAAATCGTATAGAGAATAATATATTCTTTAAGTTATAATAACGTTAAATGTCAATAAATCATATTTAACTGTTAAAATCTTCAAATGAAGTTACTTCCGGTTGACCAATTATAACCAAAATCTAATCACTTGTTCTTCTGGATGTAAACTTAAGGAATACGAAAAAAATATAATTTTTGGAATAGTGGTATTGAAGTTATGCAATCCGAAACTTTCAGACACACATACATACAGATATCGTAAAAATGGTAAAATCGTATTATAGGGACACTAAAACGTGCTTATTCACTAAAAACTCATCATTGAATTTTTTGACCAAAGACAATACGGAAGGTAAAAAGGTAACAAATGGAATTTCAAGAAGAAAAGCTTACATCTAATGTCAAAGAACAGGCATCAGCATCAGATTCATTAAATAAATTATTGCCTCAAAAATCACGAAAAAATATAAAAAAGAATACGAGTGCTTTTAAAAAATGGAAAAGCGCGATGAATATCAATAGCGTGAATGAAAAGGTGCTTCTAGCATATTTTTCTGAGAAGTCAAAGAAAGTCAAGTCATCAACATTATGGTCCTATTACTCGATGCTCAAGTGCACGTTGTTGGTGAATGAAAATTGGGACATTTCAAAGTAAGTAATTAGATCTAATTAATGCGCTGTCAAATAACATCATCGGATATTTACAGATACAGCAAACTGATCACACTGCTGAAGAAATTAATTGATATAATGTGAATCGGCAAAATGTATAATGTAATTTTATTTAAAAAATCTGATGTGGCCAACACAATACCTCCCGTTTAATTTAATTTTTATTCATGTAAATACTTAAAAATAAATTTAAATACTGTGTTCGATCCCGACCGACGCCAAATATTTCGAATTTTAAATGGCACAAAAATGACCCCTGTGGTGCACTCTCCACGCCAGAAATAAGTGCTCGTGAGATGACACCTGGTAAACGCCCGCACGGTAAGTATGTCATCATCGTTACCGAAATCTGTTTACAGAGCAGATTGGCAGACCCAGCAATGGGTAATATGCCGTGATGATATATTTATTTACATACTTACCTATATTCATTGCTGGCGTGGAGAGTGTACCACAGTGGTCAATTTTGTGCCATTTAAAATTCTAAAATATTTGGCGTCGGTCGGAATCGAACCTGTTCCCAAGATTCGCGTGAAGTGACGCCGGGTAAACACCTGCACGGAACAAATATGTCATCATTATTACCGATATCTGCGTACAAAGCAGATTGGCTCACCCATCAATGGATAATATATTTTTATTATCTTACTTATATTTTTACATATTTACTTATGCTGGAAACTGTATTAAGTTCCTTTCCATATAAATATTGTTCCATTTACTATTTTCTTTTTAAAACGTTAATATTATTTGAAATTATTAGTTTGTTAACAGTGACATATATCTGTCAATTACAAACATTTGAGATCTGAATTGTGTAACCATGTGTATGAGTTGTGTTTAAAGCTTAGGCTCCGGGATTAAAATTATAGTTTTATAAATTTATCCATAAAATATATAGAAAAAGTATTAATGCAAACCTGTAGAAAATTTAATAATCTTTAATTATTATATAACATAAATCTCGAGAAAATAACATTAAAAGGTATTTTTCGAAGAAAAACTATTTTGAGATTCCAATAAAGTGTCATTTTCGGTTATCTGATTTACTCCAAAATCTAATGGCATCTTTTCATATAAGAGTAAAGTAGAAATACAAGGTTTTAAAATTTTCTGAACGATAGTATTGAGAAATTATTACAATCGCCGTCAAATGAGAATGGACTGGAGATTTCTACACTGTTGCGAATGCAGTGGCTATGTTGAAAATGCTAAGTTATGAAGAAGCGGCAACATCGCAGGGCGAGGGACAAGGTGCGGAGAAGGTAAAATGTTAAACATCAGTCCATACTTATTTGACGGTGACTATTGGCAAGTATTGCTAAGCGATATGACATCTGGTGACAAAATAATAAATAATGAACTACAGGTTGACTTGTTATTAAAGTATGTAATATTAGAATTTTTTTAAATATTATATGTAGTTGTATCTAAATTGACATATATATATATATATATATATATATATATATATATATATATATATATATATATATATATATATACAGGTGTCACCGAAATCGCCGTCTTCGATATCTCCCTTGTCGTTAGAAATACAGCATAAGTTTATTAATAGAATTTATTCGTCTACTCAAGGAGCATAACATAAAATTATTTTCACATATACAGGATGTTGCATGACGGCTCGGCGAGAATTGATTGTATTTTTTTAAATGGAACAGCCTATATATTTTTATATATTTTGAATTGTATTTTATTCACCTATACGAATATATGAATTTTGTTTTAGTTTTCCACGGCGTTGCCAAGTTATTCCGTTTTTTCTCTAAAAAAGACCGAATACACGCATAGGATACCCTTAATTACATATGAAGATAAAACAAAAATACACACAACTGAAAAATAAAATATAGGGTGTTCCATTTGAAAATGACGAGTTATAGACATTTGAAATTGAGCATATTTGATTCGCTTTATTGAACAGTCTGTATAATTACATTTAAAAAAAATATGTCAGAACATAGAGTATAATTACAGTTATACTGAAAAGAAAATTCTTAATTCTTACTATTAAAATAACTTCAGTAAGCCTTTGTAAAACAAAGCGTGTATTCGGTCTTTGTTAGAGAAAAAACGGAAAACTTGGCAACGCCGTGGAAAACTAAAACAAAATTCATATGTTCGTATAGGTGAATAAAATACAATTCAAGATATATAAAAATATATAGGGTGTTCCATTAAAAAAAAAAAACAATTCTCGCCGAGCCGTAATGCAACACCCTGTATATGTGAAAATAATTTTACGTAATGCTCCTTGAGTAGACGAATAAATTCTGTTAATAAACTTATGCTGTATTTCTAACGACAAGGGAGATATCGAAGACGGCGATTTCGGTGACATTCTGTATATACAGGCTGTTTCCCTTAAAACAACCAGCGCTTTTTTGGGCGAACTAATGACTTTAGAGAAAAATGTTATATATAAAAAATTACCAGGAAAAAGGGCTTAATTTATGAGGAATAATAAATAAAAAATTCAACCAGTGGTTCTCAAACGGTAGAATAAAATTATATTTTTTTAAATGGCAACCTATATAAATTTTTGTCCATTAGATAGAGAGTTTTTTTCTGATTTCAACGATATAAATATGATATGGGGTTGTATAACAATTATTTCGAGAAAAATGATATTAAAAATCAGAAATAATTCTACAATATTGAAGTAGGCTATGCAATAAACAAATGCAAACAAATGATACAGGTGACAGATAGTTTTGTTACTTACGTTATTAAGTGTTTGTTTTCGTAATTGTTTAATTACTTATTAATAAAAATAGCTTTGCAGTTGCAAAAATACCTAAGGTTGCAAAAATTTGTAAATAATTTCCATCATATTGTTTTTCTTTTTATGTTAGTACTATTATTTTTTGATATTTCTTCGTTATGTAGTTCATTTGTTATTATGAATTTCTTAGTAAAACAAGTTATTTTAGATATAAGAAAATAATATACTATCGTAACCTAGGCAATAGTCGTATCAATAGTTGTTTATTGCATAGCCTACTTCAGTATTGTAAAATTATTTCTGATTTTTAATATCATTTTTCTCGAAATAATTGTTATACAACCCCATATCATATTTATATCGTTGAAATCAGAAAAAAATTCTCTATCTAATGGACAAAAAAATTATATAGGTTGCCATTTAAAAAAATATAATTTTATTCTACCGTTTGAGAACCACTGGTTGAATTTTTTATTTATTATTCCTTATAAATTAAGCCCTTTTACCTGGTATTTTTTTGTATATAACATTTTTCTCTAAAGTCATTAGTTATTAGTTCGCTCAAAAAAGCGCTGGTTGATTTAAAGGAAACACCCTGTATATTGTAACATGAGTAACAAATATTGCTGCTTACTTGAGTGCACATTGTCACGATAGAAAGGCAACAAATTATGTTGTCACGTATTCCCGCGTAAACGAAAAGTTCGTGTTTACATTAAAAATATGGTTGACAAAATGAAAAAAGATAATAATACAGTGCGTGGATCAGAAAATTGTATATTAATATATTCGTCATGTAAGAAAAGAAAACTTTGTTTCAATCGAGGTAGTTTTATAAATGTTCACAAAAATATCATTTAAGTTATCTTCACTTCCACGAATACATCCTATACTAATGTTCACAAGTGAATAAATGTAATTTTGCTATTTGAATTTTTTTTTTTTGAAGATATCTAAAAAAGAGGTGGTTATACATTTTAAGTTAAAGTTTTATAAAAGTGTACTTGGAATTTACATTAATTTACCCTTAATGGATAATATAAAACCTACTATAAAATAATATAAAAAGAGAATTAAATATAATACAGTATTATGAAAAATAAACAATTCTATAAATTATGTGTTTGCCCAATTGACAGTAGGTTAACGTCATATCTCGTTCGATCTGTAGTTCAAAACTTGCCACCCCAGCGCTGCGATCTTAAAAATACTAGGGTACCTATATACTCAGGGTATGGCCATGACGTGCTCGCGTTTCGTCCGCCATTAGAGGGCCACTGTCATATTCGTTGTTGTTGCGCAAATTATTATGTATTTTCGTGGCTACTTGTTTTATTTTTATGCAAAACACATTTAAATATACTTCTAATATTTATTTAAAGTGTAAGTAATACTGTTACTTTATTTATATGTGTATTTTCTTGAGATACTGACTACGATGACTGGCAATATTGAAAACACATAAAAATTACCAATATTAAGCACAAACATTTAAATTTTTAAAAGGTAAGTTTAAAATATATACTTATTATGTAAATAATAACCACAGTTATTAAATTTGATGTGATAATAACAACCTATATCCTATGCGCTACATAACCTCTAAATCTGTCATAATAATAATTGTGTATCTCTTAAATAAATGAATTTTTATTAGTTTTTTAGAGTCATAGTGTGATTATTTAATATTCCTGTATAATATAATATCACATTTCTTACAAATAAATAGGGAAATGAATTATAAATATGTTTGACATTGGCTTATGGCGGCGATCTTGCCCCATGGCGATACCCTGTATATAAAGGTACCCTAAAAAATACTAGGGTACCTGTATACTCAGGGCAGAGATGTTTACTTGTTGTATAAGCTAGATGCCTAACTCCGTGCGCAAAAGTGAAGCCAGCAATTTCGTGTGGCGGTCATTTGTTAAAAAGGCATGTAAGATGTAAGTATTTTACGTCTATTCAGATTTGTGGCAATTTAAAAGTATGTACTGTACTGTAATATATAATTAATGTTTTGAAAGACAATTTACGATTATAAAATGATCTACATACTTACGGCATATACTACACAATAGCCCGGGAACGAGAACAGGAACGAAGATTTTGTCAATACATTATTTGTATTGTAAAGAACTGTGTTTTTTAAGTTATTGACCATCGAATAAATTTAAAACTGGGGGAAAGTTGCATTTTTTTGGGGTTTTCAATCAACCCATATAACAATTAAATGGAAAATAAAGTTAAAATATTTGTATGTAGAATGTGAGTAATATAATTTATGTAAATACATTATTTTATATCTTTTAGATTTCCTTTGAAAAATAAACATATATTAAAATCTTGGATTATAAAATGTAAGGAGAAAAGCTTTTACCCCAACTAAAGCTAACAAACTTTGCAAAGATCATTTTAAAGAAAATGATTATTTAGTTAGGACGGGAACTTACATTCGAAAATTGAAACCAGATGCAGTCCTTACGATATTTTCCGCTTTTCCTAGCTATTTAAGACAAAAAGAAAATAGCAGAAGGGTTTTAAATAAAAAATCATGTAATTATTGCGCTGAAAACTGTTTAACATTGGACCATAATTACGTTCACAAATATAAATTTTCAGTTTTAACTGATTTTAAAAATAATGGAGGATTAATTTCCCCATCAGAAAGCGTTTTTAAAATAATTAAAGCTACTGAAACAGAAATTAATATTTTCACTAATAATTTAAAAACATTTTCAAATACAAATAATATTGAAAGAAAAATAATACATTTTATAATTAATCTTTTTGCCAGTGAAAAAAATATTTTTCCTCATTTACATTGTGAAATTTCTTTGAATAATAATCACAAAATTCATCTAATATAATATATTTGTAAGCAGTATATAAAAATTAGATTGCAAAGTGTTCCAATCAGAATCAAATTGTTAGCAAAAGACAAATTAAATAAACTAATATTATTTTCTAATCAATAAATAGTGTTTAAGAACAAGTATTACGTTTTATTTCACCAATTTAATAACAATTTATTTGTGATAACCTTCATATATCAATTATATTCTGTTTTATTTCATATTTACCATATCGTACATTAATATTTTGCCTTTTTAACAAATGGCCGCCTCTTGACCTTGAGGCTTCACTTTTACGTGGTTTGAGACCATATACGTATTAGAATAATACGTATATGTTTGAGACATACGAAGTTGGGTATCTAGGTTATACATAAACATCTCTGACTCAGGGTATGGCCATGACGTGGCTCGCGTTTCGTCCGCCATTAGCGGTCCACTGTCATATTCGTTGTTGTTGCGCAAATTATTATGTATTTTCGTGGCTATTTGTTTTATTTTAATGCAAAACCCATTTAAATATATTTCTAATATTTATTTAAAGTGCAAGTAATACTTTTATTTTATTTATTTGTGTATTTTCTTGAGATACTGACTACGATGCCTAACAATATTGAAAACACATAAAAATTACCAATATTAAGCACAAACATTTAAATTTTTAAAAGGTAAGTTTAGAATATATACTTTTATTATGTAAATAATGACTACAGTTATTAAATTAAATGTGATAATAACAACCTATATCCTATGGTCTACATAACCTCTAAATCTATGTCAATAATAATTGTGTATCTCTTAAAAAAAAGTATTTTTATTACCTTTATAGATTCATAGTGTGATTATTTAATATTCCTTTATAATATAATATCACATTTCTTACAAATAAATAGGAAAATGAATTATCAGTATGTTTGACATTGGCCCGCTTATGGCGGCGGTCTTGCCCCATGGCCATACCCTGTATACAGGCTGAGTCACCGAAATCGCCGTCTTCGATATATCCCTTGTCGTTAGAAATACAGCATAAGTTTATTAACAGAATTTATTCGTCTACTCAAGGAGCATAACGTAAAATTATTTTCACATATACAGGATGTTGCATTACGGCTCGGCGAGAATAGTTTCTCTTTTTTTAAATGGAACACCCTATATATTTTTATATATTTTGAATTGTATTTTATTCACCTATACGAACATATGAATTTTGTTTTAGTTTTCCACGGCGTTGCCAAGTTATTCCGTTTTTTCTCTAAAAAAGACCAAATACACGCATTCGGAGATTTTCACCATTTTTCTCTAAATTTATATATTTAACTAAAAATTAAATCTAGTATACCATGGACATTGTTTTTTGAATAAGGAACAATTGTAGTAATGATAGTATTTTCATTAGCCAGGTTATTATTAATAACAGAGGGATTAAGTAAATTAATTTATTAATATGAGTCTCTCACAAGAAGAACATACGAATATGGTGTACGCACTTGGAGAAGCGGAAAGAAACCCTCTTTTGTCGTACTGAACATGACCAGTTCTTTCAAACCTTTCCCTTAGTTTTTCAAAAGAACACGGATTTGGATGTCGTCTTCCCGGAAACCGTTGTGCATACATTCTTGATGCCAAAAGAGGGTTTGTTTCCGCTGCTTCAAGTGCGTATACCATATTCGTAAGTTCTTCTTGCGCACTCTCCACGCCAGCATTGAGTGTCCGTGAGGTGACGCCTGGCCTGACCAGCATACACCATATTCGTAAGTTCTTCTTGCGAGAGACTCATATTAATAAAGTAATTTACTTAATCCCTCTGTTATTAATAATAACCTGGCTAATGAAAATACTATCATTACTGCAATTGTTTCTTATTCAAAAAACAATATCCATGGTATACTAGATTTAATTTTTAGTTAAATATATAAATTTAGAGAAAAATGGTGAATATCTCCGAAATTATTGGTTTTAGGCATAGAATACCCTTAATAACATTTGAAGATAATATAAAAATACACACAACTGAATAATAAAATATAGGGTTTTCCATTTGAAAATGACGAGTTAAAGTCATTTGAAATTGAGCACTTTTGATTCGCTTTATTGAACAGCCTGTATAATTACATTTAAAAAAAAATATGTCAGAACATAGAGTATAATTACAGTTATACTGAAAAGAAAATTCTTAATTCTTACTATTAAAATAACTTCAGTAAGCCTTTATGAAGCAATGCGTGTATTTGGTCTTTTTTAGAGAAAAAACGGAATAACTTGGCAACGCCGTGGAAAACTAAAACAAAATTCATATGTTCGTATAGGTGAATAAAATACAATTCAAAATATATAAAAATATATAGGGTGTTCCATTTAAAAAAAGAGAAACTATTCTCGCCGAGCTGTAATGCAACACCCTGTATATGTGAAAATAATTTAACGTTATGCTCCTTGAGTAGACGAATAAATTCTGTTAATAAACTTATGCTGTATTTCTAACGACAAGGGAGATATCGAAGACGGCGATTTCGGTGACTCACCCTGTATAATGGTACCCTAAAAAATACTAGGGTACCTATATACTTAGGGTATGGCCAAGACGTGGCTCGCGTTTCGTCGGCCCACACGTTCGCCATTTGCGAGCCACTGTCATATTCGTTGTTGTTGCGCAAAGTATTATGTATTTTCGTGACTATTTGTTTTATTTTAATGCAAAACACATTTAAATATACTTCTAATATTTAATTAAAGTGTAAGTAATACCTTTGAATATATAATACATATAAGAACGGCAACGTAATGTATTTAGATAAAATATTTCGAGAGAAGGTGCCATCTATCCCTCCATATACAAATTATTAGTTAGTTCAAAAAATACATAATAGGTGGATGTTGCACATTGTTGCCACGTAGCTAGAACAGCAAGTTAAGATTTTATAAAGGTTTTTAAGTTTGCTACTGTAAAACATAATATCACATTTCTTACAAATAAATAGGGAAATGAATTATCAGTATGATTGACATTGGCCCGCTAATGGCAGCGATTTTGCCCCCATGGCCATACCTGTAAATAAAGGTACTCTAAAAAGTATTAGGGTTTAAAATCATTCAGTAAATCTAAATTTTTTGTCCAAACTTTTGATGTTGTTGATGGCGGTTGGCGGCTTTTTGAATTTAAAACTGACAACTATTTCATTTTATCATCTTTATGCGCAGAAAATCAACTGCGCATTGAAAACATCTCACTTTTTACTATCTCTCTCACTTTGCGCAATGCATCCATGGCATCCATTAAGCTAATGCAGTTTATATTTGCAATAACATATTTTTTAAATTTATATTATATACACAGATTGTGTAGAAATAGTTAAAAGCTAATATCAAACACTGTAACAGATGAATTTTCTTCATTTTTCCGTAGAAAGGTTTTTTTTTAACTGTATCACTCGCACTAATACATACACAAGTGTCGAATAATATAACTGATACTAAAGTATGAATGTTGTAGAATAACTGTGGCAACGTCGCACTTAGACAAGGACAGAAATATTTTAATATTTGGTTTGTGTTGAGAGCTTCAATTTTAATTTCGACATTTGTGTAAATCGTGAAAATGTCCAATCGTTTAACAAAAATTGTAATCGGCAACAATAAATCACGTGTAACTAAAAACAAGAGTTTTAGAGAAAATTGTTGAATTTTTAAGTAAAAATCAATAATTCAGTCTAAAATTCAATTTTCTCTAAAACTCTACTAAATAAATATTGTTCTTTGAAATGTGATTTTTGTTTTATATTCACAATACCTTTGTATTAAAAAAATACATTAAATATATTTATTATTTCCATTCATGTTATTTTATTTTTCAAACTATTTATCATTATTTTAAAGGAAGGGCGGTAGGAAATATTTTGCTTCTACAGGTTGTTATATTTTAGTGGACCCAGCAAATATCTCGCTTATTTATTAAGTTAGTAATTTCTTTCATATAAAATGATTTATACAGCAATATGTAAGTTACTTGATGACGGACTACTAGAAATATATTTTCACTATTATCAGTTTTATTTGAGCACACTGGCACAAAACACTTTTTTACAACTATGTTTGATTATTTCCAAATACAAAAATCAGTTGTAATAGTTGACTGCTGTCACGATTGTCACTCGTTTAAATTTCGTTAGCGGCAAATGTAAGCCACATCCTTCATTGGTTAGTGACTTAGTTTCGTCTTCAGGCGGAAGGAGAGCGGGAAATTTAAATATATTTTCATCGACATTTTTCTCATGAATAGAGAGTAATATGAAAAAAATAAAAAATACGGGTAAAATATTTTTTCTTATTCTTTTGATTAAAGCAAAGAAAAAAATCGTGCAACACCACATTGAACAAATTTAATAATGGGGCCTTCAAAAAAAGATCGCTTTTTTATTCACAATTCAACTTTTAATCAAATATCATAGAATATTTCTCAAAAATATTAAACTTTTCATTCATAAGTTAATAAAGTTCCGCGGTATGCATTTGTGACGTCACTGAACGATGAGCCATATGCTATTGGCCTATAGTACGACCAAGTTGGATGATATATCATTTACTTTTTGTTTCCTGAGTATTTACAGGTTGACATTTACAGTGTTACAATTGTTTTATTTCAAGCCACAGCCATGGCTCACTATTCTCTTTTCAATTAGGTGTATAAAAAAGTGCCCGCCATTGTAGTTTTTAATAATGTAATATATGGATTATTTTACATGATTGTAAAGCAAATTTGATGTACTTTTCAAATTTGTAAAAAAATATAAACTCCTGGACAAAATTAACGCACCACTTTATTAAATTCATATAATAACAATTTTAGAATGACTATTATAATAAAAATGAAATAAAAACTTATAAATTAGGTTTGTCTAATCGTTTGCAAACGAAATCAACGAAAACCGAACTTATCTTAAATTATTATTGACGTAAAAAAAATTTTTGTTGAAAAATTGCACAACATAAAAACCGACAAAAATTTAAAAAAATAGAAATAGTGGATTCAACGCGATATTAATACCGTGTATGTCCTCCCCTACTCCTAATTACAGCATTCATGCACCTTGGCATGCTAGACATTAAATTTTCAATAATTGCTGGGGAGTATTCTTCCATTCTGCAATTACTCCTTCTACCAGTTGATTGTGGTGGGCAGGTGGGGGTGTACGACTTCGAACCTTTTTTTTGAGAGCGTCCCATAGATGCCCTATATGATTTAAATCGGGACTGTTCGGTGGCTATTCCATAAAAGCAATATCAACAGCATTTAAGTAGTCAATAACTTGTCTAGCCACGTGGGGACGAGAATTATCTTGCATGAATAAAAAATTGGGTCCCACAAAAGGAGTAAATGGCATTACATTTGAATTACGATGTTTTCCAGATAATAATCCGCATTCATTGATCTTACACGTATAGGGACCAACTCTGTACGGCCGTTGAAATAAATTCCCGCCCAAAACATTACAGAGCCACCGCCAAACGGGACTCTTGGAGAGATATTGCAACTTGCAAATCTCTCTCCTGCCCTTCGCCAGACACGTTCACGTCCATCAGGAGATTTGAGGCTAACTCTCGTTTCATCTGAGAATAAAACCTTCTTCCAATCATTAACAGTCCAATACTCATGATTTCGGGCAAAAAGCCATCTTTGAATTTTGTGCTCTGGTGAGTAATGGTTTTTTTGCCGATCTTCTGATACTTAATCGAGCTTCATTTAAACGTCTTCTAACTGTTCGAGACGATATTACAAGATTGCGAGTAGCGGCAAGCTAATTTTTTAGCATATTACTAGTGATTCTCCTGTTTCGTACAGCAGACTGCCCAAAAAAACGCTCATCCCTTGGATTGGTACATCGTTTCCGTCCTTGCTCTGGCATTCTAAAGTAAGATCCTGTATCGTTAAATCGTCTTACCATCCAACTTATGCTCGAATGATTTCTTCCTATGGCATTAGCAACATAACGCATCGAGTATCCCTCATCCAGCAAAGTTGATGCTCTTACAGCCTTCTCCACCGATAATTTTTTTGGGCGATTCATTTTTCAACTTTAAAACACTTGTATCTGATACAGTCGATAACAAAAAAAACTTTGTGGCTAAAGATAATTTTCCTTAACAAGCAATATCCGAACAAATTTTAAATCAATTTTTGGCAAAAGTGGCTTTAATTAATAATTTTAATTTTAAAACAAAACATTTCTTGGTAATATTTGCTTGAAATGTCAGAGGACATCCAAATTCTACTTGCAAGATAACTAGTAAATAATAGTTATCATTATATCGGCATTTAAAAAAGTGGTGCGTTAATTTTGTCCAGGAGTTTAGTATGTTCCATTTGAAATTTCAAAGTTGATATTAATTACTAATAAACCGGAAATGGTATCATGAATGTACATCCGTCATCAAGTAGCTTACATGTTGCTGTATAAATCATGTTATATGAAAGAAATTATTAACTTAATAAATAAGCGAGATATATACTATATTCCATACATAGTGGGCACCCCGTATATAGCAAATTTATCTGAAGAAAACATACATAATTTATTTATAAATCTATGCCCAGAAAAACTGTCTAATATATTTTACTATACTGTAAAAGCATTAAAACTAAGATTCTTTTGTATGATCGAATAATAATGTTAAAAAGTACAACTATTTAGGTATAAGATATCAATAAAGTTTTTGAGCATGTATTAATTAGTTAGAATTGTTAAGTACAAATATGTAGGTACCTATGTATATTAAGGTATATAAATATTATTCACAAATCCACTCTCAATTTATAATCGATATAATTAGATAAAATACAGAATGTAAATTGGGTGTGAATATTTTTTGTATAAGATTTATTTTTCTTACAACAAATAAATATCATTATGTTTAAATTTTATTAAAATCTGTTAAGTACTATTTCAATATGGAGTTTTCCAATCATATACGAATTTTAAATACCAAATTTGAGAAGTTTCGGATATCATAATGTTTTTTCACGAAAATCTGTTATACTTCAAGTATTATTCCGGTTGTCCAATTTTACCCAAAATGTAATTAACTTTTTATTTTAATGCAGAAAGCTTAAATAGGGAAAATATAAATTTTTGGAAGTTTAATGTTATCGTTGAAGAAAAAATCGTTACACACAGACATCATTGTAAAACTAGTAAAACATGTTGGTCTTTGAAAACTCACTATCGAATTTTTGGACCGAAAATATTTACCTTCTTTACCTATGTATGTAGTAGGTTGGCGGGAAGTAAAAAAGTGCAAAGTATTTGAAGCAAAAATAGGATGTTTCAATTTTTATTAAAATTTTAAATAAGCTGAAGCACAAATTATAACAAATCATTAAAATAAGATTTTGTTCTATAAAATTGAAATTGCCTACTGCAAAATTATATATAATTTTATTTGTATTAATACATCATCCATTATATAGAGAATTTTATGTATATATGAATTAATAAAACAATAATAATGGTCCATACCAAGTTTTTATTTAAGGTTATTTAATAAAAAACCATATACATATTTGGTACAAACCCAGTAAATTAATCTACAAACGACGCCCACGTCTACCTCCCTTTCTGCGTGTAGAATCAGATGGAATCGGTGTGACATCTTCGATACGACCAATTTTCATGGAAGAACGTGCTAAAGCTCTGAGAGCGCTCTGAGCACCTGGTCCAGGAGTTTTAGTCTTATTGCCTCCAGTAGCCCGCAATTTTATGTGTAAAGCGGTAATACCGAGTGACTTGCACTTTTCAGCAACATCCTACAGGAATTGTTATTAAATAATTGAATATAACAAAAAAAAAAGTTTCATACTTGAGCAGCCAACATAGCAGCATAAGGTGAAGCTTCATCTCTGTCTGCCTTTACTTTCATGCCTCCGGTAACTCTTGAAATAGTTTCCCGACCAGACAAATCAGTTACGTGCACAAAAGTATCATTGAAACTGGCGAAAATATGGGCTACTCCATAAACGTATTCGCCTTCACGAACTTGTGGGCCAAGGGATACTTGGACTTCATCTTTCTGAACTTTGTTTTTTCTGGGAGCCATTATAACCTAAAAAAATACCGCAAAGAATTATAAATATTCCATTATACAAACTCAGTACTTGATACTTCAACAATTTTTAGTTAGAGGTTACATATACATAATACAAAAAACATGAGCAACAAGAAGTTATTCTACTAACATCCAGCACGTTACAAGTTAAAATTTTGAATTATTGCAATGGATATAATAATTAATGTTTCTACATTGAAAATATTATAATATTTTTCAATTATTATACAATATTTTTAATAAAATTAACAATTTACTAACCTCAAGATCCTGTTCACAGACCTCACGACATCAAAGAACTGTCGGTAAAGAAGTTGACGTTTATTGGAATTCAGTGTTGCCAATATTTATTTACAATGAAATCCAGGAGAGTTAAATTAAAAAGTATATGTTTTTAAATAATGATAATCATTAGTAATACACTTTACATGCTATAAAATATTGTTAAATTCTTTATTTAATAAAATAATTTTAAATATTGAACCACAAAAATATGGTTAGTGCTGCTTAAATGATCATTGCGGATAATAACTAAACTACCAAATGTCAAAATTAGTAGCAGTATTTCGAAGACTGTGATATCATAGGTGGCTTGTGGTCGTCGTTCGCCATATTTGTTGTTGTCGTTGATGGGGGAGACTGAACCATAAAGTTTTTGGATGGAAAAGTAGTGCTTTTAACAGGAAAATTGAATGTAACGGAGAGATTTGTGAATGATTTAATGTTATCATGAGAAGTGTCATTACTTTGAAAATAGGCATAATTGTTGAAAGAGTGTGTTATTAATTTTCTCAAGTTTAGTGTTGAATATCGTAAGGGAATTAGAAGTACCCCATTTAATTATATAATTTTGAATGATCTCAAATTTGTGAGTGAAAGTAAGGGTGAGTTAGTGTTTTGACTGTTATTTTTTATTTAAAATTTTGTGTATCAGTGTGCTGTCAAGATTATAAGTGAAACTGTAGTTTCATTGCTGTATCAGTTTTGCGACCGCGAGTGACCCCAGTTCTGTGGGTCAAGGCAGGGTCGGTTAAACGAACTGAATCCTGTCTTTGTTTTGAAAGTGGCGGCGTCTGGTGACCTTTCGGGGGGCGGAGGGGGCGGCGACGATGAGGGTGCAATGCGGGATTGGGAAGAAGGTGGTCGTTTTAGTTTTGAGGACTCTGATAGATTTGAGGAAGACTCTTTGTGTAGTTGGAGCTCAGAACCAGAAAGTCTTTGCAACAACTGGAGGGGGTGGAAGAAACCACTTATTAATTCTGGATCATTTAATTTTGGATCTGGAAAAAGAAGTTGTGAGGGTAAGTTTAATATTTTTTTTATACTTTATTAAGAGTGGTTTGAATAATTTATAATGTATTAAAACTTGATTTATATAGAAATAAAATTATGAAATCTAATAGGAATTTTATATAACTTGAAATATAATAATATTTTGGTGACAGAAGAAATTAAAATGTATATTTTTTCAGTTTTTGTTTTTCATGGCTGATTACGTTTTTATTTAATTTATTTAGAAATCAAAATTATAAGTTGAGTTATATGTGTGCCGAGATGTGTGCCGTTACGTGGAGTTATTTATAAGGTATTAGCAATGGTCAGTGTCATGTCATTTTCACGTTTATGTATGACTGTATGTACCTACATTAGTAAATGCCCTACGTAAGTACATTGACTTTCTACCTGTATACCAATTGGTTCTGCTGTTTGGCATCGGTTATTTTGAGTTCATTTTTTGTGAATATTTGTATGTGTTAAAATGAGGATATTCAGTTTTACTTTATTTCTATGAAATATAATATAAAAATTATAAAGATAAATTCAGGAAATACAGAAAGACAAAACGGAAAGTAGAATAGATGGAAAGAGAAAGTCGTTGAATTAAGATATCATTGTGTTTATGTGACTTAGGATGACACTTTATAGAACCTCATTTGTTTTGGAATATATAGCGTGCGCAGACTGCAGGTTGGCTTTGTCACAATATGTTATTGTTCTTCAACACTGGAAGGGCATTAGCCTAGCCTGGGGGTACGTCTGACCGTCGAGGACGCTTCTACATATAAACAGATGCATGCGCATGCGCTAAACTACATCTGTTTTTAACAATTATAAATCGTGACCACTAAAATATAAATATAATAAGAAAAAACAAAAACAATTAGACATCGCATATGAAATTATAAGAACACAAGTACCTTATGCTTACATTAACCATTAACCACGAGGTACCAAATACTTAAAATGTTACATTATTCCAACTAAACGTAGAAAGAAATAAATATAATAATAATAATAATAAATACCCCAGTTTTTCAAAAATTGATATTGCGTAAACGCACCATTGGGAGGATTAATATAAAAAAAATAATACGAATCTTTCTCTATTTTTATACTTGCCGTCAAATAAGTATGGACTGGAGATTTCTACACTGTTGTCAATCCATGGGCAATGTTGAAAATGCTAAGTTATGAAGAAGCGGCAACACCGCAGGGCAAGAGACAGGGTGCGGAGAAGGAAAAATTTGAACATCAGTCCATATTTCTTTGACGGCGAATATAAATAAAAGCAAAACAATTGTATTTAAGTACATTTTTTTTTATCATATTTTAAACATATAATTAATGCATAGTAACAAGAGTAATACGAGATTGTCTAAAATCTGATGTTGTAAAATGGTGCAAAAATGAACCACTGGGAAGAAGCCATGTCTATTTTTATTTTTACCTCTCGCTAAGAGAGGTATTGGATTCATGCTAAAAATCTCATATGCAAATTTCACTGAATAAGCACCTTTTAAGGTCCCTAGAATTCGATTATAACATTTTTACGATGATGTCTGTGTGTGTGTGTGTGGATGTGTGTTAGGTTGTTGGAGGTACGCGAGGAGGTACGGTTTCTCAAATTCTATAAGACTAAAGACCTGTATAACTACGGATTCCTCAATCTAACAGCAATGGGAAGAGTTGAATACGTTCTGGTAACAATTGGACAACCGGAAGTGGTAGTTTTTTTTTAAAAAAAATTCTAAATATTATTTTTTGAAAATTTGATACTACAAATAATAAAGATAATTAAATTCTCAATCTGACACATTTAATTTTTATATTATATCTCGTATAGGTTTGAAGATATAGTATATAATAATATAGAATAATCTGTTGTAATAAACCTCGTTGCCCAAAAAACAGTTGCGATATTTAATATTTTTGTAATTGACAAATAAATGCAAAATGTCAGTGTCAGATTTTTCTGGGAGGTATGAGTACATTTAATATATTATTATTATTGTATTATGTATTAATTAAATATGTATTTAAATTATAGGTATGTTAATATTACATATATTCTTAAGAAATACCGCTAATACCGTCAATGAATTTGAAGAATTTTGAAAATATTAGAATAGTAGGACAAAATTTCTCATAGAACGAAAGAAGAGAAACAATTTCAATTATTTGTGTGTACAAGAAATGTTAAATTCTTTACTTATAGGGCGCGAGCAGTCATGTGACTTTGTTGGCCTTGGCAAGCAGATATAAGGATCCGTGTCAGAATGACGGCTAGTAGTTATTTACATAGATGTCACAATTGTCATATGTCATAATTTTTCATTCAAAATTTCAAAATATTTTGATGTTTATTTGTGATCCCATAATATGGAATATACTTGTCAAGGAAAATAATATACATGGATTTGGAAAATAATGTTTTGAATGAAAACTTATGATACTTGACACCTATGTACATTATTACTAGCGGTCATTCTGACACGGGCCCCCATATCTGCTTGCCAAGGCCAATAAAGTCACATAATTGCTCGCGCCCTATGCAACATAAAATAAAAATGGCGAGAGGTATGTGCTGGCCACAACAGATTTTTTGATAATAATTTTCAAAACAAGATGCATGCAGGTAGACATTGCATCTCTTAAGGCTTTCCCTAACCATCGTGAAATATTCGCAGCGATAGCGTTACTTTCGCTTTTCCAAATAATTGTCGACTGAAAGTACACAGGGACAAGTGATAGTCTCTACACTGGCGAAAATTAACGCGCAAACGTCCGCGAAACTGCAGCGTTTTATTTACTTTCGCTGCATGCACGGTTGTTGTCTTTAATGATTTCATTATGAAATTTACAGAAAAAAACAGATAGGAATGGTAATAAAATATTCAATTTGTGTCCATTTTTGTAATGTAAATATAGAACCATTGTTCATTTCGTGGAAATTGTGGCATTAATGTATGAAATTCTCTGTAATACTTATTCTTTTAATTTACGAATGAATTCGATTTCTTTTCTTTCTCCTGATCTAATTAATATGTTATTTATAGCGGTGTACAAATAGAAACCTGGCATTATGTTCATCGTTTAAAGTCTAAAGCAATATGTATATAAAAGTACTACTTCATCGTCTGATATGGAGTACAGGTGTCTCATTTTCGATATATTTTTTTAAGGTATCTCGGGTAATATTAATGATGGAGCAAAACCGTGTGCACATTCCAAAATCAACTTTTCGAGAAAAGTTTAATAGTTACCACAGGAATTATCGATCTTCTTTTGTTTCTGAGCTACAGGCAAAAACTCGTTTTTCGCTCATTTCGAAAATATCTCATGTCATATATTATGATAGAGAAAAATTGTAAAATTTTCGCTGCTTCTGGGTTTAAACTTGTATTGTTAACCCTTAACCCCTGAATATTTTAATAATTTTTAAATTTTTGTATTCGGGGGGTGTGTAGTAATAACTGTTGTTAATAAGGGTCTGTCACGGCTTCTAGTTATTTTTAAAAAAATTAAAAACTTTGAAACAAGTAAAATTTTCGCTTATCTGGGTTTAAACTTGTATTATTAACCCTTATCCCCTCAATATTTTAATAATTTTTAAGTTTTTGTATTCGGAGGATATGTAGTAATAACTGTTGTTAATATGGTTCTGTCACGGCTCCTAGTTATTTTGAAAAAAATTAAAAACTTTGAAACAAGTAAAATTTTCGCTGCTTCTGGATTTCAACTTGTATTATTAACCCTTATCCCCTGAATATTTTAATAGTTTGTTAATGTGGTTTTGTCACGGCTTCTAGTTATTGTCAAAAAAAAATAAAAACTTTGAAATAAGTAAAATTGTCGTTGCTTCTGGATTTAAACTTATATTATTAACTCTTATCCCCTAAATATTTTAATAATTTTTATAATTTTGTATTCGGGGGGTGTGTTGTAATAACTGTTGTTAATATGGTTCTGTCACGGCTTCTAGTTATTGTCAAAAAAAATAAAAACTTTGAAACAAGTAAATTTTTTGCTTCTTCTGGGTTTACACTTGTATTATTAACCCTTATCCCCTGCCTATTTTAATAATTTTTATATTTTTGTATTCGGGGAGTGTGTAGCAATAACTGTTGTTAATATTGTTTTGTCACGGCTTCTAGTTATTTTTCACGGCCTTTATTTGTAATGATAAAGAGCATTTTACTTTTGAGTTTTACTATATTTGATCATTAGTTGTTTAATATTTTCAATTGTTCTTATTTTCTATTATTTATTTATGAAAACATTTATATATCCTTTGTTCTATAATATTTTACATATTTACATGTTAATATTTGCTGAATAATACTCAGTATGTTATGTTCTTATATTACTCTTCAACTCTGCATTGGGCTATGTTACGTCCGTGGTAGCTTTTTCCAAAATAATTTTCATTCGAATCGGCTGCTGCGAATCGGCTGCTAGGTTCACTCTGATGCACGGTACGTCACATTTCGGTTGGGGTCAAACGCATAATAAACCGAGCTGTGCTCATTTCTCCGGCTCGATCCCATGCCAGCGGGATTCGACTCGATCCCATGCCGCGGGATTCGACTCGATCCCATGCCAGCGGGATTCGACTCGAGATGCCAGCCGGCAAAAACGGATGATGCTGTGCGGTGCTGGATAAGTGAGCGCTAGTGAAAGCACTGTCTTAACGGCGCTGGCCGGCGCTGTAAAGTCACGCGCAAGCGTTTATTATTTTATTATTTTGCATGGTCTCTATCTGTATTTACCAGTGTGTGGAAACTGAAATATTTTAGGTTATTAGTGTAGATCAATGGTGAAGTGACAAGAATAAAGCTCAGTGAATTTTTTGTAACTCATTCTAAAGTATTGGAAAAAAAAAATCTTTTTTCGTCTTTTTGTAGATCAGGAAACAAATGATAGAATGCATGAAATGTTTCTTCTTTTAAATTTATTGGGCGAATCCATGTGCTTGTACTCTTCTTCTTTCTATTTTTTTCTTCTAAGAACCCTGCCAATGGCCTAGTTTACATCGTAGACCTATATTCGACCTATACCCCAAATTCGACCTAAATCTATAATATCTAAAATAGTTCGAAATTTGTACGGTAGTGTAAATGTCGGTAATATTGAGTACAGTGATACTGATTTACACACACAGATCTACATATAAATTTATATGTACACACATATTGTGACAATTTTGTTTGACAGTAAGAGTAAGTATAGTTCGTCTAGGGATCATGTTCCGAAGACTCGATATCGTTTTATTACGGCAGTACAATAGAGTGTCCCAATAGCCTGGCATGTGCCAGGGCTGTAATGAAAAATTTGAGTAGGGGTTTGAAATATTTCATTTCACACATTTTACTTTCCAAAATAGTAAAAAAAAAAATTGTTTAATATTTAACTATTTTAAAAAATATATTGTATAATCAGATTTCCGTGACCACCCAGGAGGTACTAAGTGCGGACCGTTAATCTTTGTTTATAGTGGCGATTTTACCAAGAGGCCTATAACCACATGTCATTTAAAAAAATATATGAATATTTATTCGGACATAGTGCACTCGTCCTCGTCTTCAGAATTGTTATCGGACATATCTGAATCCCTTAAAGATATAATTAATGGATTCACGTCTTTGTAAAGTGATACAAATTTATTTTCTTCTTTTATAATATGTTGAATACAGTTATTCCATTGTTGCTGGCCAATATTTTCAACTTCTTCCCTGATTAATTGAACTACACTAGAATTTAATTGTGGTGATACATTTTTTGATCTAACATTGTTTTTTAGTTGGCTCCAAATTAACTCAATCGGATTGAATATGCAATAATAAGGTGGTAAACGTAATATGCCCTGCCTGTTGTGCCATATTGTCTATAACGTAAGACATCAAAATTCTGCTCTTTTATAATTTTAAGTAAATCATTTTTTGTTGCCCTTTCTGGTATTGGCATATTTTTCTTTACTAAAAAATCTATTATTTCAGCCTTTCTTGTTTGAATTTAATTTAACAAAACAAAAAACACTTTCAGCCTACACTAGTTAGGAGGTACAAATGACAAGTGAAAATAATTAAACTCACCACCTATTTATATACCTACATAGCCACAAATAACGGTTTTATAATACAGCCCTGGTAATCGGTTTAGAAAATCTGGAAAGTGCAGTCTTGGTCTACAGTCGAATACTGGGCGTAAAATATATACCAGCATTGCAAATACTGAACTGGTCGACTACTGTACGGACCGAAATATTTTGGCATTGCGGTTTTAGCTATTGTGCACCCATAATAAAACGATAACGAGTCTTCGGAAAATGATCCCTAGATGAACTATACCTAAATAAGTAGTGAAATTTTGTATATAAACATGAGTGATAAAAAAATAAAAGGAAGAATTGCTTTTTTAACTTAAAATTTAACCGCTAGATGGTACAAACTAGTATAGTTCATCCAGAGATCATGTTCCGAAGACTCGTTATCGTTTTATTATGGGTTCACAATAGCTAAAACCGCAATGCCAAAATATTTCGGTCCGTACAGTCGACCAGTTCAGTATTTGAAATGCTGGTATATATTTTACGCCCAGTATTCGACTGTAGACCAAGACTGCACTTTTCAGATTTTCTAAACAGATTACCAGGGCTGTATTTGCTATTATTTAAAATTTTAATGCGTTAATCTTTTGAACTTAGAATTTCCCTAATTTTCTTATAGCTTATTATAAGGTCTGTGAACTTGTCTCCAAAGGATTATAAAACCGTTATTTGTGGCTATGTAGGTATATAAATAGGTGGTGAGTTTAATTATTTTCACTTGTCATTTGTACCTCCTAACTAGTGTACGAAGGCTAAAAGTGTTTTTTGTTTTGTTAAATTAAATTCAACAGTCAACAACGTTAACAATGTTTCGCCCGTGAGAAGAAAACGAAGAATTAGAAAGTGCTAGTAAAAGTGTATTACCATCGCCTAATATATTTAAACCTTTTTTGCACGAACATGGACAACAAATCGTGTTGAATGTTTACAATGGACTTTTGGAGGAATATGAAGAATCAGTTGCTCTTAAGAAAACTTGCCAACTAACAAAGGTATGTGATAAAACTGTTAAAAAAATTATCAGAATAGGTGGTCCGGTACCTAAAAGAGTTCGAAAAGATTCAGATACTGACAAAATAGATGATTTTACGAAACAATATATAGTACGAACAATACATAATTCTACCTCCTGGGTGGTCACGGAAATCTGATTATACAATATATTTTTTAAAACAGTTAAATATTAAACAATTTTTTTTTACTGTTTTGAAAAGTAAAATGTGTGAAATGAAATATTTCAAACCCCTACTCAAATTTTTCATTACAGCCCTGTCACATGCCAGGCTATTGGGACCCTCTATTGTACTGTCGTAATAAAACGATAACGAGTCTTCGGAACATGATCCCTGGATGAACTATACCTATATTCCGCCTATATCCCACCTATCCAAGGCTCTAAAGCAGGGGTTCCCAAAGTTTTTCTTAAGCGGGCCAATTTAATATTACCGAATTTTTTGGCGGGCCAAAAAAACAGGAATAAAATCAAAACAATAACCACAATTTTTTTTGTTTTAAATATATTTAACTATTTCTTTTTTTTTATTAGTATACTAAATTTAATATAAATATAAATCTTTAATTATGTATTTATTAAAACAAAAAAATAACTGAAATCCATCTTATTATATAATAATATAAATCTTTAACTGTAACAACAATTATTATAAATTCACACAATTTATTTACACGAAAGTAAAATCACTCTTATTGTAAATACAGAACTATAACTATAGCGATAAATTCGTTACTGACTCCTTGAAATTGTGTGTTGTATTAGATGTGCCAGAAATGATTAACAGTCCTGTATCTATTTGAGACTAGGTACTATATTATATTTTTGTACAAATGTGTAATAACTAGACTAGACATACTACAATATTTTTTTTAAATATAAACTAAACAATATTTTATTAATACAAACGCTTATGGTTAAAGTTCTGTAAGATTTTTTTAAAAATATTAAAATATTTTATTGTATCTTATTTGTAATATTTATTATTTATTTTACTATTTACTTATTTATTTTTTAATAAGAATATATCGTATCGATATCGCGGGCCGAATTCACAGGCTTTGCGGGCCGCATTTGGCCCGCGGGCCGCACTTTGGGAACCCCTGCTCTAAAGTATGCGGTGTAAACAATACGATATTTTTTTGACTTTGTCCTAATATAGGTCACATATAGGTCTGCCCTACCTCAGGTCATACGGTGTAAACTAGGCCAATATGAACAACTCTTCTTCGGAACTGTCCTCCATATCGTCAAACTACACCAAATTTGATTATGTAAATTATCGCCGTGTATGTCGGATCGGACACTGCCGGTGTAGTCAGCGCTAAGCTTTATACGTTATACAGATACAGAGGGTAGGAGTAGTCACAGAACGTAGGATTTCCTACACACGACAAGCAGCCGGGCGGTCAACCGCGCGACTATACTGTTTATGTGTAATTTTTATACAGTAGTTTTCTTACGCGCGACAGCGACAGGGCGGCTGAGTGCGAGCCCCGGCGACAGTTTTATGACTGCTATGCTATAGTGAGCATTGCTTCGCGACAGCAGCGCGTGACTTAATAAATAAAAATATGGAAGTCGAGGCTTTAATATAAGAAATAAGATAGTATTATTTTGTGTTTCTTTTCATTTGTAATAACCGGTACCGGTATTAACTATTTATTTACCGTACTAAATTTTTTTTTATGAACCTAATTTTTTTTAGAATTTTATATATTGTACCAACACATTTTCGTTTTTTAAGTAACCTGAATCTTCTTCTTCTTCCTCTTTCATCAATAAGATTAAAACTAAATTGTTACTACACAAATTTATTACCTATATTACTGATGTGACGATGTGACTGTCGCGTCTAAGCAGAGCTGGCAAAAACACAGGGGGTTATTTTTTTTTTTAAACCAGACCCAGCGTTTTTTTTTTTTTGTTTTATTAGATATTTATATTAAGTATACACTATAAATTAAATTTGACATTCAAAATGGCATTCTTTTTTACATGAGTAAATTTATCTGTCACTTTTTCAAACTATCAAATAAACAACGATAACCTGCGACCAGTGGCGTAGCCAGGATTGTAAATTTGCAGGCGCTCAGCATTTTAGTGGTTGTTATTAGGTTATGCAAATGTATACCGGAAAAAGGCGCCGCAGGCAATTTTTTTTTTCATTCAAGGTCAAATGCCTTATAATTGAAAGTTACATTTTTTTCCAGATCACAGAACATTTACGAAAAGAGAATATATTTAACGGATTGGTGACTTACTTGGATGAACTGTCTAAACTGTGAAAATTAAATTTTAATTAGGTAATTCATTTCGGGAGGGGTTTGAACCCCTAAAATCTCTCCCCTGGCTACGCCCACGACTTACCTATAAAAGATATCTATGCTAAATATAGGTATAGTGGATAAAAAACAATTTGCATGGTATAAATAATATATTTACGTCTTTGTACCATGCAACAAATAAATAATTCTTAAATAATTAAAATTAAATACTTAAATACCTTTGGTTCTGCTCGTAAAGTAAATGAAAGAGATATTTGTACAGATTATTAGAACATTTTAATGAAATCTGCATAATCAATCTAATGAAAACTATCTCATTCCTAATACTTGATTACAACAATGGCAATTATTAATTACAAAAATCAAAACATTAATGATAATAAAATTGCGTTATATTTTATTTGGGTCGTAATAAAAAATTGTTGAAAAAATAATGAATATGTACTTATTGTGGTTTTACTTTATTTATAGAAAGGAAATAGATAATAATATTTTCACTCAAATTAATATTGAATTAAAGCTAGTCGTTCTCGTTCATGAAATACATGGAATTAGCTGTGTTTTCTATCCTTGTTGCGATGAAATGAATAAACATGGCGGACATAGGTCATGTCCAGATTCAAATGATTGTAGGGTCTCTACACTACACTACTACACAGCTCAGCAAGTGGCTGGAAGCTAACTGTGACATGACGGAAATGAGTAAAATATATTTATTTTTCTTATAAGCGCTTTTAGTTTTGGTTACAGTTACACAATGTTCTGTTCTAATATTTTTTTAGTTTCCAAATTTTTGCAGGCGCTCAATGGAATTTTGGGGGCGCTCGAGCGCCTCCAAAAAGGGTTCTAGCTACGCCACTGCCTGCGACTTTTTCGCATTAATGTAAAAAGCAACAGTTCTAATTTATACAGGGTGTCCCTTAACTTCGAGCAAAAACTTTAAGGGCATATAGTACTGACCAAAATGAATAAAAAAGCTTCATCAACATAGGAATGATCTTCAACTGTTTCCGAGAAAAGCGAAAAATCTAAGAAAAACTGACAAAGATAGCGATCGAATAAAATTTTGTCTATGTCAGTAAAAAGACTATAAAAAACAATAAAATTTTATATGAAACATTTTTCTCAATTTCTTATAGTTACGTAGTTATATGAAAATTAAATATTGACCAAGGTCGCCACAACATTTCACTTTTGATTTTTATAAAATAACAAAAGGCCATCTAAGATTACCTCTCAAAGGTAAACAAAAAGTCTCAATTAATCAAAATCGTAATTCTTATAGTTTTCGAGATAGCAAAGGTAAATCTCGTAAAAACTCATTTTTCACTGCGTTATATCTGGGAAACTATTAAAGATCGGACACATTTTGACTGAGCTTTTTTTACTCATTTTGATCAGTATTATATGCCCTTAAAGTTTGTGCACCAAGTTAAGGGACACCCTGTATTAATGGGGCATTCTACCGATTTTTTTGTATATTTTTTTTCTGATAGTATATAAAAATGTAGGAATATTGGTAAAAACCGAGGTAAAAACGCTATGTTAAAATTCTAATTAATGAGCGAGATATGATTTTTTTAAACGTATGAAATAATTAGTGACGAGTTGGATGTGCTTCTCAAACAGTTAATTCTAGGAGTATCTGCTTGTATGCATTAGGCATAAATTCGTTTCCACGACTTGATCCTCATGTCATCAATCGTAACCATATGATTCAAATCACCATAGGGGGAGAGGGAATTGATGACGTCATGTTGTTGGGTGAAATCGTCCGTATAGTATTCATACAAACCAAAACTGAAAACTGACAGTATATAACACCGTGTGAATATATTTATCAAAATTCGAAGACATTTATTTCGCAATAATAAATCAATTGAGTAATTATGATGTAATGTCAAAACTGACAGTATTATAATATAACCTATATTGTGTCAATTTTGTTTTTCATCAAAATTCGAAGTATAAATAGTTAGCAATAATAGAGTTGAATAAATATGATCTAAGTATAATGGATGAAATATACCTCTTTTTATTGTCAAATAGCAAAACTACCAATTAGTATTGCTAGATACCTTTTAAAAATTGAAATGGAGGAAATTATAAACACAAAGTTATAATAAACAATTATTAGAGTTAATAATAGGTAAATCGATTAAGTACTCGTTTCGGGCACAAAATTTAGAAATAAAATATAAAATTGTGCGCTTAACGGCTTAATTGAGTCTTGTATCGTAGTATCCAACCCAGTATGTACCTACTACAGCACCTACTAAAATATAGCGATGCAACCGTTACCGATATATTGCGATATTGTCTTTTAGCCGATATATCGGAATCGACGATATTTATTTGTCGATACATCGATACATTTCGGAATTCGCGTTTTTAACAAACCACGTTAGAATTCCCAGCATTTCGTTTCATGCGACCAACCCTCCAGCATTTGAACCCTGATTTTCACAAAGAAATTGAGAGATGTCTGAAGTCCTTCACATGGCTAGAGAAGCAGACAAGTTGATTTTCTGGTGCTATGAATTTCTTTACGCAAATTTAAAAAAATCTGATGTAGACACCACATGACTTCCTTGTACGATTATTAAACTATACATATTTTTTTAATAATTAAATTACAAAATATTGACAGGCTTAAGCCAAGCCCTAGAAATATTTTGATATAGAACAAAAAATATTTCATTTACTACTATCATTCTTAAATTAACATTAATCTAACCCGGTTATTTTTAAAGAGAATTTTGATTACAACAAAGAAATATTTGATTACAACAATGAATAAGACTAATTTCACAATAAAAATATAATATTTGTTATGGTACGAATCATAAAATTGCACGTATTTAACGTAATTTGACATGAACTTTTTTATGTTTTTGTCCTAATCCATAGCAAGCTTTATTACAAAAACAAAAAGTATATAATTTTTAAATTTACATATCTCGCTTATACAAATGGCTAATTTAATAATACTTGATGCGCTAGACGCAGAAATTAATTCTCTAAAACTTTTATTTGAAGCATTTATTTCTAAAATCAAAATAAAATCATTTTATTCAAGAAAAACTGTTAACAACTTCAAGTAATGTACCACCTGCGGTTAGCCTATTTTAACCAAAATCTATTATGTTATTTCGATTGACATAAAAGTCTTGTATACCAAATTTGAAAAGTTTTGGATTATATTTTAAAATAGTTTTTCATTAAAATCTATTATAGGCTTCATGTAAAGTGCCACTTCTGGAAATTGTGTAATAACCAGAAAGGGAGGTGCACAACTAGATGTTATAGGAGTTCTAAATACAAAATTTCAACTTTCTACGGCTTACCGTTTTTGAGTTATGCGAGATACGTACGTACGGACGTACGTACGTACAGACGTCACGACGAAATTAGTCAAAATGGATTCAGGGATGATCAAAATGGATATTTCCGCTGAAATCTGAAAACCGAAATTTTTCGCGATTACAATACTTCCTTTACTTACGTACAAGGAAGTAAAAAGGAAAGCAAAAGAATTGCAGCAGGTCTCATTCAAACAAACTTGCGAAATCGCTTTTCTCCGCACAATTTGAGAATGATATGTTTTTAAAATAAAAATCTTTTCAATGTTAATTTTATTTACTAATTTTCCGAAAGGTATGGGCAAAATTTGTGTTTCTTATATATTCAAAAGTAATTTCGATTTCAAATGTAAATATACAGGATGACATTGAAAAACGGGCTACTCAAAATAACTTTTTTATTTATTATTATTTTCTAATTCTCTTTAAATATTTGTAAACTAGGCTTAGGGGCTCACAAATCATGGTATTTATTATGATGGTAGCGCTTTCGGTTTGACCGGAAGTGGCATTAACTTTCATATTTCAAATGGGACACCGTATATATTTTTATATATTTGGAATCTACATAAAATTCAACGATATACTTGTGAATTTTTATTGAAGAAATAAATTAGAAAAACGTAAGGGAAAATGATGCATAATTAACTGCTAAACCATGATATCAGGCAAACTGTGAAAACAGTTAAGATAATAATAATTCATATTTAAGTTAATTGTTTAAATAGTAACTTTATTTTGTAAGATTCCATATTTTGATACAAAAAAATTGTAAATTTGCTTTCACAGCCTACCGAATATGGCTTATCAGGTTAATTATTCATAATTTTCTCTTACGGTTTTGTTATTGATTTCTTCAATAAAAATTCACTTCAAAAATATCGTTGAATTCGTAATTTTACGTAGATTCCAAATATATAAAAATATATGGGCTGTCCTACTTGAAATATAAAAGTTAATGCCATTTTCGGTTAAGCCGGAAGCGCTTCCATCATGCCAAATATCATAATTTGTGAGCCCCTAAGCCTAGTTATTAATTATAATTATAAATAAAAAAGTTATTTTGAGTGGCCCGTTTTTCAGTGTCATCCCTGTACATGCATTCACCTTTGTCTTTTATTTTACCTTCTAAAATTTATTTGTTCGTATTTGTATTTTTTTATTAGGAAGGGCATTTTCATCTCAAAAGAGGACGGCGGACAATATTGAGTAAAGGAGGACGGGTGGCAATCCTACTACCAACACCTTACGAAACACAAATTATCGACGCCGAAATCATTTTTATCATTTAATTAACAAAATGACATGAATATTCAAATTATTCAAATATTTGAAAATGACATTTGTTATCGCGGTTTCTTTTTCAGTTTTTGCCGTCGGTTGGACGGGATTGCGTATACCCCTCTGAAACATAGACGATAATGAGATAGCGAATAAAAGTCTTATACGAGTATATGTCATGTGTGTACAATAAAGATACAGAGTGTATGTTCATTTATTTTTATTAAATCTTCTTTTCTTTGTCAAATTAATTAGTAATGAATCTCGTAATGAATACAGAAATAAAGAAAAATATTTAAAATAAATATTATTTCAAGCTATTTATTCTATTTCATGAAACATTTTCACAATGTCATAGGGATGATAGAAGTGTTGCTATAGTTCTCATCTCTGCCATATTCATTTACTTTTCATTGATATTTATATCTGTCAAATTGAATTAGCAATTTCCATGGTTAGCATAGCTAGCTGATTTATGAAGTTTATCTTTATATTTTTTAACTATATATATGTAACAGGAAATTCTGAAAAAATGGAGTCATTCATCCAAAATATATATATGTATTAAATATGAAGTATAAAATGCAATCAAATCGTATAGAGAATAATATATTCTTTACAATTATCATAATGACATTAAATTTCATGAATAAATTAACAAATTGGCATACATTTTTCTCTGTCATTTGCAAAGACTACAAGCGTGTGCGATAAGGATGGATACAACACCCGTGTTTTTCAAAAATTCATATTATTTCGACTAAATTAGGACATTGGAAGTAAATGTTTAAAAAATAATAAATATGCATTTACATAAGAGTTTTGAAGTTCTGTAAAAATTATGTCTCCTAGTGGATTCCGATCCTCAAAAGAAGCCAATCTAAACAAATATAATAAAAATATCCCACTGATCAAGAACCCTTGTAACATAAGCCACCTTGTTTTGCTTGGGGCTAATATTTTTAGCTGATTTTTGATGAGAGTGAAGTTAGCGATGCGTCACTCAGCGACGTGGCAGTGTATGTCTACCTTTACGTAAAACCGTCGGCAATATAAAAATGCGTATAATCATCAATATAAAAGATTATGTGCCCAAATTTGTGATGTATGGCGTCAAATTAGATAGCGGCATACATATATTAACTAGATATTTTAATAAAATATTAAATAGTATAATAATATATCCTCCATATACTTATAAATATAATAGAGAAATACAATAACCCTACGGGTTGGACAGAGATTTTATTGTACTGGGGTAGTTAACAGGACCCCTAGCTTCCTTATTAAATATATTTTGAAGTGTTACAAATAAACAATTTTTTATAATAAATTATTACATCCAGGAAGAATATACTTCTGACGATTAAGGGTAACTGACAAGACCCCTACGGGTTAGCACGCAATTCTATTGTGATGGGGTGGTGAAAAGGACCCCTAGCTTCATTTCTAAATAAATTTTAAAATGTTACAAATGAACAATTTTTAATAATAAATTATTTTATCAGTGAAAAATATACTTCTGACGATTAAGGGTAACTGACAAGATCCCTACGGGTTAGCAGGCAATTCTATTGTGCTGGGGTAGTGAACGGGACCCCTAGCTTCATTTCTGAATAAATTTTAAAGTGACAAATAAACAATTTTTAATAATAAATTATTACATCCAGGAAGAATATACTTCTGACGATTAAAGGTAACTGACAAGACCCCTACGGGTTAGCACGCAATTCTATTGCGATGGGGTGGTGAAAAGGACCCCTAGCTTCATTTCTAAATAAATTTTAAAATGTTACAAATGAACAATTTTTAATAATAAAATATTTTATTTTGAAGAATCCTACGGGTTAGCAAGGGGTGTTGTCAGTTACCCTTAATCGTCAGAATTATATTCTTCGCAAATGAAATAATTTATTATTAAAAATTGTTCATTTGTAACACTTTAAAATTTATTTACAAATGAAGCTAGGGTTCTTTTTACCACCCCACCTCAATAGAATTGCTTGCTAACCCGTAGGGGTCTTGTCAGTTACCTTTAATCGTCAGAAGTATATTCTTCCTGGATGTAATAATTTATTATTAAAAATTGTTTATTTGTCACTTTAAAATTTATTCAGAAATGAAGCTAGGGGTCCCGTTTACCACCCCAGCACAATAGAATTGCTTGCTAACCCGTAGGGGTCCTGTCAGTTACCTTTAATCGACAGAAGTATATTCTTCCTGGATGTAATAATTTATTAATAAAAATTGTTTATTTGTTACTTTAAAATTTATTCAGAAATGAAGCTAGGGGTCCTGTTCACTACCCCAGCACAATAGAATTGCCTACTGACCTGTAGGGGTGTTGTCAGTTACCCTTAATCGTCAGAAATATATTCTTCCAGGATGTAATAATTTATTATTAAAAATTGTTCATTTGTAACACTTTAAAATTTGTTTAGAAATAAAGCTAGGGGCCCTGTTCACTACCCCAGCACAATAGAATTGCTCGCTAACCCGTAGGGGTGTTGTCAGTTACCCTTAATCGTCAGAAATATATTCTTCCAGGATGTAATAATTTATTATTAAAAATTGTTCATTTGTAACACTTTAAAATTTGTTTAGAAATAAAGCTAGGGGCCCTGTTCACTACCCCAGCACAATAGAATTGCTCGCTAACCCGTAGGGGTGTTGTCAGTTACCCTTAATCGTCAGAAATATATTCTTCCAGGATGTAATAATTTATTATTAAAAATTGTTCATTTGTAACACTTTAAAATTTGTTTAGAAATGAAGCTAGGGGCCCTGTTCACTACCCCAGCACAATAGAATTGCTCGCTAACCCGTAGGGGTGTTGTCAGTTACCCTTAATTGTCAAAATTATATTCTTCGCTGATGAAATAATTTATTATTAAAAATTGTTTATTTGTAACACTTTAAAATTTATTTAGAAATTAAGCTAGGGTTCTTTTCACCCCTCCAGTACAATAGAATTGCTGGCTAACTCGTAGGGGTGTTGTCAGTTACCCTTATTCGTCAAAATTATATTCTTCGCGGATGAAATAATTTATTATTAAAAATTGTTTATTTGTAACACTTTAAAATTTATTTAGAAATTAAGCTAGGGTTCTTTTCACCCCTCCAGTACAATAGAATTGCTGGCTAACTCGTAGGGGTGTTGTCAGTTACCCTTATTCGTCAAAATTATATTCTTCGCGGATGAAATAATTTATTATTAAAAATTGTTTATTTGTAACACTTTAAAATTTATTTAGAAATTAAGCTAGGGTTCTTTTCACCCCTCCACTACAATAGAATTGCTGGCTAACTCGTAGGGGTGTTGTCAGTTACCCTTATTCGTCAAAATTATATTCTTCGCGGATGAAATAATTTATTATTAAAAATTGTTTATTTGTAACACTTTAAAATTTATTTAGAAATTAAGCTAGGGTTCTTTTCACCACTCCAGTACAATAGAATTGCTCGCTAACCCGTAGGGGTGTTGTCAGTTACCCTTAATCGTCAGAATTATATTCTTCACGGATGAAATAATTTATTATTAAAAATTGTTTATTTGTAACACTTCAAAATATATTTAATAAGGAAGATAGGGATCCTGTTAACTACCCCAGTATAATAAAATCACTGTCTAACCCGTAGGGTTGTTGTATTTCTCTATATATTTATAAGTATATGGAGGATATATTATTATACTATTTAATATTTTATTAAAATATTTAGTTAATATATGTATGCCGCTATCTAATTTGACGCCATACATCACAAATTTGGGTACATAATCTTTTATATTGATGATTATACGCATTTTTATATTGCCGACGGTTTTACGTAACGATAGACATACACTGCCGCGTTGCTGCGTGAGCGTCGCTAATTTCACTCCCATTGATTATTGTTAAAATAGTTTTGCAATTCTACCAAAATACTTTGTCGTTTAGGACTTTTAGAAAAGTAGGAGTATAAACTATGCAACAAATTTTCAATATTACTGGGTATTTGATCAGCAGCTGCTACCGGAATGAGATGCGCTAAATGACATATACAACCATTGGAAATAATATTGGGATTATTCGTAAAAGATTTAAATGATTCTTTATTCCCCACCATAACATTAGCGTTATCAGAACAGTAATCGACAATTGTACATTTAAATGAAGAGATGTAATACAATTTTTAAATAATGCATAGAGACCCCTAGCGATGCCTTCGTCTACATCAATTTTAAGTATGTCAAGTAATTGAGTTTTTAAGACATTATTATGAATGTGTCTAACAAGAATACATAATAACCTGATATTACTTATATCTGTACCCTCATCAACTAAAATAGAAAATGGTTTATCGGTTAGTACCGCGTTAGTTGCTCACGAGCCACAGGAGCTAAAACATTTTTAATTGTATTGATACATTTGGTCCTTTTTTGTGATTTTTTTTTTAAATTGATGAATCATGGTAAATAATTTTGGAAATTTCTGTAATATGATCAACCGAAGAAAAACTTAGGTTGTGACCAACTATTAACAAAGCAAATCTTAAATCGGCAATTATTTGTAGTTTTTCTAATTTCAGAAATTCTTTTGTTTTAAAGGTCTTATCTAAACTTTCTATATTTTTAATGGCACCTACATGACTAACATGACGTTTAGATTATGCATGATTTAATAAATCTGAGTTTTTGCTAACCATTACGATGTCGCATGCTTTGCACCGCGCTTTCATTTTGGAGAATTTAATTGGCTGTAACCATACCTTAAATAAGGGATTTTCTAGCCATAGTGTTGAAAATGCTTGCATCTTAATGCTTGTATATTCTTTCGAAATTTTCTCCTCCTGCTTTTCTTGAGAATTTGGTTCATCCTTATTCTCATACTGCTGTGAAGTAGTAAGTGGAGATACCAATGGAAGTTTTGTTCCTGAAGATGATGGTCCAGGTGAAGTTTCTGATTGGTTTCCAGTAGTAGTTTTTGTAAACTTGGCAAAAAGATCTCTTATAGTTTTCTGCTTCTCCATATCTACAAAAATTCATAGAACATAAAAAAATAGTTAAAAACGTCCAACTCGAGGTCCAACTATACAGTTATATAAGGACACAAGTAGTACCTATGTATTTAATTTTTTTAAATAAAATTAAGGCTAGTTCTTTGGAAAAAATTAATAAATATTGTAACCTGTTGAAAGTCGATAAAACAATGCACTTGTAATTTTATATTCTTGTCAATATACTAATGCCAAAGCCAAAATAATCAAATAAAAATATTTGGTCGTCCGCATTCGCGTTTTATACCTGTTCTACATGTTAGGGGAAATACCTACTTAACTTAATATCAACAACCAAGTTCTCAAGTAAATCAGTGAATCCCCATTCTTCAATGTATTACAGTAAATCCCCTATATATTACAGAACCCCCGAAATCCACATTGCTTACGACATGAGCTGGCATCCAAATATACACAGATGAAATTCAGATAATATAATCTTATTAATCACTTTTTTCATCGGTACATAAATCATTAATATTTAATTATTTTTTTAAAGTAAAAATTAAATGATGTTTTTCAATTTTATTCAATTTATTCTATTATTATTTTTGGTCAGAAATTTCGTTACTATTTGGAGAATTCTTGTCCACCGCCGCTACCCTACTATTTATGTAACATTCCGCTATCGGTAGCGGAATTCCGCTACCTCTGGCAACACTGGCCCCCAGTCTCTGTTCTAAACTGTTCCATTGAATACAAAGGAATAAGGTGACCCTGAGTAATTAGACAGGTCGTTTACTACGCCGATGATTGCGTCATCGCCCATCGCGGCGTCGTTCTGGAAATATTCTGCCAGTGCCGGCGGTCGCTTACTCTTAGAGTCAAGGGCGCACGTTACAATAAGTTTATTTATTAATTTAGATATATTACCCTGATTTATAGCCGTACCAATAACATTGTGTCAGTATCTTATGTTTCACGTATTTGGTTTTACATTTGCTAATAAACTTACCAGTTGACTTATTTTTGAATTTTGAATGCTTTTACTGTGTAGATACATAAGAGTAAAAAAAATATGTTACTGTAATGCTTAATGCATATGCCTCATTTTTTTTATTTTCCGCTAAATATTGATGAAATTTCATTTTTTGCCTAGGTTTAACTCTCAAAGATTTATGTTTAAATATAGTTCACCAGAATAACGATTTATGGAAAAAAAATAGTTACTCAAAAAATTAACAATATTAAGTATTTCATACGTAGTCTAATAGATTTTACTATTTATAGCAGTTTACATTCGTCCTGGCATAAAAAGAAGTGAATTATCGATGATTTTTAAATATTTTTTGTCAACGCTTTCTACTCGTACAAATGCATCCATCACTCTGATCCGTTTAAAGATACGATAACGCGGTTTAAAAATTTCAATTCAGCATGAAATCCCTCTAAAGTATTAAATATCTGCAAATCGGCTTAGATTTCATTTTTTCATCTAAAATTTCGAAATGATTAAAGATAAACAATACTTATTTAATACGTGTCGAAATTTCAGATGAAAAATGAGAATTAAGCTGATTTGTACATCTCTAATATTTTTAGAGAGATATCTCATAAGTTTAAGTTGTTAGTAACTCGTGAACCGCTCTTCGGCAAAAATCGTGTAATACAGGGTGTAACAGAAATAAGTATATTAAATTTAACCAGTGATAGAACTCATTGAGTGCAATAATATTTTTTAATAACTTTTTCTTATAAACCTTCTAGATATTGAGTTAAAATTCTTCAAAGACAAATTTCATTATCCGCCTATGGTTGAATAAAATGAACAAATGCATTTTGGAAAAGTAGAGCGCGCTGCATAATGCCAAAATTCAAAGTGGGACTACTCTGCGCATGCGCCTGTTGTGGTTGTGACGTTGTGACCAGCGTTTGCGCCTGAGTTGCGACTAAATACAATGATTAGAAACTGTTGAATAAATTGAAAGATACACCAGAGGATGAAACTATTCACAAATCGGAGAAAATAAAAGATAGAATAGAATACCTCGACTAAGGTAACATAAAAATTATGCGTCAAATTTTTGTTACAACAGGTTTGACCGTTGGATAATCAAAGAATGGTAGGATATTTTTTATAGGATGTAGTCAACCAAGAACAACTCTACAATTGACGTAACAGGAAAACGCATAAAGATGATTAAATGTGATGTAGGCATAAATGAAATCACAATAAATGTTCAAAATGGCCACCGTCGTTGTCAATAAAGGCGACGACTAAATGAATCCTCTACTCTTTCCAGCATCTGCCTGTTGTTGAGTATGCTTGTAGCTGCATTTTCAAGGATGTAGGTAACTGTTGTTCTTTCAATATCCTCCAAATTGTCATATGTGACAATTTGTGTTGTAGTGCTATTCTTCGAGTACTAGACCGTGGGCGTGATCTACACGATCTTGAGCAGCAGGCTTAAAGGACCCATGATCTCGATGCTGAACAATATGTACATAGATACGACCATTTGGAAGATGACGATTCGGAAAACGTTCCAAATAAATTTGATGAGCTTGCGTAGAGTTTCCCTGAGCTTCACCACAGGCCAGCATAATGTCTGTACACTCGTTATCCGTAAAGGCAGGATTTTTTACTGATTATAACTTTTATAATAATTATTAATAGATTTATTTGTCAAAATTTATTTGGAAAAGTTGACAACTCACATTTGTCAAAAACAATTGTTTCATTGTTCTTGCCACTGGATCAAATTATTATGAAAATACCTAAATGACTCGTTAATTTATGAGGAGGTAAAAATACTACAAAAAATTGAGATTTCGAAAAAAAGTTATTAAGAAATATTGATCAGAGTGAAGCTAGCGGCCAATTCGATTTCAAGCAAGTGTTGCATAGCCCTTACAGTAAATGTACTACGGACATCAAAAGTATTGTTTTTTATGAAAAACAAAAAAATAATAATTTTTCTGTTTGTAACATATTCATATATATTATGAAAGAGTAGTTCATTTACCAACAAATATAAATATATATTCTATTTTGGATTACCCTGATTCATTTAAATATTTATATACAAAATAATGCGAAATGAATTTGAAGGGGTAGCCGTATTTCGTACATATTGGGTGGGGTGGTTACCATATCTCCCCTGAGTAATATAATGTACATTTTGTTTAAATATTCAAAGGATGGATATGAATTTTTGAGAATTTAGAGTGTTACAACATTATTGTCACATATACGAGTAATATTCCAAATCAGAGGCCGTATCACAACCATATTTGTTAGGGTACTTAATACAACTCCCCTCAGTAATTTAATGTACATTTTGTTTAAATATTCAAGGGATGAGATATACATTTTTGAGAGTTTAGTGTTAAAATATTATTTGAATATGTAACATCCCCTATTAATTTAAGGATAAGCCTTGTCAAAATCATATTTGGTAGAGCAGTTAAGACAACTCCCCTGAGTAATATTATGTACATTTTGTTTAAATATTCAGGGAATGAGATATACATTTTTGAGAGTTTGTTTAGAGCGTTAAAATATTATTTGGACATGTAACATTCCCTATCAATTTAAGGAGAAGCCGTATCAAAACCATATTTGGTAGGATACTTAAGACAACCCCCCTGAGTAATTTAATGTACATTTTGATTAAATATTCAGGGGATGAGATATAAATTTTTGAGAGTTTAGAATGTTAAAATATTATTGGAACATATAACATCCCCTATCAATTTAAGGAGAAGCCGAATCACAACCATATTTGGTAGGATACTTAAGACAACCCCTTTGAGTAATTTAATGTACATTTTGTCTAAATATTCAGGGGATGAGATATAATTTTTGAGAATTTAGAGTGTTAAAATATTATTTGAACATGTAACATCCCCTATCAATTTAAGGACAAGCCGTATCACAACCATATTTGGTAGGATACTTAAGACAACTTCCCTGAGTAATATAATGTACATTTTGTTTCAATATTCAAGGGATGAGATATAAGTTTGGGAGAGTTCTATATGTTGAAATATTATTGGAACATATAACATCTTCTATCAATTTAAGGAGAAGCCGTATCACAACCATATTTGGTAGGATACTTTAGACAACCCCCCTGAGCAGGGCCGGATTTACGTTCCGCGGGGCCCCCAAGCAGATCGCGTAGGTGCCCCCCCCCAGATTAATTTGAACAAAACTCGATTCAGTTATGCATTATACAGTTATACACTTATATAATTATTAATTAATAATGTAATAAATTAATATTGAAACAAAAGTAATTAACTGCCATAAATACATTTATTGTTAAATGTTAATGAAAGAAAAAAATATTAAGTTACAGACGGGCTCTCCATTACAAAAAAAAAGGTTCAGCCTCAGCCTTGGGGGCCCCCTTAGGCCGGGGGTCCCAAGCACGAGCTTGTTTTGCTTGTATGTAAATCCGGCCATGCCCCTGAGTGATTTAATGTACATTGTTTAAATATTCAAGGAATGAGATATACATTTTTGGGTGTTTAGTGTTAAAATATTATTTGAATATGCAACATCCCCTATCAATTTAAGGAGAAGCCGTATCACAACCATATTTGGTATGGTGATTAAGACAACTCCCCTATGTAATATAATGTACATTTTGTTTAAATATTCAAGGGTCGAGATATAAATTTTTGAGAGTTTAGAATGCTAAAATATTATTTGAACATGTAACATCCCCTATCAATTTAAGAAGAAGCCGTATCACAACCATCAGAGTGAACCTAGCAATAATTATTATAAAATTTATAATGAGTAAAAATGCCTGCCTTTACGGATAGCGAGTGTACAGACATTATGCTGGCCTGTGGTGAAGCTCAGGGAAACGCTGCCCAAGCATCGAAAATGAGACACCTGTACATTATAGAGGTGAGTCTGGGAAGACGCCCCCTCCCCATTAACTTTTTTGTTATACGTACTCGTAATAGAAAAAAAATGGCTCATATAAAAGTTTTATTATTTTAAATATACTATTTGATGGTAGATGTAGGTAGATACGAGTATTTTTATAGTCAGGTTTGCAAGAAACAACTACCAACTTTTATTTTTGAAATAGCAACCTATAATTATTTAATTAAAATATAAACCGCCATTGTTTTTTTTGTCTTTTCAACGATATTATTAGTTTTTATTAATGCGTTTGAAAAAAATAGAGAAAAATAAGATAATTGAGATATATGAGAAATAATTTTTATTCAAATATTCTAGGTGGCTACTTGAAAATAAATAACAAATAAATAAATGATAAGTAGGTAATAATAAATAAGTAACAAGTAAATGTGTACTTTGTTGATATTAATTTAACACGTTCACTGCGCATGACGTTGATGAACGTCATGTCATAACATAACAATTACGAGTATGTTCCGGTGCGCACGACGTTTGCAGGCTTTAACGGTCGAGCTTGACTAAGCAAAGGAATATTCTGTGAGCACTGCATGAGGGTGTACGTCATAGACAAGGCAAGTTATATGCTAGACCAAGATTCCATCATGGCGGTATGTCCAGTTTTGTGCCGAATTAATACACCCAAGCAAATTATATACCGCCCAAACCCTATCTCTTGTATATGTGGAAAGGGTCCACAACATATAATATATCCAACCTTGACTAGCGCTCGGACACGTGTCTACAAGCGCATTGTACTTAATTGCTTTTGAAAATTTGAAAAAGAATTGAGAAAGTAATGGTTTTTCAAATATTAATTGCTATTTTAAACCAAGAAGTGAAGGAATCCCCGGACGACGCGCATAGCCTAGTTTATCTGCGTTCTGCGTATAACGACAGGTTACAGATGCAACTTGTCATGCGCGTTGGAACGTAAGACGTACTTTGAACTTTTACTTAAGTTGTTATTTATTATTTTTTCTGAATTTTAATAGTAATAATATACTTTTCAAGGAATTTGCAATGTCTTCATGTAGGGTTTCATATTAATCACTATTTAAGCTTTGTTAACAACCATATAGGCATACATACTTATAGGTAACTTGTGTTACGAAAATTCCAAATCACTTTAAAGCATTTGCATCCCAATATATGAAGGGTCACTTTCATGCCTACCTGGGAGTCTGGGAGTGTGGTAGGTTTTTTTATCCTAAACAGAGATTGGTGCATCGACCTTTGAAAAAGGAAGAATTGTTTAACCATGGCATTGCATATAGTTTCAATCCAAAAGAGAGCTGCGGCTATGTAAAAACTTTACATTGTACGCTAGCTGTGTCGGTAACTCTTTATAAATTTATTACTCTTATTGTTTTTATTTTTGTTGTATTTCATATTAAACAGTGTAGTATTATTTTCTTTGTTTTTTTTTTTAAGTAAAATGTTTGAAAAAGTAATTAAAATGTCAATTACAATGCAAAAAATAATTAGTACCTAATTTAATTACTTTTTCTCTAGCAGTAATTATTTTTAAAAGTAATTTGATTACATTATGGTTAAAGTAATTGCACTTAATTACTTTCTGAATGTAATTTACCCAGCTCTGTCTATGGGACGACTTTTTGTATTCTATTGCATTATTGACACTTTTATAAACTTTTGTAAATAAATATTGATTGTTAATTTGAAAATACTCTTAATTAAACTTATTAATAAAGAAATCAGTTACTTATGTCAACATGTGACATTAACATTTGACATATTTGACATATCATTGCAGTCTGTGACATAACCACACAAAATATATTTAATATTGATTAAAATTGATAGTTGTAGACAAAGTATTTGACTCGCATATAATGGCTATACTACTCTCGGATAATTACAATACTCGCCTACCGCTCGTAGGTGATATGCAGAAAAGTAGTCTACGCCGAAATCAGATAAAAATGAAAGTTTTGGGTCGTTTTGATAACGGAACGTGGTTATGGGTTATGTTTTATGTCAGAATAATTTTGCAATTTCTATTTTATAAAATATTGGCGAATAATAGGACGTCAAATTATTATGTGATGCAATGGGAGATGTAATAATTCTTACAAAATTACCGATTGAAGTATCAAATTTTACAATTTTTCTAGAAGATTACATGAGGAATAGATGCTTAAGAAAATAACTTTTCAAGTAATGTCTTTTACTAACATGAAAAATTCATTTAGGTTTACATATTTGAAAAAGATACTTATCGTATGAATGAAATTCAAACAATGGTCATATGATTGCAACAATGAATTGTACAAAAATGTGTTTTTTATGTTAATATTTGATCAAGATAATTCGTCTACTTATTATAGATTGTGTACCATTATATGTTCGTATTTTTCGTGTATTTTCCTTTCCGAGCTTGTGCCACTGATTCCATTTCTGGTACATTTTTAATGAAGAATCTTCTTCATTTATTGCGAATATAAAATAAAATAAATATATCATCACGGCATATTACCCATTGCTGGGTGTGCCAGTTTGCTGTATACACAGATATCGGTAATGAAGAAATATTTGTACCGTGCGAATATAATAGAAAAAAATTGCCAACATCATCCAAGTTCTCAAACTCTTTAATAGTGATTTCTGTGTGTGGTGCATCTTGAAATATTTAACTAATATTATAAAATATAATATAAAATTAAATATGATAAAATGATTTACAGAAATCATACAAATTATGAGAAAAATTATATTTCTTGGTACAATACCTTCGCTGTTTTTACCTTCCGTCACCTCTAGGTAAGGGAGGTATTGTCTTTGGTCAAAAAATTCGGTGGTGAGTTTTCATTGAATAAGCACGTTTTAGGGTCTTTACAATACGATTTTACTATTTTTACGATGATGTCTGTATGTGTGTGTGTGTGTGTGTGTGTGTGTGTGTGTGTGTGTGTGTGTGTGTGTTCGTGTGTGCGTGTGTGTGTGTGTGTATGTGTGTGTGTATGTGTGTGTGTGACCGCCGTTTCGTGCACGATATCTCCAATACTAGAATTCCAAAAATTACAATTCTTGCGTATTCCTCTTCCTTACAACCATGTGCAGACTTGTTTAGATTTTGGTTATAATTGGTCAACCGGAAGTACCCTCATTTGAAGATTTTAACAGTTTTTCTTGGAAAACTCAGTTAAATGTTATTCAGTTAAATGTCAGTTAAACTTAAAGAATATATTATTGTCTATACGATTTGATTGCATTTTATATTTGATATTCAACAGATATAGAGTTAAAGAAGAATAAAGATAATAAATTTGATATAAATTTCATAATTCAGCCAGCTATGCTAACTTAACCATCAAAGTGAACCTAGCAGCCGATTCGAACGAAAAATATTTTGGACAAGCGACTACGGACGTAACAGCGCAATACAGAGATAAAGAGTAATATATGAACATAACATACTGAGTATTATTCAGTAAATATTAACATGTAAATATGTAAAATATTATAGAACAAAGAATGTATTAATTTTTTTCATAAATAAATAATAGAAAATAAGAACAATTGAAAATATAAAAAAAACTAATGATCAAATATAGTGAAAATCAAAATTAAATACTCTTTATCATTACAAATAAAGGCCGTGAAAAATAAGTAGAAGCCGTGACAAAACCATATGAACAACATTTATTACTACACACCCCCCGAATACAAAAATATAAAATTATCAAAATATTCAGGGGATACGGACTAATAATACAAGTTTAAATCCACAAGCAGCGAAAATTATACTTGTTTTAAAGGTTTTAATTTTTTTCAAAATAACTAGAAGCCGTGACAAAACCATATTAACAACAGTTATTACTACATACCCCCCGAATATAAAAATATATAAATTATCAAAATACTCAGGGGATAAGGGTTAATAATATAAGTTTAAACTCAGAAGTAGCCAGCATTTTACTTATTTCAAAGGTTTTATTTTTTTTCCAAAATAACTAGAAGCCGTGACAAAATCATATTAATAACAGTTATTAATACACAACCCCCGAATACAGAAACATAAAAATTATTAAAATATTCAGGGGATAAGGGTTAATATTATAACTTTAAATCCAGAAGCAGCGAAAATTTTACTTGTTTCAAAGTTTTTAATTTTTTTGAAAATAACTAGTAGCCGTGACAAAACCATATTAACAACAGTTATTAATACACACCTCCCGAATACAAAAATATAAAAATTATTAAAATATTCAGGGGATAAGGGTTAATAATATAAGTTTAAATCCAGCAGCAACGATAATTTTACTTGTTTCAATTTTTTTATTATTTTTCAAAATAACTAGAAGCCGTGACAAAACCATATTAACAACAGATATTAATACCCCCCCCCCAATACAAAAACATAAAAATTATTAAAATATTCAGGGGATAAGGGTTCTGGATTTAAACTTATATTATTAACCGTTATCCCCTGAATATTTTAATAATTTTTATGTTTTTGTATTGGGGGGGGGGGGGGGGGGGTATTAATATCTGTTGTTAATATGGTTTTGTCACGGCTTCTAGTTATTTTGGAAAAAAAATAAAACCTTTGATATAAGTAAAATGCTGGCTACTTCTGAGTTTAAACTTATATTATTAACCCTTATCCCCTGAATAATTTAATAATTTTTATATTTTTGTATTCGAGGGGGGGGGTGTAGTAATAACTGTTATTAATATGGTTTTGTCACGGCTTCTAGTTATTTTGAAAAATAAAAAAAAAATGAAACAAGTAAAATTTTCGTTGCTTCTGGATTTAAAGTTATATTATTAACCCTTATCCCCTGAATATTTTAATAATTTTTATATTTTTGTATTCAGGGGGGGGGGGGGTGTAGTAATAACTGTTGTTAATATGGCTTTGTCACGGCTTCTAGTTATTTTGTAAAAAAATTAAAAACATTGAAACAATAAAATTTTCGCTGCTTCTGGGTTTAAAGTTGTATTATTAACCCTTATCCCCTGAATATTTTAATAATTTTTATATTTTTGTATTCGGGGGATGTGTTGTAATAACTGTTGTTAATATGGTTTTGTCACTGCTTCTAGTTATTTTTCACGGCCTTTATTTGTAATGATAAACAGCATTTTACTTTTGAGTTTTACTATATTTGATCATTAGTTGTTTAATATTTTCAATTGTTCTTATTTTCTCTTATTTATTTATGAAAACATTTAATATATACTTTGTTCTATACTATTTTACATATTTACATGTTAATATTTGCTGAATAATACTCAGTATGTTATGTTCTTATATTACTCTTCAACTCTGCATTGTGCTATGTTACGTCCGTGGTAGCTTTGTCCAAAATAATTTTCATTTGAATCGGCTGCTGCGAATCGGCTGCTAGGTTCACTCTGATAACTTAACCATGGAAACTGCTAATATATTCAGGTAATTCAAATTGACAGATTTCAGTATCAATAAAATGTAAATCAATGAAAGAATAAGGGAAGTAACTCTAGTGTTAGAAGTTTCTAGGTATAAGAGAGACGATTACATTGGTTTGAACATGTTATGAGGAGAGATGCATATATTAATAGAAGGTGGAAGAAACATAGGAAGACCAAACATAAGATGAAAAGACTGTATTGTAGAAGACTTGAGAGAAAAGGAACCGAATGAGGACGACACGCAAAACAAAAATGAGTGGAAGAAGAAAATAAAAAATAGCGTCCCCCTAAGGAATAGGAAAAACTAAAGAAGAAGATGTCAGTGTCAAGTGCAATTTGCATAGTTTGTTTATGAAATAACTTTACTGGAAATATAGGATCTTTTACAAGAAAATTTATGTATGGGGCGCGTGCAGTAACATGACTTTTACCCATGTCAAAATGACAGCAATTAATTATGTCCATAACTGACAAGTGTTATAATTTTTCAATCAAAATTTCATAATTTCTTATTTCATGTGGTTTGTTTGTTATCAGGAGTATCAGGAGTATGGAATTCAGTTGCCGAGAAAGGCATAATATCAATATATAATAATCACATAATACGAAAAATTTATAATCTTTTACAAGAAAATTTATGTATGGAATTTGTACATAATACACAGGATTGACGGAAGGTATTGTGCTGGCCACATCAGATTTTTTTTAAATTTTTTGAGTTAGTCACAGCACATATAGCATTTTAAATAATTTATTTATTCATTTCAATATACTATGATGTATAAATATTCATATACAATAGCAAAAGCTCAAAATAAAGTTGTAAATTATATCACTTTCTGGAAATGTAAAAATTTATTCGGTACCCAAAATTTACAAAGTAGCCGTTAGAGGCGCTGATGCTCAAAATGTTCGCATTGCCTAATATACTATATTCTTCTAGAAAAATAAAAAAAAAACTATGATATTTTATCTACGGCAGTGCGCTAATATGTAACTAATACGCGAATTTGAGAGTCTTTATGAGTGATTTTAATGGCACTGAGTTTCATTAAATTACACATACGTATTAATAACGTAGACGAATGAACATTTCAATGTTTCTCATTATGTCAAAAATTAAATGAAAAATGTAATTTAAGATCAATTTAAATTGTCGTAGATAAAATATTGAAGGATACACATTTGATATAGCCTCATAATGAAACTTGCGTGAATAAAGCACTCAGCTTATCGCCTCATGATTTAACATCACACGCACACGCGTTTCATTATTAACGCTATATCAAACTTGTATCCTTATATCTATAATAAAACCTCCTTAATTTTATTTATACAATATACATACCACAACATTTTTAGTTTAAATGACAGTGAAACATGAAATATGACTACCAACCTAAATAAAATGGGGTGCGTGAAGTTGGCATAACTAGGTTGGGCACAAATTATGAGACTATACTTCGTTCGCTGAAACGAGAGAATGTGGCACTAATTCTTGAACAGAAACAAGTTTTTCTATTGGTTCAGCTTCAAAATTATCATCTTTTGACCAATATAATGACTTCCTCTGACACGAAAACAAAAGTGCCAAGACAATTTACTATAACAGGCCACTTGTACAATATATGTAACAAGTACACGTCTCTTTGACGAAAATCACCAAAATGGAAAATGTACAAAACAAGTAGCTGCTATTAATAAACTTGGTAATATGCCGAAAGAAATTTCAAAATATTTGAAACTACCCAATCCTGAGCTATATACCGGGCACTGTTTGCGAAGATCATCAGCCACTCTTCTGGTGGATGCAGGAGGTGACTTAACTACCCTAAAACGTCACGGTGGGTGGAAGAGTTCACAGTAGTAGAAGGATATATTGATAATTCAATGCGCAGTAAAATGAAAATAGCAAATACTATTTTAAAATCAGTTGAAAGTTCAAATTTAAATATCTTCACATCTCCAGTATCGGAAAATCCCGCTGAAAGTTCATCAAATGAAAATTCATTAAATGAAAATCATAAAATAAATTTGTAGCAAGCAAACACCTACAATAACTTTTAAAATTTGTTCCAATTTTACTGTAAATTTTAATTAAAATAAAATAAATAATGTAAATGATGATTAAATAAATAATCGTAATTAAATTAATTTTTAAAATTTATTCTGGTCGTCTAAAAAGTATAGTGTGTAACTCGTTTAAAAAGCTCATTCGCATGCACATATAAAATTGCTCGCATGCGAATGAAGGCTTTTCTATACTCGATATACAATATACTATTTTATTACCTTCATAAATTCTTACAAATAAATAGGGAAACGAATACTCAGTATTGACATTGGCCCGCTAATGATGGCGATCTTGGCCCATGGCCATACCCACAATTTGTGCCCACAAAATTATTTTCGAAATAATTGGATTACGAAATAAGAGACTTTCAAAAATTTTATGTTAACTTCACGCCACCATTATAAAAATAAAAATTTATAAATTTTATTATTTAAATAATTTGGCACAAATTATTGTAGTTGGCACAACTTGTGCTCGTGGTTTGAATAATTCTTAATTACATCTGGTTCATGAGTTAAACGCTAGCGTTCAATAAGCCCAGTAAAATTAAAATTTGCTGAACGACTTTGCTAGCCAAGCATTTGATTGCAACAAATTTCTGGATTGTCTTGCTAACTGTCAAATTTAATAGCGGGAAATACAAATTATACATATATGGAGTTACTTGTACTGTTTCTAATTCTTTATATGGTGTGTGTTTGTTAACCACATGTCAAAAATGCTTTGAGTTTTGTGTTTATAATATTATTTAAATATTTTGTTAAACCTGATACAAATTCTTCAAAATGAATTCTACTATCTGCAAATAAATGTATAAATTCATTTTCCATAATTCGCAGACCAAGAACAGAGATACAAGAGATACACATGTTATATTTGACAGCTATATAACTTTTTCGATGATGTTTGTGGATGACAGTTCGTCATATCTAGCAAATTGTTCACTGAACTAAGCAACAAGTCTCGTTTGCTTACTTCATTGACTTTTGAAAAAAATTATACCAACTTCACGCCAGCATAAAAAATTTGAAACTTGATTATTTTATTATTGAAATAATTTGTGCATAATAAATGAATATGATATAAGGCGATTTCGGACGACAACCGTTCACTTGCGGTATGTTGCGTTCAGGTGCGTTCACACATTCGGGCGCTAGGAACAGCTTACCCGGTATTCTTGGATCAGTGTTCACAGGTGAACAGGTTTGCAAACCGGTTCAGCACCCTGTTCACTATTTCTATCTTTTTTCATTATGTCATTTTCTTTTGAAATGTCAAAAGTTAGAACAGTCGGTGTCGTGGTCTTTGTCAAAAAGGGGTTTTTTCGTTGCCTTTTTTTGGACATTTCAAATTTGGATAAACTAGCTTTCTCTGTTAATTGAGTTATTATAGAAATATGCAATTCTGTGGAATTTATTACGATAATGTAAGTACAGAATAAAGTTTAAAAAACGAATTAAAATAATAAGGATTTGTTTGTAGATGATACTTATGGTATAAAATGTATTATGGAAAACCTCGGGGAATAATGAAGCATGTTGTAGATTAAGCAATTTAAATCTATCGCTTGTTGATATTCGCCTTTAGTCAGATAACATTGTCTTTTCTAAAGGAACCGAAATAAAACTTCCACTAGATTTTTTTAATGTGTATTAATGTTCCTAGTTCTTTTAGCAATGCTTTGCTTGTAAAGCAGGACATGCGAAAATGTAAAAAAATTAGCTCTCTTAAGGTGGCATAGCCATCACAGCTCAACAAGAAAAGATATACATGATAATTTAGAGCTAATTAATTGCTAATTAATTGCGCTAATTAAAAATTTATTGCTTTATTTTTTTAAAAAAAATCTATGGCTGAGGTGGCAAAAACCATATGCTGGCTCAGCCAAAAAAAATAGGGGCATATACTATTATGTCTTGCGCAACATAAATAAAACAGGCACACAGAATTAACTAACTTAATTATTTTCTGTATTTTTTGACAGCTACATCGAAACAAAACTATATCATGGATAACTTAATACACAACACTCCTTCTTCCTAGCTGGTGACATAGTCTTTCATATACGCAGGTGGTTTTATTGTTCTCTTGCGTGGTCTGCAATGGTTGTGGTGGTAAAGACGAAGATGCAGCAGGTTCTTCTGAAATCACTGGTGTAGGTAACGTAGAATTTTCAGCTTCTTCTGATGGTGTTCGGCCTGCCATCAGATCTACATGGCGTCGAATGACTTGTCCCTCTGATGTTATCGCTTCATAGGAAACAGGTCCTGTTTGATTTTGTATAGTTGCTGGCACCCATGGAGATGTGGCCCCATAGCTTCTGACATAAACCGGTTCATCAATGTTGAACTGTCGATTTTTTCTGTTTTCAAGATGAGTTGCGAGTTCTTCATCTTGCTTCAGTTGTTGGTCTAGGCTGTAGTCAGGATGTAATGTATCTAAACATGTTTTTATTCTTCGTCCCATAAGTAATTCTGCTGGACTAAATCCAGTTGTTGACGGCGTTACGTGTTGAGCAAGTAAGAAATTTGCTAGTCTTTGATTCCAGTTCCCAATGACAATTCGTTTTAGTGACCCTTTTGTTGTTTGAACCATTCGCTCTGCTTGTCCATTACTGGCTGCATGATACGGTGATACTAAAATTGATCTAATTAAATTTCGTTTTACAAATGATTGGAATTCGTTCGATGTAAATTGAGGTCCGTTATCTGATACTATTGAATCAGGAATACCGTGTGTTGCAAACAACTCACGCAGTGTTTTTATAACAGCAGCACTTGTTGTTGAAGACATGCGTTTTACTTCTAGCCATTTTGAATAAGAATCCACAATTATCAGGAACTCTTCACCTTGATATGGGCCTGCGAAATCTATATGTAAACGTGACCATGGATTTCGTGGTGTTTCCCAAGGATGAATAGGTGCTTTCGGTGGAGCATGTCGCGATTCTTGGCATGGTCCACATCCTTTTACAAAATTTTCGATGTCTGTATCGATGTTCGGCCACCATACATATGAGCGAGCTAGAGCTTTCATTCGAACAATACCTGGGTGTGCGATGTGTAGCTCTTGAAGTACTCGTTTACGTGCATCATTTGGAATAATTACACGATGTCCCCATAATAAACAATCTTTATGAATAGTAATCTCATGTTGTTTTGTAGAAAATGTCACAAAACCTTCAATTGTTTTGGCAGGCCACCCCCTTCCCACCCAGGTAACAACTCTAGATAAAACTTGATCTTTTTTGTTAATTTACCTAGATCAGATGCAGTGAGTGGTGATTCAGTTAGAGTTTCAGTGAAGAAAATATTTGATGGTTTTGGAACAGGTACGTCTGGGAACGGGCAAGGTAGGCGACTTAGTGCATCAGCATTTGCAATCTTAGGTCCCGGACGATATTCAAGCTTACAGTCATATGACTGTAACATGATGGACCAACGCAACATCCGTGGAGAGATGATGTCTGGGGTTGGCTTGGATGTTTTGAAAAGACCCAGAAGTGGTTTATGGTCGGTTACAAGTGTGAATGGTCGACCATACAGAAAGTGATGGAATTTCTTTACACCTGCAACTAAAGATAGTGCTTCTTTGTCGATTTGTGCATAGTTTCGTTCCGTTGTCGTAAGCGTTCTTGAGGCAAACGCGGTAGGAGCGTCTCTTCCATCTGGTTGTGTCTGACTTAGTACGGCTCCAATACCATACGGTGATGCATCACATGTCAGGGTTGTTGGTAGTTCGGTATTAAAAGGAACAAGAACACTTTCTGATGTTAAAAGTTCTTTTACCTTATTGAAGCTGTCTTCATGTACAGAAGTCCATTTCCAAGATGTTGTCTTGTCCAACAATCTGTGTAACGGTTCTGCGGTGGTTGCCTTATCCTTAAGGAACCCATTGTAGAAATTTAGTAGGCCCAAAAAAGCTTGAAGTTCTAATTTGTTTTTTGGGGTTGGTGCATTCTTAATTGCTTTTACCTTGGATTCAGCAGGATGAATACCTTCTTTATCTATTCAATATCCTAGGAATTCTACGGATGTGACACCAAAAATACATTTATTTTTGTTTGCTCGTATTCCTCTTTCTTTAAATCTTTGTAGAACTTGTTTCACTCTTTCTGTGAGTTGAAGCATCGTCGTAGCTCTGATAAGAATGTCGTCAAAATATGGCGTTACACCGGGTATATTTCGTAGTAGTTCATCCATGACATTTTGAAATATTCCTGGTGCAATACTTACTCCAAATTGTAGACGTTTCACTATGTATACACCCCGATGTGTAATTTTTGTTTGAGCTTCGGCTGCCGACTCATCGACAGGTAACTGAAGATAAGCTTGTGACATGTCTATCTTGGCGTAATATCCTCCTCCTGTCAGATTTGACAAAAGATGATTTACTGCAGGAATTGGGTATGGGTGTTCTTGCAGTGCCTTGTTGATAGTAACTTTGTAATCCCCACACAGTCGAATAGCTCCATTTGGTTTGATTACAGGAACTACTGGAGTGGACCACTTTGGATTGGATATCGGTTGTAGGACGTCTTCTTTCAATAATCGTTCAATTTCTAAATCGATACGCGGTCGCAGGAAACTGGTGGTCCGCTGTAACTACCCAATTTCTCGTTGAAAACTTCTTTGTACTGCTCAAGGATTTCGTCTATTGTCTTTGATTGTTGAACTTGATTTATTCCTGTGAGTTCTATACCCAATGGTTGAAACCATTCGAGTCTTAGCAAATTAGTTAAACTACCTTCAGCTACTAAAAGCCGTAGTTGCCTTCTATAGTTCTTATAGCGGACATTTACGTTGCATGTTCCCTTCATCTTGATTTGGTTCTTTTGATAATCACGCAAGTTGATATGTAGAGGTTCAATTGTTGGTCCTCCACTTGGCCAAAAACTTCGGTATGTCGCAAACGAAATTATGGAATAATCGGAACCCGAGTCGACCTCCATTTCACAGTTGAGACCCTCTATTTTTACTGTAATTTTAATCTTCCTTATTGTAGGTGTGATATTACATATGTAGGAGTCGTCGTATGCGTTGTATGTTTCTTCATTGTTAACTTGATTTGTTTTTGATTTGTTTGTTGTCGGTTGCTTTGGTTTCCAAAGAGTGTTTTCTGTTGCCCTTTTCTTACCGTGACATACTCTTTCTATGTGTCCCTTTTTATGACAAAAGTTACATTCTGCGTTGCGGAACTTACATCCGTCACGATTATGTGTACCTCCACAGCTAGCACATGTCTTTATGTATGGCCCTTGCTGTGCTGAAGACTGTTTATTGTAATTTTTTCTTGCATTGCCTTGTACATGATTCATTGTTGAGCCTGTAACTACATTCTTTGTTTCACCTAGTGCCTGTAATTCTTTAACTTGAAATAAAGCGGCTTCTCCTGCGAGTGACTTCTTGATGGCATCATCAAGTGTTAATGTGGATTCACATAACAATCGTCTTTGAATATTGTCATCACGTAATCCAGCTACAAACTGGTCTAGCAAACGATCATTTAGGGTAGTATCGAATTCACATTCTTCAGCTAAACGACGTAATTCTGTCACATAGGATGCTATGATTCTTCTTTTTGCTGTGTTCTCTTACAAAATAAGAATCTTTTGTATATTCTCGAAGTTTGTGGCATAAAATGTTTTCTGAGAACTTCCACAAGTTCATCGTATGATTTTGTGTCTGGTTCTGCAGGTGATATTAGAGATTGTAATATGCCAAATGTTGTTGGCCCGATTACTGTCAGAAGTATAGCACGTTTCTTTACTACAGATGTGATGTCGTTTGCTAAACAGTAATACTTTAGTTGTTGTACATTACATATTCCATGTATGTGGTTTGTTGATATTAAACTGTTGTATTGAGCCCACAGACGTCATTGTAGATTTTTATAATTCAACTTTCAATCTTATTGAAATCCTCGTCGCCAATATTATGTCTTGCGCAACATAAATAAAACAGGCACACAGAATATATTATTTTATAAATAACTGGCAACTGACAACTTAATTATTTTCTATATTTTCTGACAGCTACATCGAAACAAAACTATATCATGGATAACTTAATACACAACATATACAGTATTAAGGTACTAAGGATGGCCAAATAGTAACCGGAGAACAAAAAGTCAGGAGGTGGGAAGAGTACTTTGAGAAAGTACTGAATGAAGAAGAACAGGGGGATAATTTATCTTGATCAATCAGAAATGGAGATGGAAACAATAGAGGAGAGAAACAACACCATTGAAAGTCAACCTCCAAGTCTACAGGAAATTCAAACAATTATTAAAAACCTAAATAATGGGAAAAGCTCAGGAGAAAATGAGATAGGGGCTGAGATATACAAAAATGGGGGAGAGAAACTGCAACAACACATGTATGAAATAATAAAATACGTTTGGGAACACGAACAAATGCCTGAAAGATGGAAAGAGTCATTATTATACCCTATATTTAAAAAAGGCGATCAGTCATTATGCTCCAACTACAGAGGAATAGCTCTGTTAGACGTTGCTTATAAAATTCTAGCCATCAGTATTAGAGACAGACTGAAAGGTGAAATTGAGGAAATTTTAGGGGATTATCAAGCCGGTTTTAGAAAGAACAAATCTACCATTGACCAAATTTTTACCCTGAAGCAAATTTTAGAAAAAAATTATGAAAACAACCTCCCGGTACATATACTTTTCATAGATTTTAAACAGGCATATGACACTATCAACCAAGGAAAACTATATCAAATTTTAAATACTTTCAAGATACCAGAGAAATTAATTCGTCTAATCAAAATGTCACAAGAAAACACAAAATGTAAAGTACTAGTTGACGGCAATATATCGAATAGTTTCACTGTAACCAGAGGTCTAAGACAAGGAGATCCCTTGTCACCAATTTTGTTCAACCTGGTTTTGGAATGGGTTATAAGGAACAGTGCTCTATACACAAACGGAACAATATACGATCATAGACACCAGATTTTAGCGTATGCGGACGATATTGCAATCATAACTCGCTCCAAAACAGAAATTATCAAAGTTTTTAAAAAAATAGAAGAGCAAGCAAGGAAAGTAGGGATAGAAGTAAATGAAGAAACAACAAAGTACATGGTTTTACGAGGAGGGAACAAAAATGATGAATCTTGTCTAAAAATGATTACAGAAAGAAATAGAACATATAAGTTTGAAGAAGTGGAAAAATTCATTTATTTAGGGGTTACAATTGGGAATGAAAACAGAGAAGATTACGAAATTCAGAGTCGAATACTGAAAGGCTCCAAAAGTGTAGGATCAGTTCAAAAAATACTCAAGGATAAGAAAATTTCCAGAGGTTTAAAACTGAAAATTTATAAAACAATAATTCGACCAACTGTAGTATACGGGTGCGAGCTATGGGTGTTAAATCAACAAAATTTAATTAAACTAGAAGTGTGGGAAAGAAAAATATTAAGGAAAATTTTGGGTGGTGTTAAAGTCGGGGAAGTATGGTTTAAAAGAACTAATAAAGAAGTGATGGACTTGTTTAATGAACCAAGTATAATTGATGTGATAAAGTGTCAGAGATTGAGATGGCTGGGTCATACAGAGAGACTACCAATGAGCAGAGCAGCAAAGTCGGTGTTCGAAAGAGGAGCAGCTACCAGCAGGGGAAGAGGGAGACCAAGGACGACGTGGAAGAGTGCAGTGTTAAAGGACATAGATAAACTTAAAATGAAAAACTGGAAAAATGTGACACGAAATAGAACTGAGTGGAGAAATATTATTAAGCAAGCCATGGGTCAACTTGGACTGTAATGCTAAAATATTATTATACAGTATTAATGAACATAGCCAAATTAATTGCTATTTAATGAAAAGGGTTTCTTTAATTGGTATAACCTTTGTTCCTATTGAAACGAGGAATTTTAAATAAATTGCTGCATATAAACTGAACCAGAAGCAATAATACCATTTTTTTCTTTTAAAAAAGGATGTTACAATTAATTGCTCCAGCTCAACCTAATAGAAAGGGTTGCACTACGTGTTATATCCTTTGCCCCTATTGATAGGAGGTATTTTTAAATAATTGCTGCAATTAAATTGAACTAAAAGCATTAAGACAACAGCTAAATGCGCTGAGAGTATAAAAAGGAAAGGTTATAATTAATTGCTTCAGCTCAACCTTATAAAAAGGGTTGCACCTCGTGATATACCCTTTGCCCTTATTGATAGAAGGTATTTTTAATTAATTGCTACAAATAAACTGAACTAAAAGTATTAATACTACAGCTGAATGCACTGGAGTATAGAAAGGGATGTTCGAATTAATTGTTCTAGCTCAACCTATAAAAAGGGTTGCACTAAGTATCATACCCTTTGCCTTAATTGATAGGAGGTATTTTTAATTAATTGCTGCAATTAAACTGAACTAAAAGCATTAAGATAACAGCTGAATGCGCTGAGAGTATAAAAAGGAAATGTTATAATTAATTGCGCCAGCTCAACCTAATAAAAAGGGTTGCACTACGTGTTGTACCTTTTGCCCTAATTGATAGGAGGTATTTTTAATTAATTGCTGCAATTAAACTGAACTAAAAGCATTAAAACAACAGCTGAATGCGCTGAGACTATAAAAAGGGATGTTAGAATTAATTGCCCTAGCTCAACCTAATAAAAAGTGTTGCACCACGTGTCATATCCTTTGCCCTAATTGATAGGAGGTATTTTTAATTAATTGCTACAAATAAACTGAACTAAAAGCATTAAGACAACAGCTGAATGCGCTGAGAGTATAAAAAGGCATGTTAGAATTAATTGCTCTAGCTCATAGATTCCCAACCTTTTCTGGACCATCGCTCCTTTTAAAAGAGAACAAAAATTTCAACGCCCCCCTAGTCCCTAGCCCATAATAGTTAATTTCATATTTCAAATACTCAATACTGTACTGCCGGCATTTCTTTTCAGATGTAGTAGATTCAGACATTTTCAAATATAAATTAACTTCTAACACTTATCACTCACATAAAACATGAAAATAACAAAATATTCCTAGAGTTATCGCTTTTATAGATTTGATTTTGTGCACGCATTAACTTATATGTTTGCGATGCCGGCGTATTTCCTCCAAAAATATGTTATATCAAGCTCCCATATTCTTGTCGAAACTTGTTAAATTGCATGAACACCGCGTGTTTGCTACCAACTTGCAAGGACAGGTCAATCTATCTATTCCAAACTAAAACAAATTAGGTATAGGTATAACTAATGCTAATGTTAAAATTACTATTATCGCGATAACAATAAGATAGTTTACATAGATAAAATATTTATTCATGAAAACTTGTTCAAAGTATTTTATTATATTAAAAAATATATAATTATAAAAAAATATTAAATATAATAAATTTATTTAATTGACCACCCCTCTTGACTGTCTCAACGCCCCCCATTTGCCTCTGGAACAGCTAGCGCCCCCATGGAAGGATTCAGCGCCCACTGGGGGGCGGTAACGCCCCCGTTGGGAATATATGCTCTAGCTCAACCTAATAAAAAGGGTTGCACTTCGTGGTATACCCTATGCCATTATTGATAGGAGGTATTTTTAATTAAGACAACAGCTGAATGCGCTGAGACTATAAAAAGGGATGTTAGAATTAATTGCCCTAGCTCAACCTAATAAAAAGTGTTGCACCACGTGTCATATCCTTTGCCCTAATTGATAGGAGGTATTTTTAATTAATTGCTACAAATAAACTGAACTAAAAGCATTAAGACAACAGCTGAATGCGCTGAGAGTATAAAAAGTGATGTTACAATTAATTGCTCTAGCTCAACCTAATAAAAAGGGTTGCACTACGTGTTATACCCTTTGCCCATATTGTTAGGAGGTATTTTTAATTAATTGCTGCAAATAAACTGAGCTAAAACCATTAAGACGTGGCCGTGTGCCTGAGTGTCTGGTCGCGAATCTGGGGACCCGGGTTCGATCCCGACCGACGCCAAAAATTACATCGCATTTTAATGGCACAAAAATTGACCCCTGTGGCGCACTCTCCACGCCAGCAATGAGTGCCCGTGAGGTGACGCCTGGTAAGCGCCCGCACGCTACAAATATTCCATCATTACCGATATCTGTGTATGAAAGCAGATTGGCACACCCAGCAATGGGTAATATGCCGTGATGAAATATTTATTTATTTATCTGAATAAAGAGGGTTGCACTATGTATTATACCCTTTGCCCTTATTGATACGAGGAATTCTAAATTAATTTCTCAACCTAATAAGAAGGCTCCAACTATTGTCTAATAATTTTACTACTGTTTGCTTAGTTATATGCAGCAATTAATTAAAAATTCCTCGTATCAATAAGGGCAAAGGGTATGACACGAAGTTCAACTCTTTTTATTTGGTTGAGCTAGAGCAATTAATTGTAACATCCCTTATACTCTCAGCGCACTCAGGTGTTGTCTTATTGCTTTTAGTTCAGTTTAATTGCAGCAATTAATTAAAAATACCTCATATCAATTAGGGCAAAGAGTATAGCACGTATTGCAACCCTTTTTATTAGGTTGAGCTAGAGCAATTAATTCTAACAACCCTTTTTAAACTCTCACCGCATTCAGCTGTTGTCTTAATGCTTTTAGTTCAGTTTTTTCGTAGCAATTGATTAAAAATACCTCCTATCAATAAGGGAAAAGGGTATAACACGAAGTGCAACTCTTTTTATTAGGTTGAGCTACAGCAATTAATTATAACATCCCTTTCTATACTCTCAGCGCATTCAGCTGTTGTCTTAATGCTTTTAGTTCAGTTTAATTGCAGCAATTAATTAAAAATACCTCCTATCAATTAGGGCAAAGGGTATAACACGTAGTGCAACCCTTTATATTAGGTTGAGCTAGAGCATATATTCCCAACGGGGGCGTTACCGCCCCCCAGTGGGCGCTGAATCCTTCCATGGGGGCGCTAGCTGTTCCAGAGGCAAATGGGGGGCGTTGAGACAGTCAAGAGGGGTGGTCAATTAAATAAATTTATTATATTTAATATTTTTTTATAATTATATATTTTTTAATATAATAAAATACTTTGAACAAGTTTTCATGAATAAATATTTTATCTATGTAAACTATCTTATTGTTATCGCGATAATAGTAATTTTAACATTAGCATTAGTTATACCTATACCTAATTTGTTTTAGTTTGGAATAGATAGATTGACCTGTCCTTGCAAGTTGGTAGCAAACACGCGGTGTTCATGCAATTTAACAAGTTTCGACAAGAATATGGGAGCTTGATATAACATATTTTTGGAGGAAATACGCCGGCATCGCAAACATATAAGTTAATGCGTGCACAAAATCAAATCTATAAAAGCGATAACTCTAGGAATATTTTGTTATTTTCATGTTTTATGTGAGTGATAAGTGTTAGAAGTTAATTTATATTTGAAAATGTCTGAATCTACTACATCTGAAAAGAAATGCCGGCAGTACAGTATTGAGTATTTGAAATATGAAATTAACTATTATGGGCTAGGGACTAGGGGGGCGTTGAAATTTTTGTTCTCTTTTAAAAGGAGCGATGGTCCAGAAAAGGTTGGGAATCTATGAGCTAGAGCAATTAATTCTAACATGCCTTTTTATACTCTCAGCGCATTCAGCTGTTGTCTTAATGCTTTTAGTTCAGTTTATTTGTAGCAATTAATTAAAAATACCTCCTATCAATTAGGGCAAAGGATATGACACGTGGTGCAACACTTTTTATTAGGTTGAGCTAGGGCAATTAATTCTAACATCCCTTTTTATAGTCTCAGCGCATTCAGCTGTTGTCTTAATTAAAAATACCTCCTATCAATAATGGCATAGGGTATACCACGAAGTGCAACCCTTTTTATTAGGTTGAGCTAGAGGAATTAATTATAACCTTTCCTTTTTATACTCTCAGCGCATTCAGCTGTTGTCTTAATGCTTTTAGTTCAGTTTAATTGCAGCAATTAATTAAAAATACCTCCTATAGTCAAATTTTTTGACTCTGTCGGGTACAGTAATGAAACTATAAATGAACTATAAATATCGCAATTATGATAAAGCGGCATATCCTTCACTTTCTGTAGTATAATACTGTTTGCCATCGGCCCATATTTTTGAGCCGCTCTATTCATTTATGTTAAAGGACTGTAAGGCTATTTTCCTATACATATACCTGGTAGACGTTTGATTCAATGCATGAATAGAGCGGCTCAAAAATATGGGCCGATGCCAAACAGTATTATACTGCAGAAAGTAAAGGATATGTCGCTTTATCATAATTGTGATATTTATAGTTCGTTTATAGTTTTATTACTGTACCCGACAGAGTCAAAAAATTTGACTATATCAATAGGGGCAAAGGATAAAACACGTAGTGCAACCCTTTCTACTAGGTTGAGCTGGAGCATTTAATTGTAACATCCTTTTTTAAAGGAAAAAAATGGTATTATTGCTTCTGGTTCAGTTTATATGCAGCAATTTATTTAAAATTCCTCGTATCAATAGGGACAAAGTTTATACCAATTAAAGAAACCCTTTTCATTACGTTGAGCTAGAGCAATTAATTATAACAACCCATTTTGTATCTAGGCGTGCCTGTTGTTACCTAAAAATTATCTTATTGCTGTTAGTTTAACGTATGTTATTATTTTTGTAATAAAAACATGTTTTACAATGAGAAATTAAATAGCAATTAATTTGGCTATGTTAATTAATACTGTATATGCCTCTATTTTTTTTGGCTGAGCCAGCATATGGTTTTTGCCAGCTCAAGCCATAATTTTTTTTTAAAAAAATAAAGCAATAAATTTTTAATTAGCGCAATTAATTAGCTCTAAATTATCATGTATATCTTTTCTTGTTGAGCTGTGATGGCTATGCCATCTTAAGAGACCTAAAAAAATCATAATTTAAATAATTAGATATCCACTTTTCGCAAAAGTCTCGTATTCTATTATGTTTATTCTTCATTAAATTAGATACATTACAGAACAACAGTATCATTCTTTTTATTAAAGAATATAAATAATCCACTATTATTTAACACTGAAGTATGTAATTCGTCCTCCAGGGTTAAATTTAAACATAATTTAATTTTCTTATAGATATGCATTTTAACTGTTAGACACTATTTTTGACAGTTTTAAATGTCGCAGAATATACATAACCACCAAGCAGTGTCAACAAGTGAACCAGGCGATTTTAGGCGCCACCACTGACCATATCATACCGTAACTGACCGTAACTAATCCAAGCAAGTGAACGGGTATGTCGCCCGAAATCGCCTATAATAATTATTATCATAGATATTAACAATTATTTTTATAGAAGTGTGAAGTTGGCATAAAATATTTTATTTGCAATTTATTTTTACAGGAAATAAAAGCTTATAATTTGTGCCTATTTGTGCCCATACTATTTTTCATTTGTTTTTATTATCAGATGTATTAACTATTATTGTGTGGAAGTGTGAAGTTGATATAAAAAAATATTCCATTTTAAATTTGTTTCTGCAGCATTAGAAAGCTTATAATTTGTGCTTATGTTATTTTTTAAAAATCTGAAAGCAGAAACTAGAAAATATTGTAAATAAATAATATTGGCCACTGGCGGGAAAATCGTAATTTGAATAGATTCTCTGAGACTTCTACCAAATTAAGATAAACAGATTGCAAATAAAAAAATTAAATATAATGTGGTAGAAATAAATATAACAATCTTTAGAAAAATAGTATATTGTGTTATTAGGAGTAAATGTGATACTTTGTGTGGCGAGCGTGGAAGTTTGCACGATGAGCGAAGCGGGTTGGATAATTACACGCGAGGCACACAAAGACACTTTTACTCCAAATGACACATTATATTTTTTCTTCAAACGTAGATATTTAAAGAAAAATATCTACTACTGACGTTACATTTTACGTAAATTACGTTTGCGATTTCAATTGCCCTGTAGCTATGGATACTTTTTGTTATAAACATAGAAGTGAAAATTTTCACGTTTTGACGTTTAAATAAAAACTGTGCAATTTTATGTCCTCCTTGTGTGCAATTATGTCTGAATTTGAAGTATTATAATGTACGCCACCTGAAGTTGTTCAGTTGGATGGAAATCTAACAGTTTGGCTGAAAGATCTGTCCAGGAATCACTGCAAAACAATATAAACTTTTCTTATCACTTTTATTCTTACCGGCCGTGTAATTTAATCTGTAAGTCTGCTATTCTTTAGTATGTTATTTCCTCAAAAGTAAACTCTGTTTATATTTCAATTCATAGGTTATTTATTTAAATTTGACAGCTATTGATGGTATTTAGTAACTTTATTCTTAGGTTACCTAGTGTGTTATTATGACATTTAGGGCGATATTACAGGTTTCTTTTATACACGTTAATTCTTATTCGTTGATTCTGTATAGTTTCTATGGATAATTATTTATTTTATTACTACCTTGTGAATCAAGTCACAAAAGATGCAACTTTTATGACGCTTGAAGAAAAAACTTATTTTTGAGAAGTACATCGAGATTATATAACAGAAGTAGAAAAAAACCCATGCATATGAATAGAAATTTTACAATGCAACAATAATTATTTGTATACCAAGTGTTGAAAGTCTTTCTTTATTGGACCAAAATGAAAGTTACAGCCTAAGCGAAGCGAAGGCTATAATCGTTTGAGTTCGGCAAATGACTTTCAACATGTGTAATACACACTTATTTTTTCTACTCCTGCAAGATAAAAACTAAGGAAATAAATATATTTTTTTAAATAACTTGACATTTATTGTCAGTTTTTGTATTCATAACCAAAATTCGTTGCTAGGATTTACATGTTGCAAGGAGTCGCTTTTAACATGAAAAACAAACCAGAAAATTATATTTTCAGAGTAGGAGTAGAAAAAAGAAATTGTATAAAGTTTATTTCTAATTGTGTGACTGAGTGGTCTTATTTTAGTATTTATCCGTGTGTATGTGTCTCAATATTGATATTAAAGTATTTTCCTTTCCGAAAAGAGCTAAAGTTTTATCATCATTATTTGTACAGTACAATATAACTTTACCTCCACATTCTTTACAGTGTCCTTTTATTTCTAGATACTATTCACCGATTGTTTTTGTAATATAATGTAAAATTAATATCATTGTACAACAGGCAGTAGCTATTTATGATCTAAGGCCTTTATAAAAAAATCTGTTGTGGCCAGTACAATACCTTCCGTCATTCCTGAGTATTATGTATAAATTCCATGCATAAATTTTCTTGCAAAAGATCCTAAATTTCCAGTAAAATTATTTCATAAACAAACTTTGCAAATTGCACTTGACACTGACATCTTATTCTTCTTCTTTAGCTTTTCCCATTCGTTACGGGCCGCTATTTTTTATTTTCTTCTTCCACTCATTTCTGTCTTGCGTGTCGTTCTTATTCAGTTCCTTTTCTTTCAAATCTTTCGCAATACAGTCCTTCCATCTTATCTTTGGTCTTCCTCTGTTTCTTCAATTACTAAGCAATTCATTCTTTTTCCAATATATTTTTTATCTCTTCTCGTGACATGTTCGAACCAATGTAATCGTCTCTCTTGTATCTTTCTAGAAACTTCTAATACTAGAGTTATTTCCGTTATTCTTTCATTCCTTATCGTATCTAAAACAAGCAATCGGAAGTAAAATTTGCTGAACGATTTTGCTAGCCTAGCATTTGCTTGATTTGGTCGCAAGCAATCCAAGCGCCAAATTTCTCGCTTGTCTTGCTAACTTATAAAATATAATGGCGGGAAATGCAAATTATACATATATGAATTTAACTTGTACTGTTTCTATCTCATATTATGGTGTGTTTATATGAATTACATGTCAAAAAGCTTTCAAAGTTTTGTGATGAATATTCATAACATTGTTAAATTTGAAATATTTTCTTAGACCTAAAAAAATGTTCAAAATTAATTCCACTATCTGCAAATAACTGTACCTACCTATAAATTCATTTTGTATAACTTTCCAGACCAATAAATGGGATATGAGAGATACACATGTTATATTTGACAACTGTATAACTTTCTCGATGACATTTGTGAATATCAGTTCGTCATATAGCTAGCAAATCTATCAGTGTACTAAGCAACAAGTCTCGTTTGCTTACCGAGTAGCATCTGCTTGAACTGCTTACTTCATTGAACGGTTCTATTGATACTGACATCTGTCAATTTGTATTATCTGAATATATTAGCAGTTTCCATGGTTAGCATATCTGGCTATTTTATGAAACATAATATTTTTATAATTCTTTAACTCTATATCTATTGAATATGAAGTATAAAATGCGATCAAATCGTATAGAGAATAATATATTCTTCAAGTTATAATAACGTTAAGTGTCAATAAATGATATTTAACTGCGTTTTTTCAAGAAAATCTGTTAAAATCTTCAAATAAGGGTACTTCCGCTTAACCATTTATAACCAAAATCTAATCACTTGTTCTTCTAGATGTAAACTTGAGAAATATGAAAAAAATATAACTTTTGGAATCGTGGTATTGAAGTTATGCGATCCGAAACTTTCGTTACACACACACAGACACACACACAGACAAACACACAGACACACACAAAGACACACAAAGACACACACACAGACACAAAAACACGCACACACACACACACACACAGACACAAAAACACGCACACGCACACACACACACACACACACACACACACACACACCCACCCACCCACACACACATACATACAGACATCATCGTAAAAATGGTAAAATCAGATTATAGGGACCCTAAACCGTACTTATTCACTAAAAACTCATCATTGAATTTTTTGACCAAAGATAATACCTTCCTTACCTAAAGGTAACGGAAGGTAAAAATATGAGTCAACCCAACTAGAATTACGAAGCTCTTAGGTTTTTCAACAATCGGTGAATATTCCATAATAGAAAAAGATGTTACCGACAAACTGTGAAATCAGGTCCTCTATTGAATATCTTAAACAAATTTGGAGGCATAAGGCGGAAGGATATTAGAGGCCAAAATAATAATAAGAATGTATAATTAAATAGAAAATCTCAAAATTCAAGTCAAGAAAAGAAAAGAAAGTGCACATACACAATATTAAAAAATCTGATGTGGCCAACACAAAACCTCCCGCCATTTAATTTTTATTAATTTAAATACCTATGGGGTCTCATGGCCGCGTGCCTGAGTGTCTGATGGAGAATCTGGGGAACCGGATTCAATTCCTACTATCAAATATTTCAAATTTTAAATGGCATATAACTAACCCCTGTGACGCCAAAAATGAGTACCCGTGAGTTGACGCATGGTAAACGCCCGCTTGATACATATATGTCATTATCATTACCGAAATCTGTGTACAATCTGTGTATTAGCACATCCAGCAATCAGTGCCGAATTAACCATAAGGCGCACAAAGCGGCCGCTTGAGGCCCCAGATTGTACAGAGGCCCCAATTTTTTTCTTTTTATTTTCTTAAAAACATTGTGACCAAATAGAAACCATATCAAGAATATAGAACGGGAACGGCTCCATCTTTTTACATCCACCTATAGATTTTTTCGTTCAGAAAGAGACATATATTGCAAATTTTTGAAACTTCAAACCTACGAAACTGGATGTCTATGTTGTTAAAATATCAATAATCATACTTCAGTTTTATTATCTACGTAATTAACTTGGTATAGTAGGGGCCTCATATATAATTCCGCTTCAGGCCCCAACAATTATTAATCCGGCCCTGCCAGCAATGGGTAATATGTTGTAATTGTTGCGGCGCAGGTCACTATTCCAATCTTGAAGTTGAAATAATTGTGAAATAGAGCGCCAAGATTGCGTTGCGTTTTATGGATGTGAGTGGCTGTATTGGCGAGTTGACTGAACGTCCTGGCAGGACAATTGGACGCAGTAGAAAGGGGAAGATGCGCTGTGACGTAATCATGAATATTCCACGAAATAGAAAATATACAACAGGAATGGTCTGGTTAGACACGGTTCACCTGCAGGAGCTCTCTACAGGACTTCACAAGAAGGGTGCTCTAGGAGTGAAAGGATCAAAGGGTGGCCCACAAATAGTGTGAAGGAAATCGAAGCTAGTACCCTTGAACCTAACAACAGCAAAGATAGGAGCAAATACACATAAAGCGAGTGCGCGAGAATTCAAAAGAATGATAAAATATAATTTAGGTAATATGATGCGAATGTGTATACAAGTGTGAATTAAGGTCGAATAAATGTGTGTAAAGTGAGTGGATGAATATGGGAGATTCATGCACAGGTGTAACGAATAAATATCAATTAAATAAACAATAAATATAATATGCATACGTACTCAAAAATCACAAGAATTCTCATAAAAAAAATATAATGAAACAGATCACCATTAAATAAGTATAAATCTAGATTACATACTAAATATCTGGTGTAAACTATTCTTAAATGAACAAAATATACATGAATGAAATCATTGAAACTGACTGTACAAAGTGACACCAATAGTAATAAAAATGTAACACATGGGTTGTAAAATTCTAGGTTAAATGTTATACGAGCAAGTGTGGAGTACTGGTAGCAAATAAATGTAACACAAATTGTACTCACTGCGTTCAGGAAGCGTGGGAAATACTTAAAAGCTACCTGTGGCGTGCAAGCAAAGCAATAACGTCGATGTAAGCAGGAATTGGGTCCTCGTGCATCAATGTGGTACATGAATGTGTTGTGAATGGTGAATGTGTATTCCTGGTCCACTGTGGTATCAAGTGTAAATGTGTTCCGTGTTCCAGAGTGTAGCTTAAAAACGAAATGAGTGTCAAACACTGTGTTTTACAATGTGCTGAGCACATGTGCACGTTGTATTAATATAATTAACGTTTAACTGAATTTATGTAAGTTTAAATAATGTAAACTTCACTGTGAAAAATTTGATATATAAGAAAACCACTAAACTAGTTATGTACTGGCTCAGAAAAAATACAAAACTTATAAAAAGAACAGCTGGCAAAAATGCCGAGAACTGTGTGTGTACAAGACGTGCGAACTCAAACACTGTTGTACGAGAACAACACAGAAAAATACTTATGTCCGGTTCGTGGCCGATGAGCGATGAAACCAACTCAGCTACGTAGATGGCTATAGGGGTCCCAACATGCCGGCCGGCCAAAAACGGAGTTTTTTAGGATTCTGGTAATGGACAGAGCTTGACTACTGGTCTGGTCAACACCCCTGAAGTGGTTCTAACTTGGGCTACTCTGACGATGTTGTCATCCCCAGCATGGACTTTGATGACACGGTCTATCTTCCACTGAAGTGGGGGCAACTGATCGTTCTTGATGACAACCAGCTGATTTGGTTCCAGGTTGGGTGTATGACTGGTCCATTTTAACCGCTGTTGGAGCTTGTTGAGATATTCAGCGTGCCAGCGTTTCCAAAAATCCTGAGAGATTTTCTGTAACAACTGCCAACGACTGAGTAAAGTGGTGGATTCCAGGTAGTTGCGATCTGGTAAACAAACAGCAGTTTCAAGCATAATAAAATGATTTGGTGTTAATGCGTGCATGTCATTAGGATCTGATGATAGTGGACATAAGGGTCTTGAATTTAGAATTGATTCGATTTGACATAATAGAGTATTAAATTCTTCGAGTGTCAGGACTTGAGAACCTACGACTCGAGATATGTGAAATTTCACTGATTTAATACCAGCTTCAAACAAGCCGCCGAAGTGAGGAGCAGAAGCTGGGTTAAAGTGCCACTGAGTACCATCAGCAACAAGGCGATTAGACAAATATTCATTGTAATGAGTTGACGTAGTGAATTTTTGCAGTTCAGTAAAATAACTTTTAGTGCCAACAAAGTTTGTGCCTGAGTCACTGTAAATGTGAGAGCATCTGCCACGTATAGCTAAAAAACGTCGGAAAGCGAGAATGAATGCCTCAGTAGTGAGATCCGATGCGATTTCAAGATGTAGTGCCTTTGTAGCAAAGCAGACAAAGAGACATAGATATGCTTTAGTGGCTTTCAAACCTCTCTTCTTGTAAGGAGTAACATAGAAAGGCCCACCATAGTCGATTCCGACAACGTCAAAGGGTTTCAGTTGTTTTACTCGATGCTCGGGTAAGTTGCCCATGGGGGGATTGGGTGGAACAGGGTGACAGCGAAAACATTTTATGCATTTTAAGGTGCGACTGCGAATTATGCGGCCAGCGCCTAAGATCCAAAATCGACGGCTCAAGATGGCTTGCAGAGTTCTGGGAGAAGGATGAAGATGCTTTTGATGATAATAGTCAATCACCAAGACGGTTAAACGATGTTTTGAAGGTAGAAGAAGAGGATGTTTTTGATAAAAATTTAAATTGGAGTTTCGAATTCTTCCTCCGACCCGTAGAAGTCCGTCCTCATCAATGAATGGACTCAGATTTCGCAGTAGTTTGGAGCACAATTTTCCTTTATTAAGTTTATCAATGTCATCAGCGAATACTTCGTTTTGTGCCAATTTCACCCATCGTAATAAAGCATCATCCAGTTCTGAGGCCGTTAGCAATGACTGCGTAGGGGGTTCCTTGAGTTTTATTCTTCTGAAAAATCTGATGCATAATGCCGTGATCCGGAAAAGGCGGTTTAGGTCGGAATACTGCTGCAACAGAGCGTTATCAAGCTCATTATTTACAACTAAAGATATCTTAGATTCAACAGATGCTTGTGGATTAAGTGATGACTCATCAGACTGCTGAGATATTAGCCATGAGGTGGGGGATTCCTTAAACCATGAGGGCCCTTCCCACCATAAGGAGTGTGACAATAACTCCTGAACGGACATACCTCGAGATGCGCAGTCAGCAGGGTTATCTTGTGAACTAATGTGATGCCAATGATTTTGAGAGAGATTTTGTTGAATTTCGGCAACCCGGTTGCTTACAAAGGTTTTCCATTTGTAAGGTGGGGCTCGGATCCAAGACAGCGTAATGGTAGAATCCGACCAAGCAAGTATATGAGAAAATGATAGTTGCAGTGTTTGTAATAAGTTTGTCATTAATCGTGATAGTAATAAAGCTGCACAAAGCTCTAAACGAGGGAGAGATATTCGTTTGAGTGGAGCTATTTTAGTTTTCGAAGCAATAAGATATGTTTTGCGAGATTGAGATCTTGAATGGTCGACGTGCATGTACACAACAGCTGCATAACCTGTTTCTGAGGCATCACAAAAACCTATCAAGCTTAATGTAGCATTTGATGAGTCTATATGACGTGGTATGCGTAGCGAACATAATTCTGGCAATTGTGACTTGAAGGTATTCCAGTCTGAGACTAATGTTTCGGGTACTTGAGCGTCCCAGTCAGTACCGGATATCCACAGCTCTTGCATAATTCGTTTAGCTATCATAATTATGGGCGACAACCAACCAATAGGATCAAATATTCTTGCGATGTCTGATAGGATTGTGCGTTTTGTGACATCGTGGTTGGGCAAACTGATTTTATATGTGAAGTGGTCAGAAAACGGATTCCAAGATAGGCCCAAAATTTTGACAGCTTCTTTGTGTTGGTCTTCATTTAGAAAAGAGAATTCACGATAGTCGTCAGGAATATTTTGAAGCAATTTTGGATGATTGCTTGTCTACTTACGAAGTTCGAGACCGGCAGTGCCTAGAAGTTTAATGAGGTCTTGTTGGAGATCAAGAGCTTCGGCCACTGAGTTGGCTCCATTTATTATGTCGTCAACGTAGGTATCAGACTTGAGAATTTTTGCAGCTCGTGGAAATTTTGATTCTTTGTCAACAGCTAATTGATGTAAGGTCCGAATAGCTAGAAAGGGGGCACAAGTCGTCCCATATGTCACCGTGTTGAGAATGTAAGGTTGCGGTGGCGAAGTTGAGTCAAAACTCCATAGTATTTTTTGATAAATGCGATGTTCGTCGGACACGAGAATCTGACGATACATTTGTGTAATATCTGCGGTGAAGATTATTCGGTGAAGACGCGATCGCTGAATAATTGATACGAGGTCTGTCTGAAGAGCAGGACCAGATAACAGATAATCGTTGAGTGATTTATTCGTCAAAGTCCTTTTGGATCCATTGAAGACAACTCTGAGCTTTGACTTACCATTAGTTTCACGTAGTACTCCATGATGCGGTAAATAGAATCCTTTACATTTGTGGTCAAGATCTGAAGGCAAAGGTGTCATGTGGTTTTGTTCTAAATAATCGCTCATAAATTTATGATATTCTATCTTTAGCTTGGGATCATTCGATAAGCGACGTTGTAAGACATTGAAACATCGAATGGCGTTTGCGTGAGAGTTTCCTAAATCAGGAGGATATTCCTTAAATATGAGAGGAACAATATAGCGCCCAGAATCTAATCGTTTGTGCTGAGATTCGAAAATATTATTGGCGAGCCGGTCCTCGTCAGACGCAACAGTGTTCATAGGAATGTCTTCGAGTTCCCAGAATTTCGATAACGATGCCGATAATGAATCCTGAACAGTTAGTAGGGTATTAACAGTTCTTGAAGTGATTGTGGTGAGTCCTGAAACAATCCAACCCAAAGATGTTTCTAGTGCGATTGGGCCATTGGAAGTGATCCGCTTGTGACCAGTGAGGAGGTCAAAGTAGAGATCAGCACCGATTAAGAGTTCGATTGGTGCCGGTGTGGTAAAATCTGGATCCGCTAGTTGTAAGTGGCTGAATTGATGAAGCATGTTAGATGGAAGCTGCGTCTTCGGTAAATTTTACACGATTTGAGATACTATTATTGCTGAGAGCGTGTATCGTACAGACTCACAATGTGATGAGCATATGTGGAGCATGGTAGTACCTCGAACCATATTTGTGGCGGCCATGTTTCCAAATCCAGAAATTCGAATGTCAGCAGAATGACTAGATAGATTTAAACGGCGCGAACATTCTTCAGTGATATAGGAAGATTCACTACCACTGTCTAGGAGTGCTCGAACTGATTGCCATGCACCGAAAGAATTTTGCACTTGAACGATTGCAGTACCTAAAAGAACGATAGGATTGAAAGAGTTGTGTGAAAGCATAGACGTGCTTTCTGTAGCTTCAGCATTAGGGTCTGAAGGGCAGGCGGTGTTGCAATCAGTTGAGCCGTTTGTTTTACTTGGCGTATCACTCGTATTTGATTGTTGATTTAAGTGCAAAAGCGTATGGTGACGCTGATTGCATTTGCGGCAATTTATTTGTGATAGGCATTTTCGTGTAACATGAAAAGCTGACAAACAATTGAAACAATTGTTGTTAGTGCGAACGAGATTGAAGCGCTGAGATGGTTCCATGGAGTGGAAAGTAGAACATCTAAATAGAGCGTGCTGTTTAGCACAGGCTATACAGTTGACATAATTTGTGGTCGCTAGGAAAGTTGAAGTTTTGGTTTGCTTCGGTGTTGAGTAGTCTTGTTTGGGTCTTGATTCGTTGTCTGAAGGACGGGTGTGTTGGATGCTCTGCCATTGTTGGGATTGTATGAAGGTGTTTAGAAAATCTTTCAACTCATTAAGAGTTGGTAACTTATCTTTGGACAATGTGCGTTCAAAATTATTTCTAGTTCGAGTATCAAATTTAGTGATCAAGATGGAAGCTAGTAATGAGCTCCAGTCATCTACTGGTTCATGATTAGCTCGCAGGGCTTCAGTATGCTCACTGATGGCAGCTGCAAATTTCGTTGCGTTGTTATAATTCATAGGAATTGGCTTTTGCAATTCTAATAACATTTGTATGTGAAGAGAAGATATTAGTCGTTTCTGAGCGTAACGATCTTGCAACAATTTGACAGCGATAGGATAGTTGTCGTCAGTGAGACTTAAGTTGTTGATTAAGGACAAAGGTTCCTTTTCTAAGACAGATTTTAAGTATTGGAATTTTTGGGCTGGACGAAGACTGTCGTTTTCATGAATGGAACTGTTGAAAAGATCATAAAACGAGTTCCAGGCTGCGATATCGCCAGAGAAATGAGGCAAGTCTAATTTAGGAAGTCTAGCGAATGTATGCGACTGAGAGGATGTTTGAGAGCATAACGTTAAATTTGAAGTATCAGCGTTTAATGGTTCGCAGAATGGCGGATTTTTAAATTGCGCCTTTATTTTGTATACAGATGAGAAAAAGTCATCGCATTCGATATAGAGTTCTTCCTGCTTATCAGTGTTGCTAGAGTGCGTCATAATTTGAACATGGTTAGTTTTGAAATCATTGATATATCCTGGGAGCGCTTCATATCGTGTGCGAGCTTCATTTAATTTTGTAGGATCCTTGTCAGCTTGGGCCATGAGACATTCCAAAGTCTCGACAAATCGTATGCAGAAATTGCGACAAATTGAAGCTGCTGCTATCTCAGTCATGATGAAGTTCTTCAATACGTAACACACGCCAAAGGAAATTGTATAATAGATGATGTAAGCAATTATCCTTAGGCCCGTCACATCCGGCTCGAAGGACCAATGTTGCGGCGCAGGTCACTATTCCAATCTTGAAGTTGAAATAATTGTGAAATAGAGCGCCAAGATTGCGTTGCGTTTTATGGATGTGAGTGGCTGTATTGGCGAGTTGACTGAACGTCCTGGCAGGACAATTTGACGCAGTAGAAAGGGGAAGATGCGCTGTGACGTAATCATGAATATTCCACGAAATAGAAAATATACAACAGGAATGGTCTGGTTAGACACGCTTCACCTGCAGGAGCTCTCTACAGGACTTCACAAGAAGGGTGCTGTAGGAGTGAAAGGATCAAAGGGTGGCCCACAAATAGTGTGTAGGAAATCGAAGCTAGTACCCTTGAACCTAACAACAGCAAAGATAGGAGCAAATACACATAAAGCGAGTGCGCGAGAATTCAAAAGAATGATAAAATATAATTTAGGTAATATGATGCGAATGTGTATACAAGTGTGAATTAAAGTCGAATAAATGTGTGTAAAGTGAGTGGATGAATATGGGAGATTCATGCACAGGTGTAACGAATAAATATCAATTAAATAAACAATAAATATAATATGCATACGTACTCAAAAATCACAAGAATTCTCATAAAAAAAATATAATGAAACAGATCACCATTAAATAAGTATAAATCTAGATTACATACTAAATATCTGGTGTAAACTATTCTTAAATGAACAAAATATACATGAATGAAATCATTGAAACTGACTGTACAAAGTGACACCAATAGTAATAAAAATGTAACACATGGGTTGTAATATTCTAGGTTAAATGTTATACGAACAAGTGTGGAGTACTGGTAGCAAAAAAATGTAACACAAATTGTACTCACTGCGTTCAGGAAGCGTGGGAAATACTTAAAAGCTACCTGTGGCGTGCAAGCAAAGCAATAACGGCGATGTAAGCAGGAATTGGGTCCTCGTGCATCAATGTGGTACATGTATATGTTGTGAATGGTGAATGTGTATTCCTGGTCCACTGTGGTATCAAGTGTAAATGTGTTCCGTGTTCCAGAGTGTAGCTTAAAAACGAAATGAGTGTCAAACACTGTGTTTTACAATGTGCTGAGCACATGTGCACGTTATATTAATATAATTAACGTTTAACTGAATTTATGTAAGTTTAAATAATGTAAACTTCACTGTGAAAGATTTGATATATAAGAAAACCACTAAACTAGTTATGTACTGGCTCAGAAAAAATACAAAACTTATAAAAAGAACAGCTGGCAAAAATGCCGAGAACTATGTGTGTACAAGACGTGCGAACTCAAACACTGTTGTACGAGAACAACACAGAAAAATACTTATGTCCGGTTCGTGGCCGATGAGCGATGAAACCAACTCAGCTACATAGATGGCTATAGGGGTCCCAACAGTGATAATATATTTATTTTCTTATTTAAATACATACCTGCATATTTACTAATACTAGAAATTATGTATGTTAAGTTCATTTCTATTTAACTATTGTTCTATTCACAATTTTCGTTTTAAAACATTTTCTGAACGATAGTATTTGAGTTAGAGCGTAAATAGGATCCACACCCTCTCTCTCTCTCTCTCTCTCTCTCTCTCTCACACACACACACACACACACACACACACACACACACACACACACACACATACATACATACACACAGACATCATCGTGAAAATGTTAAAAATGGATTCTAGGAACCTTAAAACGTGGTCATTTACCAAAATCTCGTATACCTCCCTTACCAAGGGTTGCGGGAGGTAAAAAGTAATGATTATTCAATACACGTGGATAAAATCACTTTCTCATACCAGTAACATAAAATTGACAATTGATTATAAAATGCGAACCTCACATTAATTAATTTAGTTTCTTCGTTTTGATTTTTCTTCAGCAAAATTTTTCGTTCGTGCATCCGTTATAATCCTTAACGGCCGGCATCCGTTATAGATCCCTTTTCATTTTCGTGTTTAGTTCTGTAAAATCATAATAACGGTATGCTATTACGAAAAATATTTTTATAGGAGAGTTATTACATTTGGAAATGTAAATTATAATCCATTTTTAATAATCAATATACCGGGTGAAATATGAAAATCAAGCCATAGGCATTTAACATAATATGTGAAAACAAATTATCCTTGCATAACAGTGGCCTATTCAATTCAGTTAAAATGCTGCAAATAAATGTAGAGAATTAAAATCTGTGCCCATTTCAATAATAATATTTTATTTTGCTCGTTTTGTATCCGAAAATGTATGTCAAAAAATTCAAAATATAAAATACCTAACGCCGCTGACTTTTCTAAATGTCGATAATGTAGGTATCATAATTTGATATTGCCGGTAAATTGATGCTAATATTTTTCCATGTAAGATAATTTTGATCATAATCAGAATTTTTTCAAGTCGTGACTCCCAAGCATTCTGGATCACTTTGTATAAGAAAAACTAAAAATTGTGTTCTAAATTTCCAATAAACTTGCTACTTGGTCGTCTATGCAGCTGAACTAGTGAGGGAATCAGCTATTTATCGCCCTCATTTTGAATTTGAGAACACTTATTTCCCGAAAGATTGTGGAAAAATAATTATTTTAAAAAATAAAAACAAAAACTATTTTTTGATGAGGCCAGTTAAAATCGGAAGCCTGAGGCGGTCGCCTCACCCGCCTTATGGTAAAACCGGCTGTGACCGACAGACTAATATTGATGGAATGAGAACCGCAGTACCGGCAAAGTAATAATGATGGTTAGCTTGTATATTTCTCTAACGGCCGAATTCACCATTCATTAATCATGAGTTAATTCCTAGATCAACGCTGATCCTAAATCAATCCAATTCACCATTACAAATCAAGCTAATCTACTAATCAAAATCAATGATCAACTGATTCGACATATTCCATGAATCAAGGATTGATCACATCTTTGAATCCTAATTTTGACATTCATAGCTATGTGTTAGGATTCTGGCTGTTGTACCCATTTGTAACTGTGGCTCATCCTTCTTCTTTATCTTTATTTAGAACCGCATTGGTTTTATTATTTTTCAGTATACATTTACATCTTTCATTTTCACTATATTTAAAAACACTCCTTCTGTATTGGAAGCAGTGTAATTTCTACCTATATCAAAATAAAAATATAATATTATTATAGGAAAATTATAAAATATATTTTATAAATAAATGAAAAACTTACATAACAATAACCTAACCTAACGCACAAAAGTCACGTTTGGAAAACACGGGCCAAGGTTTGTATATTGCTTAGAAGCCATTCGCCAATGTATATAATTCGTAGGTATTTTATGGAATTCCTAGGTAAAGTGTAAAATTCAAATCATGTTTCATACATTGCCTAATGGACCTAGACATTTTATATATATTGTTTAGATATTGTATTCCATACAATGACGGAATTATGCACTTTACTAGTAAAAAAAAGACACTGTAAAAAAATATGGGGATAAAGTTAATTTATACTGTACAAATAATGATGATGGGACTATAACCGTTTTCGGAAAATATTTTAACCTCGAAACTGAGAAACATGTAGTAAAATAAGACCATTATTAGAAAAAAAATAGACAAGAATTAAATGCAGGAACATAGTTCAGCATGTATTTAGCGACGAAAGCAAACCATTAACATAAGTATAAATGTAGGGAATAATGAACCACCAAATGTGTATTTCTGTACTGTTCTACGAAAATATAAAGGTTGTTTTATATTTGTTAATTTTTTCGCTAAGTTCTAGAAATTGAGCTTACAGCACTTGCATTACACTTGCCAATTTTTACGGCAATTTTAAGTTCTTAATAAGCCGCCGAACAAGCCGGATATAGAGCATGTTTTATTTTTTTTTATCAAATTTTAGTGCTTTAGTAATTTTAATAACATACCAACATGTCAATTTCATTTTATGACTGTTATATGTTCATGACTTTTGATATTTCATTATGAGAAAATCTGTTGTGGCCAGCACAATACCTCTCGCCATTTTCATTTCATGTTGCATAGGGCGCGAGCAGTCATGTGACTTTGTTGGCCTTGGCAAGCAGATATGGGGGCCCGTGTTAGAATGACAGTTGTTAATAATGTACATAGGTGCCAAGTATCATAATTTTTCATTTAAAACGTCATGATTTTCCAAATCCATGTGGATTATTTTCCTCAACAAGTATATTCAATACTATTGATGACAAATAAACATCAGAATATTTTGAAATTTTAAATGAAAAATCTGATGTGACCAACACAGTACCTCCCGCCATTTACCTATGTATATAATTCTTATATTACTTTATAAATTTATCCATACAATATATAGAAAAAGTATTAAAGCAAACTTGTAGAAAATGGAATAATCTTTAATTTTTATAATAACAAATTGAGAAAAAATTACATTTAAAGGTATTTTTTGAAGAAAAACTATCTTGAGCTTCAAGTAAACTGCCATTTCCGGTTATCGGATTGCCGCCAAAATCTAATCAGATATTTCCATATTAGAATAAGGTAGAAACACATGGTTTCAAAACTTTCTGAATGATAGTATTTGAGTTAGAGCGTATACAGGATCCACACACACACACACACATACATACACACAGACATCATTGTGAAAATGTTAAAAATGGATTCTAGGGACCTTAAAACGTGCTTATTTATTAAACTCTGGATATGCGATTTTGAGCATGAGTCCAATACTTCTCTTAGCGAGATTTAAAAAATTGATAAATGTAAACAGTTGGCTAGAAATCGGTAAATATATTGTACAATTTTAAGTTCAATTTGCCAACCGACGGCAAAAAATGAAAAATAAAATATTGTAACCGCGGTAATAAATGTAATTTTCAAATATTTGAATTATTGGAATATTTATGTCATTCTGTCAATCATGTGAGAAAGATGATTTTTTGATTTTGGCATCGATAATTTGTGTTTCGTTGGTGTTGGTAGTTTCGTTAATTCTTGGTATTATATTGTGAATTTTGCTATTGTAAAGACAGTGTTTCGAAGATTGCCGACAATAATTATTGCAACATATTGCAACATATATCCTTTAGCGACCAAACGCGCTTTATACCTTTTATCATTATTCTTTACATCGTACTTGATTTTAAAAACCCATTTACAGCCGGCAGGTTTCCTCTTTAAGGGTAATTCAACTAGTTCCCAAGTCTGAAGTTTTTTTTTCAATGATTCAATTTCTTCATTAATTGCAGCAATCCATTTTTGTCATTCTTGGGCAGGTATTTTTTCCAAGTCGTTCCAAGATTAGGGTTCAGCTGTGTCAGTTTCTGTTGTAGATTTCACCATTATGATAAACGTTGTGCTGCAATACCTTTATTCTTTCTTGATGATGTTCGAATTCAACAATATCTTCTATGTTTTCTTCAACATTGTTCTCTATTTGTTTCAAGTCGTTGTTCTGTTCACTTGTTGCATTTTTTTTTATTATCGGTGTTTTGAATGTTAAAACTTCAAAATGATGTACTTTAGAAGCAGTGTCAAACTTCATAGCTACTGGACTTTCATCAATAATTACGCTTCTGCTCACTATAACTTTTTAATTAAAATTCTATATCCTTTTTCAGTTTCACTACATCCCACGAATATTCCCTCTTGAGTTTGAACATCCCATTTAGTGCGCTTTTCTTTGGGAATGTATACATACGCTTTACTTCCAAAGATCTTCAAATGTTGAATGTTAGGCTTGTGTCCATTCCAAAGTTTATAAGGTGTCTTGTCGATGGCTTTGCTGGGTACACGATTTTGAATGTAGCATGCTGTATTAATTGCTTCTGCCCAAAAGTTTTTCGGAAAGTTGGCTTCAAAAAGCATTGTTCTGGCACTATTACATAAAATCCCATTCTTTCTTTCAGTAACGCCGTTTTGTTCTAGATTGTAAGCAACAGTTGTCTGAAATATAATATCATTTTTCTTGAAAAATTTCTCAGGTGTTACATATTCCGTTCCATTATCACTGCGAATAATTTTAGGCATTCTTTCTCTTTTACGTCATCTTTGCTATAAAGGAAATACACAATTGTATATCTTTAAAAATCATCGATAAATGTGATGAAGTATTTCTTCTTCTCTGGAGTGAGCGTCTTCATTGGCCCACATACATCAATGTGAATCAAATGTAATGGTGCTCTTGAATGTGAGCAACTTTCTTTAGTGAATGATTTTTTTTTCATTTTTCCGTGTATGCAACTCGCACATTTTGTTGTGCTGCATTTGTCAATTTTAATCCCAATTGCTAGTTCATTTTAGACAAGTTTCTTAACTGCTTCGGGATCCCTATGTCCTAGTCTTTCGTGCCATCGATGAATACAGTTGCCGTGTTGTTCAGATATCACCATGTTAGCTGTTTCTTTGTAATTCAGTTGATACAAATTGTTAATGATTTTCCCTCTAGCTACTAAAATGTTGTTTCTAAAAATATTACAGTAGTCATTTACAAATGTGACTTTGTTGCCTTTCTGTGTAAGCTTCTTCACTGATAACAAGTTGCATTCTAAATCTGGTACAAACAGTACGTCTTTCACTAATATTTTCTTTCAAACTTTCGGGTTTATATTGCAAGTAATATATCCATTTCCAATCCCCTCTGAAATGATATGTTTTCCATTTGTAACTGTAACTTTATATTTCCGATCTTTATCAAAATTTATAAAGAAATTTTCGTTGTTGGCCATATGACTTGTAGCACCCGAATCAATAAACTAAGACGTTAATTGTAAACAATTACCATTAGTAAGAAATGCTATAGCTGAATCAGACGAATTATTTTCATGAACTGCACTTTTCGCCTTGTGTTTGTTTTCTTTGCTTTTATTCGAATATTTATATCGGCCTTTTAATGACGGATAATTGAATTTGATGTGACAGTAATTACAATTGATGGGTATCGCGATTTTCAGAATTTTGATTATTTCTATGAATAATATTTAATGCAGAATCTGTCTTATTAGTCCGTGTTTCATTAGAATTTTCCATTTTTCTTTTATATTCTTCTATTAGTTTACCCTTGACATATTCCAACGTCAGTTCATCGTCAGGACGAGCATCAAGAGCAGTTACGAGCGTTTCATAATTTTCAGGTAAACTGCTCAATAACAACGTTGCTATTTGAAAATCACGAATATCTTCTCCAATGCCGCATAGACGTTCAACTAATTCTAAAGTACGTCGAATATATGACTGCATGTCTTCATCCTTGTCCAATTTTGATTAATATAACTTGCGCATCAAATACAACTTACTTGTGAGATTAGCTTGTTCATGTACTTTCTTTGGTTCGTCCCACATTTTTTTTGTTGATTTACATTTACATATGTGCACAATTTAACTATCTTCTACACTGAGACAAATAGTACTTTGCGCCTTCTGATCATTCGTTTTCCATGCTTCAGTTATTGGGTCTGGTTTCTTTTCGGTGATACATGGCCATACACCTTCTCGAATTAGCAACATCTTCAATTTGAATTTCCATTTTTGAAAATTCTCTTGTTAGATTTGGAAAAAAACTCCATCAAAGCTTTGAAGCTAAGTATTTAGGTGATATTACCTATTATTTATGTGTAATTCCAATGGACCCTAGTTATTTGAAGTCAGAAGAAGAAAGTGAATCACTACCAAATAACGAAATATACAGACAAGCAGTAGGAGTTCTACTATACATTGCTACAACCACACGACCAGATATAGCTACAGTAACTGGTACTTGATGCAGAAGAGTTAGTAATTCACGCCAAACAGACTGGAATGCTGTTAAAAGAATTATACGATATCTTAAATATACTTTGGAATTTAAAATAAAAATCTCCTGTTGTGAAAACCTAAATCTTGTATCTTATGTCGACGCAGATTGGGCAGAAGATTCAAAAGATAGAAAATCTGTAAGTGTATATGTATGGCGAGAATAGCATAATTTCATGGTCAAATAGAAAACAAACTGGTCAATTACATCCAGTTGAGTGAATCTTTTGTGTTCGATGATGGTCGCGTCAGTGAGTTCTAGAAGGATAATGGGCTGTATAAATATCGGCCGAAAGAAAGCGGAGAGATAGTCTGTGATATAAAAGCAACGAGTAATGAAGTCGATGATATAAATAAGTAGTCTACGAGTTGTTAACATAAATAAATGTAGTTATATAAATAAATGTAGTGATATAAATATTGGCTAAATAAGTAATATTAGTGTTTAAACATTTAATAATATTCTTAGTCTTAAATTAGTGTTTATAATTATTTAATCATAGTGTTAGTTACTTTTATCATGTTCTTAATATTTAATCTTAGTTATTTATAGTTTAATAAATGTATTATTTTAGTTATTTCTCTTATTTTTACACTTCACCCATATAAATAAAACGTTACAATTGGTGTCAGGTGTGGTGTTGTTAATAAACTGTGAAGTGTAAATATAAAATAAATAAAATGGCGAATGTTCATAAATAAGTAAAATTAAGTGAATTGAAAGTAAGTGATCTCAAGACAGAACTGGAAGAACGAGATTTAAATACGACAGAACTGAAAAACGTTCTAAAATGTCGTCTGCAACAAGCTTTGATCGAAGCTGGTGAAAATCCAGACGATTACTTATTCGAAGTTCTGTGTTATTTTTCTGATCTTTATAAATTATTCGCACAAAGATTACAAGAAAGTTCTAGAAGTTCGGAGCGGAGATTGGCGGAAAGTTCTACAAAAGCGGAGGAAAGTTCCGGAGCACTGGAAGAAGAATTAAAGGAACATTCTAGAACATTGGAAAGGGAATTACATGAAAGTTCTAGAAAAGCGGAGGAAAATTCTGAAGCACTGGACGAAGAATTAAAGGAACATTCTAGAACATTGGAAAGGGAATTGCAAGAAAGTTCTAGAAAAGCGGAGGAAAATTCCGGAGCACTGGAAGAAGAATTAATGGAACATTCTAGAACAGTGGAACAGGAATGGGATGAGAGTTCTAAAAAATCTGAAGAATATTCTGGAATTCTGGAGCAGAAATTGGAACAGGAATTGAAGGAACATTCAGGAAGAGTAGAGGAAAGTTCTGGAATCATGGAGCAAATGTTGGGGCGGAAATTTGTGGAGAATTCTAGAATTACGGAGCAAATGTTGGAGCGGAAATTGGAGAATTCTGGATTTCTGAAGCAAACATTGGAACAAGGATTGGAGAAAAACTGAAGACAGCCTTCTGGAGGTTGGGGCCTATGTGGTTCTTGTGGGTCGTCTCGCACATCCTTCGGCTCCTGACAGCGATTTGAAGTACCTAGCCACTCAGGGACTCATCTCCGGAGTTCGAGACAGCAATACTCAGCAAGCACTGCAATTATGTCGCCCAAAAACTATGGTTAACGCACTCTCATATGTATCAGATTATGAAGCTGCCAAACAAGTTTTACGTAACCAATCGCGAGTGCGTAATATTTATGCTAAGGGAAATGTAAACACCGAAGGCATAGATGAAAAAGTGCGACGAATTACAAATGAAGTGTTTGCAAGAAGAAAGAAACTCCGCTATTACAAAAGAAGACAGAAGCGAAAAAGAAAGAGAACGCGAAAAAGAAAGAAAGCATGTCTAGTAAGAAATTAAAAAAGATATGTAGGCAGAAATTCTAGAGGTAAAGGACGAATCCGTTGATGTCAAGGATGGATATGAAGAAAGAAGACGGAAGCGAAAAAAAGAAAGAGAACGCGAGAGAAAGAGAGCGTGTTCAGCAAGGAATTAAAGAAGAAATCTAGGAAGAAATTCCAGATGTAGAGGAAAGCCAACCGGAAATGAATGGTTCTCTGACGAGCAACTGCGATTGCAATCTAAGGAGTTTGAAGCGGGGCCTGAAGACAGCGGGGAAGACGTGCCCTTGGCGATTCGTATGGACAGCTCGAGTGGGAAACGAAAACTCGAGTTAGATAACGATGACTTATCTCTGTGCAACGTATTATCGGTGCACATAAAAGCTGAAACTTGAAGGTGGACAAAAGTAATAATTAAATTCTTGAATTTGAGGAGCTAAATTTATTTCTTGCGTGTGGTTGAGAATGCCATGGAACTGAGAAGAGAACTCAGTTGGTTATTCCTAAGTGTAGAGTACCAGACGTGTTAAAAGAGATCCATGATGGACCTGGAGGAGGCCATTTTGGAGTCGTCAAACTTTAGAAAGATTGCGCCAGCGATTTTACTGTTAACTGCAAGGAAGACGTTAAAGACTGGTGCAAGAAATGTGTGGTTTGCGCTGGAAGCAACGGTCCGCATAAACGGCGAAGAGCTCCAATGCGTCAATACAACGTGGGCAGTCCATTTGAGCGCATTGCGATTGACGTGGCCGGACCATTTCCAAGAAGAGAAGACGGAAATAAATACATCGTGATTGTCATGGACTACTTCACCAAGTGGTTTGAAGCCTATCTATTACCCAACCAGGAAACCATCACGGTCGCTGAAACCTTAGTCAAAGAGTGTGTATTCTGGTTTGGTGTACCACGTGGACCAAATGTACCAAGGGTAATACGTGCAGATTTCGCCATCGAGAACTGTTCCGGGACGAAACAGTCTTAAGGAGGGGGCAGTGCAGCGCGCGCCGACCCGACGCGCCGAATGCTTGCGCCGCTACTGATAGCATGTTCGCGAACGATGACGTAATCCCTTCGCCGGAATTACCCCGATGACGTAATCCCCCGGGGAAAACCCATACGCGTTCTAACTGGTCAATTACATCCAGTTGAGTGAATCTTTTGTGTTCGATGATGGTCGCGTCAGAGAGTTCTAGAAGGATAATGGGTTGTATAAATACCGACCGAAAGAAAGCGGAGAGATAGTCTGTGATATAGAAGCAACGAGTAATGAAGTCGGTGATATAAATAAGTAGTCTACGAGTTGTTAACATAAATAAATGTAGTTATATAAATAAATGTAGTGATATAAATATTGGCTAAATAAATAATATTAGTGTTTAAACATTTAATAATATTCTTAGTCTTAAATTAGTGTTTACAATTATTTAATCTTAGTGTTAGTTACTTTTATCATCTTAATATTTAATCTTAATTATTTATAGTTTAATAAACGTATTATTTTAATTAATATTATTTCTCTTATTTTTACACTTCACCCATGTAAATAAAACGTTACAATACATTAGATAACTTTTTTAAAGTCGTGAAACCAAACTGTCAATAGGAAATATTTTTATCCGTAAAAATGTCCAAAGACCTGAATATTAAAAATTACACATTCTGACCAATCAAAGAGCAGATTTTATATGCCTATCTAAACCCATGCTATTTTCTTACGTGAAATGAAGTATAGTGTCAGTGTATATGACATGTGACATTTCGTGTCGTTTTCATATAAGTATAATGGCAAATAGGTATCCATTTTTATCCGATTTGAAAAGTAGATATATAATACTTTATATTTTAGACTTACTGACTTGAATATACAAATTTTCGATAGCATTATGATACCTTATTAATACTTTAATAAAATGTCAGATGATTGTTCAATCCTGCTATTTTATTTTATTTGAGTCTAATCCATACAGAATATTGTATAATTCAAATTATAGCGTCTATCTTGGAATCTTGCTTGGTAGTAGTCAAGCATGCCGCACATTCGCAGTAATGATGGTCAAACGAGGCTCTAATAAGAACCGATTAGTTGTAGCAGAATTAGATGATTTATAGGTGAATCATTGCCCAGGGGTGGCGACGTGGACTATTTGGATCGGAACTTGAAATCTTCTGTTTTATCCACTCGACTTATTCCTATGGCAATGAGTGGGTCATTACTGAAAATAGGAATAATCTACAATAGAATTCATAACATTTATTTATTTACAGGAAACTTACCTGCACAGTTATTGTAAACAGCATTTATTTAAACTAAACATGTCAGTAAGTGGCTTTTTATCTATAACTGTCTTCCACAGTACTTTCTATTACCTTAAACTACGCAAATTTTCTTACTGGTATCGGCGTCCACTTCACGTTTTAATTATTTTATAAGGTAAAAGACCTGTATTTCTCGGTAGAGAGCTCTGCTGGTATTAACTTACCTCTACAGGCCTTTTACCATTATATATGATCATATGATCACCGCCAGCAAAACGAGTCATTGTCTCTGCTCCAGGAGTCCACTCACTGTGGACCGGACAGAGACCACAGGTTACATCACACTGAAGAGCACCAATAAGTGCGGAACGCGTCTGTGGTTACTTGTTGTGCTGGCCGACATGAAGAGCTGACTCAGAAGTTCGTAAACTAGTGAAACTAGACGTAACTTTGTAATTTATATTATTATATTTGTTTCAAAGAGAAATTCGCAATTTGTTTTTGTTCGTTTTGTTGAACCGCTAACTGAACAAGGCGTTGATGAACGTTTCTGCAACCGGGCATAAGCCCAGTAGATGCCAGTAGTAGCTACGAACGTGAACTTGGCTATGAATAACCTTATAAAATCGAAAAATTTTAACGTAGTACAAAAATTCTGCGAAATACTCGTTACTTTTTGGTAACTGTCATAAAATTATTTCGTAATTTTCAATGTCTTCGGGATATTATAGCTGATAATTTGTTTCTACATGAGCATTATAAGCAGGAATGCTGAACAAATATTCACAAAATTTGAGCAATTCACAATATTGTTCTTTAAATTTAATTTGTTTTAATTTAATAGAGCGGTCCGTTTTTAGTTTTTAAATACATTTAGGTTTCTGTGTAGATACTTTCATTTTATCCCCAATATATCCACATAGACATATTTAATTGCTCAAGCGGAGTTATCCATTTTTGCAAATAATTGTAACATGTACCATAAAAAAATTCTATTTCGTTGGATTATGCGAAAAGAATATTGAAAATATAATTGCTTAATATTCAGGAAATAAATGTTGTTTCAGGTTCAGTTTCGGTTCAAGGAATTAAAAAAAAAAAACGATTCAGAGCAGTAAATAAATACAAGCACAATTTAATTTGAATTTACCATTTTTAATTACATATTTAATAGACCTGAACCGAATTAGAATTTAAAGGGGTTTAAATTCGGTTCAGGTTTATTGACCTTGACAAATAAAGGTTCGGTTCGATTCGCGTTCAGGTTCATCAAAAATTCGGGGCGGTTAATTTCGGTTTTTGGTTCAGGTTCTGGTTCAATTTCAGGTCCCTGCTTAATATAATGTTTATAATCTTGTATTATCATACGTAATATAACAAGTGATACGATTACCATAGATGATATTCTCGGACTAGTGAAATCTGCAACTCTGTTTCACGAACAATATCTTCGATTGTTAATCATATCGCGAGCTTATATTTAATGAGAGAGTACAATGAATTTTTGTAATACAATGTGTATGCTGCTAATCTAACTTTTGATATACATATTGTATTAAAACGTGGTAAGAGTTTTATTTAATATATCGGAGTTACTCATTTTTATACTTAATATGACCGTCAATGTTGTAAATAAAGAAAACAAATCCCGTAGTAACAAATATAAATAAGGTGATAATTTCTTTGTTTTTTATCATCGCTGTAATAGACATGTAACTAAAGAGATTCTGAATGTTGATTGCCCTACAAGTACATAGAAATATAAACAAGGAGTCATGAAAATCTATTCTATCATTAGTTAGTAGAAAGTTCATATCTTACAAATAATTTACATATATTTATTAAAAATTTCCAATGGTTCTTATGGTAGATGAGGAGAGGTTTTGTTTCCTGTTCCTGTTGCCCTCCCCAGATGTTAAGAATGCGTTTTGTTTTATTGCATGCTAAAAATTTACCGAATTAAGTGGTACGTAGGGCTGAATGCTGCATTACGTATCACAGTTGATGGTGGTAATTTTGAATATTTTTTTTTATTGGTTTTTTAAAGGTTTCTTAATTTATTAAGAGTATTAAATATTTCGTAATTTTTTAACTATGCCGTTTGTTGTTCATTTGAATTTTTTTGATCGAAATTATTCGAAATAAGTAATAATCTTCCAAATTTATTTATTTATTAATTAATTTATTTAAATTACTCACTCAACAGGACAAAAGTCCCAATTACGGAGTGAGAATAGAGCATGATACATAAAACATAAAAAAACACGAGTAGGTACATACAAAGAGGATAATGGTAGCATTATGGTTTTACAAAATATTGTAAAGTAATTAAAATTAATTGTGATGTGAGAGCTTGTTTTATATTTTATTAAAAAATCAGTTTTTGGTGATTTAAATGTACATTGAGCATTTTTTTAAAAGAGAAAATACTGTATCAAATTTATATTTGAGTACCTACCTGGTTAGTACAAAATGTTATTATTGCTGTGTATTAACTATGAATCCCTGGAATTCTTATCGAATATCCCCTTAAAATATGATTACTTTTCAATGTTCACATATTATTTGCATAATGTATCGGAATAATGAAATTCATAAAATGTGTACTTTACGTGTATATTAGTTTCCTTTTTTCAATAGTTAATGCGTTCGAAATGTCACTAAGAGCAGAAAATGTTGCTTTTATGGTCGCTTTACCAAAAGATGGAAGTAGTCAACGTAGAACAATTACATAAATACCTAAAAAACTATTTTTTCACAATGCGAAATAATCTTTTATATACGCTTATTCAAAATAAAGAAACGGCCCATTTTCCATGGCCGATCAGTGTACGTTATAGTGATGATTTTATAAATGACTAGTTACATTTTAAATCGAGATTATATTTAAGAAATGCAATGTTATTTTTGACAGTAACGACTTTATGTAGTAAATTTGCTTTGACGTTTATAAAATCCACCATTAGCCTGCCGATTTTATAAACCGGGTATCTACTTGAAATCCGTAATATAAGGAATACAATGTCAATTTTTTTATTTTGCTGTAGTGAGTTACCTATTAATTTTAGCCAAACATGTTTCAAATAAAGGTTGTAGATAATAAAATTGACTATTGTCAGAAAAAATACTTTATTAGGTTAGATACCTACTAATTTATTTTAATTGTGTCATAAAAAGAGATTTCGTCATTATTATATTACTGTTTACAATGTTTTGGTTCATAAATAGAATGTTTTTATTAAGGCGAGAAACTGCAAGTAATTCAGTAGTATTATTCTGACAATTCAAACATCATGGATTTATTTGTAATTTTATGTCATTGCCATTGGTTGCATACTCAACGCTCGAATATTCAAAACCAGAATACTCAAAACCAGGATATTCAAAATCAGAATGTGCATTGACAGAATCATTCAATTCCCGAATATTCAAAAACAGAATATGCATGCACATAATTATTCAATTCCCGAATATTCAAAAACAGAATCGCGCATTGCACGAAAGCGTATCTAATCTAACCAAACCCACCCAAACATAACCTAACTCAAAGTGACCTCCGCTTGGCCACGCCCACGTATTCGGTTTTTGAATGATTCGGGCGAAGCGCTTTCTGGTGATGCGCGATTCTGTTTTTGAATATTCGGGATTTGAATGTTTCTGTGCATGCATATTCTGGCTTTGAAAATTCGGACGTTGAAGACATTCCCAATGCCATCCATGGCTATCACTAGAAATTTGCATAATTTATAATATTTCAAATTCAGTTTTACAGGTTACAAAATGTGCAAAATAAAATCTGTTTAGTGATTTATTTGTCGAATTTTATTATCCGCAACCTTTATTTGAACATTTTTGGCTAAAATTAATAGGTAACTAACTACAGCAAAATAAAAAAAATTAACGTTGTGTTACCTATATTACGGATTTCAAGTAGACACCCGGTATGTTCACGGAACACTATAGGCATGTCGTAGCCAGATCCGTGATTTTGTAAAACATGGCCCGATTGTCAAATCTTTTTTGACTTAGCGATGTTTGACATTCTGGGTAGACGTTGTAAGATGAATATTTGGACGTATACGCTTAATTTCTCTAAATACACCTCAACATAACTAACCTAACACATAAAACTCACGCTTAGAAAATTCGGCCCAGTTTTGTGCGTTAGATTAGGTTATGTTGTTATATTTAGAGAAATATACATGCATATTGCATATACATTCGACGTTTTATAAAATGCCTGATTGTAAAACATGGCCAAGTCAACGAAAATTTGACAGTCTGGCCGGGTTTTATATAATGACTGGGAGTTTTATATAAAAAAACGGATTTCACGATCTGGCTACGATATAAATACATGATGTACGTAAAATGATAATTTTGTTAATAATTAATATTGATATTTTTTTCATATATTGCAGAGCTAGCACCAGTTCTACCACTGACAGAGCTAGCTGCCAAGTGTGTAGCATCTCATATTCCCTTTGAACTCGTGGAACATGTATACCCACCGGTTCCTGAGCAACTGCAACTGCGTATCGCCTTCTGGAGCTTCCCGGATAATGAAGAGGACATTCGCTTGTATTCTTGCTTGGCTAATGGCTCGGCAGATGAATTCCAACGCGGTGAACACATATTTAAAAACAGAGGTGTCAAAGATCCACTTCAAATTGGTAAGTTCAAGTACGATTTAGAAAATTAATTTTGTAGTAAAAACTTATTAATTTTAATCTACAATTCTTCTTCATAGGAATAATAAAAAAATATATTTGGTGTACCTAGCTAATACGTTATTGCTATCCACTTGTCATTCGAAATATTGAGTATTTAAAGAATTTACTTTATTTTTTTTAATAGTCATGTTATTATTCGAAATTATTGTAACGTATATTTATTTGGCTGAAGTGTAAAAATAAAATTAAAAAAAGTATTAAAATAAAAGTTTATTAAATGATAAATGGTTATGAAATATAATAACAAAAATAACGATCACTATGATTAAATACTAAGATTATTTATTTATTTCGACTCGACTGGCTAGTCTTTACTAACTTAACTCTACATATATTGGACTCAACTAACTGACGTCGCTCTCCTACACACAGCAGCCTTATATACCTGCTCTCTATCCTTCTCGAAAGTATTCGTACATTCGATGCGATAATGACACCGGCAAGCGTGGGTAATTAAACTTATCTCTCCATAAGTGTACGCTCACATCAGCCGCGCGACGCACGCGACGTCTACGTCATTGCCTTCCGTGAAGTTTACGTTCTAGAAACGTTCGACCATTGGCGTCGATCGTGTGCTCGCTAGACTCAGTGGCGTGTGTACACATTGTAAATAACACTGCCATTATTTACTTCATTTTGTAAGAAATAATTTCCTTTCATGTTAGTTAACTTGTAATATGAAAATTCATTTTTTTTATGGTAAATGTTAAATCTAGAAGGAATTAGAAAAAACCGTGTATGTGATTTGTTGCAAATTCGTGCTTTTCGTGACGTGATGCCGAACAAACTAAGTGAGTCCAGTGCGAAAATTATTTTGAAACTAAATATAGCGAGAGTTCTATCACTAAGCATAGGTGTATGTCATTTACCATAGTTACATCAGCAATGTATTATCGCGATTAAAAAAAAAACTGAACATATGGAGTTGTCAAAGTCATATCAAACTGTCATTTTTCAAAATGATTGAAGAAAAAGTACAAATCATAACATGATATAAGGTCAATATGAGTCTACGACAAGTTTCTGAATTATTACGAAAATTTATAAAACTTATATAACTACAGGATGCGTTAATGGATAGTATTAAAAGAAATTCAGAAAAAGTAAGGTTAATTAATAATAAGAAATATTAAATTATACAGTGAAATGAGAATAACAATACGTCTTCGATAGAAAGAATTTCTGAAATTGACAGATGAGACTTTGAGGATTTTCAAGACTCTCCATGTTTGGTAAAAAAAAAACACGATGATACATTGTTGTTAATGATTTTAAACGAAACTATATGGTAATGACATACGCCCATGTTCACTGATAAAAAAACTCCCGATATTTGTAATACGTGTTTCCTAAAATGATTAATTTGTACAATTTAAACATTTTTGATTGATATCATACGAAAATGACATTCATTTATAAAATAGACATTGTTTGCATTGCCGACAACAAAACTTTTAAATGAGCGCTTAAATACGCAGAAAACTGTTCAATATGCTCCATGATTTGAGAACGAGCGAACAGATTGGGCTCTGTTCAGAATATTCATTTAATTTTTTAGTAACCATTGCTAAATTTCATAATTAGAAGAAACTCATGTAAAAAGATTGTCTTCATTGTCAATAAAAATATAATATGTTTTTCTGATTGTTTTGTGTCAATATATGTATGATTGTGTTTCACATAATATAATCCATTCATTTAAATAGTGCATGTTGCTTTATTTTAAAAGTGTAAGATGATATTTAACAGTCTTGCACAAGAAGGTCCAGTACATCCGGTACAGGGCTCTGTGCGCTCCATGAGCTAAATAATCGAACGTAGAGCTGAACACATCTAGAGTAACGTATTCCTTCTCGTTGTCTGTACGAACTGCTACAAGTTTTCTGCCAGTACTCCTTCACCACATCAGGTACTTCACTTTTGATTTGTCCATTTTGACGCCTGCAAAACGAAATAATCGTCAATCATTTGTCAAAAAATACTGTTACCACTAGGACTTTCAGTCTGAATTGGACCACATATGTCAGAATGAATGAGCCTCATTGGGTCTTTTTCTTTGCGATTGCTTTTTAGAAATTTCCTATACGATCTTGCAAATAACATCATCCTTGAAGAAATTTTGAGCCCGGACACTTGTTCTTCCTTAACCAGACACTTAACTGCAGTTAAATTTTTGAGTTTTAAACGACGATGCCATTAGTGGAGACTTTTACTGCCACACTTGTAATAATAGTTGATTCTTCCTATCACGTCTAAATATTTTTTTTTCTATTGTTTGCCTGAACAACAATTCGTTGATCTTGGTAGATTTTGCAAATATTTTCCGGAAGATAATTCACCTGATAGTGAGTTGTGGAACATACAGCACATTTTTAAACTCTATACGTTGAAGCGACCATTAGGGAGTTTATATTGTAATCAACAATTTTAAGTTCAGCTGTCTTCGCTGACGATTCACCTGCAAGAAAAACTGAGGTATCTGTATTACTTCTGAGAAAAAGATGCGCTCATTGGTAATGTCATTTATTGGGCTGGAGTGCAACTTCCTGTAACATTCACTTCTTTTCTTTCCCAACTTGCTGCCAAGGTGACGTGACATAACAGCACTTCTTTTCACAGCCACATATTTTGCTGACTCTGTAGTTGTTTCTTTCTGCCTTTAAAAAATGCCTTAAAATACCCTGGTTTCTACAAAAGAAGCAAACTTGGGACTCCTTGTTTTTCTCGCATTTTCCTTTTTTTTCTTCACTCTTCCCTGAACCGAATTGATGACATGATTTACCTTTATTAAATGTAGTCATAGATGGTTTCATTGCTATCTCAGAATCATTATTGTTTCTATCGCCTGACTTGATTTACTTTCGGCATTGATAGTAAAAAAATATATATAAACGATAAAGATGTTTCGTTTGAATGAAGTAGACAATGTTGTATTTGAAATAAGAACACTATTCTGGACTTCCATTGTCTATATTTTAATAAAAAGTAATAATAACACACAACGTTTCAATTGCTAAAGTATCTGCAATCGTCTTCAGGTGAATACTAACAAAACATCGAGACTACTGGAGCGCTTATATACTAAACATATAATTAGTGAAGCGGTCAAGCGTCAACATCTACATGAACTGGTTCGAATCTCAGGCAATAGAGAAAGCGAAATTTAAATCCAAGATATGGCTCAGGTACGTGGACGATACTTTCAAAATTTGGAACCACAGTGATCGACAACTGGATCATTTTCTTCATCACCTGATCAACATCAAGCCGTCCATCAAATTCACCATGGAAAAAGAAAAGGAAAACTTACTGCCATTCTTAGACGTCCACGTGAAGAATAACAATGGAATGAGACAGCTGTTTACAGGAAAACCAACACACACCGGCCAGTATCTGAACCATGCATCCAATCACTCCACAACAACGAAGAAAGAAGTAGCAAAATCTATAATCGACAGAGCTCACAGATTATGCAATACAGAGAAAGGGCTTCAAGAAGAAATCAAAAATATCAAAACGGACCTAAAACAAAATGGTTACTCAGGAAAGACAATAGAGGAGCTTCTTCATAAACACCAAACCAGCTTAAGCCAGCAACCAAGAAAAGAAGAACAACCGAAAGCGGTATTCAGCATCCCATATATTAGAGGCTTATCGGAGACGATAAAACGCATAGGAAGAAGTTATAACGTCAACACTGTGTTCATATCAACAACTACTATCAGAAGTATGATCTCTGACACGAGGCCACAAACCAATCGAGACTCTAAAAATTGCGTCTACCAAGTCCCGTGTGAATGTGGCCAGTCATACGTAGGGGAAACCAGAAGACCTTTAGAAGTCAGACTGAAAGATCATCGAACTCATACGCAGATAGGAGAGACATCAAGATCCGACATCGCGCAACATTCCCGGGAAAAACAACATAAAATGAATTGGTCAGAGGCGAAAATCATACACAGAGAGGAACACTGGTACAAAAGAAAACTCAAAGAGGCAGCAGTCATCAACAACAACAAGGAGGTCTTCAGCCAACCAAGTGTAGAGATAGGCAACGTGTGGAAGCCGCTGATTGGACGTTTGAATGAACTTAAACTACACTAGTGTTTCTATTTGTTCAATTTTGCTTTGCTAACTTGCATTCTGTACGCTTGACCGCTTCACTAATTATGTCTGGTATATAAGCTCCAATAGTCTCGATGTTTTGTTAGTATTCACCTGATGACGATTGGAGATACTTTAGCAATTGAAACGTTGTGTGTTATTATTACTTTTTGTTAAAATAAAGACAAAGGTAGTCCAGAATAGTGTTATTATTTCTGATAAAGATGTATTTGATGAATCATTATCCTCTAGAACTGTATAACCTATTGAAATTTCAGTGACGATACCTAGTAGTCAATTATACCCAACACATACTTTTATTAATATTTAACTGACATGGTAATAGTATATTACTAACCGAGGTGGAATGTTCTTCATTGTCGAAGGGGAAGATAGCTAAACTAAGCTAATTAATATATCAATAAAAATTTTGGACAAAAGAACAAAAAGATTCAGTTCCAAACCTTTTGTTTTTGCGTGAGAAGAGACTTTTGGCAGCTACATCTGGGAAATAAACCCTGCGGTCTTCTGTAATAAGTATCCGTAGAACAAGGGTTATCCCTTTTCGTAATAATCGAAAAAAGTTCAGTTTACGTTTGTCTCAATATTTCCGGTATTTTTAAACAGAAAAATTATGTTTCTCGTCGTTCCTTTTGAGGAAAACCTACTTAAGTTTTTTCTTGCAATTTTTTGCCCAGAAAGCCCATTTTGATGTGGAACAATAATAGAATTTCGCATATTAGAGGATAAAATCATTCCGCGTACTTTCTTAACAATCGTACTACATTGACATGTCATCATGTCAACAATAAGTTTTAATTGGTTTCTTAATGCAAACTCGATAATATAATTGAACAAAGAAAAGTGGTCTGTCGCGGGATGCCTGGCAGATGTGAAATATCGAAATTTATTTTTATTGAAGTATTTATTGAACGACCCTGCTTTTTCAAATTCTCTCCAATACACCGAAGTAAAGCGGCGACCCCTTAGGAGATCGTCTAATTGAACATCAATTGCTATTTCAAATCTTTGACTAAGAAGTGTAGTACGGTGCGGGGTATTTAAACCCCCACTTTTTTGTAGTTGATCGCTTATATACTACAAATGATTGAACTATCCTACCCTCTACCGCACTGGGCTACACCTTTAGAGATAAGGAATCTTAAATCTGTGTACCGATGCTGAATTGTAACTTTCGGCGAGGTAGGTATTCTGTACTTGTCATTTATATTTGTAATAGCACTTTTACTGATTAAAATACAACTATTTGTAATTTTAATCGCAAATCAGAATAAGAAAACAAGTAATTTAAATGTTATAAATATATCAAAAGTAAACATTTGTAAACAAATTTAATAAATTCAATAAGGAAAATTAAAAAATATAATTACCTAAATACTTACGCACATATAAAATACCATGAACTACACTTGGATACACTATGAAACAACAATATAATAATTATGTTGCATAAAACTACTAGTCGTTTTTGAAATGACTCGTTAAATTGTAAAATCATAGACATCCCACACTAATCGAACAGTATCATCAAGAAATTTAGAGAGAAATCCATAATTTATTTTTATCGAATTTTAAATCTTCAGTGACTTTATAATTTGTAATATAGAAAATTACAAGCCGTTTTACAAAACGATTGAATTCCTAGGATAGGATAAGCATTTTTTTTTTGTAATTGTATAATATAAAAATTTAAAACAAAGAAGAAAGTTGATAAATAAGAAACAAATCTACAAATACATATTATTTTCTAACATCTAAAAAGGACGTTCAGAGTCTCTAATTGGCTGGTTTCGAACATAGCTTGACTCAACAAGTTCGGGTAAAACACAATTTAAAAAAAAAAAAAAATTGTTCCAGTTTCTTTAACCAAAAATAATTATTTCGAATAATTTTATCCCATAACAAACCCTTTTTGGTCCAAAATACAAATATACAATAATTTTTATTTGCAATTTCTAACTGCCCTTGAACTTGATAATGTTAATAATGGTTTTTCTTTAATTTAAAATTACCATCATATATCTCGCCAAATTAACAATTTTTTTTCAATTGCTTCCAAAGAATGCATGTCCGATGCAAATAAAGGACATTTTATCTCTATGAGCCCGTCATTTCCTATAAAACCATCTGGACTTGCAGCCAAAAAGTGATACTTTTCACAGATCGACAACCCTGCACTTTCAATTTTTAAATTTAATAATTCGCTTATATTTTCTCTAGCTTTAGGTTCCATTTCAATGCCATACCGTGTATTTTTGTTTCCAGAAAAATATACATATAACATTTTTTTTACGATGTTGGAGCAAGAAGTACTTTGTCTCATTTTGCATACTTTCCCGAAATTTGAAGCAGTAAGTCTTTTGTAACGCTCTTGTTTCCATATTGCACATTGAAGCTGATCTTTAGTATCTTCTTCTAATCCTCCAGGGCTTAATATCAGGAATCCAAAATTTTTTTTTTTTAATTTATATTTTGATTCATCCAACTCAGGGTTTTCTTGTTTTCCATAATGTTCATCAGCAAGTTTCAACCGTTTCGAACATTTCTTATTTTGATAATGTAATTAAAGTTAATAAATGTGTAAAATGACATTGTTGTTGGAATTTTCATCTAGCTCACTAATGTTAACATTTTTTTGAAGAGTAGAAGAATGTTCGACAATAATAGCAATATTCCAAAAAAATAAGTAAATAATGGTATTCAAATGAAATTAAATAAAACCTAATTTTATCAAAAAATGACATTTCTTTAAAATAAGTGATATATCAAAAATGAAACAAGTCGAAAGGCTCTCTTTGGGCATAATAAAAAGGTTATTTTCCTTAAATAAGTGAAAATAAACTCAAGGTAACGCAAAATAATTGTTTTAATTTCACAAAATCTATTTACCCGGGAGCCACAATTTATTTCAAAATTATTTTTATTTGTCATTGTATCGTAATGCAAAATCAAACCTTGATAAAAAATTGTATTTATTAAGTTTGGAGAGAGCTTTCGATTATTATAACTTTTGACATAACATTTCATTTAAAAATTTGTTCTATTTCGTTATAAATCGCGTATTTTTTTATAAAATTGTTATTATTTTTACACCATTAATGTCTGAGAAAAAAAAACTAATATTTTTGGGAAAGTAAAAATTCCAGTTGTTCTATATCAGGTGAATCATTTTTATCTATAAACATAATTATTATTAAAAAAAAACGATCAGAAAACAGTTAAAGAAAAAATTTAAACTAGTTAATTTTCGTTTTGCTGTATTATTCAAAATAATTCATTCGTATTCGTTATAAATACAACCAACCGCAAGTAACTATTTTACGTGCCTTATACGTTAGAATTGATTGAAAATATAAAATATTTACAATCTGTCTTGAAATATGGATTAGAGTAAAATAATTATTAAGTTGTTAAAAACATTCAAATTAATGAAGGAAACATGCAAAAACTTTTATTCTAAATTTAATAGTAAATTAAAAAAATAAAATTTTCTCACATGGTGATAAAAAATATACTAGATTAAATCAATCACAGAACACGACAATTACTAACAAATGTTACTTTGTAATTATTTACATAACAATATACCAAATAAACACTGAACTGAACGCAAGAATCCCTAACAACTGTAATTTGTAAGTATTCACTTAACTATATAAGAAGAAAAAAGTCAAACTTTTCTTTTATATACCCTTTATTCATCCCCTCTAAAATCTAATTATGTGGCTCTGCGAATTAATTATCCGTTTTTGGAATTGGTAAAATTCTAAACTTACGTTAATTCTCATATATCAATTATCGGAATTTTAAATTGTTTAGAAATTTCTTTAATCTTTTTCATACTTACCTAATTTATAATCCTCCACACACAAAAATAATGTTAAAATTATACAAGAAACAGTCCACAGACTACAACTTAAAAAACTTTATTGAAAGTAAACGAAAATACCGTAGAATGATACATCAATCTAAAAAGCTTTATCAAGAAACAGTCTCAAATAGTTTAGTAAATACTAAAAACAATATTGATTTCTGGCAAACAATCAAAAAACTTAAACCTAGAAATAATTATATAAATGACACAAGCGCCGAAGAATGGTCAAATTTTTACAAAAACATATACAGTTATGAAAATAGTATGCAGGTAAGGGTACATTTTTTGGACTGCTTACACCCAGTACTTGACGTTAGAAATAGGAATGCAAAAATTAAAAAATGATAAAGCGCCTGGGTTAGATGGTATTAATAATGACTTCCTGAAATATCTACCGACAAACTGGTTACACTATACTCTCAATTTGTATAACAAAATTATGGAAAACGAAGCTGTCCCATCCACATGGTCTCAAGTTAATTTATTTATGTTGCACAAAAAAGGTGATACTCGCGACTGTTTTAACTACCGTGCTATTGCCCTAATTAACTGCATCTCTAAATTATTCACACTAATACTTAATTCTCGTATTCAAATTTTTTTAGAAAGTAATAATATTCTTGCAGACAATCAAGCTGGTTTTAGAAAAAACCGTAGTACTGTTGACAACATCTTTAATTTAACTTCTATAATACATTTACACTTACGGCTAAAAAAGGCATGCATATTTGCAATTTTCATAGATTTTAAACGTGCTTTCGATTCGGTCAAACACGATATATTATGGGAAAGTAGGTATCAGCTCAAAACTTATTAGAATTATTTTTAACTTCTATAAAAATGCAAAATTTAATTTTCAAGACTCCAACAGCCAATTTGAAAGCTTGGTAGATGTTACGGAAGGCGTAATGCAAGAGGACAGTTTATCCCCTACACTTTTTGATATCTTTATTAACGATCTGGAAGAATACCTGAGAAAAGCTGGTGTGAAGGGATTAAATATCGATGGATCAAATGATTTGTTAATGCTAGTTTACGCAGATGACGCGGTAATTCTATGTAACTCACCAATAGATGTGCAAAAGAAACTAAATTTCTTGCACGAGTATTGTAAAATTAATTCATTAACCGTAAACACTTCCAAAACAAAAATCCTCCCCTTCCATAAAGGTCGTCTACGCAATCTTCCTTATTCCTTCAAATACAATAATAACAGCGTAGAAGTAGTAAATCAATTTTGTTATCTTGGAGTAATCTTCACTAGTTCCGGCAAATTTGTTGAAAACTCTTCTCATGCATTAAAAAAGGCCAAACTAGCACAAAATAACGTAAACATCATACTACGTAAAGGTAAATCGAATGGATGGAATGAGAAGCTTAAATTGTTACAATCAACTGTTCAGGCTACAGCATTATACGCGTCAGAAGTATGGGCTCTAAGATATATAGAAAAGATTGAAGCACTTCAGATCAGATATATAAAATGTATTTTACAATGTCCAAGATCTACACCGAACTATATGATCAGGATAGAAGCGAATTTAGATCATATGGAAATAGAAATTGTCAAGCGCGTTCTCAATTGGTGGGCCAAAATATTGAAATTAGAAAATCATCGGTATCTAAAAATAATTTATAATCGTCTCTATAAACTTGATGGGTCAGAGAATAACAAAATCGAATATAATTGGTACACACAGTTAAGAACAAAACTAGAAGAACTGGGCTTTGGTTCGCTTTGTGAAAATCAAAAAATTAGTCAACACGAAATTAAAACAGTACTGGAAACCGCAAAGATAAATTTGAAAGAAAAAGATATAGAAAAACTGATAAATTCAAAATACAATGATCATTTTAGATTAATAAAATCAATAGAGAATAACGATAATTACTTATATCTTCAAGCATCATTTCAAAGAACAAGAATTATAGCTCAATTAAGGCTATCGTGCAAAGACAATTTAAAATTAATAGTAAATCAAATAAAATATGACATTGACACAAACAATATATGTAGAATATGCAATACACAAAGCAGTGAAAATATTTATCACCTGTTTATTAAATGTCCAATTTATAAACCTATAAGGGATCAGTACTTGACTGGATATCTCCAGGGACTATCAGAGAATAACTTATTTTTACTTTTTTCGAACCTTAATAAACTCAAATTAGATAATATATTCTACTTCTTGATCGGTGTACTCAAATTGAGAAGTTTTTGTTTGGATGAATAAATATAATCTACAATTTATTAACTTCAATCTTCAACCACTTGTATAATGACTTTTGATGTACGTATCACTGTAATTAATATTAATACTTTGAATAATAATGTGTTCGCTATTTATGAACATATTTTGTAAATAATACATTTCATACCAATATATAAATTCATGTATATATTTAATTATTTAAAATGTATTGTAAACCAACCTATTTGTATAAGACCATGAATCTAAAAACGAATAAACTATATTATTATTATTATTATAATCCTCCACACCTGTGTAGAATTTGCTAAAAGTTATCGGTAAAATTTTCCTGTAGGGCCAACGACTTTTGCATCGTTAATAACGTTAATTTAATTATATTTCAAAGAAAATTTATAATACAAGAATGTTTGATTCTGTTTTGCTTGCAATCATATTTAAAACATTAATATTTAATGAATAATGTATAATATATTAATATATTAATTATATGCATTTTTCAATAATTTTTCTTTCTATAGAAAATTCATAACTCTAGCCGCCGACCACCAGAATACAAGATAAATTCTATTGGCTGACAAAATACCCTCCCGCCACGTGTTCACCCTCGCCTGTACTAGGGCATGAGAATTCGGTAGATTGAAAAAACACAAAACACGTCTCAGCTTTTTACTAATTATGGCTGTATTGGTCATTTATTTGTAATAAAATTTAAACCCTCGCTCTTAGAAAACATGAAATTAGGTTAGTAACTTTTAAATTTTTTAAAATATTTATGCTTTATTCCAAAAAATTAACTTCAAAATTAATGATATTGAAAAAATAAAAAGTTACTGACATAATGTGAAGTTTTCTTTAATAAATATGATAACAAGTTACAAATTCGTAACAGATTTTGCATAATTAGCAAAAATTTAGAGCCTGTTTTCGTTCATTTGGGACAGCGTGGACGATTTTAACTGGCTCCTTGATCCTTCGGGTGTTTTGTACATGAGGTCTATGATTGATTATAAGACTCTTCGCGGGGAACAGTGATTTAAGGTAACGAGGTCCACCGCTGCCTATTCTGTTAATTTTTAACCGTTTGGGTCCATTTCTGGGTTTCCCCAGTCAGGACCTTTGACTTTAAAATCACCTATAATTAGATTTTTTTGGGTTTTAATATATTTCACGCTATTATAATGGCTGGTAATACTAGCCCAGGGTAGCATACTATACTACACTTGGTTGACAAGACACATTCACACTTTCTATTAAACCAGTATGTTAACAATTTTCTATTTGATAAAGAGTTGATTACTTCACTTGGCAACTGCTTACTACTAACTCTAACCAGGGACTCTTAACACACAAATTTAGTAGTACAATATTATTTTATTATTTATAATTAATTGGTATAACTAATTATTTCATTACGTGTCTATAGGTCTCCACATTCCCTGCTTCTTTTTTAACCTGAGTGGTGCCACTCTACTGTTACTGTCTTCTGCTGAATGATTTTCTTTCTTGGTTACTGGGTACTTTGCTTTGTCTTGAAACGAGCTCAATATAGCTGGCAAGCCTATATCAGTGGAACATAACGAAAACTAGTGCATATTTTTTTTGCTATTTATTTGCCTATTAATCACCACAATGCCAATAAAAAGAAAAAAAAATACAGGGGGATTTCTATCCAGGCCATTAAATTAGCATTTCCCTGAGGAGCAATGCGGTACATTCTAAATAATTACTGTGTAGGAATTAATTGCGGTTTAATTGCCAATTAACTATGAAAGACAATTAAATTCAGGCAGAAGAAGTAAATATACATATATATGAATTACAACGATTGAAATAATTATAATTTCTATATCCAAATGTTTAGGCAAAGCAATCTTAAATGATGCGTACCCTATTTATTAGTGCGTATACCTGTCAATAACCATATGGATCCATGCAGTCCCATGTAAGATCAATATGGATGTGCATAGGGAAATAAAAAAGATTCTATTTGGATTATTATGGAAATACATTGATCCCACATGGATCTATAAGGATGCATCTAATTTGTATTCAACAATTCCAAAACTGTTCCAGCTGAAACATACAAATTGTATCCTAACATAATGCTTGAACTTAGACAATAATAAACCGAGGTCGGCAGATAATTATTATTACAGAATGAATCAATGTACTTTATACTATACTTTTCATGTAAGTTTGCACTTTGAAATTTAATTGAAACAGATTGAAACAATATTTTATGAATGAATCAATATGGCATACTTTTCATCTGAACTTGAGCCTTGAAATATAATTGTCTCTTCAGAACCATACATAATGCATTCTACCATAATGTTTGGACGACCAGTATAAAGCAGGGCTGGTAAAAACCCCGGGTTTTTGAAAAAAACAAATAAGTAGTGTTTAGGTTTTATTTGAACTTTCTTTTTTTTTGGACTTTGTGCGCTTTTTTAGATATTTATTGTGAACTTAATATTACATTTTTTTGTATTAATTATACATTGTTAATTCAATTTGACTTTCAAAATGACTTTTTTTTGGAATTAGTGCGTTTATCTGCCATTTGCAGGACATCTTCTTCTTCTTCTTCTCTGCTCTATGGCTCATGTAGAGCCTTGGCTTCTTTCACAACGCCTCTCCATCTCTGTCTATCTTGTGTCGCTTGAATCCAGTTTGCAGGATATATGGGAGATAATATTGTACCAGAATAATATGCAAGGCTTGTGGATATAATTTCTAGTAAAATTAACGCTTTTATTACTAATAAAAACTCGAATAAAAACGAAGGAACCCTGTATTAAATGTAACCCGACAGGTGGACACTTTTTGTTATATAACTTCTGCTTATTCAGTAACTTGAATAATATTCAGTTTTTGTATGTTTAAAGTATGTATTTTAAAGTAGTCAAAAGAATATGTAGAAATATGTCAGCATTTGTATAGATTTTATAATTTGTTAATACCTTTCCCTGAAAATGTAAATCGGCCGAATTATTATAAGCCTGAGCTCGTAAATTAAAAATTCCTTGTGACAATAAGGATAAAGATTATATCGAGGTTTATACCAAGCGTTTTCATTAAAATGACCTATTGCAATTAATTTTTTATTTTCTACTCCACACGTAAAATTCTGTTGTCTAATTAGTACGGATGTTAAGGGCGAAAATTTACCTCCACCCTGCATTTTGTGATGCAAGCAAGCCGTTTGGTTCATTGTGGCTGGGATCATACCGTACCAATTAAGAGATGTAGCCACCCGGAAATGGCAGTGTATATTGTGGGTTGTATACCTCATTAGCGCGTTTTTCTGAAAATCGCAGTTGTGCGCAAACCATTGGATCTTCAGGGCTAATTTTAAAAAAATATTAATTGTAATGATAAGATTTTTGATGATGCAATGCAAAAAAGGAGTTTGGTTGCATATAAGGTATCCATTTTCCTTTTGAACTAAGCACTTTGTGGTTGTTTTTGGGGTAATTTTTGATTTCTTTGCCCGGTTGCGCAAGAACGTTTTATTGTACCGCAATGTAGCGTGTTCAAAGAGTTATCCACAGAGAGCTCAGCGCCGTGTCTATGGCTATGAGGTTGATTTTATTTTTATATAATTGTAATGATAAGGTCTTTGACACCGTAGTGTAAAAAAGGAGTTTAGTTACGTATAACGTATCCATGTTCCTCTTGAACATAACAGCTTGTGATTTTTTTAAAGAAAATATTGACATCCTTGCCTGATTTCGCAAGAAGGCTATACAGGGTGTTAAAAAAAGTGCATAGTATAGACCAAAATAAGTGAAAAAAATCCCATAAACATGAGTCCGCAAACTAACCGTTTGAAAGATATGAGCTATTATGAAAAAAACAAGTTACTACACATGCAATCAAGTTTGCTGTGTTTAACAGTAAAAAACACTTAAATCAAAAGTCCAATAGATGGATAGGACGAGGAGGCACAGTGGCATGGCCTCCCAGGTGTCCCGGCTTAACGCCTTTGGACTTCTTTGCTTGGGGATATTTAAAGAGTTTAGTTTATTCTACTCCAATTAATAATGTAGCGCACTTACAAGAGCGAATAGAACACACCTGTGAGATAATTCGAATAAAACCAGGAATTTTTGAAAAGGTGCGAGACTCGTTTATAAGAAGATGTGAATCATGTATTGAGGTACTTATTGTAAAATGGCTTAAATGAACGTAAATTTAATACCACACAGTTTTCTTATTTTCTTAGATAGTACATTTCTGAAAATAGCTCATATCTTTGAAATGGTTAGTTTGCGGACCCATATTTATTAGGTTTTTTAGTGAAAAAAGTGATATTTTGGTCTACTATACACCCTTAAAAATTCCGAACACTTTTTTAACACCTTGTATAATCATAATGAAAGTTGTAGCGTGTCCAAACAGCTATCGATAGAGAGCTCAGTGGCGGGTCTGTGGCTATAAGAGGACCTCCGACACAGTAGTACCTAAAGGGACGCGCCAATGAAGTATACAACCCGCAATACACAAAGCCTGCGTGAAATTTCCGGCTGACTACACCTCATTCGGTAGGATATGGTCCCACATCGTATACACCAGACTTGCTCGAATTGACGTAACAATGTTCTCTCCCGCGTAGGGCGGTTCGGCGCACTTACGCTTCACTTTAGAAAGTTTCTTGTCGACGGGCCCCTAATAATCACAAACACACCACTGAGCTCTTTTGATAACTCTTGGAACGCGCTACAAATTTTATTCGGGTTGTTTTCTAATATAATGTAACGTTCTTGCAAAATAGGCCAAGACAAAATTTTCTCAAAAAAAAAACTGCTATGTTAAAGAGGAAAATTGATACGTTATATGTAATCAAACTCCTTCTTTGCCCTACAATATCAAAGACGTTATCATTACAATTAATATAAAAAAAAAACAGCTCTATAGATCTAATGGTTCATAACTGCAACTTTTATAAGAAATACGCGCCAAGGACGTATACAACTCCCAATATACATAGTCTGCGCGGCATTTCCGATTATTATCTCAGCAACATATATACCAAACGGCTTGGTCGAATGAACGTAACAATGGTTTCTATCGCACAGGGCGACTCGGCGCACTTACGCGATCCTTTAAAAACTTCCGTGTTGACGAGCAGATGAAGCTCTGATAGCCACAGACACGTTGCTGAGCGCTCTATTGATAGCTCTTGGAACGCGCTACAAATTTTATTAGCGTTGTTTTCCAGTATAATGTAATGTTGCAAAATCGGCCAAGGAATCCAAAATTTTCTCCAAAAAAACACAAAGTGCTCTGTTTAAGAGGAAAATGGATAGGTTATGAAAGTGTATACAGTTCCGAACGCGGGATCGTTTAGAAAAAAATAAAACTCCGAATTGGGTGTGGTTTACGCAATTTCTTTAAATACACTTCAACATTATGTAACCTAACGCACAAAATTTACGCTTGGAAAACTAGAGCCGAGTTACGTGCATTATGTGAGGTTTTTTTTTTTTTAGAGAAATATATATAGTTCGAGCGGCATTTCCGAGTATTATCCCAGTAACATATATATCAAACGTCATGTTCAACAACGGTCTCTTGTTAAGATTTTCTATTTTCGTCCCACGAACGTTTCTAGTACTAAACCAGGCTTCATCGTGATTTAATTGGTCCGGAACGCTAAGCCACACCGCTTCGGAATTTAATTTTTTAAACACAGTGTCACGTTTGGGACTCTATCCATGTTCATATGTTATATGTAACCAAACTCCTTTTTGCACTGCAGAATCAAAGACCTTATCATTACAATTAATATAACTTTAAATTCAGCTCTGTAGATCCAATGGTTTACGGAACACTCCGGTTTTAAGAAAACCGCGCCAATGAGATATACAATCCGCAATATACAGTGCCTGCGGAACATTTCCGGATGACTACATTAATCGGTAGGGCATGGTCTCACCAATATATGAACCAAACTGCTTGCTTGCATCATAAAATGCAGGGTGAGCTTCCTTACCATGATCTAAATGCTTTCAGTTGTATATTTGCACCTATTTCATTAAGGTAAGCTAGAGCAATTAATTCTAACACTCCATTTTCTACTCTACGCGCACTCTTCTGTAGTCTAACTATGATATTAATGTTAATTAAGAGTAAAGGTTATACAAATAAAGAAATCCTTTTGATCAGGTTGAGCTAGAGAAATTAATTCTAACACCCTATTTTTTACTTTACGCGCGCAATAATAATGTAGAATGGATATTACACAATTTATACTATTATGTACTCGGCGTATTAGTAAAAAGTTGGTAAATTCTTAAGAGAAGCACATCTTGCTAAAATATATCGATGATGAGCCTGCAATATCTCGTAAGTAACATTTTTGGATAATGCAGATTATTACATCACAAAAATCCTTTATTCATTGCGCATGTACATGTAATAACTCCTATGGTAGAAGGTGGTCTATACTGTGTCCTAGTACTATAGGAGCTATTACATGTACATGCGCAATGAATAAAGGAATTTTTTGATGTAATAATCTGCATTAACCCAAAAATGTTACTTAGGAGATATTGCAGGCCCGTCGTCGATATTATACTTGCCGTCAAATAAGTATGGATTGGAGATTTCTACAATGTTGCCAGTTGGCAATGGTAAAAATGATAAGTTATGAAGAAGCTGCTAAGCTGGACCGCCGGGCAAGGAACAGGGTCGGAGATGGGAAAGAGTTGAGCATCAGTCCATACTTATTTGACGACAACTTTAGCATTTGTTAATATTTTAAAGTTCAGTGATGGGGCAATTACTGTTGAAGTAGCTTATTATTTTAGTTATTTTATTAATCCTAGTCCTTAATGTCAAAATAATGTGAAACAGAAATAAAACGTAAATAGTGCAAAATATTCATTGAACCTGGGACCCCGACCGTACTCATGAGTAAGAGTCGTTGCTCTAACGCTCTATCCATTGGCCACCGGGACCGATAATTATTATTTTATTAGATATGAACTCTCAATTTATTTTTCTAATGTGGAGAAATTTATATTGAGCTGCTTCGGACGTGCACATTTGTATATCGTTTTAATTTATTTTAATATTATTTTTGGGCAAATATTATTTTTGTAATAAAAACATGTTTTACAATGAGAAAATAATTAGCAATTATTTTGGCTATGTTCAGACTATGTGCTCATATATTTTTTTTTTTAGCTGAACCAGCATATAATTTTAGCCGGCTCAGCCATAGTTCCTTTTTTAAGTAGCGCATTTAATTAGAAATTAATTTGCTCTAAATTATTATGTATATCATTTCTATGATGGCTATGCCAACTTGAAGAGATGAAAAGTACAGTATATTAATTAATTAACACATAATTATTATTTTAATCGATTAGTTAATGGTACTTAAATCCAGTCAATTTATTACTGGTTCATTATCGTCCAAACATTATGGTGGAATGCATTTTTTAGGGTTCTACTTCGGCAATAACTTTTCAAAGCTCAATTTTAGATAAAAGTACTGTATATTGATTCATTCTCAAATGATATTGTTTTAATCAGTTAGTTAATGGTAATTAAAACGGATATGGTTTATGCCGGTTTACTATCTTCTCAACATTATAGTAGAAAGCATTTTGTAGGGTTCTACTGAGGCAATTGAATTTCAAAGTTGAACTTTAGTTGATAGTACGGTATATTGATTCATTCTCAAATAATACAGCTTTAATCGGGTAGTTAGTGGCAAACTAGTATGGTTTACACGGGTTTATTGTCCAAACATTATGGTAGAATACATTTTTTAGGGTTCTACCTAGGCAATAACTTTTCAAAGCTCAATTTTAGATAATAAGTACTGTATATTGATTCATTCTCAAATAATATTGTTTTAATCAGTTAGTTAATGGTAATTAAAACGGATATGGTTTATGCCGGTTTACTATCCTCTCAACATTATAGTAGAAAGCATTTTGTTAGAACAATAATTAAATTTCAAAGCTCACATGAAAAGTACGGTGTATTGATTCATTCTCAAATAATATTGTTTTATCGATTAATTAGTGGTAATTAAAACCAGTATGCTTAATACTAGTTTATTATTGTTGAAGCAATATGGTAGAATGTATTTTATATGGTTCTGCTGAGGCAATTATATTTCAAAGCTCAAGTTTATAAAAGTACGGTACATATATTGTTTAATACTAAAATAATATTGTTTTAATTGGTTAGTTAGTTATAATTATAGCGGTTATGGTTTATACTATTTTATTATCGTTGAAACGTTATTGTAGAATGCATTTTACTGCTGAATTAAATTTCAAAGCTACAGTGATCTTCAGAACTATGAGAGATACAATGTCGGTTAAATAGAACTTTTTGTGCACCTATAGCGGGACATCTCAGATGTGCTTTTGTTTTGCTCAAAATTCTCATAGGGCACTAGATAATAACGAAAAACTGAATTTTGTTGATTTTTTCTTTTTCAAATAACTTCTAAACTATTAGTCATTGAAAAAAAATAACTAACTAAAGCAGTTACATATTTTTATTGCCTAGCCAGTGGCGTACAAAATAAATTTTTGTCCGTAAATTTCCGAGATATAACACAAAGTTTTTTTTTTTAAATGGAACACGTATCTGATGTTAGTCCCAAAAAATACTTATTTTTTTCTCTTTTCAATGATATAAAAGTTATTGTGTTTTGCATTTGTTTTACTTGGAAATCTTATTTTTCCTTATTTTATAGTAAATTGAATGTTATTTTGGAAATAATGGCAATATTTTTTTTTGTTGAGAAATATTCGTTTTATTTAAATAATTTATTTTGTATTTTTTTGAGACTAGAATCAGATATAATCTCCGTTGCTAGTTTCTTTAATTTTATTACCAGTTATATGAGCCAATTTTATTCCCTTTTAGGAAACAAAGCCCGATTAGGTTCTCCAAAATTATTGCAATGCCGACATTTTCTTTTTGATCTACAACATTCTTTTGATTGATGTCATATTTCTTAATATTAATAGACTCATCCTCAGAAACCATTTTCATTTGTAATTCGTAAATTAAATCATCGGGGAACTTTTCCATTATCATCACTCTGAGATGATTATGGTTAACATTTTTTCGTAGTAATATTTATACCCTGAGATGTTTTCCTGTCTCATCTAATTTTACTCTATAAAGCACCACATAGTGTGCGTCTATTATAGCACTTGGCTTTCCATATCTTTCTTTTAATGCCTCAACTGCTATTTGATAATTTTAGTAGTTGTATCTAGATCTTCAACCGTTTGCTTTGCTTCACCTTCTAATATTGAACCCTGTATTGTAAAGCGTGTCCCAAAATTTACGCAAGGAGTAATTTTGATAGAAAACATAAATTTATGACTAAAAATTGTAAATTTATTATTGATTCATAAAATATAGAGTATAGTGTTATGTATGGAATAGCATATCGGATAAATGGCCTGCACGGCACATACACACGTTTTTGTTGAAATTTTCCATGACCATTTGGCATAAATGTGGCTGAATTTCGTTGATACAGCGCTCAATTTCCTCCTTCAAAGCGTGGGTGTTCGTGGGCTCGTTGGCATAAACCTTAGAGTTCAAAAAACTTCAAATAAAAAAGTCTAACGGCGTTAAATCGCATGATCTGGGCGGCCAATTTTGATCACCAAAACGGAAAATTACAAGACCAGGAAATGACTCATGCAGTAATTGAATTGTTTCTCGGGCTGTATGGCATGTGGCACCGTCTTGTTGAAACCACATTTCGTCCACATCCATATTTTACAATTTAGGCACAAAAAACTGGATTATCATGTCGCGATAGCGAGCACTATTAACTGTTATTGTCTGACCAGCCGCATTTTCGAAGAAGAATGGTCCGATGATGCCTACAGCCCAAAATCCGCACCAAATAGTGACACGTTGTAGATGCATGTGTTTCTCAACAATCACTGGATTTTCTGAACCCCAAATGCAACAATTTTGTCGATTAACCACGCCATCAAGATGAAAATGAGCCTCATCGCTGAAGATGATTTTGTTCGAAAAAATCAGCATCCACTTGTTGTTCCAGGTTGAGCTACAGCAATTAATTCTAACACCCCATTTTCTACTCTCAGCTCACTTTACTGTTGTCTTAATGCTTTTAGTTAAGTTTATATGGGGCAATTAATTAGAAATTCCTCTTATCAATAAGGGTAAATGTTATACCACGTAGTGCAATTCTTTTCATTAGGTTGAGTTAGGAGCATTTAATTCTAACATTGCATTTTCCACTCTCAGCGTACTCTACTGTTGTCTTAATGCTTTTAGTTCAGTTTATATGCAGCAATTAATTAAAAATTCGTCATATAAATAAGAGTGATGGTTATACCATCCCAATTTTTATCTACGCGCACTCTGTTATTGCCTAATAATTATCTTATTGTTTTTAGTTGTTTATTTGAAACGCAGGACCTCGAGCATACTCTTTAAATAAGTCATTGTTCTAACGCACTAATCATCGAGCCACCGGAGCCCACAATTATTATTTTATTAGATATAAGCTCTCAATTTATTTTTCTAGTTTGAAGTGTGGAGCAATTAATGCACGAACGTATTTGTATATCAAATTTTAATTAGGTATTATTTTTGGGCAAATGTTATCATTTTTGTATTAAAAACATGTTTTACAATGAGCAATTAAATAGCAATTAATTTAGCTATGTTCATTAACACCATATGTGCTCTTTTTTTTTTGGGTGAGCCAGCATATGGCCAGCCCGCTTAGCCATAGATTTACAAAAATTAAAGCAATAAATTTTTAATTTGCGCAAATAATTAGTTCTAAATTATCATGTATATCTTTTCTTGTTGAGCTATGATGGCTATGCCACCTTAAAGCGGCGGCCGCAGTGCAGGTTGGTTGATTGGAGGGTAGCGTCTAGTGAGCCTCTAAGCAAGCCGTAAGGTAAGTATTAATCATATACTTTTATGTGGCACCGGCCGCATAGCGAGCTTCGAGGTTCGCTATATACCTCGCTTGTCGCCAGGCGTGTACCAGCCGAATGGGTTCAGTTTGATTCTTGCCTCTACGCGCGATGTAGAACATGGAGGAACAACTGATAGCAGCTGTATTTAAACGTAAAAGCTATTTTTTAAAAACTTGTCATGAAGGCTCATGAGAGGTTGGAACTAGTTGTAGCGAAAAAAAAAAAATTAAATAATTTACTGATATTGAGTATTTCATTTTTGTAAACATTATATTATTAGGAAGGTATTTCCATTGTTTTGTGTTTGTCATTTAGTTTTTTTTAATGTATATTAATACTAATATATAAAAAATTATAAAACATGCATATCTAAATTACCTTATTGTGATAACCAAGCGTTGTTCGGTTGATATTGGTTCTCTGAAATTCGTCGATATTCGCTCCAATTTTTCTTTAATTTTATTCAACAAATTGTCAAACGAGTTAATACTCATCCTTGTGTAATTTTTTTTCAGGGTACTTTCAAATCTTTTTATATACGCGTATAAATTCCCCATCATAATATATTTCTATATTGTACTTATGTACCACTACGTATATTCATCATATTATACCTGACATAAGAGAGTATCAGTCAATAAAAACATTTTTTTTAAATTCAGACATTTTAATCTCTTCGATATTTTAAAGTTTTGTTCTAAGAGTATACTGGAGCCAAGGTTATTTCATAGCGCAATGCGGCCGCGCTATATCCAACCGCTACCCATAAACCTCCAGCCTCTAACCTCCACTCTACTCACTACCCACTTGCACTGCGTTCTCAGCTTAAGAGAGATGCACTGCTAAAATTCGCGGAAAATGTAAAATAGAACACACATTACGTTTTGTAAATCGCTTTATTGCTTCTCAAAATATTCGCCTTTAGCATCTATACATTTTTGCATTTTGCATTCGATGATATTAATCTTCAAAACACTTTTTCCACTCTGAACGAGATACCTCCGAAACAAGTGATTTAAATGCTTCAATTCAGGCGATGGAAAACGCTCGCTACGCATTTTATTTTTGATGTTTGGAAATAAGAAGAAGTCATTGGGCGATAAATCAAGCGAATATGGGTAATGGGTCGAAAACCTGACCGTTCGATGTGCTGTGTGCGCGCTTGAGTTGTCATGATGTACATTGATTCGCAGGTTTACGATGCTTTTTCTGATTTCAGCGATAACTTCCGGCAAACAGTCAGCATCCTTCGATCATATAATGCAACAGTTGTAACATGATCTGTTTTTCCAAAAAAACAAGCAATTATTTTTTTTCGAAACGCTTCATGAACGCACCACTTTTGTTGGTTTAGGTTCACTTTGAAACACCCATACAGTCGATTGCTTTTAGTTTAGTTTCAGGCTTATATGAATATATCCATATTTCGTCACCTACAGAATTTGAACGACAATGGTTGATTTTTTTTAACATTTCCTTCCATCATTTGATACGTGCCTGTTTTTAAGCTTCTTTCAAATTGTGAGGAATCCAACAACTGCAAAGCTTCCTGACATTCAAATGATCGTGCATAATCGTATATATTTGTTTCGCCGCAATGCCCAATTATGCCTCTATCTCACTATATGTCGCAGGCCGATCTGCCAAAATTATTTCACGCACACCATCGATATTCTTCGCGACAACAGAGGTAAATGGACGACCTTCGCGAAAATCGTCATCAAACGTTGATCTTCCACGCTTTAATTCTGCGAACCACTTATACACCCTAGTTTTGGATGGTGCTTTATCCTCAAATACCAAATACGTGCAGCATGTTGATCCGAACTGTTTTGTGTTAAAATATATTCTTTATACTGTCATGTACATTTTTGTACTTATGTATTGAAATGTGTTGTTTCGCGTAGCTTAAGCTGCGTCGCTGCGTCCACTAGATAGTGAACGGGAAATTTTGTAAAAAAAACATTCACCTATTTCTAAAGCATTTCTTAAAGAACTATATTTATTATAAAAAATTATAGTTTGTCAAACACTCTTTCGCTTAATAATTATAAGAGAAAATGGTGGAATATTGAATGAAATTTAATTTAATTTAATGAATTTAGTGCATTTGGTTTACAATGTTGGCAATAATTTCTGCTTGACGGGAGTCGGCAAGACAGAGTACTCGGGATGTCGGTAACACATAACCAATAAACGTAATGTAAATTGTAACAAAACAATAAGAAATTGAACAAGTTTATTAAGTTTAAATTTGCTATATACTACAAGTGAAATACTTGGTAAATAATTATTATTATTTACATACCACCATTAACACTACATTACATAAAAATAAACATTTAAAATAATTGGTATTTAAATTTGACACATCATTCTGAAATTAGCTAAAATCAGTACATATGTACATTATATAATAAAGTTTTAATAAATAAAATTATTTGTACAAAAATTACTAATTATTAGTTTTATACTTTTCGTACAAAGAATATTGTACAAACCGCGTGCGTGAACTTGGTTCTCGGTATCGCTCGCAAGCGCACGCTCCGAACACTCATCCAGGAACCAAGCGTTCCCGCACTTGGTATGTAATTAACTATTCTCAATTTAAATTAATAATTTTTTTCTTTTTCTCATATATTTTTGTTTTTTTTCATGGCTATCTTGTTAAAAAATAATTAGAATTTGTTTGAAATATATATTTTTGTAACAACATAATTTTTTATTTTAATAAATTTTATTTGAAATTATCACTGAAATGCACAAATACCGTCATTAAAAGTTCAAAAATCGGCAATCCCTTATACGACGATTTCATCCAAATACATTATTGCTAACCTTATGATAATTATAGTAGGTACATGTAAAATAATTTTGGCAGGTGTACGATGTACAGTAGTAAATTTGTACGTAAAATGATAAAAATTATATGCAACAAGAACAAACAAAATAATTCCGATGAAGAAGTTTGAGATGAAACACATAATTTCGAGTGTTCTTTGCAATAACTTAAATCTCCGAGATTAGCAACATTGAGCGTCAGAAACGATAAAATGAAATTCAGTGACTTAAACCATAAATATTTCATTAAATTTTATTTTTTATACGTATTCATAGCAAAATTGCAACAAAAATTAACGTGCTAACTGTAAATGTATTTACAATTTAGACATTTAGAGTAAAATTGTATAGTGTATATTGTATCACATTTATTGCAAAGTACTGATGAAATCAAGTAAATGATCGAAACTGTATTAATAGTTAATATTTTTATCCAACACCTGCTATTTATAATTCTATAATTATTCTGATTTTGAACAAATAAAGTGGGTCATAAGTCACCATCCTTAAGTCACTAATGCCATAGATCGCTTGTTTTAAATATAAAGATTTATTCTGTGATTCAGTTATTACACTTTTTGTCAAAGATTACATTTGTTCTTGTATATAAGCATTTATTATAAAACTTAATATTACATTTTAATTTTTTTCACTTATTTAATATTAACATGTATATTATGTCAAGCGAAAATGATTTATCCGTTTGACGTGTGAAATTTGTTGAATTTTTATTAGAATTTGAAAATTTTAACAAATTTCATGGTTCGCCCTTTTTATATGCTCCCTGAATCTTTCTTGCAGTTTTAATTTTTTCGGTAACCGACTCCTCAACATATCCTTCTGCCACAGTGGATGATTTCCACCCACCGTGTCGTTTAAGAGCGGTGATATCTCCACCAGCATTTACTAAAAGAGTGGCGGAAAATCGCTTTAAACTGTGGCTAGTATACAATTGTGCGACTGGCAATATTAAATAAGATGCAATTTTAAACGGTATCTTTGAAAGATAATTAATTCCAACTGTTTGAATAGTGCATTTTTGTTTTTTGATAGTTCAAAACGAATCTGCGATGATGAACAATTTTAGGACGCAAAGACATATATTTTTTTGTAAAGCTCAATAGGATTAACAGCATAGCCTTCTTCAATAATGATAAAACAACGTGCTTTATTTGTTTTTGTATCAGGAATTGAAATGTATATATGACCCCTTGTCCTGGATTTGATCAATTGATAGATTTATCAGTTCATTACAGCGACATGCCCCAACAATGAGGCATTAGTAATGCAACCTAAGAAAAAACGAAATAAAAAATAAATTTATACAAGTAGCTAGTAATTAGATACCTTAATCATCAAATATTCGTTGTGTCCGGTGCCAATTTCAAAAATTGTTCAATGTGTTCTTTTTCCAGAATTTTTACCTTTTTTGGCTTGACTGATTTTTTTAAATATGCTATAACCAAACCATATTTTGATATATCAACATTTTTAAAAATAATTAATGATGAATCGAGTATTTTGTCCACATTGAGGAACTTAAACACTTCTTTCCCATTTTAGCAAAATAAGCCAGTATTATTTCTCTATTTATGCCACTAATTCGTTTTTCCTCCCTCCAGCAGTTAAATTGATGAAATTATTTTTCGTACTGAACCCTACATTTTTCGGGTATTAAATTGGAGCACGCTAATTTAGCAGCTTCTTGAATGTTTTCGGGAATAACTAATTTTCTTCCATCGCCGCAAAAAATGCAATAGCAGAATAATAGAATAAATGTTCTGCAGACTGACAGAACAATTTATTTATTATTTTTTCAAACAAACAACTTGCTAACCACGGTCGTTTCTTGTCATTTTCGGTCGGTTGATTTTCGTATGTCGCTGTCAAATCAAATTTCGCAAGATTTAAATTAAATAAAACTTAGCAGTGTTGGATAAAGTTTTGTATGGTACACGTGTGTTATTACAAATAAGTCACTTAAGAAAAGTAGCCCTCGAAGCCGTAGGCTTTTCTCGCGTGACTTATTTGTAATATAACACACTTATATCATAAATAACTATCATCTTTATATAATTTCTGTTCCTGTCTTTCGATACCATACCATACCATCGTAGTTCCCATCCTTCAATATATTCTGACATTGGTTTAAGTTGTTGTTCCTCGGTATATTTCATTTCTTATTTTATCTATGCCTCGTTCAATGAGAGAACGTACCCGATCTCAAAGCAATTTAGTCATTATTATTAGGTATATTCCTTATTTCTATTATATTTCCAGTACTTTAATTATATGAATCTAAAAATAATATCAATAAATGACTGGTATGACTTTTTCCGCCCAAATTTTATAGTTTCTTGCGCGAAACAGATAGGTTTTCTCGTAGAACGATGTATAATCTGTTTTTTTCCTTTTACTTTGCGGAGGAATATCTGCTCCTTGCTTTGAATTTTCTTTATTTGTGTTTGTGTTAAAGACCAGGATTTACTTGCATACAACAATGTTGGTAAAAATACTTTTTATAAACTGTCATTTTTGTTCTCCGGTATTTCTATTCTATTTAGAAATTTGTGTTTGATTGTATTAAATAGTTTACCCGCATTATTAATTTTTTCGTTGACTTCTATGTTTCTTTTGTCGTTAATTGTACTTCCCAGATGTTTAAAATTGTATACTTGTTCTAATTTTTCGAGTTTTTTGCGATTGTCATTATTTTTGTTTTTTCAGCATTTATTATCAGATCTAGTTTTGTAAATTCTGCATTGAATACATTTACATTGTGCTGGAGTGCTTACTCGTTCTTCCGAATATGACCTTGTCATCGGCAAATAATAGTTCGGTAAAGGATACGTTTTCGAGCCTATATTGTCCAAAATTGAAAAGTTTGCATCTACTTTTACCTCAATATACTCAAATTACTTTCAAAAATAATTACAGCTACAGAAAAGTAATTAAATTACTAATTACTTTTGAATTGGAATTGACATTTTAATTACTTTTTCAATTACATATTGTAATATATTTGTTATTTAAAATTATCTATTGTCTGATCAAAGTAAGTTGATCAAGAAATTGTTTGTTTTTAGATATACGTCAAAAATATTATGAAAACTGTCAAATAGCATTAGTTATATTAAAGAAAATAAAGGTTTAAAAATACATTATTATTTATAATTATTATTGTGAAATACACAATAAAAGTGGCGACGAAAACAAAAGTGTGAAAAATAATGGATTAATGACAAGCAATATTACAAACTCTTCAAGTCCAAGGACAAGCATTGCAACAACTATTAGAATCGTTACAACGAACAAATACAGAAATAAATCAACAAACTTCGATGACTGATCTACACATACATAATACCGCAATTCAATTCGAAACTTTTGATGAAGAAAAAGAAACCTTTAAATCTTACAAAGAGAGATTAGAATTTTTTTTTGAGCTAAAGAATTCAAAAGGAAATGAAGCAAACATCAAAACAGTTAAAGCCAAAATTCTAATAAATGCTCTTGTTGCAAAATATTGTCAACTTCTGTCTAGTCTAACTGCTCCAGACCTACCAGCTACTAAATCATACGATACGTTAATTACTTTATTAGAAAAACATCTATATCCTAGATCTAATGTATATACCGAAAGGCACAAATTCTTATCAAGAACACAAAAACCAGATGAAACAATTATAGAATATATAGCAGCTCTTTCTTTCTTATCAAGAACGTCAAATTGGATTTGCAATGACGAAGAGTGTAAAAAACCGGTAATCTCAATACTACAAGCACAATTTATTAGGGGGTGACGAGACGCAGAAATTCGAGAACAAATTCTACAGCAAGGAGACGAAATTACATTTGAAAAAGCTATAGAAGTAGCACTTGCAATTGAAACAGCTAAGAAACAAAATGAAATCTATACGTGCACAACAAAAATACACCATATTTCGAGAAATAAGAAGAAAACGTCAGAAATAAGCGGCAGAGATAAAAACAGAAAACCAAAAATAGATAGGAAAATTATTAACTATAATACAACAAATAAAAATAAACTTATAATTGAATTAGGATTAGAAGATTTATGCCTGTGCTGCGGGGAAAAATAATCATAAAACTGTAGAATGTCGATCTAGGAAAAAATTAAAATGCAATAGCTGTGGAAAACAGGGACATTTAAAGAAAGTTTGCATATGCTAATGAAGAAAAATGTAAAATTTGTCAACGAAGACGATGAAGAAGAAACTACAGATTCTGAGATTAATCAAATAAAAATAATTCAAATACCAGCAGTAAAGAAGACAGAAGACGAGCCATTTATAGTAAATGTGAAGATAGGAAATAAACAACAGACATTTGAGGTAGACTCCGGAAGTAGAGTTACTATTATTTCGAAAGCTGATTTCAAGAAACTTAAATCTAATGTTGATATCAAACAAACAAATATTCGGTTCAAAACATATACATACATATGAGATATTTGAACCAGAAGGAGTTGCATGAATTCCGGTATCTTACAGAAACTCAAAAGAAAATGGAAAACTAAATATATCATGTAAATTTCTTCATTTAATTCGCCCTGAAGAAATGCTGTTACGGCGTCCATTTGATCAATATCTAGATCAAATTTTGCAGTCATTGCTAGTAAAAAACGAATTGAAGTGTACCTGACTACTGGAGTATACGTTTCGTCGTAATCAATCCCTTTCTTCTGAGCACACCCTTTAATGACTAACCTCGCCTTGTGTCGTACAATTTTCCCAGAAGAATCTCTTCGTTTTAAAGACCCATTTAGAAGCAATCGGTTTTCGATCAGCTGGCAAATCTACCAATTCCCACGTTTCATTTTCAATAAGAGATTGGTATTCACTCTCCATTGCATCTGTCCAGCATTGTTTATCATATCGACTGAGAGCTTCTTCAACTGACGTTGGATCATCATTGATTTCAGTGATTCTTGCATTGTACTTTACAAAGTCATCCATTTTTTTGGTTTTGGCAATCTTGACGATCTACGTACGGTGCTATTTTGTATCGAAGCAGCAAAGTCTTCGTCGTGGTCGGCATAATTTTGAGAATTTTGAAAAGATGATTTATTATCCGGAATATTAACTTCTTTTACCGTTGATTCATTTTCTGAAATTTCAACGAGACGGTCGGCAACTGTTGATGTCGATGTATCTTTAGTTTCAGTCCTTCCTTCTTTACAAATTCCAACCCCCACTAAATCAGCTGGCTCTGAAAATACATTAAAATAATTATTTTTAGGTCTTTCGCATACCTGGTTTCCATAAAGTTGATTTTCAAACAACACGACATCGCGACTGATGTGAATTTTCTTTGTTATTGGGTTGTAGACGCGGTATGCCTTTGATTCTTTCCTATATCCTAAAAAGATGCATTTTTCCGATTTAGGATCTAGTTTATGTCGTTTCTGTTTCGGTATATGCATGTGAACCTTACAACCAAAAAACTCGAATTCCACTCAAATTTGGTTTGTTTCCATGCACATTTCTTCCGGTGTTTTATCATTTAGCATGCGACATGGTGATCGATTTATGATATAGTCAGCAGTCGTCACAGTCTCTCCCCAAAAAAGATTTTTCCAATTTAGCGTCAAACAACATGCATCGTGTTTTCTCTATTAATGTACGATTCATGCGTTCCGCTAAACCATTTGGTTCTGGTGTGTAAGGTGCAGTAGTTTGATGTTTTATCCCAGATTTACGCAAAAATGCCTTGAACGGGGCATTACAATATTATTTGCCATTGTCGGTGCGTAGAATCTTGATAGTTTTCTCAGTAAAGTTTTCTACTTCGCTCTTGAAATGCTTGAAGGATTCTAAGGCTTCGCTTTTTGACGATAATACATATACGAAAAATTTTCGGGAATAATCGTCAACAAATGTCATTATATAACGAGCTCCACCTAATGATTTTGTCTCAATCGGTCCACATAAATCGGAGTGAATAATATCTAAAATATCTGACGCTCGTGATCCAACATTTTTGAATGAAAGCCTTGTTTGTTTTCCCGTCAAACATATTGAACATCCGTCGTGATTGACCTTCACGAAGTTCACACCCTCGGCAGAACCATTTTTTAATTTCTCCAGGCTATCAAAATTGATATGTCCCATTCTACGATGCCATAAAATATTATGAAAATTTTTTGGTTGACAGCTTATGAAACTGATGTCGTTTTCTGGTCCATTTAATATAAACATGCCATTTTCATGACGAGCTGTGGCAATAATTTTGTTATCTTCATATATTTTGCAGCCTTTTCCATCAAATAATACTTTTTTGTCATTATTGACCATTTGACTGACGGATAGAAGATTTGCACAGAGTTCTGGAACGTATAATACGTTTGAGGCCACTTTCGTTTCGTTTTTCTTATTTATGTCAACATCGATTTTGATTGTGCCTACACCTTCAATCTTCATAGGTGAACGGTTGGCAGTCATAACACCATTGACTTCAGATGATGTTAATTCTTGAAAAACGTCTCGTTCGTGAACCATGTGGGCTGAAGCGCCTGAGTCGATATACCATTCTAAGGGATTTACTGTGAAACAAATGATGAAAATAAAGATGATTCTTTTTTATCACCAAACTTTGAATTATACTTCCCGTTCGGCTTGCGCTTCTCACAATTGTTCGCAAAATGGCCATATTTATTGCATTCATAACATCGAACGGATTTAAGGTCACGTTTTTTAGAAAATTTCTTGCTTATCAAAGCAACATTGTCGACGGAAGTTTCAGACTTGACATCTTGCAGCAATTTGGATTTTATACTATCAGCCGTGATAGGAATTCTAGATGCTTCAATACCCATGATCATCGTTCGAAATTCATCAGACAGACCAGCAAGCAGTAATGTTCCAATCCATTCATCTGATACTTCAAATTTTATTTCTCGCAATCGGTGCGCGGTCGCATTTACGAAACTTTCAATATTTTCACAATCATTTAAACGCGTTGTAATTAGTTTTCGCAACAAACCAACTTTCAGAGTCAACCCTGAATCGTCAAACGCTTTTTATAAATTGTCCCACGCTTCCTTGGCTGTTTTGGCAGTTTGTACATGGACATAATTAACTGGATCAATCAATAAAATAATTTTTGTTCTAGCTCGCGTCACATTATTTTCATCGGAATCCTCACCGAGTACGACTATCCACAAAGACTCATGTTCAAGATATGCTTGAACTGCAAATTTCCACGAACCATTATTTTCGCGGCCCTTTAGTTTTTCGATTGTGTACAGAACATACGACATTTTAATTTAAAATCTTATTTTCTTTCTCTTATAATGCGGCAACTGGGCCCATAACCAGTTGTAAAATGAAAATAAAAATTACGTCAAACTCATCAAAAATTATTTATTCATTTTAATCATGTAACTATAACAATATAATATAAACCAAATCTTAGGAGGCAAAGAAAATTAAATTTATATTTCAACAATTACCGATAAAAAATTAAACTCGGCCAAATCAGAAATTTTACACAAGTATAAAGATGTTTTTGATCCCTCTGTGGTACTTATTCCTAATTTTGAATGTCAATTGAAATTGAAAGAAGACGCACAACCTATATTTAAGAAACCCAGGCCAATTCCGTATGCTTTGCTAAACAGTACAAAAGAAGAAATTGATTCGTTAGTAAAACAAGGTATCATTGAAAAAACTGAACATTCAGAGTGGGGAACACCACTTGTAATTGTACCGAAGCCAGATAAATCTGTCAGAATATGTGCTGATTATAAAGTCACCTTAAATTGCCAATTACATTTATTTTATTTTTATATACTGATAATTTGCATTCGGAGTGAGACTCCATACAAATGGTTCACAATACTAAACATGTTTTTTATACATAATATTAAATCTTATAATAACTATGAAAATAATATCAACAATAAAGAATAACCCAATTTAACAAAAATACAAACACATATTATAATAAAGAGTGATTTAAATATTTTGTAGTTTACGAGTGTAAACTACTTATCCAAGTAAATTACATTTGAATTTGATAACTTTGCCTAAAGCAAAGCAACTAATCGAAGAATAATTATGACTCATTCAAGCAAAAGCTTCGGAATTTTAAAACTGAAATTAAGAAGTAGAAAATATTATTAATTTTGGTAGGGTCCGGTTTATGAAACATGTTTATTAAATTTTCCTGTGAATTTATATTAAATTGATTTATAAAACTACTTCTTATGTGGTTGTAAATTGGACATTCTATGAATAAATGGTAAAGAGATTCTAATTTATGAGAATTGCATATAGGACATATTTGATTTGTTTCTATAGTATATTTAATGCCGTTGTAAAATATTCTAAGTTCGTTTTTGTTAGATAAACATAGTTGACTAATTATTTGTACTTTTTTAAATGGCATATTGAGCTGCAAATAATCGGCTGTATTAAAGTCTTTTTTCAACAGTTTATAGTTTGGGTTGTATTTTGACATGCTTACTCTTTCCAGATCTTCCTGAATCAAGGTCGTTTTGTATGTCTCAAGCACTGTATCAATTTCTTTCAGAGAAGCAGTTTGATTTTGCCAAATATACCCATAACCTAGGGAAACTAAAAACAACCTAATTTGAGAGGCCCAATTGAATTCAGTTTTGTTTGTTTCCGAATTATCCAGTTGAAGTAATCTATTGTAGAGCAATCTGGGTAACCGGTCATTTTCCATGAGTTGTATTTTTCTCCACCAAATCAAAATTCGTTTCCAGACTAAGTTTGCTATATGTCGGATACCAGTTTCAGTTCTGATGAAATGGTTAGGGGTATTTAATGGTAGATGCAAAATACTTTTAACAAATTGTAGTTGGCTTTTTTCTAACGTTTTCTAACGGAACATACCCCAAACTTCAGTGGAATAAAGAGCTGTCGCGTTTATTATTGAATCCAACAACTTGACTTTTTCATTCCAGCCTGCCGATTTAGCTTTACAAAGAACAGAGATTACTTTTTGTTTAGCCATTGCTGCTTTTTTAACATTATCATGTGCTGCAAGATTAAATTTGCCGGAAGAAGAAAAACATGTACCTAGGTAATTGAAAGAATTGACTATTTCTAATTTCTGATTGTTATATAAAAAAGGTGATTTTACTGTTTTTGGTCTACTCTTGTGGAATTGCATTACTTTAGATTTATTAGTATTTACTTTGAGGGAATTAGCGGAACAGTATTCGTAAAGTAAGTTTAATTTGCGTCTAACATCTGCTTGAGAGTGCCTGAGTAGGGCCATGTCGTCCGCATATGCTAAAATTAAAAGTTCATTTATTCCGTCAATATTTATTCCTCTTACAACAGATTTTTCAAAAAAATTCCAAATATCGTTTATAAATAACAAAAATAAACAAGGTGATAGTGTCTCTCCCTGGAGAACACCCTGGGTGATATTAATAGGGTTTGAAGTTCGGTTATCTAATTTTCTTTCCATTTTGGCTTTGCCATATAGGTTCTGAAGAATTCGTATCATTTTTCCTGAAATACCTTGTTCGTACAGTTTTTTCCATAGTAAATTATGGTTCACTGTATCGAACGCCCTTCTTAAATCGATAAAAATTGCCCAAAGGTCATGTTTTGACAATCTTAATTGTAAATGGGAAATAATAGTAAGAGCATAAACATTGTCGATAGTCCCTCTATTTTGTCTAAAACCTGTTTGGTTTTCATTGAATAAGTTATGCATTTCACACCATTTTTGAAACCTGGCAGGTAATATTTGTGTAAATATTTTACAAGTTTGTACTAAAGCTATGCCACGGTAATTAAGGACGTCTAATTTGTCCCCTTTTTTGAAAATTGCCAATTACATAAGACAAGATATCCAATTTCCAGAATCGAGGATATATTTAATAAACTTAAAAATGGAAAGTATTATTGTGTAATTGACATGCATAAGGCCTATTTACATCTTATGTTACATCCTGAAAGTCAAAAAGTTGCTACTATTTCGACTCCTTGGGGATCCAATTTGGTAAAAAGACTCTTCATGGGAATAAAAACAGCTCCGAATGAATTCGATAAGGTGATCGACCAAATATAAATGACCTAGAGGGCACAATCGCTTATTTCGACCATATTTTGATACAAGGAAACACCTTCGAAGAATGTCGTGATCGACTAATAAAGTGTCTAGATCGACTCCGTAAGTACAATTTACATTTAAATCAAGGAAAATGTAAGTTGTTTGTTACTTCAGTTAAATACTTAGGTCATCAAATAAGTGAAAAAAGCCTACAAAAATGTAATGATAAAATTGAAGCCATTTTGAATGCATCCAAACCGAAAAACGTTGACGAAGTTAAATCATTCTTAGGTCTAGCCCTTTATTACTCAAAATTTATTCCAAATACCTCAAGTATCTTATACCCTCTAAATAAATTGTTAAGAATTAAATTTCATTGGGATAAAAATTGTGATCAAGCCTTTCAAAGAATTAAAGAAGAAATAACCAGTGACAGGATATTACATCCTTATAATCCAGATTTACCAGTAACATTAGCTACTGATGCGAGTCCATATGGCGTAGCTGCCGTTCTATCTTACACTGTAAATGGAGAAGAAAAACCAGTGACATTTGACCCAAGATCATTAACAAAGAGTGAAACATCATATAGTCAGCTTGATCGAGAAGCTACTGCAGTGTATTGGGCACTTAAGAGATTTTATCATTATTTATTTGGAAGAAAATTTACCTTAATTATCGATAATAAACCTTTAGAGAGAATTTTTCACCCAGATAAATCATTGCCTGTCTGTGATGTCTGCCCATCGATTGATACGATATGAACAATTCATAAGTGGATTCGATTATAAAATACAACATAGACCATCTAAGCAACATACTAATGTCGATTATTTTTCAAGACATCCTGTGCCTTTGAAGCAGGGCATCGAACCCGCGAAAAACTGGGTTCGGTTCAGGTTCAGGTTAATTTATTTTTTGAGAGATGGGTTCGGGTGCGGTTCTGGTTCAAACATTAATAAAATTTGCGGTTTTGTTCCGGGTCCAGGTATTGGGTTCAGGTTCGGTTCGACCTAATGAAAACTGAATTAATGTTTTTAAAATAAGAATCTTTATATAAAAATAATTTAAAATGCGAGCCGGAATTTACGCAAGACAAAAACACGAACACAATTTTCACAAACAAACAACACAGGCGTCGATTATCGGTTATATTACGATTACGCGAACTCAAAATGAACCTGAACCGGAGCTGAATCCGAATTTTAATACTGGGTTCAGTTCCGACTCGGATTCAATTGAAAAATATATTTAAGGTTCGGTTGTGGGTTTGGGTTCGCTAAAATGTTACGGTTTGATTTCGGTTTTGGTTCGGTTCAGGTTCGGGTTCGATACCCTGCTTTGAAGAATAAATTGATTGACTTTAAAAAAGAGTCATTTCTAGTAAATCAATTAGTTGTGGCAATATTATCAGAAACACCAGCAGTTACACATGAAATTATTCGTAAAAAAACCGATCGTGATACTGAGCTTCTTACTTTTAGAAATAAACTCATTCAAGGAGGAACAAAAAATTCCGAATATTCTGTACATGATGGCATCGTGATGCGTGGTTGCAGAGTTTATGTGCCAATAAATCTACGTTCAGAAATTCTCAAAGAACTTCATTCAACACATGTTGGGGTCGTCAAAATGAAAAGCATCGCCCGTTCTATTTGTTATTGGCCAGGAATAGATTATGAAATAGAAAGTCTTGTCAAATCGTGTCGACCTTGCGCTGAAGTCAAGAAAAACCCTGAAAAAGCATCGCTGCATACTTGGCAAGAACCTGATAGCATATGGCAGCGAATTCATGCTGATTATGCAGGTCCTTTTAAAGATCATTACTTCTCTGTTGTAGTTGATGCAAAAACTAAATGGATTGAAGTTTCAATGTCGAAGAATGCACCGACTACTATGTCTACAATTCATGCTTTAGAGGAAATATTTGCTAGAAATGGATTGCCACACATGCTAGTAACAGATAATGCCACTATTTTCAAATCTCAGGACTTTGTTGAATATTGTAACATAAATTGCATTCAGCAAAGATTCTGCGCACCAAATTATCCAGCTACAAATGGATTGTGCGCTCTGCACAATACAAACTTTAAAACAAAAGTTGAAAACAATGTCTGACGAAAAGGGTACACTCTAGGAGAAATTAAATGCTTTTCTTTTCAAGTATCGAAGTACACCTCTATTAAATGGAAAAACACCTGTGGTGGAAGTACGCCATGTAGAATTCTATAGTAGAATAGATGCGAAAGCGATTCTACAAATAGAAACAGACGTAGCATGTGAAATAGAATTCTACAGTAGAGTTTAACTTCGTGAATCTTCGTTAATGTATTAACCATTATGCAAATATAATGTATTTTGTGTATTATATGACTAAAAAATTTGACAGATCACTAACAGATGACATATGACAGATAGTACCGGTGCTTTGATAGTGTGGTAAGTTTTGTATAAAATTTGTTGTTTCTTCTTTCAGAAATGAAATTATATACATATTTTATTTCAGTAAAAATAATAACGCGTTATGTTGCCTGTTCAACTATATGCTGCACATCATTTATTAGAAGAGGAAAGGCAAAATGTAATTTTTCGACAAAATGTTCAAAGAAGAGTTTTAAGAGATGCTAGTGATCCATTTAGTATAAATGAAACTTTATTCATAGATACATAAGACTGACAAAAGATATGGTGAATTTTTTGTATGATCGGCTAAGTCCATACATGGCAAGTTCATTGCATCCAAATGCAGTTTCTCCATTATTAAGATCACATGACATTAAAAATCACTTCGAAGTGCAATCAAATAAAAAATCACAGAACATACACAATGTCAAAAATTAAGAAGAAAGAGATGGAATATATTTGCTTACATTTATATGACAGAGAGAAACAATTAATGCGACAGCTTCTTTTTCGCGTAACGAAGCGATACTACAAGTGGTGCTCGGGGAGAAGGGAATTATTGCGTATTGACGGCGTGCTGCCAAATTTGCGATAATGTGACGTCACTAATAGAATTCTATACGGCATACTCCCACCACTGCTGAATTATATATAAATAGAAAACTAAGAACACAACTTCATCTTCTTCTGCCTCCTAAAAAATATACAATGTCAGACATCAATAAATCTCAAGTTAGAACATTACGACCAGGAGATAGAGTTATATCTAGAAATTATACGAGCTCTGGAAATTGGAAATTTGTAACAGTGATAAAAAATCTTGGTAAATTACATAACCTTGTGGCACTGGATATATCATAAAAAGACATATTAATCAACTTAGATATACCGAAGTGAAAAAATCCTGTCCACCACATTATAATCAATTTTGGCAATGGCAATTCCATAAAAATAAGCCAGAAGTAATAATTCCAGAATACCAACAAGTGAAAGACTCCAGAAAAGATACCAGTACACCCAAAAGAAAAAGCTAAATCCAGTTGTATCCTCGGAGTTATCTCAAGGCAACCCATCACCTGAAAGAAGAAATTCTCTGGCTCACGAAGATATGACATTTAGTGGACAAAGTTCGGAAGGAGTTACAGAAGTTCTGATTCAACCTTTAAGAAGATCAAAAAGAGAAAGAAAACCTGTAATTAGACTGAACTACAAGTAATTATTATGTCTCAAATAAAAGGCGGCGAATTGTAATATATTTGGTATTTAAAATTATCTATTGTCGGATCAAAGTAAATTGATCGAGAAATTGTTTGTTTTTAGATATACGTCAAAAATATTATGAAAACTGTCAAATAGCATTAGTTATATTAAAGAAAATAAAGGTTTAAAATACATTATTATTTATAATTATTATTGTGAAATACACAACACATATGAAGAGCTGATTCGATTTTGTTTACAATTGGTCAACTGGAAGTACCTTCTTTTGAAGATTTTAACAGTTTTTAAAAAACGCAGTAAATATCATTTTTTGACATTTGATGTTATTATAAATATTAAAGACTATATCATTCATTAAGTTATAAACCAATAAGAATGTGTGATTTTCCTTAGTTACCACGTATTACAGCAATTATTATTGAGTAACCATGGTGAACGAATATACCAACCTTGGTATATTCGAATATACCAACATTCGTATATTCACTTACAGGTGCGTTTAGTTATTTTGTTCTATGTACTCAGAACTTTCAATGTGATTTTAAATTATATTTACGGAGTATAAAGTATGAACTTTTCCTTCGAACACAGTATCGAGTATATAAATGAATCTGTAGTTAGACTTCGAGGAGAAAAATCGTGCTTTGTATGCTTTAAGTAGACATCTGAAATGACACTGACAGCTCCAAATGCACCGAAACAAATAATTGAACGCATTATTTGACAGCACGATATTATTGAAGTAAAAATTTGACAAGTAAATAAATAATTATTTGGATCATAAATCTAGAAACTGAACTGTTGCTAGTTTATTTGAAATACGGGCATTTATTTTGCAATGCGAGCATTTCAATTTTACGTACTACTACCAGTTATATTTAAAAAGATAGGTTACGTAGCATACAGTTTGGCGTTTCTGTCAAAAGAAAATAGACCACAGGCCTACGTTAAATTTCCTATTTAATTTATTTTTTATTCATGATATAGTCTACCTGTATACAACTCGACAATAGAAAATTCTCGACATACTCAACGAGTTGGCTATTGGAAATACCACTCGACCTTCGGTCTCATGATGTTTCCAGGCAACACGTTTCGTATAATCGAGAATTTTCAATCGTCTTGTTGTATAATATATGAATATTCTATTACCTATACGAATTGATTGCATTATATACTGCATATTCAATGGATATAGAGTTAAGAAATTATAAAAATTAAATTTCATAAATCAGCCAGCTATGCTATAACCATGGAAACATCTACTATATTAAGAAAATTCTAATTGGCAGATGTCAGTGTCAATGAAAGGAAAGAATGTGGCAGAGAACGGTAGGATAAGGAGTGAGAGGATAAGTGAAATGGCTTGAGATATAGAAGTATCTAGAAAGATACAAGTGGTACGATTACATTGGTTTGAACATGTCATGAGGAAGAAGAATGAAAAGCTTAGTAGTAGAAGGCAGAAGAAACAATGGAAGACCAAAGAGAAAATGGAAGGATTGTATTGCGCAAGACTTGAGAGAAAAGGAACTGCATGAGGACGACAAGCAAAATAGAAATGAGTGGATGAATAAAATCAAGAATAGCGATCTCTAACGAATAGGAAAAGCTAAAGAAGAAGATGTCATTGTGAAGTGCACTTTACATAGTTCGTTTATAAAATAATTTTACTGGAAATATAGAATCTTTTGCAAGAAAATTTATGTAAGGAATTTGTATATAATACACAGAATTAACGGAAGGTAATATGCTGGCCACATAATTTTTTTTTATTTAAACAGTAGCATATTTCATAAATAAGTCATATATAATCACCTTATAGGGCGTTTATTATTTTTAAGCCTTTGATTTGAATGCGAAGCAAGCGTGCATCGCATTGCCGGGCCAATAAGAAAAAATGTTCAATGCCGTCCACTCTTATCCCCCATAACATATCTATTATCATATGAAGCAACTGTGAGCAGCGGGGCTGGCTCCAAGTTAAATCCTACGTGCGAAACACAAGTGAGCGCCGTGGCCCATGTAGTTAGGGGCTATGTTAGTCACACGTGTTTCGCATGGCGGTCAACGTGTTAAATATCCAAATTGGTGTCCATTTACTTCAATACATTTTTGGGCTCTTTTAATGATGGAAAATGTGGCTTTTTCAATCAATTCTGGAGTACTTGCTTCAGTTGCGATAGTTATCTTATTTTTTTAGTTCATTAATAGAATTAATTTCGTACTGGTTTTTTATAAACCCAAAAAAAATCAAGCGGTATTAAGGCTGGTGAGCAGCGCTGGCCAACGAGTAGGTCCATGAGTAGATATAAAATTATTTCCAAATAAATGTATTAAAAAATGATTACAATTGAAGCCCCGTCTTCTTGGAACTACATTAATTGGTCTTGTGGCAATTGGCGTATCATCTAAATAATCTATTAATTTATTCTCTAAAAAGTTGAAATATTTTTGTCCAGATAAATTATCTTCTTAAAAGAAAGGCCCATATATTTTATTATTAAATACCGCACACCACACATTGAATCTATATAGTTGATTAACTTCACGATATTGTTTTAGGTTTTCCGTACACCAATAATGGGATTTTTTTAGTTAAATAAGCCATTTTTCGTGAAACATGATTCGTCCGTCCAAAATATTTTCTTGTAAAATAAAGAAGCATCTTGAATTTTACTTAAAAGACCAATGGCAAAAGTCTATTCTTCTTTGAAAGTCATTTTCTAATAATGCTTGGCCACGATTTATAGAAAAAGGATGATATTTGTATTTTTTTTAGTATTTCATGATAGTCAATTTTGAAATGGTTAATTCCTCGGCTATTTCTGTAATTGTTTTTTTTTTTGATTATTTTCAAAACAGGCGAAAATATTAATTTCCAAATTTTCTTCATAATTTTCAACTATTCTAGATTTTCGTTTTAATGACCCAATCGGACGCATTCTTGTTTCTTCTTCAGGAAAAATGTCCGTGTGTGGTTGAACACGATTTGGATATTCCATTCGATAGAGTACAGCAGCTTCTCTTTTATTTTTCTTTGCACGAAAATAAACATTCAGAATATGTGTATATACAGGGTGTAACAAAAATAAGTACATTAAATTTAACCAGTGATAGAGTGCAACAATATTTCTTAATAACTTTTTCTTGTAAAACTTCTAGATATTTAATTAAAATTCTTCAAAGTTTTGTCACAAATTTCATTACCCGCCTATGGTTGAATAAAATAACAATTGCATGTCGGGAAAGTAGAACGCGGTGCACAATGCCAAAATTTAAAATGAGACTATACTGCGCGTGCGTATGGCGTGCGTCTACGAAAGGAACACTTGTTTCTGCTTTGTGTCCGTTGTGACTTGTGACTGACTGAATTGTTAACACAAGAAAGTTTACAAACTGGTGAATAGATTGATAAATACACCAGAAGATGAAACTATACACAAATCGGGAAAGATAAGATATACTCGTAGAATAGAATACATCGACTAAGGTAACAAAAAAAATCATGAAGTTATGAAGAATTATTGTTGCTCTCGACGAGTTCTATCACTGGTTAAATATAATGTACTTATTTTTGTTACATCCTGTATATACTGATAAACAATTATTATACTTGTTTATTAACGTCAATAATGTAATTTGGTTATGTAATTTTTGTTTAAAAAAGTGAATTTCAATGCTCACTATATTTAACAAAAAATTTATTTTTGAGGATTCACTATTGCATTTTATTATTAATATGACATAATTATTTTCATACTGTTGAACAGCAAATTTCATGTACTGTTTAAATTTGAATAAATATACAGGGTGTAACAGAAATAAGTACATTAAATTTAACTAATGATAGTACTCGTCGAGTGTAACAATATTTCTTAATAACTTTTTCCTGTAAACCTTCTAGATATTGAGTTAAAAATTTTCAAGGTTTTGTCACAAATTTCATTACCCGCCTATATTTGAATAAAATAACAACTGCATGTCTCAAAAGTAGAGCGCGTTGCATAATGCCAAAATTCTGCGCGTGCGTATGGCGTGCGTCTACCAACAACTGTTTCTGGTTTGTTTCCGTTGCGACTTGACTGTGATTGAATACAATGAAAGAATGATTACAAACTGGTGAAAAGATTGATAAATACACCAGAAAATGAATCTATAAACAAATCGGGAAAGATAAGAGATAGAATAGAATATCTCGAGTAAGGTAACAAAAAAAAAAATCATACGTCAAATTTTTATGTTAAAACAGGTTAGACACTCCAAAAATGGTAGGACATTTATAGGAAGCAGACGACCAAGAACAACTCTACAATTGACGGAGCAAGAAAACGCATAAAGATGATAAAAAGTGATCCAGACTTAAATGAAATCACAATAAATGTTCAAAATGTCTACCGTAATTGTCAATACAATACTGAAGGCGTCGATGAAATGATGTAACTGTTGTTGTTTCAATATCCTCTAAATTGCCATTATGTGACACTCTGTGTTGTAGTGCTTTTCTTTGAGTACTAGACCCTGGTTAAGGACAAAACATCCTCTTCAATATTCTCTATGTGATCAGGGCGAGTTCTATCACGATGTTGAGCAGCAGGCTTAAAGGACTCATGATCTCAGACATTTATTTATTTTATTTACATACATGTACAAAAGTGCGAACGTTTAGAAGATAACGATTCGGAAAAAGTTCCAAATAAATTTGTCGACCATAGTCAGCGTTTCCCTAAGCTTCAACATAGGTCAGCACAATGTCTGTATACTCGCTATCCGTAAAGGCAGCCATTTTTTTACTGATTATAACTTTTATAATAATTATTAATCGATTTACTTGTCAAAACTTATTTGAAAAAGTTGACAACCCACATTTGTCAAAACAATTGTTTTATTATTATTGCTACTGGATATTATTATGAAAATACCTAAACGACTCGTTAATTTATGGAGGAGGGAGGTGGTAAAAATGCTTTAAAAAAATTGAGATTTCGAAAAAATGTTATGTCACGTTCCTATTTTGACACTACCATAAATTTTATTTTTATTAATTTACGGGTTGTAAATATTTAAAACACTTAAGGCCTTATAGTTTAGCAACGTCAGGGACTCGTGAGTAGAGCTGGTTCACTATATGATTTTATTTTACTTCTTTATATATTGTTAATTAATAGTCTTTTGCCGGCCGATTCTTGGAAAAAAAAAGTTGTAAGGGTCAGTCATTTACCGACCATAGGTGTGAGCGTTTTATGGATATAGCTAAGTTTATCAGTTAGTGAATATAGAGTATTCTGTGGGATAAATGCTTAGCCACCCAGTTTGGGGATTTAAACTGTAAAACTTTTGGGAAATTGTATTAATTTCTGGCGGAAACATTCCGGATTTAAGCGCACCGAAGGTCGATAAAATTCCTATAAACCACCTAACAACTAAGGTAAATATAAAGCAACTTTAGGCAAAAATAATAATTTGTATTCCTTTTCTTAATGTACAAGTATGTTTTTATAAAATATTTCGATCTTGTTTAAATTTATTTTTCAATCACATGTAAAATGAATTATTGGTGAACTAGCGATGCTAACAAGTCTCTTTCAGGTTTTATTGTTGGGTTTTATCTTTGGATTTTATCCTTGGATTTGATTGTTGTACTGTACAATCAAGAAACATTTTGGGATTTCGGAGTCTGGGAGATCATATCTGAGTGTAAATCCATGCGGCGTGATCACGGAGCTTGTTGCAGCCAGAATTCGCCATTTTGAAACGTGATCTGACGTACCATCTGACGTCAACGGAAATTTGGATGCTAGAACTGCCAGCAGCGCCAACTGTCGCAGATGAACCAGATAAGCCACTGATTTTGGTTATATTTTCATTGATTTATTTGTTTAAATTAACGTCATGAATTTATGAATTATTTTTGGAAATTCACATTCTGTTTAGCATATATTTATTATGGTTATTGATGTACTAATTCATGCGAGCCTTTGTTTATTAATTGAGTATTCTTGCAGTTTTATTAGTTATCCTTTAGGGTTTGTTAAGGTAGTAGGAAGGGTTAGGACTCGATTTATTGAGTATTTATGTTGCGCTCGCACTTCTCTGCTTGATCGATCAAACATTCGTCGTGCGTCTTTTGCGTTAACTTTATTTAAGCTTTTTTTTTATTGCGAAGTCCTCGCTCATCCGCGCACTGCGCATCCCCTACGTGGAACCTGTCATGTTATTGTTTTGCATTACCCTTTTTTTTTTTACTAAAAACTCGCTTGAGTTATACAAATTTCTTAAATTATATCTTGAATTGTTTTCAAGCATACTTTAACTTTATTATTATTTTATTTAATATTAATTTATTAAAGTTTCATATAATTTTTTGTATCTCTTTCTTTTTTTTATAATATACATAATTGTTAGTTAAAGTTAAAACGTGGCTTCATTAAGTAACTACCCCTGTAACCGACTCCAGGTACACCCATTCGTAGGGTTTCGGTATTTTCGTGGTTGTGTGCCTTATAAACAACCCCGTGGCGCCCTATATTTAATTATTATTAATACTAACATTTCTTTATTTTTAATTTCGACCCACCCCGACCTCCACTGTTTCAAAGCTAGCGGCCGCAATCTCAAACATCTGTAGATGCGTATTATTTATTCCGAATTTTATATGTCATAAACATATAGACATCAGGAAAACGTTACAGTTATTAAGAAATAGTGTTGTTCTTGGCGAGTTTTCACTTGTTAAATTTAATGTACTTATTTCTGTTACACCCTGTGTAGGGTGTTTCATTTGAAAATTAAAAGTTGCTAGCAATTACTCGAGAACCGGAAGTAATAATGTTGAAATACTTCCGCTATTATACAGGCTGACACTGAAAAACAGATCACTCAAAATAACTTTTTTTATTTATAATTATTTTTTAATTCCCTTCCCATATTTGTAAACTAGACTTTGGGTCTCACAAATCATGGTATTTGACGTAATGATAGCTCTTCCGGTTTTACCGGAAATGACATTAACTTTCATATTTTAATATATTTTTATATATTTGGAATCTACGTAAAATTACGAATTCAACGATATGCAAGAAGTGAATTTTTATTGAAGAAATAAATTATAAAATCGTAAGAGAAAATTATGAATAATTGACCTGATATGCCATATCAGATGGGCTGTGATAACAAATTGATCATTTTTTTTGTTCTCTATGAAGGTCTTTGTTTCTAATATACCAAGGAGCATTTACAATGTTTCTAAGTACTTTATTTTGAAACCGTTGTATAATTTTTATAATACTCCGTTTCGCACAGCCCCAAAGCTGTATACCGTAGCTTCACATTGGTTTGAGAATTTGATTATAAATCATGAGCTTATTATGTAAGTTCGGATTTCCGTCCCATGAGCCAATACATTTTTCTGTATTTTATCTCTAATTCTTCTTTTTTTTCTTTACGTGTTTTTTTCCATTTCTATGGTTTTACCCACTGCCAGAATTGCGGTATCGTCCGAAAACGTAGCTGTTGTAGTATTCTCTGTTTAAGGTACTATCGTATAATAAATATAAAACGGGGCCAAGAACACTACCTTGCGGGACACCAGCTTTGATTTCTCTCAGTTCTGTATATTCTGTTCCATGTCTGATTCGAAAATATCTGTTCGAGATATATGCTTTGAGAAGATCGCAGTAATGTTTGGGTAATAATTTTTTTATCTTGCATTCTAAAACGTCGTGCCAGACTTTATCAAAAGCCTGCGCAACGTCTAAAAAGGCTACAGAATATATCATCTTCTCTTCTAGAGTTTTCTCTGTAATTCTGTTGAAATGGTGACAAATTTAATACAAAGGCATACCAAGAAACATGAAGAACGACTTCTAAATCATACCAATGCAGAAGTAGTACGACTAACAAATAACAGCCACCTGCTACAAAGACTACAGAGAACTAAACCCATTGAGTTAGTGCTGTGAAGTGACTGTGATTAATGAAAGCAGAGCCAATAGTGTTAAAAAAAAGAAAGAAATGCTAATGAGTGTATTCTTATTCCTAAGTAATGTGTAAATTAGAAGTTCAAGTTAAATTAAAATTGCATATAAGTCATGCATTGACTAGTTGTAACATTGTTGGAAAAATAATAAAAAAAATGTTTTTGTAACAAAATATGGAATCTTACAAAAATAACTTACTAGTTAAACAATTAACTTAAATATTACTTAATATTATTTCAACTGTTTTCACAGCTTGCCTGATATCATGGGTTAGCAGGTTAATTATGCATCATTTTCTCTTACAGTTTTGTAATTTATTTCTTCAGTAAAAATTCACTTTAAACATATTCTTGAATTCGTAATTTTACGTAGATTCTAAATATATAAAAATATACAGGATGTTCATTTTAAGTGGTACACTATTTCTATCTCGAGAGCTGTAAGAGCTACGAGGTCGGTTAAATTAGCAAACAATTTCTATATTATAAGACTATTAAAATGAGCGAAACAAGAATTATTTTGGACGAGTGCTTCTCAAAATACGGGGTGCAACATTCTTATTTTAAATGGCAACCTATTTTTACCTCTCGCTAAGAGAGGTATTGCATTCATGCTAAAAATCGCATATCCAGATTTTATTGAATAAGCACGTTTTAAGGTCTCTACAATCCGATTTTAACATTTTTACGATGATGTCTGTGTGTGTGTGTGTGTGTGTGTGTGTGTGTGTGTGTGTGGATGTGTGTGTGTGTGTGTGTGTGTGTGTATGTGTGTATGTGTGTGGGATGTTGGAAGGACGGTTACTCAAAAACTATAAGACTTTAAATTTGTTTAGCTACGTATTTCCCAATCGGACATTCATGGGAAGATCTGAAAAGGTTTTGGTAACAATTGGACAACCGGAAGTAGAAGATTCTTGAAAAAAAATCTTCTAAATATTATTTTTTGAAAATTTTTCGTGGTAATATTAAAGAAAATTAAATTCTCTATCTGATACAATTAAATATTTAATTATATATTCTATAGATTTAGAGATAAAAGATATATAATATATAAAATAATCTGTTGTAATAAATTTGACAGCCGAAAGAATGCCATGAAAAATAGTTGATAATTTAAATTATTTGTAACTGACAGATAAATGTCAGTGTCAGAAATAATGAGTAATGAATTAAAAATGTACTTGGAGAATCCCTTAGTTCTTGATCTGTGACTATTATGGAGATGACAAGTCTAGGTTGAAGGACTTAAATTTGTTTCAAACATTATGGGACAATGTACACCAGTACTGTAGACTAGAGTAACTTTGAATTGCGAAAAAGCTACCAAATTCTTCTCAAGTAAGTTGTAAATATTGACAAAATCGGAGTGCAATCTATCCGTCACTTTATTAAAGGGAATTAAGGTTATTTAGATATAACAAGTATGAAAAAATAAAATGTAAAAGAAGATATATAAGAATAGATGCACAATCCAGATATATACATTTTAGACCGCCCAAAATTAATGTTTTTACTAGAAGAATATGAAGAGAAAGTAAACAAAGTTGTTCGAATTGAAAATTGCTGTTACCAGCCTAATATTTATATATGGTAAACTCTACTTTGTAATTTATTGTAACATAATTTATGGTAAAATATCTTCATGTTGAGACATGCTATTATTGAATAATAAAGAAGTTTATACGTCATAGATTTATATGAATATATTATTTGTATTTATAAAAATAATCTTTGCTTTATGCATACAGCCAGGTAAAATATACGGCGAGAGGTTATGTGCTGGCCACATCAGATTTTTTTATTTGCTTATTCAATAGTATTTTTTCTGAATTCAATGATATTCATATGTAATACCTTAATATTACAAAATATTTGAGAAAAATGTATAATTTTTATTTAAATGTGCCTATACAAAGAGTGCCATAGAAGAAAACAAATCAATAAAACGATTGTTAATATTATTTTTGGCAAACTTTTGAAGTGTACTTCTGTATTATAGCAACAAAATAAATATTTTTTCTCATAATGAGAACGTAGACATGTATGAAGTATACATTTTATGTAGACAAAATTCGAATGCAGCTGTAAACATGTACAGTGAGTTGCATCCTAAGCGACAAGTGCCGGCTCATAATTACTTTCAGAGGTTGGAGATTTATTTACGTTCATAATGATGAAATTAATGAAATAAATGTTTTGGCATATTTCGAAGCCAATACAAGACATTCAATCAGAAGGGCCGCTGTTGACTGTGATGTAAGTGTAGGCGCAGTACATAAGATTTAGAAAAAAAAATATAAACCTTACAAACTTAACAAAGTACAACATCTGCAACCTGGTGACTACGATCGCGACTGGAATTTTGTCATTTACTGTTAAATGAAGGTGTAAATATGTAAAAAAAAAATTTGGATGATGAGGCGAATTTTTCGAATAATGACATGTACAATGTAAAGAATAATCACTATTGGAGAAGTGAAAACCCTATATTGATTCGTGAAAGAAATTTTCAAAGAAAATTCATTGTTAATGTTTGGTGCGACATTTTAAATGACAAAATATTTTTTCACATGTATGAAGGTACATTGACTAGAGATCGTTATTTAGAATTTTTACGAAATATTCTAGAAGATACTTTAGATGATTTACCACTGGACTTTCTAAGAGGTATTCATTTTCAACAAAACTGAGCACCTGCACACAATTCTCGTCAGGTTATAGAATATCTCAACGAAATGTTTTCTGACAAATGGATAGGTACTAACGGTCCTATTCCGTGGCTTGCCAGATCTCCCGATTTAAACACCTTAGATTTATACTTATGGAGATATTTAAAGGATAAAATTTATGACACCGTTCACAATAATTTAAACGAATTAAAAATAATATTGAATTTGTTCTTAAATGTTGACGGAAGAACACTGCGACTAGTGAGAAATAGTTTATTAAGAAGATTAGAACTTTGTATTCATGTCAATGGTGGCAATTTTGAACAATTTTTATAAATTATTTCATATCTCGTTTATTAACTAATAATTATTCATAAATTAAAGAAAATTATTTCAGTTTTTGCAATTATTTTTGCATTTGATTTATTTGTTTTCTTCCATATCATATTTAAATAAAAATTATATATTTTTAATTTTGCATTTTCTCAAATATTTTGTAATATTAGGGTATTGCATATGGATACTGAATCGAATAAGCAAATAATAATAATAAAAAAATTCATCACGGCATATTACCCATTGCTGGGTGTGCCAATCTGCTTTGTACACAGATATCGGTAATGAAGGAATAGGTTGCCATTTAAAATAAGAAAGTTGCAACCCGTATTTTGAGAACCACTGGTCTAAAATAATTTTTGTTTCGCTCATTTTATTAGTTTTATAATATAGAAATTATTTGCTAATTTAACTGACCTCGTAGCTCTTATAGTTTTCGAGATATCAATAGTATACCACTTAAAATGAACAGCCTGTATTTGAAATATGTAAGTTGTCACTTCCGATCAAACCGGAAGCGCTACCGTCATACCAGATACTTATTTGTGAGCCCCTAAGCCTAGTTTACAAATGTTTAAAGAGAATTGGGAAATAATTATAAATAAAAAAGTTATTTTGAGTGGCCCGTTTTTCAGTGTTACCTGTATAGAGCAGTTTACATACTGTAATATACATAAGGTTATATAGTTAAAATCGCTAAACGTAATAAGCGAGATAATTGCTGTTTTATTAATAGACGGACATCTGTATATATATTTCAATTGTTTAAAGTATTGACTGAGTACCTGTCACAAGTTATATTTATTTTTGTTACCTTTAGGTACATATATTGAATTTGCGTTATTGTATTCTGTGTTCCATTTATTTTGCTCTAGTTAATCACAACACGGTGTTCTGTTATTTATGTAGTTTTTTCAAACTGTTTTCTTATTTTTAATCTTCATTTTTACTTCTTCTTCTGACCACCACGGGATTTTTTTGGTTTTCTTGGTTTTCATCGTATTAAAGAGTGTGTATCCGCAACATGTCTTTGCTGTTTGTATTATAGTTATTTTGAAGTATCTCCATTTTTATTTTCTTACAAGTACATGTTACTTGATTATTTGTGGGCAAACATCGTATTTCCTATTATTAAGTCGATGGCTATGCATAAAGCGTTTTCCCTTGTTATTGATTGTCTTCGCTGTGTTGCCCCATACAGTCATTTGTACCTTCTGTGTGGTTGGCCACACGCCCGTTGAAATCTCCAGCTATTATTATTTGGTTGTCTGATTCATCTATTTGTGTTTGTAGCTCCTAGAAAAATCTGTTTTCTCTTCTCCCACTGCATCCTCATTTGGTCCGTATATTGCAATGATAGTATATTTTTCATTAGGGTTGTTTCTCATTTTTAGTATTATGATTCCATCGTTAATATTTTTTCATTTCCGTATTTCTGGTAATCTGTCATTGTGTAGTATCATTCCTACCCTTGATTGTGCATGGTCTTTCATTTACTCCCGAATTGAAGATAGTGTTGTTGTCTAGAAATTTTATGATTCATTTTCCTTTTAGTTTTGTCTCTTATAAGCATAATATTTACTATTTATATTTCTCGTGTTCTATGTTCCAATATTATATTTTGTCGTTTCCTTGTTTATGGCCCGAGTCGTATTAGTTTTGTCCGTCCGTCCCATACTGTAACGTGCGCCACACACTATCTCTCCGCTGTCCTTCGGATGGTATTTATACAGCCCAGCGTCCTTCTGGAACCCTCCGACGCCACAGTGATACTGAGCACAATAGATTTAAGTCATCGGTGTAATCAACACGTCTCATCGCGTATGGGTTATTCGGTCGCCGGGGCCGGGATTACGTCATCGCTCGGGAACATTCCACCAATAGCGGCGCCAGAATACTCTTCAGTCAGTGGCGCACGTTACACTGCCCCCTCCTTAAGACCTTGGTTGGCCAGTTCTTGTAGTCGTCCAAATTTTGTCTTAAAAACTGACGCTATGCCGGCGTGACATCTTTAAGTCTTCTGATACGTAGTGGCCGAGGGAATAATCTGAAGACACGGTGAACAGGTCTCTATGTTCTTCTGTCGTCACGCCATACCGCGCCTTGTGACCAAAGGAATATTGTTTCATAATTCATTCAACAATCAGTTCCTGGGCTATGATCCGACGAACCGTTGCTCCATGATGGTCTTCATTGTTGTCACCGGCGAAAGGGGTTAGCCGATTAAAGTGTACTACTCTCGGCTTCCCGGTAGGTGCTTTCCTAATTCTGTATATCACGTCGTTTATCCTTTTAATGACCTCATAAGGACCTTCCCAATTTATTTGCAGCTTTGATGATAAATCTCGATGCCTTTGTGGATTGTGAAGCCACACTAAATCCCCTGGTTGGTATCCACCTTTTCCTGCCTTGATCTCATACTGGTCCTTCATTCGGTCAATGGCAGCTTGAATGTTTGTGCGGACTTGTTCATGAATGTCGTCCATTCTTCTCCGTAAGTCTGTTACGTAATCTTCCCCGGCCAGATCTTCCCAAGGTCTACTGACGAACACCAAGTCACATGGCAGGCGCAACTCACGCCCGAATAAAATGTTCGCAGGAGTTTACCCTGTTGTTTCATGGACGGATGAACGATAAGCCATCAGGAACAGATGAAGATGTCGGTCCCAGTCTCTTTGGTGGTTGGAGACCACCTTCGACAAATATCGGTTGGTCGTTTTATTCATTCGTTCAACCATGCCATCGGACTGCGGATGCAATGCGGTTGTCCTCGTTTTATTGGTACACCAAACTGGCATACACACTCTTTAACTAATGTTTCAGCGACCGTGGTGGCTTTCTGGTTGGGTAATGGATAGGGTTCAACCCATTTGGTGAAGTAGTCCATGATAACCACGATGTATTTATTTCCGTCTTCGCTTTCTGGAAATGGTCTGGCCACGTCAATCGCAATGCGCTGAAATGGACTGCCAACGTTGTATTGACGCATTGGAGCTCTTCGTTGTCTATGCGGACCGTTGCTTCCAGCGCAAACCACACATTTCTTGCACCAGTTTTTAACAACCTCCTTGCAGTTAACCCAGTAAAATCTCTGCCGCATGTTGGTTTTTGGCAGAATGATACACAAATAGATCAATAAAAGGCAATAAAACAACTTGCAATAAATATCTTTTTAATTCTGTCACACTATTTTTATTACATTTCAAAAACAACTGACTGTCTCAGCATACTATATTATATTTTTACTTGTATTAAAATTGATAACTTCCAACACTCCGCCTCAATGTTAATACAGTAAAACAGTATTTAAATACAAAGTCCCAGACTTGAACGAAGAAATACAAACTGCTGTACTGGTAATCCTTTAGTTAGGATGTCAGCTTTCTGGTCTCTGGAACAGATGTATTTGACTTCTATAGTGCCGTCAAGACACAAGTCCTTGACAAAATTGTACTTTATGTCGATGTGTTTCAATCGCTGGTGTTCCCATTTATTTAACAGGTGTATACAGGATTGATTATCTTTGTATACGGTTATTGGTGAAGGAATCTTCATACCTAAATCCTGTAAAATACTTCGCAACCAAAGTAATTCTGCTACAGCATTCGCTAGGGCCACGTACTCCGCCTCTGTTGATGAGAGAGCAACGGAATTTTGTTTTTGTGTTACCCAGCAAACTGTTGATCCATATACTTCTAGTTGGTAGCCACTCGTTGATTTTCTGTCTGTGTCGCTTGCCCAATCAGCATCAGCATACGCTTTGAGGAGCACATCTTCATTTTCTCGGCGATAAAATAATTTGTAATTCAACGTATTTTTTATGTAACGCAAAATACGCTTCAAACCTGTCCAATGTTTTTCGGTCGCGCTGTTCTGGAACCTGCTATAGTAATTAACTGACGCGCTTAAATCGGGTCTTGTACGTAACATAACGTACATTAAGCTCCCTACTAATTCTCGATATGGTTTCTTCTCAATAATGCATTCTGATGTCGTGTTTTCCTCTTTGTTTACTTTTACTTCCATTGGCGTATTTGAAGGTTTGCATTCGTCCATGTTAAATCGTACTAAAAGATTTTGTAAATACAATTTTTGGCTTAAAAATATACCATTTTCCTTTCTTTCAATTTTTATTCCTAAAAAACAATCTAGTTCCCCGAGATCTGTCATAGAAAACTTCCTTGTTAATTCAGCTTTTAATTTGTCGAGTTGATTTATTTTGTTTGAAACTAATATCATGTCATCTACGTAAAGTAAAACGTATACCTTTATGTTGTCAGTAATCTTCACGTACAGACACTTGTCATGTTCAGAACGTACGAAATTTAAGCTCTTTATGTAGCGATCAAACTCTTCATTCCAAACTTTCGGGGCTTGTTTTAAACCATATAGTGATTTGTGTAGTCTGCAAACCAAATTTGGATCTTCAAGAAATCCCGGCGGTTGCTTCATGTAAATTTCTTCTTTGAGATTTCCATGAAGAAAAGCATTCTTGACATCCATTTGTATTGCGTGTAGATTTTCATTGTTAATAATTGCCAACAAAGTTCTTACTGTTAGTGCTGCCTCGGACCAGAATCCTTTACTCAACTTCGAATAAAGTAACATGCATCTCGCCTTTTCAATAATTGTGCGGTTCATGCGTTCTGCAACGCCGTTCTGTTGTGGAGTGTATCGAATTGTATATTCAAATTGTGTACCACGGTCCTCGAAAAAATCTCTTCATTTCTTCCGAGATATATTCACCGCCATTATCACAACGGAATCTACTTACGAGTATTTTTAAATTAAAATGTGTACTAGCCATGGATTCATAAATTTTGAAGAAATAAAACGTTTCTGATTTAGCTTTCATTAGGTATGTAGCAACAAAATGAGTATAATCATCAATAAAAGTTATAACATACCGTTTTCCGTTATGCGATTCTGTGCTTATGGGACCAAAAACGTCACTGTGAATAAGCTGAAGTGGACGTTTTGCTCTGATTCGATCCTGGTTATGTGGGAGCTGAGTTTGTTTTCCCTCAATACATTGTTCACAAATTTTAAATTCCCATCAATTCCTTCAACCAAATTTTGAAGTTTTGCTAGTCCACTTCTACTTAAATGTCCCATGCGCCTATGCCACAGTTCAGTAGATTTACTTGACGATACTATATTGGCCCATGCTGTATCATTCCACATGTCCAATCTATACAATTTGTTCTCTCGTCGAGCTATAGCTACTATCACATTGTTCAATGATATTGTTCCAGTGCCATTTTCAAATATTATTTTAAACCCATTCATTTCTAACTTAGAAATAGACAGCAAATTAAACTGTAAACCAGGTACATAAAGAGTATCTTTAATCGTGATAGAGTTAATTTTACCAAGAATATTTACTTTAACTTTTATCTCACCAATTCTTGTAGTTTCTAGTGTTTGGCCAGATTTTGCAACCTGTATTTTCACAGAATTTGACAGTTCTCTGACGTTAATTAACATTTCATCGTTATTTACTAAATGTTCCGTTGCACCCGAGTCGAGATACCAGCATGTGCTGTTCGTAGTAGCAATTCCAGTAAAGGATGTAAAAGAATAGTTTTCACCATGCTGACTGTCACATGAATTTGTTACCATATTCGCCGTACTTTGACCTTGCTTACTCTGTTTCTGTTGACTCTTCTTCTTGCAATCAGCCCTCTTGTGACCTAGGTTTCCACAATTGTAACATTTATAAGGAAAATATGTCTTTCCTGAACCTCTGGTATCTTGTCGATTTCCAGAACCAAATTTTCCGCTGTTACGTTGCGCTGGAGCCGAGAAAGCTACAGGTAAATCCTTTTTCGTTTTCTTTCCGTTGTTGTCTTTCTTCAGCTCTTCATCCAGTAGACGATTTTTCGTAAAGGCTAACGTCAACTTCTCCGCAGATAAAGTTTCGAATGCAGTTACCACCACCCCGTATTCGTCTGGCATCGTGAGTAGCAAATGACAAATTACGTCATTTTCCTCAAGTGTTGCACCTGTGGAACGAAGTTCACGGACCAGCTTATCAAAGTTTAAAAAAATGTGTTTCGAGAGCGTCTAACGACGGATCAAATTTCATAGTTAATAGTGACTTTCTTAATAATAGTTGTTTGATAGTACTTGCCAGATTTCATAGGCTGTCACTTTATCTTTCACATACTCTAAGTGACTATCGGAGATCCTCTGAATTATTTGTGATTTACATCTTAGGTCCTTTTTGTGCAATTGTGCAAGTTGTTGTTCATTTTCAATCTTTCGTGCAGGAGTTTCCGTTTCAGCCGACACAATCATTTCCGTGTATGGCTTTTTAACAAATTCACTTAATTCGAGTTCGTCCAACAACGTTTCCATTCGGAACTTCCAGTTGCTGAAGTTTGTTCCGTCGAATAGTGGAATTTTATACTTTTCCTCTTGTGCCATCACCCTGACCTGATTTTTTTTTTATTATTATTAATTCAAACTCTGCAGCTATTTTCTACTTCTGGGCCACATAACCTGTTGGTTTTTGGCAGAATGATACACAAATAGATCAATAAAAGGCAATAAAACAACTTGCAATAAATATCTTTTTAATTCTGTCACACTATTTTTATTACATTTCAAAAACAACTGACTGTCTCAGCATACTATATTATATTTTTACTTGTATTAAAATTGATAACTTCCAACACCGCAATCTTTCTAAAGTCTTGTTGACTCCAAAATGGCCACCTCCAGATCCGTCATGGATCTCTTTCAACTCGTCTGGTATTCTACTCTTAGGAATAACTAACTGAGTTCTCTTCTCAGTTCCATTGGCATTTTCCACCACACGCTTTAGCAGGCCATCCTCAATCACCATGGAGTCCCATTGCGCCCAGTACAATTTTACACTCTGTGACTGTGGTGCAACATCTTCCCATTTTGGTTTACTCTCTTCGCTTTCCATTCCAAAATAATTTTCAAGTCGGGTCATTTTCTTGGTCCTTGCGTACTCCATCAGGTTGCCAACTATCGTCGACTACTGTTATTCTGGCAAAGGTGAAATGTTTTTCTTCTAGTCGACTACCATATTTGCCTCCATTAGCATGGCATTCTGAACAATGCGTCGACGTTACTTCCCTTTCTTTCAAGTTCCTTTCTCTGTCTTGAGTTTCTTCTTCCTTGTGGTGAGAGGTATGTCATCGTCGTCATCGTCATCTAACTCGAATTTTCGTTTCCCACTCGCGCTGTCCATACGAATCGCTAAGGGCACGTTTTCCTCGCTGTCTTCAGGCCCCGTTTCAAACTACTTAGATTGGAATCGCACTTGCGATTGGTTAAGTGAAACTTTTATGGCAGCTTCATGATCTGATACATATGAGAGTGCGTCAACCATAGTTTTTGGGTGGCCTAATAGCAGTTCTTGCTGAGTATTGCTATCTTGAACTCCAGAGATGAGTGCCTGACTGGCCAGGTACTCCAAATCGCTGTTAGGAGCCGTAGGGTGTGCGAGACGACCCAAACGAGACGCGTTGGCCCGAAACTCCAGAATGCTTTCTTCAGTTTTTCTAGAAGTCTTCTCCAATCCTTTTTCCAATATTTGCTCCAGAAGTCCAGAATTTTCCAATTTCCGCTCCAACATTTACTCTGTAATTCCAGAATTATCCTCTACTCTTCCAGAATTCACCTCCAAATCCTGTTCCAATAAAATGTTTAAAAGCGACGGTTGAAAGAATATCAACTACCCCGTACGAGAGAAAGAAAAAACAGATGGCGGAAAGAGAATCGGGGCTTCGTTTTTGGGACATTCTGGCGTTAAAAACAAGGAAAAGCTGCAGATTAAGAGTTATTAGCTATATTGGGGGAAAGTGACAGCGATTTTGAATTTCATAATGATTGTGATAGTGTACTTATGGGGGAGTGACGAGAAAATATAATACTGATATTCATAAACTATTATTTTGGGATTATATTTTTGAGTTGTTTTTAAAGAGAATATGTATATGTAAATATATAATTTTATTAGAATCAATTTTATTTTTTTACCACCATTTGAATTTACGTTTTTTTTTCTTCTACGAACTAAATAACAAATAAATAAATGAGTAAATAATAAGTAAGTAATAATACATATCTAACAAACAAATGTATACTTTGTTGATATTAATTTAACTGTTTTACAATGTTACATGCCGCCTATATTTGAATAAAATTATTTCCCATATTTCTCAATTATCTTATTTTTCTTGATTTTTTTCAAATAAATTGCTAAAAACTAATATATCGTTGAAAAGAGAAAAAATGGCGGTTTATATTTTAGTAAAATAATAATAAGTTGCTTTCTAAAAAATAAAAGTTGATAGTCGGATCTTGTAAACTAGACTTTATAAAAAGTAACTACATCAGCCATCAAATAGTATAATTAAAATAATAACATTTTTATATGAGCTATTTTATTCTATTACTTATAATAAAAAAGTTAAAGGGCGGGGGCGTCTTCGCAGACTCACCTATTGAAGAGTCGAGAACAGAGCTCTTTTGCCACTCAGCACCTTCTTTCCTTTTCTGACTCTGCAGATTCAGATAAAACTATCTCTCTCTCTCATGTTAGATAGACGTTTACTTTTAAATTTAATGATGAAATGGCGTACCATTGGTTTTCGTCTCTGGTATTTTTTTTTTCATTTTAATTATCTTACATATAAACAAATATAAAATAAAAGTGTACGTCCATGTGACAAATTATTTTAAAGTTATTTAGAAATGAATTTATAGTTATTGTTTCGTGATTATTTAGTAGTTATTTAACTATCAAGTGTGTTAATGAGAGCGATTAATGATCGAGACATTTTCGTGAGCGTAGCGAACGCGTTAATTGTTTAGATCATTAATCGCCAATTAACACACATGTTAGTTTTCGTTGACCGTATCTTACTTAAATGGAAAATCTAATTTTATTCCATGACAATTTTTTTTAGGTTAGTAATGGTTGACCGAACGTCAAATTATACGTCAGAAAATCAATAAATTTTGTCATCAATTGTTTTCAGTGGATGCGTTCAGTTTACTTAATGCTAGACAACGCAAGCGGTTTTTTATGTTATTTGAGGAATTTTATTCTTTCAAATTCATTTTAAAGGTATGCTACGTGAATATACCTAGCTACTAAGTGTCAAAAGCATGACTTTTAATTCTGTCTACCTTTTTGATACAACTTAGCGTTAGCAATACATGCTGTGTTCCATGTGGTGAACGCACCCAATAAATCGTTTATTAATAAAAAAAATCATGCATTAATAGGGATCATTAATGAATGATTTTCTATACATTAAGATAGCCTATTAATAAACGGTCGACGGAAAAATTATGTATACATCTATATTCATTTATCTTATCTCTTTTATTTTCAAAAATCACATTGTTGCGTTGACGCATTATTCTTGGAACTGTAGATGTCACTATTTCTTATTTCAAAAAATACATATACATACTTAGTGTGTTCGAAAATTCAACCGTGGTTATCGTGGTCATTTTACACGGTAACTGAAAGGTTACGGTTTTCGCGGCAAGCAGTCGAACGCATTGGTATTCATGGTTATTAATAACTGTCAAAATCATTTTAGTTTACATCGCAGGATATTTTTGTTCGATACTGTTTGTTTTTTGTACCAAGTACAGTACTCAGTTGTTTATAAACACAATTTACCTTTAAATGATGTCAAAGAACGTGTGTATACTTCAAAAGTTAGGTTAAACTATAAATTACCACAAAAACCGTGCTCTGAGCACGGTTCCGGTGGTAATTAAAATTTACCACACATTTCAGTTACCGCGTTCGAAAATAGTGCCGGTAACCTGAAAAATTTTACCGGTACCGTTGTGGTTCAATTTTCGAACATACTAACTGTCCTATCTGTAGTTGAGGTGATCTGTGTCTGTGATTGAAGGTAATATAAATGCATGGAATCTAATGTTCACAGTTTAAAGTTTTCACCAAAGTAAGGTTAGGTAACTAAGGAATAAATTTATACTTAGGAATAAATTAACTTCACATTTCGCCAACCCAATTTTGAACCTAACCTAACCGGAGTATTCCTGTGATAAAAAAAATTATTAGGTAGATAATATACAATTTAGACATAAAAATAAATAGATGTACACACCTCTTTCAGTTTTTATAAATATAACAATAAATTATATTATTTAAACAAAAAATATACGAACTATCAATGTATTGTAATCTGTCAAACGTACAATTAATGCATCTGTTGAATATTATTTCCCATCAAAATCGAGGGGATTTTATTCAATAATTAATTAAAATCTTCAGTTGTAACAATTCTTGAGGTTTCACATTCTTCCTGTTCAGATTTCCTTAGCGGTATTCAACGTTGTGCCCGCTCTTTGATTTTCAGTTAGATTTCCATGCTTGAATTTTTAACACATCTCGGGAAAGAAAAAATTATCTTTATTAAAATGAAGGAAACAAAAGTACTAAAGTGTGCGTGCACCCCGACTGAGTGTAGCGAGCACGCGATCGGCACCGCTGGTCGAACGTTTCTAGAACGTAATCGTTTTTCGGAAGGCGATAACGTAATTACCGTTGGCAACTGTGTAAACCACCCCTGAGCGACGAGACCTACTGGAATATTCGAGTAGTTTCTAGAATAATGCGGGCTATATAAAGGCGGGGCAGCACTGTGCGAGTTCAGTTGAGTTGAGTTGAATTCAGTATAGTGTTCATATGCTCAGTGACTCGAGAGATTTAGTCAGTGGAGTTTTGAATGGTCATATAAATATCGTGTCTGATGTTATTGTTTAAATATTTAAATAATCTTAGTCTTAAATTAGCATTTATATTTTTTTAATCATAATGATCGTTATTCTATAATAGTTTTGTTAATCATTTATCGTTTAATAAACATTTAATTTTAATTAATAATAATTATTTGATTTTTACACCACTCAAATAAATAAACGTTACAGTACTTTCATATTATGTTATCGTCTTTCACTGTTCAACGCCACATCTTGATTTGTTATTATTACAACAAAAATATTAACTCTTTTGGGAAAACTATAAAATTCTAAGCTTTTGTCTCTGTCCCTTCTTGAGTGACATCCAAAAACATAACAATTTGTGCGAGATTTATACGCTTTTTAAATATATTTATTTAAATCACTCATGTTCACACATGTAAAAACAAACAAAGAATAGGTACACTCCCAAGAAGTTCTAATTTTCGCCGGTAGTTGTATCGCATCTTGTTAGTTCTCAATAGGAGAGCAGGAAAATGCATAAAACTAATCACATGTTAAATTCTAATAATCTCCCCTAACCGCCATCACATGGTATGCCAAACTGCTAACTTTTCATCCTTTCCAAGTTAAAAGCACTCTATATATTCGTACATATGAAAGACAAATTTAACAGAAACTTCCGGACTTAAATGTATTTACGATTAATAACGTTATTTGAATGAATATTTAATGATGATGATTGTTGTAGGGTTTCACTTATCAGCTAGTGTGGTGCAGTCAATGGGCAGCAGAGTTACGCAGAACGTAGCAGTTACGTTCGACCGACGACGTATATCCTCCTGCAACTGTACATGTTCCTCTACTGCATACTGGTGCTCACACGTAGTAGCTGTGTGCCTACACCGAATTCACCAACCGCAGCATGTTTGCTTACGTGCGCCCGTGTCGGAATCGCTGTCGCGCCTTCATCGGGAGCAACTACAGAAGTTCGCTCAGTACCTCATCAGCGAGTTACCGCAGCAGATTTTGCCAACAGCGCAACGTTTGCTAGATGAATTGCTGGGGTCGCAACCCTCGGCCATAAATACAGTATGCGGAGCTCCCGATCCCACGGCTGGTGCTTCGGCCAACGACCAGACTAGTTGGTATTTGGATGAGAAAGCACTACATGACAACATCAAGAAGATACTTATTAAATTTTGTGTTCCTGCACCAATCGTATTCAGGTATATAAAAAACTCATTCATTTTGTCCAAATAACTATAACACACATCGTAAAATATACAGGGTACGTGTCCAGCAGAGTTATTATTTTTTTTTTTTGTAAGAACTTTCATTTTGTTATCAGGGAAATTTTAATTTTTATGTTTACAAATAACTACCGTCCGTATGTGAAAAGTTCTAGTGTGCACTTCTTTAGGGCACTTTTATTTTCTTTAGAATGGCGATGCTTCTTTTTTATCAAATTTCTGTTACAAAGGTCGAAGTTTAAAAAAATTATGTGAGCATTATAGTAAGTATACTGAAGAGAGAAAATTATTTTATTATCGTGACTCGGGGGCCGAAGCATTGAATCGCTTTTATCTCTGCGACCTATAAGGTTTGTTAATAGAAAATTATATAAAAGGGATTAATGCATTATTTCTTTTAATTTTTTTTTCATTGTACAAAAATTACCGGGATAAAATTGTTTTATTGTTGATTTGAAACATTTACTTATATATGAAGAAGTGAGGAAGATAAAAATAATGGGAGTATACAGGGTGTTTGGCGTAAGTTCGGCACCACGAATATTTCGTTTATTTTGAGATACAAAAAAATGTTAATAAGCAAAGTTAAACTAGACAAAGGGGCTCATAAGATGATCATAGCAGAAATTTTGTATCACTTCCGGTTTTAGCGGAAATGGGTATAACTTTAAATCTAGCATAGAGAATCGGTATTTTTATATTTTTTTTTTCAGAATATACATAAAATTAGCTTCACAATGATACCAAATTATCATAGTTTTACTTTAACCATTTCAACATGGCGACCATTTATTCTTAAAATATGTATTAATAAAATTCCATACAAAATAAAACATAGCAAGCTATGAAAACAATTTTATTATCTTATAACAAAAGAAAAGAATTTACCTACATTTGTGATAGTGACAATTTCTTGTAATAATTAAATAATTATGGCTCAAGTGAATTACAACAATGAAGAAATGGTTGATATGATTTTAATATTCGGAGAATGTCAAAGAAATTCTGTTAGAGCACTTCAACTTTATGGAGAGAGGTATCCTCACCGACGACAACCGCGAAGACAATATTTTAATGAAGTTGTTTATAAATTGAAAACACATGGATCATTTAAACTGAAAAATCGACGTGCAAGAAGAGGAAATGAAGTAGATAATCATCGAGATGAAGAAGAAGAAAGAATATTAGCTTACATTAATTACAATCCTGAAGTGTCGGTGAGGGAATTAAGTAGAGAATGCGCGGTATCATGTTGGAGAGCATTCAAAATTTTAAAAAAACATAGTTTTAATTCTTATAAGATGCACATTAGTCAATCTCTTAGGGAATATGACTATGATCGTAGAATAAATTTTTGCAATTGGTTTTTACAAATGTGGCAGAATGATAACAGATTTCATCATAAAATTTTATTTTCTGATGAATGATATTTTTCGAACAATGGGCTTTTTAACAGAAATAATGTAAGACGTTGGGCAACCGAAAATCCCAGAATTCTGAGAACATCCAGGCATCAAGAAAGATTTGGTTTTAATGTTTGGTTGGGAATAATTGGGACCAGAATTGTTGGCCCTATTATATTTCAAGGTACTCTGACAGCAGAAAGGTATTTACTATTTTTATAAAATGAAGTGGAAGATCTGCTGGACGACTTACCTATTGTCAATACTATTGGCATGTGGTTCCAACAAGATGGAGCGCCAGCTCATAATGCAAGAACACCTCCAACTACTTTGAAAAATTTAGAAATAAAAGTTAGAACGACTGTTAGAGAAATTAATGAGAATATCCTAGAAAATGTAATGAAAGAGTTTTTATTACGTATAAGAAAATAACGGCGGCCATATTGAGCATTTGTAGTTTTTCACATTTACTGTTTCTGTTTTGGTATCGTGAACATGCTAAAAAATAAAAAAAAAGTTCCTCACGCCTAATTTTTTTTTTAATTTCTTCTTTTCTTTTGTTATAAGATAATAAAATTGTTTTCATAACTTGCTATGTTTGTATGGAATTTTATTAATACATATTTTGAGAATAGATGGTTGCCATTTTGAAATAGTGAAAGTAAAACTATGATAATTTGGTATCATTGTGAAGCAAATTTTATGTACATTTTGAAAAAAATATAAAAATACCGATTCCCTATGCTAGTTTTAAAGTTGTACCCATTTCCGCTAAAACCGGAAGTGATATAAAATTTCTGCTATGATCATCTTATGAGCCCTTTTGTCTAGTTTAACTTTGCTTATTAACATTTTTTTGTATCTCAAAATAAACGATATATTCGTGGTGCCGGAGTTACGCCAAACACCCTGTACAATTGTTATGAATTTTAGATTATTAATTTCAAAGAGATTTTGTAAAAGTTAAATTTAATGGGGAATGCATATAAATTCTTAAATGCTCACGTATCGCAATTTCCTGTCATATGTCATATACGTACATGGCACGGTACAGAGTGAACACGAGAAACCGTGGCATATGCGTTTAACATGGGAAAATAGGTTTTCTCATATCTGTCCCATACAACATTATGTAGTGCTTTATACATAGAGATTTAGGGCCGATATTATAAACGTCCTGTTAAATTTAGTTCCATAGTATAAATGAACAAATGCAATGCAATTTTTTGACAGGAATGATTTAATTTAAATGTAAGAACATGAAAATATGTTCACTACATTAAATTTGAAACGAAATTTAACTGGACGTTTATAATACCGGCCTATAGAGAATTGAATTCTGAAATTTTAGGTGTCAAAATTCTTAAATATACACCTTTGGTGTCCGAATTAACTTTATAAAGATGTGGTAAAATAGTTATTTAACTATTAAGTGTGTTAATGAAAGCGATTAGTACGCGTTACATGCTGATATCATTAATCGCAAATTAACACACGTATTAGTTACAATATTTTTTCGTTGATCGTATTTTACTAAATTGGAAATTCTAATGTCATTCAATGACAATTTCTTTTAGGTTAGTAACGTTGGACACAAATTTTGTCAATTGTTCAGCAATGGTAGGTGGTATCTATGGTTACCCACTAAAATCGTTTATTAATAAAAAAAATCATGCATTAATAGGGGTAATTAATGGATGATATCCTATTAATAAACTGTCAACGGAAAATAGTTTTTCTACTCCTGCTCTCAAAATACAATTTTCTGATTTGTTTTTCATGCTGAAAGTAACTCTTTGCAGCACGCTTCGGTGTCCTAGCAACGAATTTTATTTATGAATGTGGTATAGAATGTTTGTTGTTGTCATAGATACGCATCACAAATACAAAAACTAACAATAAATTTCAAATTATTTAAAAAGTAAAAATAATTCTTTATACCTTATTTTTTTTTATCTTGCAGGAGTAGAAAAAGTGATGCCTTTCCTCGCTTAGTGATAAATAATTAAATTAAATCAATCGTTATTAAAACTATATCAGATGTCATTTGTTAAACTCAAACAAGACAACTGTTTAACAGTTTTCAATTTACACTTTTGTTTTAAAATTAATAGGGCAGGAATTACAGCCATATGGAAAATTTACTATTGTATTTCCTATGGTCCGGTATATCTGTGGTCATGAGGAATAAATAGTTAAGTCCGAAAATGTAACTTTTCAGGACAACCTTTTTTAATTTTGTATTAATTTTGTAAATCCTATAAATCAAATATAGTTGGATCCACTAAAGATGACTATACAAGGTCAATTATTCGAAGAAAGAATACATAGGAATTTGTAGAAAAGTAGCTTAGCAACATTTCATGTTTGAAAGAGAAAGATTATGTGACGTATGTCTATATAATTTATGTTGTGTGACAGATATACGTAAATGATGACGACATTACTTTGTAACACACTACAAATAATAATAACGTATGTCGTAGAGTTACTGGTAGTTAATTATCTACTGTGCTGCCCTATGAGATGACGTTTAAATCAAATTATTATTTGATTCACGAAAGATGACTATTCAAGGTCATTTATATACCGTCTGATATAATATTACTTACAAATAACTTCACTACATTTCATACCCATAGGCGTGCAACATGAAATATTTATGAAACTGAAAAAAATCATTGTAATTTATTTGAAAATGTTCTTTTTAAATAATTACTTTCACAAAGTTTTATCTTCTACCCCTATATGGTTTTGTATGAAACAAAAATATAGACATGACGTAAAACATGAATTAATAATTTGATTTAAACGTCAACGTCATTGGATAAATAGTCAGCCAGAGGGTCAAGTCTATGTTTTTGTGTTTTGCAAAAACATAGGTAACATATATCTTTGAGAAAGGCATTATTTAAAAAGAACCATAGTTTTTAAATAAATTACACTTATTTTTTTTTCAGTTAAAATGTATCCATAAATATTTCATGTTGCACACCTATACGAAATGCAGTGCAGTTATCGACAAGTATTATTATATCAGAAGGCTTATAAATGACTTTGAATAGACATCTTTCGTGAACAAAACAATACCTAACTTCCAACTCATAAAAGAAAGTTAAATTAGGAAAAACCGTTCTACAATGTTCACTAAATCAAATACAAATATAATTTTACGAGTTATCTAAAAAAGCATATCCTATCAAGTAGAAATCGGAGAGTTCCTATGGCGTTTCAGTTATCTACTTTTTCATGTTGCGAAGAAGCCATGAAAGAAAATATTAACACACTGAAATCATTTTGACCATATTTCGGCTTACTTACTTATTCCGCAGGACGTTATATACAGGGTGTCACCGAAATCGCCGTCTTCGATATCTCCCTTGTCGTTAGAAATACAGCATAAGTTTATTAACAGAATTTATTCGTCTACTCAAGGAGCATAACGTAAAATTATTTTCACATATACAGAGTGTTGCATTACGGCTCGGCGAGAATAGTTTCTGTTTTTTTAAATGGAACACCCTATATATTTTTATATATTTTGAATTGTATTTTATTCACCTATACGAACATATGAATTTTGTTTTAGTTTTCCACGGCGTTGCCAAGTTATTCCGTTTTTTCTCTAAAAAAGACCAAATACACGCATTGCTTCATAAAGGCTTACTGAAGTTATTTTAATAGTAAGAATTAAGAATTTTCTTTTCAGTATAACTGTAATTATACTCTATGTTCTGACATATTTTTTTTTAAATGTAATTATACAGGCTGTTTAATAAAGCGAATCAAAAGTGCTCAATTTCAAATGACTATAACTCGTCATTTTCAAATGGAACACCCTATATTTTATTATTCAGTTGTGTGTATTTTTGTATTATCTTCATATGTTATTAAGGGTATCCCATGCCTAAAACCAATAATTTCGGAGATTTTCACCATTTTTCTCTAAATTTATATATTTAACTAAAAATTAAATCTAGTATACCATGGACATTGTTTTTTGAATAAAGAACAATTGCAGTAATGATAGTATTTTCATTAGCCAGGTTATTATTAATAACAGAGGGATTAAGTAAATTAATTTATTAATATGAGTCTCTCACAAGAAGAACATACGAATATGGTGTACGCACTTGGAGAAGCGGAAAGAAACCCTCTTTTGTCGTACTGAACATGACCAGTTCTTTCAAGCCTTTCCCTTAGTTTTTCAAAAGAACACGGATTTGGATGTCGTCTTCCCGGAAACCGTTGTGCATACATTCTTGATGCCAAAAGAGGGTTTGTTTCCGCTGCTTCAAGTGCGTATACCATATTCGTAAGTCCTTCTTGCGCACTCTCCACGCCAGCATTGAGTGTCCGTGAGGTGACGCCTGGCCTGACCAGCATACACCATATTCGTAAGTTCTTCTTGCGAGAGACTCATATTCATAAACTAATTTACTTAATCCCTCTGTTATTAATAATAACCTGGCTAATGAAAATACTATCATTACTGCAATTGTTTCTTATTCAAAAAACAATATCCATGGTATACTAGATTTAATTTTTAGTTAAATATATAAATTTAGAGAAAAATGGTGAAAATCTCCGAAATTATTGGTTTTAGGCACAGAATACCCTTAATAACATTTGAAGATAATATAAAAATACACACAACTGAATAATAAAATATAGGGTGTTCCATTTGAAAATGACGAGTTATAGTCATTTGAAATTGAGCACTTTTGATTCGCTTTATTGAACAGCCTGTATAATTACATTTAAAAAAAAAATATGTCAGAACATAGAGTATAATTACAGTTATACTGAAAAGAAAATTCTTAATTCTTACTATTAAAATAACTTCAGTAAGCCTTTATGAAGCAATGCGTGTATTTGTTCTTTTTTAGAGAAAAAACGGAATAACTTGGCAACGCCGTGGAAAACTAAAACAAAATTCATATGTTCGTATAGGTGAATAAAATACAATTCAAAATATATAAAAATATATAGGGTGTTCCATTTAAAAAAAGAGAAACTATTCTCGCCGAGCCGTAATGCAACACTCTGTATATGTGAAAATAATTTTACGTTATGCTCCTTGAGTAGACGAATAAATTCTGTTAATAAACTTATGCTGTATTTCTAACGACAAGGGAGATATCGAAGACGGCGATTTCGGTGACTCACCCTGTATACAAAAATACTGAAATATGTTATGTGTAGGGAATACAATGTTATTTTTTTATAATTTGGCGACTCTTGCTTCCCTTATTAAATTAAACCAAAAACGGAAATGCAAAAAATATTTAGAATTAAACACTGCACACTGCTTACAAGTAGGGCTAATAAGTTCCTCAATTGTTTTATATGCATGAATAAGAAAGAACTAAGCGTTATTTTTATAATCTCCGGTTAGAATTTTAAGTGTAAGAAGTATTGAATCGGATTATTGACAGTAATGATCAATTTGACATTTCATTTCGTTTCAATTTTGTTTAACTGACGGTTAAAAATTTAACCAGAGATTGTAAAACTGGCCCTAAGTGAAAAATGGTTTGTGTGAAGAAAATTGTAGATTGAAAGTGCCATAGAAAACAATGAAATAATAGTTATTTGTTAATTAATACAAAAAATGCATTATTTTGGGACGAGACTTCGGCAATCTTACGAGTTCCAAACAAGAATTTTTTTCTATGAATAAATATAATGGGTAGTAGCATGGACAAGTGATTAAGCGTGATTAACGAGGAGTTGACTAGCGGTGTAACTTTATCAATCGATTATGGATTATTTTAGAGAAAAAGTCAATTAACTGTTATAGAAAAATTAATTGTACGCAACTTTTATTTGGAGTATTTTTCTCTAAACTAATCCATAAACGATTGACTGCGATAAAACACTGCTAGTCATCTCCATGCTAATCACACTTAATAACTTGTGCATGCTAAAACTGCGTTCAGAGCTATCCACTTATCAATTACAATTAGTACTTACAATTAATACACGCACTTTGACTTATGGGAAACAACGCTTGCGTACACAGTGACAAAATTAAAACGTTAATTGTAAGTATTAAGTGGAAAGTATACAAACTCCTAACTTTTCACTTACAATTAGTGCGAGAATGCGACAGACATATCATTTTGTCTCTTTCTGACAGAAACGTCAAACAACAACGACAGCTCGTATAACCTATTTTCAATAGCTGTACATATAATTACAATGCATAATGTAATAAATAAAATTGTACAAAGGCGAAGAATTGCAGTAACAGCAGCATTTTTCATTGGAGTGTTTTTAAAATTCATGTTTTTTTATCCCATAAAATACTTTGTTGTTGAACTAATGAAATAAAGTGTTCACCGTGTTTATTAAAATCTACCATTTTCCCAGAAAATCTTAAAACCAAGTTAAACAGTTCAAGATTAACCACATGTATCTACTTGCCACAGCAGACCGACCGACAGAATGTCTCATTGTTTATTGTTTCTTAACCCTATTTTTATCACAATCGAAAATATTATGATCCGAAATATTTTTATCCGTCAATTATAGTATTCAAACAACAAATACTATTCTATTTACAACTGTTTAATAAAAATCAATTAATTTTATTTATTTATTTAGATCACTTCATCGATTTTTCAACAGATGTCACTTTCACTAAGTGCTAATTCTAAACGCTATTTCAGATTTTAAACCGATAGTTTTAAGACGCTCCGACCGATTACTAATTGTAATTACTAATTGTAATTTATAATTCAGTAGCTCTGAACGCAGCTTACCACCTAATATTTTTTCACCAACCGCTTAATTCAATGGGAACTGAAATTGACGTCACATAATACATAAAAAACAATAAATTCTCACACACATTTGATTTTTTTCTTTCAATATATTCATATTACAAACGTCCTCCATTTTATTTTTTAATAATACATATTACTTGTTTACTACTATTGTAAAACAAATTATGTGTACTTTTCAAAAATATTATAAAATCTACCTATACTTCATATCACGTAAGAAAATAGTAGATGGCGCTTTAGAGCCGACCGTTTTTACATGTAGTTTAGCTATTTACATCATTAAGCCGGTAGCTAAGCGTTTACGGACGAGCTAGTACATCACGGGTCGAGCCCAGATAGGCGAGACACGCGAATTAGCGAGACTGTAAATACAGCTACCGTGCTTGTGTCGTATAAAATTTTTCTGTATACTCAACAACTATTTTGAAAGTAAATTATTTAAAAATTATTATTAATAAAAAGCGTCGTGTTTGTTTTGAACAAGTTTGCTGTGATGCGTTGTTAAGGTAAAATTTGTTAAATGCATTTTTTTTTATCTAATTTACACTTTACAAATTATGTAATAGTCAATTAAGAAATACCTACCAAACGTCGTCAAGATCGTTGCTGTGTACTACCGGCCTAGACCGTAAAAACGTATCTGCCGGACTCGTTGCTAAGAAGATAGATAGTTGTTTACAGTTGAGTATACAGAAAAATAAATAATTTAAATTCGTGAAACCAAACTTTGTCAATAAATATTTTTATCTGTAAAAATGTACATGACCTGAATACTAAAAATTATAACAAAACATAGTTAAACATCACTTAATTCTCTAGATTTTATTTGATAATTGACAACTGATATGTGATTATTTTTTTTCGTTTTTGTGAACTAGGTTTGCATTCTGACCAATCAAAAGGCAGAATTTATATCCTTATCTAAACTAAGGCTATTTACTTACGTGAAATGGAGTATAGTATGTTCCATTTAAAATTTCAAAGTTGGTATCACACACTCCGGAACCGAAAGTAACAGAACCCTTCTTGATATATCTTATTGCCCATATTGTCTATATATAGTGAAAATGATTTGGCAGAAGACTCACGTCGTCACGTCATTAACCTGAAAATAACCTTATAAAATGAAATATAACTTGTAGAAATGTTTGGGTGTTATTTATTTTTAAAGAAGAAGAAAAAAGTACTAGTATTAAGTAATGTATATATTAATGATATTTACAATTATTTCTAAGTCTATCGTTATTCCGTAAAATGAATAAGGATTGACTTAGATATAATTGCAAATTCATTAATATACGTTTCTTTAATACTAGTACATGTTTTCTTCTTTTTTCAAAAGTAAATAACAACTAATAATTTCTACAAGTTATATTTCTTTTTATAAGGTTTTTTTCAGGTTGATGACGTGGGTCTTCTACATAATCATTTTTCCAATAGTATATTTGCTTATTTGAAGATAAACGCTATCTCGCTTAATAACGGAGCTAGTTACTGGTTCATTCTCGCATGATCATTCTGTATACATGTCTGCACCCTAATGTTCCGGACGCTTTCTGTGTGCCTTTCAGCAGATGCATGGCTCGAGCGACCTTAAATTGCTTTTCATCAGCTGATTTGTATACGTGTGTCACTTTGATAAAAATAATGTCACTGTGACAAGACCAATTTTTTGACTTATTTTGATTTGAACTGCTAAAATATTATTTTACAATTTTCAGGCAGTAAAACACATGACATTAAAAGTAACTTTTTAAAAGTTCAAAATTAAAATAAGTCAATGGTCAAAATATTGGTCTTGTCAAAGTGACATTGTTCTTGTCAAAGTAACGTACACATCAGCTGATTCCAAGCACTTCAAGGTTGCTTGAGTCACGTGTCTGCTCGCGCCCTATATTTCAATAAGCATAGTCAGCACACGTAAGTTGAGACTAACCTTGTTTGCGCAGAACCTAAAATTCGCACTTGGACGGGTCGAAATGTAATAGGCGATGGGAAATAAGATCGCAGCGCCAAAGTGGAACTAATTTTAACGGGATAATTTGACATTTACTAATTGTATTTATGCATTAAGTGTATAATATTAAGAGATATTACATATGTAAACGTAAATATTATAAACATAATAGATATCATTTGTTTTTATACAATCAAGAAAATGTCACGTGTATAATTTATCCCATCAACTATAGTTTCACAAAATACCACCAGATGTCATATTGCTTATTTCCCATCGCCTATAGCCATATGTTTACAATAATTGTTACCTATTTACTAGCAATTATTATATGCTATTATTACAACAAGAAAAACACTCTTATCAACATTAAAAATTGGTGTAGAGGGGAAAGGGTTTCATTTACAAGCCAAATAAATTGTAGTGAATGTTTTCAGATTGGCTAGTAGGCGCGGTGTCAGTATCAACTTATCGCGCGGCGCATGGAGGTAGGAATAAATATGGAGAGAGCATAAACTTGAACTAGGACAAAGGGAATGCAACCCTGTGGGAACGGACGCAGGTACTGCTGCAGTCACATTGTGGTGGGAATTCACGCGGCAAATATAAAATTAAATATTTGAAATTAATATTTCTTGTTTCTAGTAATATCGATAAATATAAATATTTTTCAGCAAATATGTACTTAGAAGAAATTACAATATAGAAAAATTATTATAAATAATTAAAATTCCACTGACCTGTGACCGATACAGTTATCTTTTACAATATTTATTTAAATCGATAGATCTAGGCTAGATATTTATAAGAAATTACAATTGTTCAATACACTCATTTGATTTTTTAATTGTTTATTGTTAAATAATATAAAAATACATAAAAAAAACCTTCCTCCTGACTTATTGGAGCACCCCACAACACAAGTCACCATGTTTATTTATTTATGATTATTCAACAGGACATTAGTCCCAATTTGCAGAATAATATACAAAGTACATATACAAAGAGAAAAAAAAAGTGAGAGAATATTAACAATAATTACTCCTACATAATATTAGCTACGAACTATTTCGGAAACAACTACTTAAAATATCTTTAAATTTATGTTACAAACAATCTGCAAATAATTACTTTGTTTAAAGCATTTAATATTATTGCAAGAAAACTTACATATTGCAATGCAAGAGTCAACTAGTACATTATTATAAGTCCAAATAATGTTTGTTCTGTTAAACTGCTATAAACACAAAATACACGTTGAGTTAAGGTATTAAAATAAAACAATATTTTATAACTCATATGAATAAAAAATCTTAATTTTTACCAAATGTTACGAAGTACTTAAAGAAATGTCAATATAAAACACGATATACTGTGATGACGCCAGTCCCTGTTCGGGTGCCAATTTTGTGACGGTATTTTACTCGGGCGCCAATTTTGTGACGGTATTTCGCTCGGACGTGAAATTGTAGCGTGTGGTACGACGTCCTTCTGTTGTCTCGGTGCTGTAGAACGGTTTGCTCGGGCGCCAATCGGTCGGTCGGAAACACAGCACTAGAAGAGATGGTCCAACGCTAAAAGGATTTGTATAGCTCAATGAAGATAGGGTTCGGTTTTATTTTTCCACAAAAAGAAATAATAATTTTGAACATTTTTATTAAAATATGAGAATGAAACGTATTTACAGATGGTGATAACAAATCATCGAAAAATAGAAATACAGAAATGAATTACATCCTACCATGGAACAGGCAATATTTGCAAGCTGGTTCAACTTTGATAAATGGTCGACAATAAACGGGCCACGATTGTAAAAAGAATAATAAGAAGAGACAACGCGGTCCGACCGGGCGACAATGGCATACACCAAGGTCGCGGGGCACGGTACGGACGGGCAACAATGGCACACACTAAAGTTGCGGGAACACGAACGGGTAACGATGGCACACACCAAAGTTACGGGAACACGGTACGGACGGTCAACAATGGCACACACCAAAGTTGATAACGGAACGGAAACGGTCAACAATCGCGATTTCGGCACGGAACGGGATCGTGTTGGCACACACCAACACTTATCGACAATCGCGATTACGGTACACAGTGGCTGACCCCACTGTACGGAAACAACCGGTTACGGATACCGGTACGGAACACCTTCTGCACTCTCAGAGGCAGCCAAGGTCAATCAACTTGCTCGCCCGGCACTCACCAGATTCGCAGTAGACGGCACACACCGTCTAGGCTCGAGGTGAAGCTAACGCTTCCTTGAGAGAGCACACACTCTCTCTCGGCAGAGAGCACACACTCTCTGCATAAACTGTCGTTTGGGCCCGTATTTATACCCCGAAAAACCGTTAAAAACTTCAAAATAAGTTTAAACATGATTTTAACCATCTTGCAAATACTTGTCATGTTCGAAACATGCTATAAAAAAAAATAAAAAATCATACTTCATGAGGAATCGAACCAGCGATCCTCAGCGCGCTGGTCAAGCGCTCTAGCCGCTCGACCATGCCGCACCTGACATGTACAGACATCAGTCATAAATATTAACAGTGAAAAAAATATATTTATTAATACAACAAAAAAGAAGAGGTATCCAATTTAATGGACCAACTGGAAACGTCACCGGTTGGACTCAACTGAAGTAATAAAATATATATTTTTTTTCGTTTTATATATACATATACTTTGTACAGATTTTTAGTTTTGAAATACAGTTTTTTATAAATATAACAAAAAAATATTTATTTACAACAATAGAAACATAATTCAAAATATTCAATATATGGTTTGTGTATTTTATCTATTTACAGAACAAATAAAAAAATAAAAAATATTTTGATAGTGAGATTTGAATCACTGAACCCCACACTCAGAAGCTAACGCGCTAGCCATTAGGCTATGGCGCACACATTACACCACGCTCAGTGACCATCGTCACAATACATATATTAAAAAGTCACAAACGTTAAACACTTATCCAAAACACGTACACGTTTAAAAATAAACAAAGCTCTATGACAGATGACAACAACAACCTTGTAACTTCAAACTGACAACGGTCACAATGTAGAGGGGGAAGCGGCTTCTCTAGCGATTGCAAATACTCCCTCCATATTTATTCCTACCTCCATGGCGCGGCCGCGGCGGTTATTGGGCTTCCAAATTATCAAAAGATAGCGTTGACAACAAATGTTAAAATCGAGACAAAAGATACACTCACAGATTAGATGACTAATGGCCATTATAACGATTTAGACCATGTTGCACGTAATGCTATCTGGTAGTTGGAAGAAAAACTAATTGTAAAGTATGCAGTTTGCTTTGTATATAGGCATAGGCAATTTTAAGGAGGACCAGCAATACATCAGAATACACAGCAAATATTTTAATGTACAAAAACATTTAAATAAAATATAACAGCAGAAGCAATGAATGTTGCTGAAGCTGTAAATCTGTGTTTAGTGCCGTATTGAACACATTTTTTTTATCGATTTTAGAATTAATTTTAATAGAGAGATTATTTTAATACCTTTTTTTAAAAATTATCGCCGTCAAGCAGAGCTGGGAACTACTTAAAGTAAAAGTACTGGAAGTATTACTTTAAATACATCCAGTATTTACAATACTTTACTTAAAATACTTTTGATAATTAGTACTTAGTGCTGTACTTAAAATACTTTTTTTTCATAAAAAGTACTTCAAATACTTTTTGGTACTTACAGTATCCAAAAGTATTTAAAGTAAGTTAAGTACTTTAAATACTCACGCATGCACAAGAACATATTGCTGTGTGTTTCGTGCACTACTGTCAACGTAGGTTTGAGCAAGTATTGATAGTTATTAAAGTTTTCGCTATCTACAGTTTTAATCTAATAGTTGAAGACGTAAATAAAGATAAATCAAGAAGTAATTTTATGTACGTGCTCATCAATATTATAGAACTAAATAAGTAAACAATTTTTCTACTCCAAGGCGTGAAGTAGTAGCTACAGACATTAATCACAGTACGTGAAGTGTGACTTTTAATAGAGATGCGTAAAATGCAATGCATTTCTTATGGAGTTTATTTTAAAACATTTTATATACTTTTTTTAATAGGTATGTATTATTAACTGTCTTATTGAATGAGTGATATACAAACATGATAATTTATGTATGGAATTTGTACATAATACACAGGATTGACGGAAGGTATTGTGCTGGCCACATCAGATTTAACAACTAAGGACTCTAGGTGTTTACGATCAATTGTAAACAAAGTTGCAGCCGTCGTCGAAGAGACTCACGCACTTGATCGTAAACACCTAGAGTCCTTAGTTGTTAAATCTGATGTGGCCAGCACAATACCTTCCGTCAATCCTGTGTATTATGTACAAATTCCATAAATTTTCTAAAAACCAATGAGTATTGGACCTAAGTGTATTAGAATTTTTTTATTGTTTTCATCTCTACTATCACCTGCTAAAGTGTGTAAAGTTTTTTTATTAACACCCTGTATATATATATATATATATATATATATATATATATATATATATATATATATATATATATATATATTTAATATTAATTTCATTATTATAGAGTTTAAAAATATAAATACCAATTAATCTAAATAATTTTAAATCAAAGTTGGTTGAATTTTCACTCTCCTCATCAACAGAGGAAGAATATGAAGAATTTATCAATTTACGGAATACAAAACACTCGCATCCATCTTTAAATTAAGCAGATTTTCATCACAACTGTTTCTGTATTCTACCTCATCGTTTCCATCGAACACTCATTAATGATGTTATTTTAAAATGTGTTGAAATTCAGCACTAATTTTTTTTGATAAATTAAGAAACTCGCCTCATAAAACAGATATAGTGAAAATGATCAGGCAGAAGACGCACGTCATCAAACTGAAAAAACCTTATAAAATGAAATATAACTTGTAGAAATTATATATTTATTTTTGAAAAAAGAATTATTTGTAAGTCAATCCTTATTCCTTTCACGGAATATAATAGCTATATATTTGTGTATTAAGAGCGCAAAATAGGACATTGTCGATTGAGAGATTCTCTCGAAATCGACAATGTCCATTTGCGCTTGAAACACACACAATATTTTTCTACAGTAGCCACAGTGGGGTCCTCCACCATAACAAAAAATTACAAAATGTACACTTTGTACTTACAGTACTACTCAATTACTAAGGATTAATATAAAGAAAAAACGTTTTTTAGATTTAATTTTAATTTATCGTTATTTCCTATTCTTCTTGACCTATTGCTTCAATCTAATCTAAACATTTTATACTTTCGTTTTTGTAAATGAAAGCCCTATTTTATTTTCGCAATAGTGCGGCATTTTTTTTGGTTATGTAATATACCGACAGAGCAGTTATGTCAGATTTATTTGTAAAGGTGGTAAATGTGTCACTACTGTGCCATTATTCCTGACTAAACGTTTCCATCAAGAATGTAGACAAGTGATATTTCTCAACACTGTATAGTTAGAAATTTGGACAGCGAGCGATTTTTTCTACTTTGTCGCGCTAGAGCGGCAAAGTGACATTTTGCGTTGACAAAAGAGAGCGCAAATTTTATTATTTTTAAAAGAGGGAGAAAAGAAAGTACTAGTATTAAGTAATGTATACAGGTTGTTTCCTTTAAAAAAACCAGCGCTTTTTTGGGCGAACTAATGACTTTAGAGAAAAATGTTATATACAAAAAAATACCAGGAAAAAGGGCTTAATTGATGAGGAATAATAAATAAAAAAATCAACCAGTGGTTCTCAAACGGTAGAATAAAATTATATTTTTTTAAATGGCAACCTATATAAATTTTTTGTCCATTAGATAGAGAGTTTTTTTCTGATTTCAACGATATAAATATGATATGGGGTTGTATAACAATTATTTCGAGAAAAATGATATTAAAAATCAGAAATAATTTTACAATACTGAAGTAGGCTATGCAATAAACAACTATTAATACGACTATTGCCTAGGTTACGATAGTATATTATTTTCTTATATCTAAAATAACTTGTTTTACTAAGAAATTCATAATAAGAAATGAACTACTTTTTGGGGATAAAGCCGTGAAAATCTTCGTATCGTAGAATTTAAATTTCTTTCACACTCTCCATACATAACAGTAAGATTAAAATAGTCTAAATTTGTTAATTCTTGTAACTGCAAAGCCATTTTTTATTAATAAGTAATTAAACAATTACGAAAACAAACACTTAATAACGTAAGTAACAAAACTATCTGTCACCTGTATCATTTGTTTGCATTTGTTTATTGCATAGCCTACTTCAATATTGTAGAATTATTTCTGATTTTTAATATCATTTTTCTCGAAATAATTGTTATACAGAATACAATGAAAAGTTGATGAATTTGTCAACACAAAAAAAAGGTTAAAAACTGGCGAATGGATTGACCGATACATCAGATTTGTCAAACTATACACAAATCGGGAAAGATAAGAGATAGAATAGAATACCTCAACTAAGGTAACAAAAACAAATCATACGTCAAATTTTTAGGTTAAAACAGGTTGAACAATCCAAAAATTATAGTCGACCAAGAACAACTTTACAATTAACGGAACAAGAAAATGCATAAAGATGATTAAAAGTGATGCAGGCCTAAATGAAATAATCACAATAATTTTGCTGGATACCAAATATTTGCCATTTTTTTTCTATAAGGGGCTGAATTTGAAAAATAGAAAAATTACAGAATTTCTGAACTTAAAAATACTATAACATATAAAAAAATCAAAAAATCGTGGAATCCCCTATTGTAGTTTATTTTCGTTCCATACGACTATGTTGGGTTAAATAATTTTATATTCCGTAAAAGGAATAAGAATTAACTTAGAAATAATTGTAAATTCATTAATATATACGTTTCTTTAATACTCATATATGTTTTCTTCTTGTTTAAAAAAATAAATAACTAATAATTTCTACAAGTTATATTTCTTTTTATGTTTTGTTTTTACCTTCCGTCACCTTTAGGTAAGGAAGGTATTGTCTTTGGTCAAAAAATTCAATGATGAGTTTTTACTGAATAAGCACGTTTTAGGGTCCATATAATACGATTTGACCATTTTTACGATGATGTCTGTATGTATGTGTGTCTGTGTGTGTGTAACAAAAGTTCCGGATTCCATAACTTCAATACCACGATTCCAAAAATTATAATTTTTTCGTATTCCTCAAGTTTACATCCAGAAGAACAACTGATTAGATTTTGGTTATAATTGGTTAACCGGAAGTAGTCTCATTTGAAGATTTAACAGTTAAATTTGATTTATTAACATTTAACGTTATTATAACTTAAAGAATATATTATTCTCTATACGATTTGATTACAATTTATACTTCATATTCAATAGATACAGAGTTAAAGAATTTTAAAGAAATTAAATTTTATAATTCAGCAAGCTATGCTAAACTTAGGAACTAGTAATATATTCATATAATTCAAATTGACAGATCTCAGTATCAATAAAAAGTAAATTAATGTGGCAGAGATGAGGATGTTGAAGTAGATGTTGGGGAAGACACGGAAAGATACGGTAAGAAAATAACTCTAGTGTTACAAGTTTTTAGAAAGATACAAGAAAGACGATTACATTGGTTTGAACATGTCATGAGGAGAAATGAAGAATTATATTGGAACAAGAATGAATATTTTAGTAATAGGACGTTAAAGAAACAGAGGAAGACCAAAGATAAGATGGAAGGACTGTATTGTGGAAGATTTGAGAGAAAAGGTACTGAATGAGAACGACATGCAAAAAAATAGCGGCCCCTAACGAATGTGAAAAGCTAAAGAAGAAGAAGATGCCAGTGTCAAGTGCAATTTGAATAGTTTGTTTATGAAATAATTTTACTGGAAATTTAGAATCTTTTTTAAGAAAAATTATGGAATTTATACATTATACACGAGAATGACGGAAGGTATTGTGCTGGCCACAACAGATTTTTTTAGGTTGATAACGTGAGTCTTCTATCTAATAATTTTCACCATATAACACTGTACAAACCTTATTTTCATCTGCATAAATGTACCTTACATTTGGTTAAGACTTCTGCTGCCAGTGGCGTTTTGTACTTTTGTAAACCCATTATTCCACCTTATCAATTCAGTAGATTGCGCTCACATCAGCGTCAGTTTTAAACAAACGAAATTAAAAACGGCGGTATTCAACTGCTGTCATTTGACATTTAATTAAAATATTGAAAAGGTATCACAATGCCATCGAAACTTTGTATATTCTAGTCAGTAGGTATGAAATATAAAGTATTATCTATCTGCTTTCCAAATAGATATTTGACATTGAATATAAAAATGACACGAGATATCACATGTCAGTCTGAAATTACATTGCGTAAACTTGGCTCCAATTTCAGCCAATCAAAGTTCAGCATGTTGTTCAACACTATGCTCTATTCTCTACAATACTGAATTGGTATAATTCAATTCACGGAAGATAACTATTCAAAGTCACTTGTTCGAAGAAAGAATACACAGGCCTTTATATAGCAGTAGCTTAGCAACATTTCATGTTAGAAAGATGAAGATTATTTGACGTATGTTTACGTAATTTATGTTGTGTAACAGATGGCCTAGAATTCAAATTTCGGACTGCACACATATCTTGTAGAATAACATATCTAATTATCTGCTACACTGCCCTTTGGCTGCTAATGTTTACCCAGTGACGTTGACGTTTAAATGTAATTATTCCATGGTGTATGTCAAGTCATAGCCCTGCTCCAGAGTTTACATAACGTAACATAACATATGAGCCTAACATAAAGATAATATGGATGTATGTAAACCGGTATAGTATTTCATAGTTTTCGTAAGAAACATAACATTTCAGGGGGGTGTATCACCATTCAGAATCGTGGTATATGTTTTCAATCTAATAGCGTTTGGAAATACTTCCTGACGTTTTCATAGATGTCGTTAGTAGTACAGATTTTATAGGGATTCTCAAACTTTAATGTCAAAATACTATAAAAAGGTGACATTATGTTTGAGAACTGCTGTAAATTTCCCACAATGGAGACTTATACAATTCAAATATTTTGGTCGCCATCTAGTGTGTAAAAAAGTATTTAATAATTAGTTATGTAGTGAGCAAGATTTAGCTCTAAGTTTGACGTTTATCACGTGACCATATTTGGTCTCACGTGATCACAACAACCATTGTTTGCAAAGAAACATAAATATGTCTGAGACTGAACACGGAAGTTGAAATAATATGATTAATATAAATTGAATATGAATTAGTAATGTATTTACAGGAACCTGTGATAAAAAAGGATGTCTAATTATGTACAAAATAACAATAAAATGACGCAAACCTATGTTTGTAAAGTGGACAAACATAATCAAATTTATTTTGGAAAATAAATACAGCAACTCAAGCAACTTTAATAAAGCTGTCTATTAATAAAGAGACACAAGTTTATATTAATAAAAACACATATAAAAATTGATAATAAGCAGAACAACTCCACACAAACAGAAATAAAGATTAATAAGGAAAGTAGTACCCAAACAGACAACAATAATTATTATGTAAGAAAGTTATTTGGTGCTGTAGAGACATCGAGAAATGAAACTAAATTTGTCAATAATTGGAAACTAAATTATAATTTATTAAGCAGTGATGCTGTAAAATTTATATATTTCACCGGCTTATCAGTAGAACATTTTAATGTTCTATATGATTTGTTAAATCCCACAGTTATAACGAAAGTTGAAATACAGATATTTCCAAAAAACGCAAAAGAAAACTAAATTTAATAATTTAACATCCAGAGACAAATTATGTATGACTTTAATAAGATTAAAACGTGGATATACACTAAAAGAGATTTCATTATTTTTTTCCGTCTCCTCAACAGTGGAATTTGTAGTGTTTACATGGATTCAGTTAATGTTTTTTCAAATTGAAACGATGAAATCGAATTTGTTTTTCCTCCGTGAGAATCAGAAAGATTCGATTCCGCAATGTTTCATTAATAACAATCACTACACATAATAACTTAACCAAACTTTGCTGACTAAATAACAAATTATGGGATCAACTGGGCGGTGCTGAAGAAGGAAAGCATTTGATCGACTCGGCCATGGTATATCACCTCGCTCTTTCTAAAAATTTCTTGTCCCTTTCTAAATTGTGTGGAGGGAGGTCCGCTGCCGATCCGCCGTCGACGACGTCAAAATCATAAGTCCCCATTCTCTATTGCATCGTTCAAAATTCTTTGACATTTAAAACTGTTATTTGTGAATTTGTATTTTTATTGCAATATTGGCAACGAAAATGACCAATAGAGGCAGCACCGATTTTACAAAATGGCCGGCGCAACGAGTAATTATCAGAACTTATACAGTGTGGGACAGTGAAATAAATATGTAGAGTTCATATATTTTTAAGTGTAAATTGATATTATACGAGGGTAATAAAAAATTAACAACAAATTAATATTTCTGAAACAGATCATATGAAATATTTGTAACTTCTGGGTTCTGAAGAGACAGAGTGTGTGTAAGTGAACCAGGAGAATGTGCATCATGGCGCTGCTCCTAGATGTTTGCACCGTAGAAGAACAGCAAGATATCATATTCTCTGATTCATCAAAGAATGTTAGAATAGCATGGTGTCAGTTTTAATAAAAAAAATCTGTTGTGGCCAGCACAATACCTTCCGTCAATCCTGTGTATAATGTTTAAATTCCATACATAATTTTTCTTGCAAAAGATTCTAAATTTCCAGTAAAATTATTTCATAAACTATTCAAATTGCACTTGACACTGACATTTTCTTCCTCTTTAGCTTTTCCCATTCGTTAGGGATTCCTATTTTTACGTGTTGTTCTCATTCAGTTCTTTTTCTCTCAAGTCTTCCGCAATACAGTCCTTCCATCTTATCTTTGGTCTTCCTCTGTTTCTTCAACCTCCTATTACTAAACTACTTATTCTTGTTCAAATATAATTAGAAACTTGTAACACTAGAGTTATTTTCTTACCGTATCTATCCGTGTCTTCCCCAACATCTACTTCAACATTCTCATCTCTGCCACATTAATTTACTTTTTATTGATACTGAGATCTGTCAATTTGAATTATATGAATATATTAGTAGTTTCCATGTTTCAGCATAGCTGGCTGAATTATAAAATTTAAATTCTTTAACTCTGTATCTATTGAGTATGACGTATAAAATGTAATCAAATCGTATAGAGAATAATATATTCTTTAAGTTTTAATAACGTTAAATGTCAATAAATCAAATTTAACTGTTAAATCTTCAAATGAGGCTACTTCCGGTTCACCAATTATAACCAAAATCTAATCAGTTGTTCTTCTGGATGTAAACTTGAGGAATACGAAAAAAATATAATTTTTGGAATCGTGGTATTGAAGTTATGGGATCCGGAACTTTTGTCACACACACGCAGACACACACACAGACATACAGACATCATCGTAAAAATGGTAAAATCGTATTATAGGGACACTAAAACATGCTTATTCACTTAAAACTCATCATTGAATTTTTTGATCAAAGACAATACCTTCCGTACCTAAAGGTGACGGAAGGTAAAAAAAGAATATAGAAGAGGATAGATTTGTTAAAAAATGGACGAACATCGATGACGAGGTTAAAGAAGCAATGCATTTCTGGCTAACATGTAAAGTAACATCCCTTTTTTTAAACAAAATTACCTCTTGTAATAATCATTCAAATTTTTGTTTCATTGTGTGGTATGTGCTTAAATTTTATTAGTTGTCGCCAAGTAGTTTGAGATTTGTAGTTATTTATTATTTGAATTTAATAATATAAAGTATATTTGTGGTATTCTACAGTCACTGTTAAATTTAGATATCACCTCTAACTGAATTTATCTATGCATACTAAAGGCAGTGAAGTTATCTGAATAATAAATTTGATGGATTCCACTGTCACTTCTCGTTGAAACATTTTGTAAAAAATATAGATAAAAATACTCGGTATATGTTTCAAATTACTTTATTATTTCTATACGTATTTCGGCTTGTTAGGCCATCAGGAAAATACAGAATGAATTTTAAATCTATTTAGTGAGTATATATAGTTATTTAACGGTAATTTTTACAAGAAAATGTCATAAAGGGATTAAAGCGGGCTAATCAATGGTGATCTGTACAAGTCTAGTTGGTCGTTCATAAGAATTTGTTCTTCATTGATAGCTTTTTGGATTTCCAAAGATTCTAGGAAATCCATCTTTATAATATTACGGCAGATAATTTACAAATGATCTTCAATATAGTTTGGTTCACGAAAGATGACTATTCAAGGTCATTTGTTTGAAGAAAGAATACACAGCATTTTATACAGTAGTAGCTTAGCAACATTTCATGTTAGAAAGAGAAAGATTATTTGACGTATGTCTACGTAATTTATGTTGTGTAATAGATGGCTTAGAATTGAAATTTCGAACTGCACACATATAGGATTACCAGACGTTCTCTTTTCACCGCACATGTCCTCTTTTTTGGGGTAAAGGTCCGGGTGCAGTATCTTTTTAATTTTAAATGCATTTGTCCTCTTCTTTTCAAATCCAAAATATATTACAGGTATACTAAAATTTTACGTAGAGGTATATTCATAATTATATTAAAAATATGTAAAATATTTTTTGCAATTCCTGGTCACAACGCTAACATTGAAAGGGTGTTTTCACTAATGAATACCCAGTGGACAGATGAAAAAATAGAGTAACTATATCAACAGTTAAAAGTATATTGATTCATTTTAATTATATACAATTTTCATGTAAAGGTTTTTATAATTTTTTAATGATGAATAAGGCAATTCTAAAACAAATTGGGGAATCAAAAAAACTTAAAGCTATCAAAATATTTCATTCATCCGCCATTAGACGGATTGGCATTATTATATACTAAATAAAGCTTTTTTTTTTTTGTAGTTTAATTAATTGTGATATTTTTAATCAAAATATTTTGTATTTTATTTAATTAAGAAAATCTTTTTCCTAGATCTGTTTTGTAACTGCACATAATCTTTATATTTTATGACAATATGTATAGTATTTGCGCTAATAAAACTGCATAAAAGTCGAACACTCCACTTCAAAAATAAAAAATAAAAACTTTGGTCGGCGTCCTCTTTTTCAACTTTGAATTATGGTAACCCTACACACATATCAACTCTATACATTTCTTGACATATACATTTTCCTAACATACAAATATGTCCCATGAAGTTATATTGCCGTGTACATTTCTCGTCTTATACATTCGTGACTGTGTACAAATCTATACCATGAAATTGTTGTACATGAAAGAATTCAATTCAATTTCATCTCGAAGTACACTTCGAAAATAAGATGTATTTAATCCTTTTAATAAAAAAATATAAACGTAAATCTATCCTAAAACGTAATGCAAATATTACACATGTTTAAATTAAAATACTGTAACGTTTTTATTTATATGGGTGAAGTGTAAAACATAGACAATTATTATTAACTAAAAGAATACGTTTATTAAACGGTAAATAAATATTAGAAATATAATTAAAAGATTATAAAAGTAACTAACACTATAATGAACAAATATTAACACTAATTTAAAGACTAAGATTATTATAAGACAATTAAACACTAGGATTATTTATTTAAACAATTAACACAACTCTTTATGTCACTAATTTATGTTTATTTATGTTCACTTGTCGACTGTTCTTTATATCACTAACTATTCACTACACTTATTTATATCAGAGTTCTTTACTCGTTAGTTCTATAATACCGAATGTCCCCTGGCTTTGGCGGTGGGTTATATATACCTGGCTAGATTCTCTGGAACCTCCTAGAGAACATCTAGAGGTAAACAACATGACACAATAGATTAGTCTCCGCGACTAGTCCTAACAAGTTCGTTGCGCACAGAGACCGAGGCGCCTGGTAGCGCGGCGGCGGCGGCCGCGGGGGTTACGTTACACTGCCCCCTCCTTAAGACTGTTTCGTCCCGGAACAGTCCGCGGTGACGAAACCTGCATGTACTACCCTTGGTGCATTTCGAGTTCTTAAAGAAGTGACAGTCGATGGTCCGCTCGACTTCTTCTTTATGTCCGTTAGGGTTAAAGCTGCAGACGAGAATTTCAATGCCGGTGAAACGGAAGAGGATCTCTAACATGTTCCTTACAATCCTCCAATCCAAAACGTCTAGACCACAACCTAACTTCGGTACCGCTAGGTTCAAAATGTCATTCTCCAGTAAATGATCCTTCAAGTCACACAGCGAGTTCCATAGATTGCGATATGACGGCTTCTGGTACGAGCGTGGTTTTGTTACCAAGTAGTAGATATACCGCTGATGTTCAGTATTGTTATCCCTCAGTCGTAGCATCTTCCCGACGGATGGACCTTGGTTGACCAGTTCTTGTAGTCGTCCATATTTCGCCTTAAAGACTGAGGCTATGCCGCGGGACATCTTTAAGTCTTCTGATACGCAGTGGCCGAGGGAATACTCTGGAGACACGGTGAACAGATCTCGGTGTTCTTCTTTTGTCACGCAGTACCGCGCCTTGCGTCCAAAGGAGTAGTTCTCCATGAAATCTTCAAAAGTCGGCTCTTGAGCTATGATTTGACGAACTGTTGCTCCATTATGGTCTTCGTGGTTGTCTCCGGCAAAAGGGGCTAGCCGATTAAAGTGCACCACTCTCGGCTTCCCGGTAGGTCGTTTCTTAATTCTATAAACCACGTCGTTTATTCTTTTGACTACCTCATAGGGGCCCTCCCAATTCTTTTGCAGCTTTGGTGATAACCCGCGGCGCCTTTGTGGGTTGTAAAGCCACACTAAATCCCCAGGTTGATATCCACCTTTTTCGGCTTTGATGTCATACCGGTCCTTCATTCGGTCGCTGGCAGTTTGAATGTTCGTACGGACTTGTTCATGAATGTCATCCATTCTTCTCCGTAAGCCCGTAACGTAATCTTCTCCGGCCAGGTCTTCCCCAGGTTTGCTGCCGAACACTAAGTCGCATGGTAAACGCAACTCACGTCCGAATAAGATGTTCGCAGGAGTTTGCCCTGTTGTCTAACGCACGGATGAACGATAAGCCATCAGGAACAGATGAAGATGTCGGTCCCAGTCTCTTTGGTGGTTGGAGACTACCTTCGACAAATATCGGTTGATCGTTCTGTTCATTCGTTCAACCATGCCATCGGACTGCGGATGTAATGCAGTTGTCCTTGTTTTATTAATTCCTAATATCTTACAGATATTTTGGAAAACGGCAGACTCGAAATTTCTTCCCTGGTCGGAGTGAAGTTCGCGTGGTACCCCGAATCGACATATACATTCTTTAACTAAGGTTTCAGCGACCGTGGTGGCTTCTTGATTGGGTAATGGATAAGCTTCAACCCACTTGGTGAAGTAGTCCATCACAACCACGATATATTTATTTCCGTCGTCACTTTCTGGGAATGGTCCGGCCACATCAATCGCAATGCGCTCAAATGGACTGCCAACGTTGTATTGACGCATTGGAGCTTTTCGTCGTCTATGACGGCCGTTACTTCCCGCGCAAACCACACATTTCTTGCACCAGTCTTTAGCATCTTCAGTGAAGTTAACCCAGTAAAACCGCTGGCGCAATCTTTCTAGGGTTTTGGTGACTCCAAAATGGCCTCCAGACCCGTCATGGATCTCTTTCAACACGTCTGGTATTCTACTCTTAGGAATGACCAACTGAGCTTTCTTCTCAGTTCCATGAGCATTCTCTACCACACGCTTCAACAGGCCATCCTCAATTACCATGGAGTCCCATTGCGCCCAGTACGCTTTTACACTCTGTGAGTGTGGTGCAACGTCTTCCCATATTGGTTTGCATTCTTCTGTTTTCCATTTTAATAAGATTTTCAAAGTCGGGTCATTTTCTTGGTCCTTGCGTAGTCCATCGGGCTGCCAACTATCATCGACTACTGTTGTCCTGGCGACGGTAAACTGTTTCTCTTCAAGTCGACTACAATTGTTGCAGTCATCTTGGCAAGGCCTTCTGGACAATGCATCGGCATTACGATGGCTGGTACCTATCCTGTGTTCGATTTTGAAATCGTATTCCTGTAGTCTTTCTATCCATCTAGCCACCTGACCTTCAGGATTCTTGAATTGTAGCAGCCATTTTAATGCAGCATGGTCAGTTCTAATCAAAAATTTTCTTCCGTACAAATATTTGTAGAAATGTTCCACGGATTTCACGACTGCCAAGAGTTCTTTTCTGGTCACACAGTAATTCCTTTCTGGTTTTGACAAGATCTTACTAAAGTAGGCAATAACCTTCTCATGCCCATCTTGTATCTGGGAAAGAACGCCACCAATTCCGACGTTGCTGGCATCTGTGTCTAGTATGAATTCTCCTTCAGGTAAAGGATAACTCAAGACGGGTGCGCTTGTCAAAGCATGTTTTAGTTCTTTAAATGCAACTGTACAGTCCATTTCCCAGATAAATCTTCTTCCTTCTTCAGTAAGCCTTGTCAGTGGCTTGGCTATGTTGGCAAATCCAGGTACATATCGTCGATAATAGGTACACAAACCAAGGAAACTTCTAAGTTCGTGTTTGTCCCTAGGTGCTGGCCAGTCTCTCACAGCCTTTATCTTCTCCTGGTCAACTGCAATACCCTTACCGGAAACCACATGTCCAAGGTAATGAACTTCCCTTTGAAACAGGTGACACTTCTTCGGGCTAAGTTTCAGGTTAGCCTTCCTCAATCTCTGGAAAACCTCTTCCAAATTCTTCATGTGGTCCTCGAATGTCTTACCTACCACAATAATATCGTCGAGGTACACTAAACAGGTTTTCCAAGATAGCCCAGCCAATACTGTTTCCATGAGCCGTTCAAACGTCGCAGGAGCATTGCAGAGCCCAAACGGCATTACGGTAAATTGCCAGAGTCCTATACCAATGGTGAAGGCTGTCTTCTCCTTGTCTTTTGGATCCAAATCCACTTGCCAGTAGCCGCTCTTTAGATCCAAAGTGGAGAACATTTTTGAGCCAGCCAAAGTGTCTAATGTGTCGTCTATTCGAGGTAGCGGGTAGCTATCCTTCTTCGTCACGTTGTTAAGTTGACGATAATCGACGCAAAATCGTGTAGAGCCATCCTTCTTCTTCATTAACACCACTGGTGAAGCCCATGGACTGCTTGAAGGTTCAATCACACCTTCCATCTTCACGTCCTCGATTATTCTTTCTGCTTCTTCACGCTTCGCGAGTGGTAGTCTTCTTGCTGGTTGACGGATGGGTCTTGCGTCTCCGGTGTCTATTTTATGGTGAACTACATTAGTTCTCCCTTTGGTTTTCTCATCAAATTGGAACACATCTTTAAAATTTCCAATTAGATTCTTTGCCTTTGTTCTCTGGTCGGCGGTCAATTCTTCAAATGATGTTGCCAATTGATTGATTAACGTGTCCGGAACTTTCTGAGATGTGTTCCCTTTGGCCTTTACAGTTCGAATAATCGAGGATACTGCCATGCATTCTCCTACAATTGTTCCTCTCTTCAGAACAACAGGATAAAAATTTACGTTCATTATCCGAACTGGTATTACCTGGCTGGCTTTGACCAGTGATTTTCCGACAACAACTCCAGTGCCGGTTTTGGCATCATCATTCTTGGGCTCCAGCATAACGATATTTCCCTCACAGAAACTACCATCTAAATGTGCTTCCAGGATAGTTTCACTTCGTTCTGGGAGAGTAACGTCCTCGGCCATTAGTACGCGCACAGCTTTGTCATCTCGTGGATTTAATACGAGTTCTTCTTCATTGACCATCATCACGCCCTTCTTCAGGTCAAGTTTAAAACCATACTTTGTCATTGCGTCCATTCCGAGTATTAATTCATCTTCAACTTCAGCTACCAGCGCACGATGTTTAAAGGAGGTGTTTCCAATAGAGATGGTGACATCTACTTCTCCTAATGCGGTAGCTTGTTCTCCCGTCGCTGTGCGTAATCGCCACTTAGTTGGTTGAAGATGCGTCTTGCCAGTTTTTCTTATAAAGTCGGGTCTAATTATAGTTTTTGTCGCACCCGTATCCAGTAGCATTTTCATTGGCCTTCCGTTAATAGAGCCATCCACATAGATGCTATTGGCTTTATGATGAAGAGATGCGACATAACTGATGGATTGTGGAGCTACTAGATTACGGGTCGACAGTTGCTCCTTCGCATCAACCCGATTTAGTTTTCCGACTCCTTTTCTTCCTTTGCAGATTCCGTCTTCTTTTGCATCTTTCTACAAAGTCTTTGCGGATGGCCCAGTTCACCGCAATTCCAACAGCGGAGTTTCTTTCTTCCGGTAAACACTTCACTTGCAATTCGTCGCACTGTCTCTTCTAGATCTTCAGTGTTTTCTTTTCTCTCAGCATCCATATTTCGCACTCGCGATTGGTTACGTGAAGCTTGTTTGGCAGCTTCATGCTCCAATGCATATGAGAGTGCGTCAATTAAAGTTTTTGGACGGGCCAATCGCAGTGCTTGTTGAGTTTCGCTGTCTCGAACTCCGTAGATAAATGATTGAGTGGCCAAGCACTCCAAAACGCTGTCAGGAGCTGTAGGATGTGCGAGGTGAACTAAACGAGCTACGTCAACTTCAAATTCTTGAAGGCTTTCTTTTGAACTCTGATACCGGTTCCTCAGTTGCGTCTGGTACACCTGCTCCAGATGCGCGTTTCCATACCGCATATCCAATCGTTTGACTAGCTGGTCGTAGTCTTCTTGTTCTTCTTCTTTCAGCGTTTGCAGGATGTCGATAGCTTCTCCGCGCAATGAGACAGTCAATGCCGTAGCCTTCTCCATGGTCGTCCAGTTATTTGCTTTGGCAGCCGCTTCAAATTGTTTTAAATAATTCGGCCACGAAGACTTCCCATCAAATTCCGGTGTTTTTATGTGCATTTTTGAAGTAGTATCAGCTTTTACTACTTTTTTCCTTCTATTAGACATGGCTCAGCCACACCAGAATTCGGGATTGACGACGATGTAATTTTAGTGAACGTTTGTTGTATTTCTTCAATTTTCTTGTCATATTCATCTTTTAAATTCTTCAGATCTTTCTCGGTTTTTCTAGAATTCTCCTCTAATTTTTCTTCTATACTTCTAGAATTTTCTTGTAATTTTTCTTCTAATTTTCCTTTTAAACTTCTAGAATTTTCTTCTAATTTCTCTTCTAAACTTCTAGAATTATTCTCTAATTTTTGTTCTAGTGCTCTGGAATGTTCCATTAGTTCATTTTTTAGGGTTATGGAATTTTCCTCTGCCTTTCTAGAACTTTCTATTAATTTTTCCTCTAAAGTTCTAGAACTTTGCTCTGATTTTCTAGAACTTTCTGCTATTTCCTGTTTTAAACTTTGTTGTATCTGTTTACCAATGTCGGATACGTCATCCGGAATTTCGAATAGGTAATCTTCAGGATTTTCCCCAGCATCGGTTAATGCCTGCCGCAGTCTTTCTTGAAGTGTTGATTTCCTTCCTGTTGTTTCCACATCCCGTTCTTCTAGTCTCTCTTGAGATCACCTACTTTTAATTCACTTAATTTTAATTGTTTAGTCGCCATTTTATTTATTTTTATTTATTTACACTTCACAGTTTAACCACCCCACACCTGACACAAATTGTAACGTTTTTATTTATATGGGTGAAGTGTAAAACATAGACAATTATTATTAACTAAAAGAATACGTTTATTAAACGGTAAATAAATATTAGAAATATAATTAAAAGATTATAAAAGTAACTAACACTATGATGAACAAATATTAACACTAATTTAAAGACTAAGATTATTATAAGACAATTAAACACTAGGATTATTTATTTAAACAATTAACACAACTCTTTATGTCACTAATTTATGTTTATTTATGTTCACTTGTCGACTGTTCTTTATATCACTAACTATTCACTACACTTATTTATATCAGAGTTCTTTACTCGTTAGTTCTATAATACCGAATGTCCCCTGGCTTTGGCGGTGGGTTATATATACCTGGCTAGATTCTCTGGAACCTCCTAGAGAACATCTAGAGGTAAACAACATGACACAATAGATTAGTCTCCGCGACTAGTCCTAACAAGTTCGTTGCGCACAGAGACCGAGGCGCCTGGTAGCGCGGCGGCGGCGGCCGCGGGGGTTACGTTACAATACGTTTTGTTTTTGAAGTATAGAAACTTCATGGTATAGATTTGTACCCAGTAACAAATGTACAAGTCGAGAAATGTACAGGGCAATAGAACTTCAACGCGCAAATTTGTACGATAGAAAAATGTGCATGTCAAGAAATGTACAGAGTGATATGTGTGCATTTAGGAATTTGTATGCATTCCCTAACAGATATACGTAAATGATAACATTGCTTTCTAACACACTACAAGAATAATGACGTATGTTGTAGAGTAACAGATACCTAATTATCTACTACAATGCCCTCTGTGCTAATGCTTACCCAGTGACGTTGACATTTAAATCAAATTTTTATTCCATGGTTTATCTCTAGTCTGTTTTTGTGTTTTGAAAAAACATAGGTGTATAGTAGAACAGAAATCTTTGCGAAAGGCATTATTTAAAGAGAAACATAATTTTCAAATCAATTACACCAATTTTTTTCAGTTAAAATGTATCCGTAAATATTACATGTTGCACGCCTATACATACGAAATGCAGTGAAGTTATCTGCAAGTAGTATTATATCAGACGGCTTATAAGTGACCTTGAATAGTCATCTTTCCTGAACCAAACTATAGTAATCTTTCGTGAACCAAACTATAAGGTGGAACAGAGTATAGTCTCCAAACTTCAAATGAATTATAGTGAAAATGATTAGGTAGAAGACGCACGTCATCAACCTGAAAAAAACCTTAAAAATGAAATATAACTGGTAGAAATTATTTGTTGTTATTTATTTTTGAAAAAAGAAGAAAATACTAGTATGAAGAAACGTATATATTAATGAATTTACAATTATTTGTAAGTCAATCCTTATTCCTTTTACGGAATATAAAATTATTTGACATAACATGGTCATTCTCAGTAGTGCCAACGTACGGTACGAAAATCAACTACAATTATTTCAAATAATTTTATATTCCTTAATAGGAATAAATATTGACTTAGAAATAGTTGTAAATATCATTAATAAATAACACCCAATAATTTCTACAAGTTATATTTCATTTTATAAGGTTTTTTTTTTTCAAGTTGATGACGTGCGTTTTCTACTTATTCATGTTTAGTATAGAATCGGTCTGCTGAATACTCTCCATAAATGACAATGCTAAAAAGATTATTTTTAAATATATATGTAGATAAAATTTATTTAATCGATTAGAAATAAAGTCAATTTGGATTTATGAATGAATTTTATTTTTGTTACGATATTAACCATTGATCAGTATAGCAAAGTAAAAAGAAATAAAAAAATGTTGCAAGCACTTTTTTTAAAAAAAAGCGAATGAAAACAATGCCATGCAAAATTATTTGTATCCTACCATTTGATATTAACAACAGATTCTTATTCAATTTTCTCTTGTTAGTGATAAATGTACAAGCATGTTCTTTATTTAGCGTGCTGAAAGTGAATATTTTATGAAAATGCGACCGGAAAATATAGACTGAGCACTAACTTTAAATGTAGATGGTCACAATTTGCGTTATATCGCCGTAACCTTCAATATTCCCAGAAGTACGCCATTCAGCTCTGTCAAACTGCTTTAAGCAATATTTGTACTATGTGATTGGGGCATACCATTAACTTGTATCGGTTATCAAGTCGCATATATTCATGGTATTTAAATTTCCGCACAAACCATTTGCCAAAAATTGCGTGAATAAGCATAAGAGATCTATTGCTTGCCCCGTTTTACTCCCAGTTCGCCATTCTTAGCGACTAATTTCTGTGCAGAAAATACAGAGATTGAACAGTCGAACAATGGAGCTTCGTATTGTTCACAGATCAATTCCATTACTGTCTGCGTTCACTAGATGGACGAAAACGCGTGTGGAGAAGGCCAGGAGAACACTATTTGGCGGTGGTAGTAAAATGGTATGAACTGGTATTTTAATATATATAGACATACTGAGCTTGTTCTCATTGGAAATGGTGCTTTGACGGCAGTTCGAGACGTCAACAAATAGTTAGTCTCATAGTACCCTTTGTTGAGAAATCATCTTTTAATACTTGACAAGGCGCGACCTCACGTTGCAATTGTAGCAACACATTACTTAGACGAAGTCAATATTCGGCGATTACGATGACCACATCATCGATGTGGCTTAAATTCGACCGACAAAATGTTACTGCACCGCAACACCTATTCGGTATAACACAAGACACCATTTAAGATCTAAAGCCCGTATGAAACGATATTTTTTTTACATTTCTATTTATGTATTTTAATGTAAATTTTTTGTCTTCAATTTTAAAGGGAACAGAACTACTCTTTGGTGCTGTACCTCTTGTCCAGTTTATGTACAGCATGTGTAAATAATGCCAGTAGTAGCATACGGAAATAGTACAGGGTGATCAAAGCAACTGATAGTCACGTGACGAGTAATTCTCAAAATTTTACTCCGAAGAAATAAATATTAGCAGTTGCGTGCAATTAATAGGCGTGTATTGTTCTATCCATATGTCAAATGTCCGTTCAAATATCCTTTACGCTCTTTGTTTCTTTTTACCGTCTTTGTTACTTGCGTTTCATAATGGGGTTTTCCAGTATTTTTTTTTTCTGAAACTTCCATAAATTTAAAATACAAATGTGAAAATTTGAGTTTTTTATTGTGTCATTTCCGCGAGATATGAATTTTTGAATTATGCTTAAAAATTTGAATTATATGGTATGACGTCTATTCTCTTCATCACGTGATCTGTGGAAAGACTACAGCTGTTAGTCGCTTGGCTTGGAGCGAGTAAGGGGACGGGAATTGGTTTGTTCACAGTGTCAGATGCTATTTTGTTTTGGATGACTTTCATTTGTTTTATTTGTTTTGTTATCCGTGGATTTTAGTTGTAACTATATTAAAGTATTATTAGTTAAGAATTTGGTTGCTGTCATATCAAAATTAGCAAGAAACACAAACAAAGATCAGCCGAGAAACGAGAAAGCATCAATGGTGAACGCACTGCTTTTTCTTTTTCCACAAGCAGACAAGTACGTCATTACATACGTTATAGAGCGAATGAACGTTATACATCACGTGAATCTTTTCCGCGCTAAAATAAAACACATGGAAAATCATATTAAATAAAACAATTTTGAGTTTATTTTTCAGAATTTGGTCGTTTTTCAACCTAATTAATAACATTATAATGTATTTTCTTTTAAATTTTACTACACTGGAATACCCCATTACATTATCGACAAATTTTTTTCGAGACTCTTATTAGTTTATTTCGTTATTTACTTAGTAAGTTACAAAAATAATTTTAATAGCTCAATTAATGTTGTTTTAGGTTAAATTACCACCCGAAATGGTTTTCTCGAACGATTATTGTCGTAACGTATTTTCGATCCGGAATACGCAACGAAAATAGTGAATGGGTATATTAGTATGAAAGTTGTTTGGGACAATTTCAGGATCATTTTCCCTATGTCGAGACTATGTTGTTAAATTTAATAAAATTACTAAAATAAAAATTCTTTATAATAAAAACTCGCACGCCCATGAACTTAGATAGCAAACTTTTCTTCCTAGAAATCTAGTTTTGATGTTATTGGGGAAAGTTGTGGGTCACGTGACTATCAATTGGTTTTGATCGCTTTGTATATTAAAACATAAGTTACAGAAGACAACGTATTCTAGCACGAGTTACAAATTCGCTCCCGACCGCGCAGCGGCGAGTGGGTGAACGAATGAGTGCTTGAATTGCCTTCTGTAACGTGTTTTTTACTATTTTCTCCTTTAAGGCTTTCATTTACATTATTTTTTTATAAAAATATTTGACAATTTCCATTAAGGGTCCATTGCCTAGATATTTAGTGTATTGCAGTCATGCCAATCCCAAATAACGCAATATCACTAAAAAACGTTTAAGAATAAAGCTTCCGCTAATATACGCGTGCCATTCTTTTTCCTAAACAGAAAGTTTTTATTAATAATCTGACAGAAAATATTAATTTTTAATTTTTTTTTTATGTCTAACTCAAAATACTAAAAAGATATAATTTCTATAGTATGCAGTATGGTCAGAATATCCATATGTCTATTTTCAATTTCAAGTAAAGCACCTTTATTTAAAAAAAAAGTTATTTAGAAAAATAGATTAGAATGATATTTTATAAGAGGCGCGTGCGTAATTCGGCCATTTTTTAAAAAATAATTTGGGCAATTTAATTTCTCAGTTGCATAAAATATTATTAACTTTAATCCAGGGACTAAAAACGAAAAATATTTCGTTCAGTTCTTATCCGAACGAAACCGAAAAATTTCGTTTCCGTTCTTAATGTTCCCACCTAAATCTTTTCGTTTTCGTTTTCGTTCACAGTAGTTAAATACCGGTTAATACCGGTTATGACAATTAATGAGTAACAATTGATGAAAATATAGAAATATAATAAGTTTTTTTTATTATTAAACATGAAAATAAAACATACGTATAAAGGAAAGTTAATACATATATAAAAATAAGAAGAAAAGCTTATGCTATGGCCTGAATTTTTTATAATAAAGGATAAAACATTAATTACATTTTATTTCACCTAAATAATAGTACGTTTTCAAGCAAATCTTCCTTTATGTTAGTTCTCTTATATAAGTACTTAACATAACTAATAAGACGAATACCGACAGTGTGTGCAAATGAAAATTATCGCAGTCAGTGTTCAATAGATGAAACTACGAGTATACCGTTCAACCTAACACGTAACAGGGTTAGCTACTGGAGAGTTACTTTGAAAGTCTGCTTGTTTGCAAATCTAACATTTGAAAATTCAATAATATTTGCCTGTAAAATATTTGCTGTAAATAAAATAAAATATTAAATAAAATAACGGTTAAAACCGGTAACCGATATTAATTATTTCGTTTTCAATCATGAACGAAAAAAATATATTGCGTTTTCGTTTGTATAAAAATTTCGGTTTATTTCGTTATTTCGTTTTCGTTCTCATTTCGTTCTTAGTCCCTGCTTTAATCACATTGTTAACTTTGATAGGTTGGCCCAGTTGCATAATACGTTGTTATTGCATGTATTTTTAAGATCGCAGCGCTGGGGTGGCAACTTTTGAACTACAGGTCGAACGAGATATGACGTTAACCTAGTAACACGAATGACTTAAAATCGACGTCACTGTGACGTCCTAATTTACGTCACATAGACGTCTAGAAGACGTCTCAGCGTGGAGCTGTACGACGTCTTTTTAAGACGTTGTATCGACGTCTTTTAAGACGTTGTTTCGACCTCATTTTAGGGCATTGTTTCTACGTAATTTTTATGGTATAAACATAAATGGTGGTAGGAAAAATAAATAATTTAATTCTAGTTTTATTTATACTATATAATATAAAAAAAATAATTAAAAAATATTAATGCACAACAATATATGAACAATAAATATTACACATAAAAAGTATTTAAAAAAAATATTACGAAAAATACAAATTAATTAAATAAATAATGCATCTTATATCTACAAAAAAGTTATGTACATATTTATTTGCACGTTGTTGTGTGGTGCATATTTCAACTAGTTCACCATCTCTTGGTTATGATTGCTTGTTTATATTCTTCATAATGGCACTTCGGTTCGTGTCTTACCATATCTATAAAAAAGTAATTGTCATAAGCAATATAAGCACAATTTTATCTACTTACAATATACTAAATTTTCAATGTTCGTATTAAGAAATTTCAGTATTTTCAGTATTCTCCCGTGGTAATTAAAATGCTGGACATGACACAACACAAAGATGGCGGAGGGTGCGTTCATACATATACAGTAGTCTGAGCATATGTCAATTTTTATTTGATTTATTTTTATTTTGCTGCAATTTCTTTTAATTTTAGAAAAGAGTTGTAAATACAAAAATGAAAATATAATTCTTTCAACTTACCAAATTATTCTAAAATAACCACTTTGTATAATTTATATTCAGAATTGGGCTGCTGGGAATAATTGTTAATTGCCCGAACCAATTTTTTTTTATATTTTAAATTTTCGGGCCAAGCGCGATAAATTTTATTTTTATTACGCAGCCAACATTTCGGCAGTTTGAATAGAATTTGTACCAACAAATTCTATTACAGCTAATGCCAATCTACACAAGAGAAATTAGAAATTAAGTTTCCATTAAAAAAAAAAAAAAATGCAACTTGGTCAAGATCACCAGAATCGAAATATGTATTAAAAATCACTATGATGTCTCTTTGTCGATGGTTTACTTGAATCCAATCGTTATAGAATAGCTTGAAAGGGAAGATGTAAAGATTCTTGGAAAACTTAGGAAAGTGGGATTTTTGGAGCTATAGGAAATGCTCAGGTAAAACCTTAAAACTATGTAGATAAATCTTTGTTTTTATATTATATATTTCCCTTTATTTATACATTTGCTTTTGTATTAGCAACATTTCTTAAAATGGTTTTTTTAAAGCACTACTAGGTTTTGTTTAAATTAATATGTCCATGATTTTTATACCAAAAAAATATAACAGATATAAATTGTTTCCGTTTCGCATTAATAATTATGTAAACATGTAATATGTTTTAAATAAATAAAATATAAATATCACCACGGCATACCTATATTTGGGTGTGCCAATCTGCTTCTATATTCGTAGATTTTGGTAATGACAATAATTAAATAAAAATATATATATTATACATATATGTAAATATAAACTAAGTTTTATATTACATTTATTCTAATTTTAAAAATCATTATAATAAACAATATATTGTCATATATTTTTGCATAATGAATTGATATATAAATAAAAATAATATATCCCTTCGTGTGTTATTAATTGCCAAATTAAATAAATTTAAAATATGAATTTTTAATAATATTAATAATAAAGTAAAAATAATTGTCATAAAGACGTCAAATTAGACGTGGAAAAAAGGTTTAAATAGACCTAATTATGACCATATAAAGTCGTCATATAGACGTCATAGCGACCACAAATCTGACGTCTAAATAGTCCTATTTCAGACCAAAAATCAACGTCACAATGTCGTCGTATAGACGTCTGATTAGACGTCTAAATAGACCTATTTCAGACCAAAAATCAACGTCACAATGTCGTCGTATAGACGTCTGATTAGACGTCTAAATAGACCTATTTCAGACCAAAAATCAACGTCACAATGTCGTCGTATAGACGTCGGATTAGACGACAGAATATGACTTAAATTCGACCTGAAATCGACGTCACTTTTTGGTCGACCGTCGGTCAGTGTTACTTGGGTACTGTCACACATAATTTACAGAATTGTGTATTTCTCATAGTACTGTATTATATTTAATTTTCTTTTAATATTATTTTATGGTAGGTTTTATATTATCCATTAAGGGCAAATTAATATAAATTCCAAGTACACTTTTATAAAACTTTGCATAATGAATTGATATATAAATAAAAATAATATATCCCTTCGTGTGTTATTAATTGCCAAATTAAATAAATTTAAAATATGAATTTTTAATAATATTAATAATAAAGTAAAAATAATTGTCATAAAGACGTCAAATTAGACGTGGAAAAAAGGTTTAAATAGACCTAATTATGACCATATAAAGTCGTCATATAGACGTCATAGCGACCACAAATCTGACGTCTAAATAGTCCTATTTCAGACCAAAAATCAACGTCACAATGTCGTCGTATAGACGTCTGATTAGACGTCTAAATAGACCTATTTCAGACCAAAAATCAACGTCACAATGTCGTCGTATAGACGTCTGATTAGACGTCTAAATAGACCTATTTCAGACCAAAAATCAACGTCACAATGTCGTCGTATAGACGTCGGATTAGACGACAGAATATGACTTAAATTCGACCTGAAATCGACGTCACTTTTTGGTCGACCGTCGGTCAGTGTTACTTGGGTACTGTCACACATAATTTACAGAATTGTGTATTTCTCATAGTACTGTATTATATTTAATTTTCTTTTAATATTATTTTATGGTAGGTTTTATATTAGCCATTAAGGGCAAATTAATATAAATTCCAAGTACACTTTTATAAAACTTTAACTTAAATTGTATAACCACTTCTTTTTTAGATGATGTCTTTAAAAAAATAATTAAAATAGCAAAATTTCATGATTATATTTCTTTTTCATTTGTGAACATTAGTATAAGATCTATTCGTGGAAGTGAAGATAACTTAAATGATATTTTTGTGAACATTTATAAAACTAACCTCATTTTGAAACAAAGTTTTCTTTGAAATATAATGACAAAATCTTTAAAGATAAAGACATATATTAATTTATCATTTTCTAATCCACGCATTGCATTATCTTTTTTCTTCTTGTCAAGCATATTTTTAATGTAAACACGAACTTTTCGTTTAATTGTTACTCATATTACAATATATATGTCAATTTAGATATACAAATACGTATATTTAACAAATTTCTAATATTACATACTTTTGTAACAAGTCAACATGTAGTTCATTATTTCGCCACCAAATGTCATATCGCTTAGCAGTACATGCCAATAGGTGCCGTGCGTTGAGTTGGGACTGACCTTGACTGCGCAGAACCAAAAATTCGTACTTTCACAAGTCGGTAAGTATTAGTAATTATAACATGCTCTTGTTATAACGAAGAAAAGACTCTGTCATCATCTAAAATTGATGTAAAGGGAAAATGGATTCATTTATAAGCCAAAGTATGCAAAAGGTCCAGTTTCCACTTAACGCGCGTCATTTAACTGCACATTGTAACCATGGGTACATATCAAAAATACATTAGAGAACAAGCCACGTCAAAGTTAACCACGTAATTAACAATGTTTTATACAACCTGACCCAATATCTATTACGAATGAATGATCAACGTCTAATTCTGGCAGCAGCAACTTTAATGTTTATTATAAATGTATATTTTGTTTTAATTTTGTGGATGGCTGCGCGATTGCATACCATACTTTACTCTTACGTGTGAGCTGAAGCCACAGCCCGTGGAATTGTGTGGACAAAAATGAAAACTGTTGATTTTATGTTTTATTTTTAAGATTGCTTTTGTTGGCCTTATTTCTTTAACTGTCACCTGTTACTTTGCCAAGACATTTTAATCCAAATTTTAGCAGTAATTGTAATATTTTTAGTTTTCATTTGATATTAGGTTTGTTCATAGAACATATTTCCAACGGTTGGAGTTTGAGTTTGAGTGCGCATGCGTGGTTTCAAACTGGTTGCAAATCAAACTGTTTGAATTCTTCTGTGAACAGCATTATGTCACTTAACTTTTTAAAGTGAATAATAAATGTCTCTGCTTAATTTTGGTAGTAAATATATCGATATTATCGATCACTGTAATGACACTTGTCAGTGAGTCAGTCTTTTATTATTTTATTACATTAATTTACAATGATTTATTTACCGTAAAATATTTATTTCACTAATTTATTTTATTTGTAAGTATATAACCAAACATTAAATGAAATCAAAACCTGTAATCAAAACAAATACAAATGTCTTGTCAAAACAGTGTAAGTGCGCATGCCTCAAATTTAAAATTTCCTCCCGAGTTGGAAATTATTCTGATAGTTGGCAACCGATCAGCAACCAGTCAGAAAGTTTCTATGAACATTGAACTAATAATTAGAGTTGGAAATTTGTGACTCTGCGAACGCTTTTATGCAACTGCGCATGCCTCTGACGGTTGCTGACGGTTTCAAACCGTTCTATGAACAAACCTATTTACTATGATATTTATCCAATAAGTGTTTAAAACCGTGTTGTTTGATGTACATTAAAACTGAGTAAAACATTAGGTGCGTTCAATGAAGCTAGCAAATCAAGCAAAGCGGAAGTAAAATGTATTGAACAGCTTGCTAACTTAGCATTTGCTCGTTTTGCTAGCAAGCAAAACAAGCGACTATTTTCTCGCTTGTTTTGCTGCATGTAAAAATATGGCGCACAAATTCAAATATCATTTGTAATATTTGAATATATTTTCAATGAAAATTAATGAATTACGTAAAAATAACATAAAATATTTGTACTTGATTTCACTTGCGTGGAATATCCTACTAAAATTCAATTATGCATGTAATTAATACCACTGAGAGTTTATTTTCTATTTATTATTTATCTGACACTGCATTCAATATATCAGTGTTATCTTCTATGCAAAAATTCAATATTGGAAAGTTTTCAATTTTCGTAACCTCACTGACTGACAGTCATCTGACAGTTCGATCGTAGCAAATCAAGCAGATCGTTCAATGTACGCTCTAGCAGATAGCAAATGCTTACTTAGCATTTGCTAGGTTTGCTAGCTCCATTGAACGCACCTATTGACGGTTCAGTCAAAATTCAAGTCAAAAAATTTACATTAAAATGTACATAAAAGTTGACCGTGTCATACAGGTTTAAATGTAGCTCTTCGTAAGGATAAAAAATTACACGAAGATACACTAAGTTCGCTAAACTGTATGACAGAAGGGTCTAGAAGTCATGAGAACTCTGGGAAGTAATAAAGGATGAGTCTGGTTATACGCACCCCCCGCCCTCTTTAACTTTTTTATTATAATAGAAAAAAGGCTCATATAAAAGTTTTTATTATTTTAAATATACTATTTGATGGCAGATGTAAATATTTTTTATAAAGTCAGGTTTACAAGATACGACTATCAACTTTTATTTTTTAAATAGCAACCTACACTTATTTTATTACAATATAAACTGCCATTTTTTTCTCTTCTCAATGATGTATTAGTTTTTATTAATGTAATCGAGAAAAATAAGTAAATTGATAAATATGGGAAATAATTTTTATTCAAATATTGTAGGCGGCTATGTGAAAATAAATAAAATGTAACAATAGCCGCGTTCAGCATCAGTCATCGCTGTGCATCGAAGTTTGACGAACACAATGAATGAAAGAATGAGATTGGTCCAGCATTCGGAAAATATCGGCGCTTAGCGGTGCTCATCGCTGCCAGCGCTGCCGGGGTACCGAACGCGCTCAATGATAAACAGTTAAATTAATATCAACAAAATATACATTTGTTTGTAATTTATTATTTACTTATTTATTTGTTATTTATTTTCACATAGCCATATATAATATTTGAATAAAAATTATTTCCCATATTTATGAATTATCTTATTTTTGTAGTTTTTTTTCAAATATATTAATAAAAACTAATAAATCGTGGAAAAGAAAAAAAATGGCGGTTTATATTTTAGTAAAATAATTATAAGTTGCTATTTAAAAAATAAAAGTTCATAGTTGTATCTTGTAAATATGATTTTAATTGTTAAAAAATATTTACATCTGCCACCAAACAGCATAAAGTAATAAAAAATGTATATGAGCCATTTTTTTCTATTGCTTATAATGAAAAAGGTAGGGGGGCGCCGTCTCATACTGTATACCGAGTGTCTACTTTTTTCCAAACAGGAAATTGAATGTTAAAATTTTTATCTGGCGATATCTCTTTACATATTAATTAAAAAAAAAAAACTGTAATGAAGAAAAATGTTTAGAGTGAAAAATTGCATTGATTCAGTACCAAGTTTGTTGTTCATCTGTTTCTTGTGCAATAGTTAGAAGGGAAAGGAAATACACTATTTAAGGCAATTTTCAGAGTGCCATGAAAAATAAAACAGTAATTTAGGTTTGTTTGTTGTTTTTGACATATCTGACATATGGCGGCGGATGGCGCTAGTGTTTTTCCATTGTGGTTTCAACGTAGGCGGGCGAAACAAGCGCGCGAATCTCGCTTTTAAAATTAAAATTAGGCAGTCAATGAAATTGCAAAGACCTGATACCTCATCCTAATTATTAATAGACTTCAATCACGTGTAGTTTGCAAACTAACTAATATTTAAATAAAAATCTTTCACTAATACTCATTAATTTACATATATTTTCACATTCTTATACAGTGTGTTCAATAAAAAACCTAACTCGGACTGGGCTATGAACAGAGAAACGTATGTGTGATCATTTTTCAATTCAAAAGTCAAGTTGTCAAAATTGATCTTGAAATGTAAAAGAAAAGGTAATAAAAAGGATACAGTATATTGTCATTCGCCGTTTTCTAATTTGTTTCCATTTCCAAAATAAGATTAAAGATGAAAAGCTTTGATTTCTTTAGATAACATTTTTGACATACATTTCTTTGTTCATAGGCTGCTCCGAGTTAGGTTTTTATTTGAACACACTGTATAATATAGTAAAAATTTGGCTATGGTATAGTACCCCATTGACGTATGTACAATTTTGTTAATTTACGTTGTAATACCGATGCGATATTTTCATATTATCTGGCCATTAAATTTTGACACTTTATCTAGAGGTGAAAAAACCGGGCTAGAAGAAAAAAATCTGATGTGGCCAGCACATTACCTTCCGTCAATATGCAAATTCGATACATAAATTTTCTTGCAAAAGATTCTATATATTTCCAGCAAAATTATTTCATGAACCAACTATGCAAATTGCACTTGACACTGACATTTTCTTCTTCAGCTTTTCCCATTCGTTAGGGGTCGCTTTTTTATTTTTGTCTTCCACTCATTTCTGTTTTGCGTGTCGTCCTCATTCAGTTCCTTTTCTCTGAAGTTTTCCACAGTACAGTCATTCCATCTTATCTTTGGTCTTCCTTTATTTCTTCTACCTTCTATTACTAAGCTATTCATTCTTCTAATATATTCTTCATCTCTCCTCATGACATGTTCAAACCAATGTAATCGTCTCTCGTCTCTTTTGTATATTTCTAGAAACTTCTATCATTCGAGCTATTTCCTTAATCCTATTTTTCCGAGTTTACCCCAACATCTATCTCAACATTCTCATCTCAGCCACATTTATTTTCTTTTCATTGATACTGACATCTGTCAATTTTATCTGAATATATTAGCAATTTTCATGGTTAACATAGCTGGCTGATTTATAAAATTTAATATCTTTATAATTCTTTAACTCTGTAGTGTTTCTGACGAGACGATCGAGACGAGAAACTACGTTGTCTCGTCTCGTCTCGTCTCGAAGGCAAGAAATTAAGTCTCGTCTCGATTTTTTCTCGTCTCGAACAATGGAATCTCGTCTCGGCCGAGAATCTCGACGAGATTTCTCGATTTTTTTTTAAATAAATCCAATATGCGATTTAAGTTGATATATAACCGAAACACAAATAATATACAGAGTGATTAAAAAGTTTGAGTCAAACAACTATATTATTCACTATCAATTTTATACCTAAAGTACAAATAGATACGGTTGAGCTGAGAAGTTTCATTGGCGCGAAAATTCAAAATAAGGAAAATTAAAGAAGAGCGTATAAAACAAATAAATAAGCTTGGTTTGCAAAATCAAAAGTGTTCAATAAACAAATTGTATAAATTGCATATGGCAAAATTATATTTAGTCCATTTTTTATGTTTTATCTCTTTCTAATATTGATATTCATGCATCTTTGTTTCATATAATATCAATTTTGTAAGTGTATCTTTTGCTTATTTAAACATTATTTAATAAAAAGAATCCCTATAAATAATAAATTATTAAAATAAAATAAATATATCATCCGATTTTTACCCATTACTGAGTGTAACACTGAGTCGGTAAGTGAACAAGAATACTGTGACGTCAGGAAAGTAGGAGGTAGTTGTATTTTAAGAAATTTTAACGATTCTGTTTAGATTTATAATTACAAAAATATAAAAAAATTACAAAATGTCCCAACCATTTTTTTAAAAAAATATATTTTTAAAAATAAAAAAAAGTCGAGAAATCTCGGAATAATTGTCGAGAATCTCGACATATAAGTCTCGTCTCGTCTCGTGAGTTCAAAAAGCTTTCTCGTCTCGCCGAGACGAGAAATTTCGAGACGAGACGAGACGAGACGAGATTCGAGAATATCTCGTCTCGTCCGAAACACTACTAATATCTATTGAATATGAAGTATAAAATGCAATGAAATCGTATAGAGAATAATATATTCTTTAGAATTTATAATAACATTAAATGTCAGTAAATGATATTTTAACCATATTTTTCAAGAAAAACTGTAACAAATTTGACCAATTATAACCAATATCTAATAACGTCTGCATGTGGATCTAAACTCGAGGAATACTAACCAATTATAGGCATATTCAGAGCGCACTTTTATAATAAAAGCGCTTTTATGGAGCACACTCCTTATAAGAATATAATGTAAAAGCGTGCTCCATGAAAACGCTTTTATTATAAAAGTGCGCTCGGAATATTGGCCAATATTTTTGGAATCGTGATATTGGAGTTATGTGATCCGAAATGATCATCACATACACACCCGCACACACATGCGCTCTCGTACACATACAGGCATCATCGTAAAAATAGTAAATTCCTATTCTAGGGACTCCAAATTGTGCTTATTCATTAGAAACTCACTATCGAATTTTTTGACAAAAGACATTATTATCTTCCTTATCTATAAAGGTGACGGAAGGTAAAAATAATTACAAATTCTAATAATAATAAAATGAAAAGAAATGTCAAATCTGTCAGAAACAACAAATATAAATTATTGTTTTATTTTTTATGGCCCTCTGATAATTACCTTAAATCGAGTATTTTCTTTTGCTTCTAAATTATACATGAGAAATAATTGAATAACAGGCTTGGTACTCACTCGATGCAGTTTTTCATTCTGAACATTTTACTTCATTATTCTTTTCACCTCTCACTAAGAGATGTATTGGATTCATGCTAAAAATCGCATATCCAGATTTTAGTGAATACTTACGTTTTAAGGTTCCTAGAATCCGATTTTAACATTTGTCGATGAACTCTCTCTCTCTCTCTCTCTCTCTCTCTCTCTCTGTGTGTGTGTGTGTGTGTGTGTGTGTGTGTGTGTGTGTGTGTGTATGTAGGTATATCTGTGTGTGTGAGCGTGCGTGCGTGTGGATGTTGCAAGGACGATTCCTCAAAAACTATAAGACTTAAGACCTGTTACCTTTATATTCCTCAATCTGACATTAATGAGAAAAGCTGAAAATGTTTTGATAACAATTGAACAAGCGGAAGTGGTTCTTTCTAAAAAAAATTCTAAATATTATTTTTTGAAAATTTATGTTATTACAATTGGACAAGCGGAAGTGGTGCTTTCTAAAAAAAATCTAAATATTTTTTGAAAATTTGTTATTACAAATAATAAAGACACTTTTAAATTTTTTATTATATCTCCTATAGATTTAAAATGTACTGTATAATAATGTAGCGTAATCTGTTATAATAAAGCTCGCTGCTCAAACAACTCCATGGAAATCAGTTGACATATTTAAATGTTTGTAATTGACATAAATGCTGAATATCAGTGTCAAAAATCAATAGTTTTACTAACATTACTGAAAGATTTTTCTCGGGTAGAAGTACATTTAATATATCTTATTGTATTATTAATTAAATATGTATTTAAAATTACATATATATTAATATTACATATATCCTTAAGAACCGCTAATAACGTCAATGAATTTGAAGAATCTTGAACATATTAGACGAGTAGGTCAAAGGTTTGAATTATTTGTGTATACAAGAAATGTTAAATTCGTTACTTATATATCAAAAATGGAAATGGCGAGAGGTATTGTACTGGCCAGATTTTTTTTTCTATAATTAATAGATAAAGAGATATGGTCAAATCAAAATTTTAACATTGAATTTCCTATGTTCGGAAAAAAAAATAAACACCCGATAAAAAACACGCTATTAAATAGCCAAATTGAATCACATCAAATCTGCAAAATCTAAATCAATAAGCAAAAAGGATTTTGTTAATTTTGTTTAGTTCTGTTAAAGAAAATTTTCTTTATGGTGTTTGTTACACTTAAAAAAAATTGTATTTTATAAATAAATCACCAAAAAAATTATAAATAAATTCAAATTTATTTTGTTATAAGTCGATAAAGAATTATTTATTAAATGCATGGTATTTCTTTGTTCCGGAGTGTATTTATTTTTTATATACTTCTATGTATGTATATACAGTCAAATTTTTCTTATAATGGCATTCCAATGTGATGACGATTTAAATGAGCCAGGTAGTGAAGCTGACTGATCTAGTCGACGGAGCTGACGTCTATAGTCAAAATTATGGACTCTCGAGCAAGAATTTTACTGTACTTCATTTCACGTAAGAAAATAGTAGATGGCACTGAGAGCCGACCGTTTTTACATGCATTAAATAAAAAAAATAAATCCGTGAAAACCAAACTTTGTCAATAATATTTTTTTTTTGTAATTATGTACAAACCTGAATATTAAAAATTACAACACAACACGGTTAATCTTCACTTAATTTTGTAGATTTTATTTGATCACTGACAACTGACAGGTGATGTTTTTTTCTTGATTTTTTTGAACTAGGTTTGCAATCTGAACCAACGCTATTTTCTTACGTAAAATGAATTATAAACTTAGAAAATAAAATAAAAAGATTAGTAATTATAGCAGGTACTTAAAAAGCAAATGTAAATATTAGGTACGTCGAATTGAAGACTGAGTAAAACTGCCAATGTTTCGCATTTATTTTCGATTGATCATTAATTTTTTGGCGACGAAATAAATCCACGTTTAAATTCAGTTTTGATATTATTTTCCGCCACATGTGACACACCCGCAATTTGCTTTTGCAGTTTGCTTTATATTGATAAAGTTACACGAATTTATAGTATATTATTTAATGAGCATATAATGTAGGCTATATTACACGGCTCTTATTGTAATCATCCGAAAATAATACAACCATTATATGCGAGTCAAATTCTATACTTTATGTACAACTATCAAATTCACATATTATAAGTATATCATAAATATATTTTGTGTGATTATGTCACAGACTGCAATGATATGTCAGATGTTGATGTTACATGTTGACATGAGTAACTGATTTTTTTAATAAGTTGCTTTAAGAATATACTTTAAATTTATTAATCAATATTTACCTACAGAAGTTTATGGGCTACTTAACGTACTTGTAATTTACTAGTTGTATATAAGATTATTTATTTAATACATGTAAAAACGGCCTGCTCTCAAGCGCCATCTACTATTTTCTTACGTGAAATGAAGTATGTATATATGTATGTAGAATTATTATTTATGGGTCTCGTGGCCGTGTGCTTGACTGTTTGGTGGCGAATCCCAACCGACGTCAAATTTATTTCCAATTTTAAATAGCACAAAAGGGATCCTTACCAGCAATGAATGCCTGGGTGATGACGCTTCGTAAACGCCCTCAAGCTGGATTCACATGGACCGTTACAACCGTTAATTTTGCGGTCGTCATAACAACTACTCTGTTCAGTGTTCTCATGCTCCGTCATAAATGTCGATGCGCACAATTTCAAACTTGAAAAACGAATACTAAAACATATGTTTTTTGACCTTAGTGATATTATCGGTTACCATAACCTATAATAAGTTTTGTTTCGCCGGTTTCGCCATGGACAACTTTTCGGAACTCTTAATTGGCGAAGTAGTAAAATACTCTTGTTTATACAGGGTGTTCCGCGACTCGACCGACAAACTTATACCATATATTCCGGGGGTCATTACAATCAAAAAGTGTTATATGACCTATAGGTGAATTCCTCTTTATTTCGGAAATATCGAAGAAATTAAAAAAAAAATGATAAAAGAAAATTTATTCATCAATGGATAGCTAATTAACACAAAATTACAGTAACTGTTCAAAATGAGAACCGCCATTTTCTAAATATACATTTATCCTTCGAGTCATAGAATGTTGCCAGTTAATTACTGCCAATTCAATCTTTAGGGAATTAGTAGCTTCAACTATACGGTCAGTCAACTCTTCCCGTGTTTACCATTACTGTACACACGAGATTTGAGGACACAGAAAAAAATCTAAAGGTGACAAGTCAGGTGACCGAGCTGGCCAATGTAAAGTACCACCTCGTCCTATCCATCTTTCCGGAAAATTTTCATTAAGAAACACCGTCACTTGTCTCCCAAAATGTGGTGGTGCCCCATCTTCCTGGAATCACATGCCACGACGAGCTTCCAAAGAAATATCTTCCATGTAATTCGGCAATTCTTCTTGCAAAAAGTGAAGGTAAGTTTCTGTAAGGAACAATGCGATCTGGGTATCGTCTGAGGTACACCGCAGCTGCAGCACGTCCACTTCCATTGCAAAAATCATACACGAAAACCATATCGGCATATTATGCATTAGTAAAATGCGGCATAATGGCTTAAATTAATAAGAGAGTACAAAAATCATACAGCATTAACTACGATAGTAAACACGTCAATAAAAACTGTTATTTGTCAAACATACGTTAATTCGTCAAGGCTAACTCAATTTTTTTTTAATTCCTACGATATCTCCGAAATAAAGAGGAATTCACATATAGGCCATATAACATTTTTTGATCATAATGATCCCCGAAATAATATATGGTATAAGTTTGTCGGTCGAGTCGTGAAACACCCTGTATAATCCACCCAAAAAGAAACATAAAGAAATAAAATACAATATATTTTATGTCAAATTGGTTTGAGTTGGTATTATTGAAATGTGTGTTCTGATTATGCGCAGTTAAAATTTACATCGGTACAAACGGTGAGCAATTTGACGGTGATAACGGTACAAGTGAATCCAGGTTAACGCTACATCTGAATTCAGTTTCACGGTACAAATATGTCATGACCGACGCCAAAAATTACTTCGAATTTTAATGGCACAAAATTGACCCCTGTGGTGCACTCTCCACGCCAGTATTGAGTGCCCATGAGGTGACACGGAACACCCAGCAATGAGTAATATGCTGTGATATTTTTTTAATTATTATTATTTTGATATGTAAATATATTTTTAATGGTAGGTACAGTTTTATTGTACAATGATAAACTGTTAATATAATCAAAAAATATTATTTAAATGAATTATTGTTTAACAACAAACTAATTTCCTATTTTAAATGCATGTAGCTATTCTTGCATAAATTGTTCTCTATACTTGTTCAAAAAAAATGTCCGGACAAGTTTAAGTAAACATATATATTTTTTTAATTTTATAGAATGCATAATTATGTGACTTAAATATACTTTACTGACAATATACAGGGTGTTAATAAAAAAACTTTACACACTTTAGCAGGTGATAGTAGAGATGAAAACAAGAAAAAAATTCTAATACACTTAGGTCCAATACTCATTGGTTTTTAGAAAATTTATGTATGGAATTTGTACATAATACACAGGATTGACGGAAGGTATTGTGCTGGCCACATCAGGTGTTTACGATCAATTGTAAACAAAGTTGCAGCCGTCGTCGAAGAGACTCACGCACTTGATCGTAAACACCTAGAGTCCTTAGTTGTTAAATCTGTCAATTTTAGTGTTCTGTGGGTGTAACCATCAAACTGACGTTTAAAAAGTTACGTTGTCTTTATCTCCCGCTAAGAGAGGTATTGGATTCATGCTAAAAATCGTATATCCAGATTTTATTGAATAAGCACGTTTTAAGGTCCCTACAATCCGATTTTAACATTTTTACGATAATGTGTGTGTATGTATGTGTGTATGTGGGATGTTGGAAGAACGATTACTCAAAAACTATAAGACTTTATATTTGTTTAACTACTTATTTACCAATCGGACATTCATGGGAAGATCTGAAAAGGTTTTGGTAACAAGTGAACAACCGGAAGTAGAAGATTCTTGAAAAAAAATCTTCTAAATATTATTTTTTGAAAATTCTTCTTGGTAATATTAAAGAAAATGAAATTCTCTATCTGATACATTTAAATATTTTATTATATATTCTCTAGATTTAGAGATAAAAGAAATATAATATATAAAATAATCTGTTGTAATAAATTTTACAGCCGAAAGAATGCCATGGAAAATAGTTGAAAATTTAAATTGTTTGTAAGAGACATTGTACATTGTAAGTACATACATTATATTATTTCTTAATGTATTAATAGTTAAATATTTTATCTACGACAGTGCGCTAAATTTGTAATTAGTACACCAATTTGAATCTCATTATGAGTGATTTAAAGGCCCTGAGTGTCATTAAATCACTCATACGTATTAATAATGTAGGCTACGAATGAACATTTCAATGTTTCTCATGTCAAAAATTAAATGAAAAATGTATTTTAAGATCAATTTAAACTGTCGTAGATAAAATATGGAAGGATACACATTTAATATAGCCTAATGAAACTGGCGTGATTAAAACACTCGGCTCATCGCCTCGTGATTTAGCATCACACGCGTTTTATTATGAATACTATATCAAACTTGTATCCTTAATATCTATAATATTATAGGTATATTACACATACCCTTCAGAAATACTGTTACTCGCGACAATGAATTGGAAACATCTCGAAAAATTAGAAGAGTAAGACAAAATTTCTTCACGCAATGAATTTAAATTTAAAAAATCTAAATATAAGGAATAGATAAGTAGAATTTTTGGTGTAGAGCATAGATTCCCAACGGGGGCGTTACCGCCCCTCCAATGGGCGCTGGAGCCTTCCATGGGGGCGGTAACTGATCCAGAGGCAAATGAGGGGCGTTGAGACAGTCGAGAGGGGTGGTCAAATAAATAAAAAAATAAATTAAATAAATTTATTATATTTAATATTTTTTTTATAATTATTTATTTTTTAATATAATAAAATACTTTGAAAATACAAGTTTTCATGAATAAATATTTTATCTAACTATGTAAATTAGCATTAGGTATACCTATACCTAATTTGTTTTAGTTTGGAATAGATAGATTGACTTGTCCTTGTAAGTTGGTAGGCAAACACGCGGTGTTCATGCAATTTAACATGTTTCAACAAGAATATGGGAGCTTGAAATGACTTGTTTACGGAGAAAGTGCACCGGCATCGTAAACATATAAGTTAATGCGTGCACAAAATCAAATTTATAAAAGCGTTAGCTCTAGGAATGTTTTATTATTTTTATGTGCTTTAGTCGTGAGTGATAAGTGTTAGAAGTCATTATAAACATTACTTTCAACTATCTATAAATCTGTTTTGAAGTTAATTTGTATTTGAAAATGTCTGAATCCGAAAAGAAATGCCGGGAGTACAGTATTGAGTATTTGAAATATGAAATTAACTATTATGGGTTAGGGACTAGGGGGGCGTTGGAATTTTTGTTCTCTTCTAAAGGGGACGATGATCCAGAAAAGGTTGGGAATCTATGGTTGTAGAGTGTAGGGATACAAGAAATGTTAAATACATTAGGGAGCGAGCAGTCATGTGACTTTGTTGGCCTTGACAAGTAGATATGGGGGCCCATGTCAGAATGATAGCTAGTAATTATGTATATAGTTGTCAAATATCATAATTTCTCATTTTAAATTTACTGATTTTCCAATTCCATGTGGTTTCTTTCCCTCGACAAGTAAATTCCACACTCCTGGTGACAAATTAACTACGTGAATTTAGAAAATCTTGCAATTTTTAATGAAAAATTCTGACATTTGACATCTATGTACATAATTACCAATTATCATTCTGAAACGGGCCCCCACATCTGCTTGTCAAGGCCAACATGGCTGTTCGCGCCATATACTTATGTAACCAAAAAAAGGAAGTGGCGAGAGGTATTGTGCTGGCTACAATAGATTTTTTTTATTTGCTTGAAGGTTTTTACTGTTTTAGTGTGTTTTGTTTATTGTTCTTTTAATATTCAGTAGTGCCGTTTGCTTAGTTTTTATGAGGATACATAAGGTACTACTGTTATTTTATTATTATAAAAATATATGTTACAATAAAAGCATTCAAAATTCAAAAAAATCAACTGGTAGGTTTTTTTTGTAAATATAAAACCAAATATGTGAAAAATAAGATAGTATGGACACAGTGTCAATGTCAGTGACACATAGAAAATAACGTTATTTGTACGGCTATGAATCAATGTAATATATCTGAATTAATAAATAAACTTACGTTACAGTGAAATTATTATCAACAACGAGCATCGTTTTAAAATGCAATGTTCTAACTTAGTCAAAACAATATTAATTTTTGAAAGACAAGCGTATTATATCCATACTTATCGCACACGCTTGTAGTATTTGCAAAGGAGAGAGATAAATGTATGCCATTTTGTTAATTCGTTCATGATACAGATGACCTTGATCGGACATCTTTAAAAAAAAATACTGTACATGGGGCATGATTTACTTAAAAAGTCAATCTAACAAAACAAATACTATAATACAACACGAACACAATAAATATTAAATAAGTCCAAAGCAGCAGTAAAATTAAAAGAACGATAAACAAAACACAATAAAAGAGTAAAAAAAAATGCAACAAAACAAAAAATAAACAAAAAACATCAAGCGAATACAAAAAACAACCTAACTTTTTAAACACCAGTTTGGCGGTTACACCCACAGACACTAACATTGGGCGCGTTCGGCACCTCGGCAGCGCTTAGCACCGCTGAGCGCCGATATATTTACCGAATGCGATTGGTTCAGCAATTGCATTCATCCATTCATGTATTCGGCAAACTTCGGTGCTCAGCGATGCCAGCGATGAGTGATGCAGAATGCGGCCAATGAAATAGCCGCCAACGTAAAGTAACAGTCTCACCCCAAACATGGATTGGCTACAGACTAAGGGTCACGTGTGAGCCCCATATCTAATAAAAATAAGCTAACTTAAGTTGACAGAGAAAACATTTGTTTTTTTTTTGTAATTTTCGGCATTTTCATACCTAATTTCTGCCATTACAAAGCAAGCAAAATTAATTTTGCTTAATGATTCATATGCAGAATTTTATGCATTACAACTATTATTTGAAGCTTTTTATCTAAAATAATTAGGAAAGTAGGAAATTTTGAAAATCTGATTTTACATGTTAAAAGTTCTATGTTCGGCTATGCGTGTCACCATCCAGTATAATAAGTATTGAAAATCTTGTTGATATACTAACTTTTATTTTTGTTTCCAACTTACAGTGATGTGAATTATTTGAGCACCACAGCGCCACCAGCGGCAGCAGAATGGACATCTTTACTCCGCCCCCTTCGTGGCCGAGAACCAGAAGGCATGTGGAATTTACTGAGTATTGTCCGTGAGATGTTTAAACGCAACGATCGGAATGCTGTTCCGTTATTGGAAATCATCACAGAAGAGTGTATGGCTTGTGAACAAATCTTAGTTTGGTGGTTTAACACGAAAGTAGCGTTATTGAACGGAAGTTCTGGTTATGCTGGTGGCGGAGGTGGCAAACATAGTAACGTAAACAGTAATAGTCACGCATCTCAGCATGCTTGTTCCTCATTATGTGATGAAATTGTTATTTTATGGCGATTGGCTGCTCTAAATCCAGGTCTTGCACCCCAGGAACGAGATATGTTACATAATCAATTCACAAGTTGGCATTTAAAAATCATGGAAAAAGTAACAAAAAGCAGATTGGGATCTGTAGTCAGTACTAGTCAAAATGGAAATAAAGCAGCAGGTCATAGATTGGATTTGGAAGTTTTTATAGGCTTTAAACCTGCCATTGAGGCTTGCTATTTAGACTGGGATGATTATCCCATGCCAGGAATAACATACACGAACGATATTAATCCAATGTACCATTGTCCGTTTACTTGTTTTCGACATTCCGGCGAATCTCGGTTAGAAACTGTAACGCAAGTGAATTCGAGTCAGGCAGTGTTAAACTGTGAACTTCCTGGAAGTCATCATCACACACACCATCACCATCATCATTATCACCACCATCATGTTTCCTCTAATCGAATGAACTATGCTGATTTTGTACGAATGAATATGCAGGGTAATTATCCTTCCAATGATCCCATGCGGACTGTACGTGATGGCAATCGTTCTAGTGTTAGCAGTGAAGGTTTTTGTGAGAGTGATGATGACTCAAACATGTTACCAGCTGGTGTAGCACGAATTAACGTTGCCATCAATAGATCAGTGGACTCAGATTCACAAGAAGGTGGTGGTAGTGATTCTTCCAGTAGTAGTAGCACTAGTAGTAGCAATCGAGTTGAAGAACTCCGTCAAGTTGAACTGCAACAAAAAGAATCTACATCAAAACCTACACAGGATGATGAACCTCCGTGCGACGAAATGAAGAAAACCTCTCGGAGACCGTCCAAAGATGATTCTTTATCTTCATCAAATTCCGATTTACCACAGTCAGGTGACGAATATAATTTATATTTTTATGATTCTAAGGCTATAGCATCGTTGGAACAGTCTGATCCTAAGGAAACGAATATGCAACATGATCAAGATAATCAGAAACCAGTACTTGCTAATTTAAAACGTGCTGATGATCCTTGGGATGTTTTATTTGCTAGAGCAGAGGGTTTACATGCTCATGGACATGGCCGTGAAGCTTGTATGCTTGGAGTAAAATTATCAGAACAGTTATTAGCAAATCCCCCGGATTTAATGATAGATATTCCACCTGTCCCGCGAAGAAAAGGTAAAAAGCAACAGTTAAATCCAGCTTCACATCAACTTAGTTGCTTAGCTTCGGCGACACTTGCTAAATGTGCATTTCTATGTACAGTATTAGCAGAAAATTCAGAATATTCACATTTAGCATTTAAAGTTGGAATGTTCGGTTTAGAAATGGCACGGCCACCAGCGAGCACTAAACCGCTTGAAGTAAAACTAGCTAATCAAGAAACTGATCTCGTCTTATTATTGAAACGGATCCCCTTAGGTCCACAAGAAATTAAAATATTGAGAGAGAAAGCAGAACAGCTTAAGGATGGTACACTAAAATCGCGTGGAGAAGCATTGTTACCGATTATGTTAGCCAATTTTGTTTTCGACGCTTTGGTGATGCCAAATGTAATTGGAAGAGAACTAAGAAGTAAAATGTTGAATATGCCATTTAGATCACCGTCCGATGAAAGTCTTGCTTTTGAGGCTGCTGTTGCTGCTTTAGGTTTAAAAGCAAATGTTTCTGAAGCAGATCATCCACTTTTATGTGAAGGTACCCGACGACAACGGGGAGACCTAGCCATTGTATTATTAGTTTTCTACAAGGATGACTCATGGAAAATGGCTCGTATTATGGACCGTTTACTAGATAGGGAAGTGCATCAGTTACTTAAGTCACCCATACTTAATTCATATTACACCAGTAATCCTCCAGTTAAAAGTCAGTTAAATAATATGCGTAGAGAAGAATGTTGTCCAGAACACGTAATGTCACCATTATCTTCCCTCATACCACCAAATGAAATTTTAATTCATGATATTAGTAAGTGTATGTCTCAGTACTAGTACGAAAATTTAGTTATTTAATTTTGATTGAGTTGTTAATTTTAGATGGTGGTAGTCGTCCTCATAGTTCTACAAGTGCCGAAGTGGAACAGAGTTTGAGTGGATTGTCTATGGTTGCCGGAACAAGCGGTGGTACAACGCAAACACCTACAACTGTAACTAGGACAAAAGAGTCACGTTATAAAGGAAAACGGGCATATCCATCAATTCCTAATCAACCATCGGAGGCTGGTGCACATTTTATGTTTGAATTAGCAAAAACTGTTCTTATTAAAGCTGGCGGAAACAGTAGCACATCACTTTTCACGCAGGCCTCTACAAGTCAAAATCACCACGGACCTCATAGAGCCCTTCATATGTGTGCTTTTCAACTTGGGTTGTATGCACTTGGATTACATAATTGTGTTAGTCCTAACTGGTTAAGCCGCACATATTCATCGCACGTTTCATGGATTACAGGTAATTTTTTTGCGTATATAAACATAATTATAGATGTGTCTTAAATAAGTGGACCACCATTGTTATCTTTTTTTATTTGAAGACAAAGTTGCATTGTCTGCCCTTAAATTTTAAGCCAGACTTAAACAAAAATCGAAATTTTGACAGCAACATTAGGTTTCTTGGAAAGATGGGAAATAATCGAACTCGCATTCTTACATAAATTATTTATTTCGTGGCCAACTTTTCGACTGTACAACAGTCTTCTTCAGGGCTCTGTTTTGACATGGAGTCAGTACAAACATGATTACAAACATTATACAAAGCACAATTAATGACATACAACAATAAAAAATTATACTTACAGAAATGATCAATAATAAAAAAGTTTAAAATTAAAAAACCAATCCAAACATTGGATATCAGCAGGTATATCTCCATTCAGTATATTGTATATACACTCATGGTGGAAAAAAAATGGGCACTTAAAAAAATATTTTATCGACTTCTAACAAATGAAATATGGATTTATTTGTTATTTTTTTTTGTTAAAATATGAATAACTTTTCTGTAAAGTAAGATTAGAAAATAAAAAATAGTTTAGCAAACACTTTATTTATTAAGAAAAGTTCCTGAAACAGAAAAATGAAAAGTAGCAAAATTCTTTTTCCCTAATAATTAGATTTTATAGCTACGGTATGATTTATTTTGAGTAAATAATGGTGTGCATTACCTCCCCAAACTGTAAAGACTTCTACGATATGGTTCGGTAAATTTTCAATATAATTGGCAATTTTTCGTGTTAATTAGTTTTCCATGCTCCATAAAGAGCAACTGTTAGATATTAGATGGTATTTGGTACAGATTATCGATGTTGAACACTTTGACTTAATTGCATATTTTTCGCAGGAAATTATCTCAGGGCTGTGATCTGGCAATTGTAATTATGGAATATTGACTTATTTTAAATGCTGCTTTGTTATATGTGCAAAGTTAGGACGCAATGTGCCAACTATTAAGATGAAATTTTCGGGAACAAATGGAGCAAAAAGTACTACGGAGTCAGCTTTGCATTTTCTAATTTACAGAACTGCCGTTAAACCACCATATTTAACGAAAACAAGCTCAATATTTCAATACATCAAAATACCAGCTCATACCATTTTACCACGTATGTTAAATAGTGTTTTTCAGGATATGTAATATCCTAAAAATAGTTATACTGACCTTCATCATGCGCATTCTTGTTCATCTAATGAACACGGACAGAAATGATATTCATATATGAACAATACGGAGCTCCATTGCCTAATCCCTATGTTCTGGTACAAAACTAGTTACTATACTCGATGTGCTACGAGAAAAGCTGGGCAAGCAACAGGCATCCTAGGATTTAAATAATATTCTCATAACTTTCGACGAATGGTTCGTGCAGAAATTTCAATTCCACGAACATCTGCCACTTGGTAACAGACAACAGTTGGTAGTACGCCCCATTCTTTTACTACATATATTGCTATAAATTGATGTTTAAACGGGTTTGTAATACATAGTGTTTCTGATATTCGTCCTCTGATGTATTCCTTTGTTTGATAATAGTGTCGAGTTACATTTTGGGCAGTACTGCTAGGAATAATGAAGGCTACAGGGATGTATTGTATAATGTGATCATCTTCACCTGAAGTTTCTGGTTAGGCTATATTTTCCGATTGAATTAGAACAAATTTATCCACATTCAATACTATAAGTACTAAGAGTGCAATAAACTACACACCAAGAGTCATTAACCAACGATAATTGAAGAATTTGTTGTCATGGTTGAATTTTTGAAAAAGATACTTTTGCACTGATTTAGTGTTTCATATTTTTCCTTAACAAATAAAGTGTTTGTTACCCTTTTTATTTTATAATCTTACATTACAGATCAGTTGTTCATAGTTGGATATATAAAAAAACAAATAATCCAAAATTGAGTTTGTTAAAAGTCGATAAAAACATTTTTTAAGTATCCGTTTTTTTGGCCACGAGTGTATTATTGTCAAATTAAAAAGAAAAAATAGCTGTTTTTTGGCCACGAGTGTATTATTGTCAAATTAAAAAGAAAAAATAGCTGAAACGCAGAAAATTCAAAAAAGTGTAATAATCTTTTAGTATCGTTTTTTTTTTTAATCGTCTAATATCAACGGTACAATAAAATTTTAATACAAGGACAAGCAAGTAAAAGTTAATAAAAATTGGGGTTATTTATCAATTGTTCAATACGAGAAAGATTCTAAAACAATACTTCAACTAAAATACAACATTAAGACCCGGTATTTCCATCTCCTGTTAAATAGCCTGTTGACTTAATTGTCGGTTATAAGAAATACGTGGCATCGAAAAATTGACACATGTATAATTTTTTTAACGTAGGCTTATAGCCTACGTTAAAATGCTATATTTTTCTTCTAACTATCAGTTAAATTAAAATACTGTTGAAAATATCGGGTCTTAGATAGTCAAATTACAAACATACAAGTGTTGTTGGAAAACAAGATAGAATATGAAAAAAAATACTATGGACTATATCATTCATTAAGTTGTAAACCAATAAGAATGCGTGATTTTGCTTAGTTACCACGTATTACAGCGATTATTATTAAGTAACCATGGTGAACGAATATACGAACCTTTGTATATTCGAATATACCTACCTTCGTATATTCACTTATAAGTGCGTTTGGTTATTTTATTCTATGTACTCAGAACTGGCTATGTCATTTTTAATTATATTTACGGATATGATCTTTTTCCTTCGAACACAGTATCGAGTATATAAATGAATCTGTAGTTAGAGTTTGAGCTGTATGCTTTAAGTAGACATTTAAAATCACACTGACACCTCCAAGTGCACCAAAACAAATAATTAAACGCATCTATTATTTGACAGCAAGGTATTGTGGAAATAAAAATTTGACAAATAAACAAATAATTATTTGGATCACAAATCTAGAAACTGAACTGTTGCTAGTTTATTGGAAATACGGGCATTTATTTTGCAATGCGAGCATTTCAATGTAATATTACATACTACTACAACTATATTTAAAAAGATAAGTTATGTAACATACAGTTTGACGTTTCTGTCAAAATAAAATAGACCACAGGTCTACGTTAAATTTACTATTTCTTTTTTATTCATGATATAGTCTACCTGTATACAACTCGACAATAGAAAATTCACGACATACTCAACGAGTTGCCTTTTGGAAATACCACTCGACCTTTGGTCTCGTGGTGTTTCCAGGCAACACGTTTCGTATAATCGAGAATTTTAAATCGTCTTGTTGTATAATATATGATTATTTATGTTATGGTTAATAAAATTGGGATATATTATGCTTAAATTATCTACATAAGTCCTGTAATTAATGTTATTTTTGTTAGCTTTAATATGTAATATTTCTGACGTGAGTCTTTTGTGTAAGTTGGATTCCATTTTGACAATCTTTGATTTTGACAATACTAATATTTTTATTGTTGTATGTCATTAATTGTGCTTTGTATAATGTTTGTAATCTTTATGTTTGTACTGACTCCATTAAAACTTTTAGAGCCCTGAAGAAGACTGTTGTACAGTCGAAACGTCGGCCAGGAAGTAAATAATTTATATAAGACTGCAAGTCCGATTATTTCCCATCTTTCCAATACTGTGAACAGTCTATCATCGTTTTAAAATTTATCATTTAAATTTCTTATTTGTAGTTTCGATACTGTCGGGCATATGTAAATTAATGAATATATTTTCCTGTACTGTAGCAACGTTTTGAACTCTGCCCCATTTGAAAATGAAGAAATAATTACATGTGGTCTCCTCGGTCTAACATGTACCACAATGGGGTCCTATATCTTAGTAACAAATTACAACATGGGTCATTTATATTAAAACTAGATCTTAAAGTTCAAAAAAGGTTATTAGTTTTTAAAATAATCGAGTTTTTAAGACCGTTACTATAGCCATAGAAAATGTGCAAGCAAACAGAATGGGCATGTAATGGTAAAAAATTCCTCTTATCTTCTAGTTCGATAATTTGTCGAGAGGTCTTAACGTTCAATATACTACAAAAGGAATGAAGCTTTGTTAAAATGTTCATGTCTAGTTTACGAGGTAACACTCAAAACTACTTTCCACAGTTCGGAGACAGCAGAAGCAGAACCTACCGAATCATAGGATAACAACACGTTCTATTTATTTGAATGCTTTGAATAGGTAAAGAGACGATACCGTATAGGCATAGGCGGTGCGACTGAAAAACAAAAACGTTAAAAACAATTGAAAATATATATATTTAAGAAATAATTAATAACATTTAATTTGATTTCAGTTGTGCGTAAAACGTTGTATCTCAGGCCGAAAGAAGTTTACACCCTTAGACGAATGAAAGACTTCCACTACGCGTCGGGTTTCAAATTTCGTCTGTAGGCGTAAACCTTTTCTTTCGGCCCTCTATACGTACATAACTATTATAAATGTGGAAAAAGATCAATTTATTTGTTTCTAATTATTAGCAAAGTCCATCGTTTGAGAACAAAATCATCTTTATATCTACGTCACAGAATATAAAAAAATATTACGGGTTAACAAAGACTTTATAAACTACAAATAGCTTTCATTTTAGATGGTTTCATAAAAAAAAATTAAAAAAATTGTGGAGAATCCCATTAAATAAAAATGCTTATATCTCTTCCAAGAAATAATTTATAAAATCTTAAGTTTTACATATTGTTCATTTTTAATAGTAACTGTACATTTATAGTATTTGCAAAAGGCCTTCAAAATAAATGAATATGAAGTATGTGAAGTATAAACAAAAATAATATTGTAACGTGTTATTTATATGGGTGAAGTGTAAAAATCAGAGATATATTATTAATTAAAATACTACGTTTATTAAACGATAAATAATTAGGATAAATAGTAAAATGATAATAAAAATTTAAGGCTAAGAATATTATTAAATGCTTAAACACTAAGATTATTTATTTATCCAATATTTATATCACTACATTTATTTATATAACTACATTTATTTATGTTAACAACTCGTATACTGTTTATTTATATCACCAACTTCATTGCTCGTCGCTTCTATATATCAGACTATCTCTGCTGTCGTTCAGACGGTATTTATACAGCCCAGCGTCCTTCCCTAACCTTCCGCCGCCACAACGACACCGAATACAATAGACTCAGGTCATCAGTGCAATTAACACGTCCCAACGCGTATGGGTTATTCCAACATTCTACCAGTAGCGGCGCCCGAATACTCTTTAGTCAGTAGCGCACGTTACACTGCCCCCTTCTTAAGACTGTTTCGTCCCGGAACAGTTCTTGATGACGAAATCTGCATATATTACCCTTGGTACAGTCTTGAAGAAATGACAGTCGATGGTCCGCTGGAGTTCTTCTTTCTTTCCGGTAAGGTTAAAGCTGCAGACGAGAATTTCAATACCGGTATTGCGGAAAGGGTTTCTAACATGTTCCTAACAATCCTCCAATCCAAGCCATCTAGTCCACAGCTTAACTTCGGTATTGCTAGCTTCAAAATGTTATTCTCTAGCAGATGATCCTTTAAATCGCACAGTGAGTTCCATAGATTGCGATACGACGGCTTCTGGTACGAACGTATTTTTCTAACCAGGTAGTAGATATACCGCTGATGTTCTGTATTGCTATCCCTCAGTCGCAGCGTTTTCCTGACGAATGGACCTTGGTTGGCCAGTTCTTGTAGTCGTCCAAATTTCGTCTTAAAGACTGACGCTATGTCGCGTGTCATCTTTAAGTCTTCTGATACGCAGTCGCCGAGGGAATAATCTGAAGACACGGTAAACATATCTCGGTGTTCTTCTTTCGTCACGCCATATCGCGCCTTGTGACCAAAGGAATACTGTCCCATGAAGTCTTCAAAAGTCAGTTTCTGAGCTATGATCCGATGAACCATTGCTCCATGCTGGTCTTCATGATTGTCACCAGCGAAAGGGGCTAGCCGATTGAAGTGTATTACTCTCGGCTTCCGTGTTGGTGTTTTTCTAATTCGGTATATCACGTCGTTTATTCTCTTAACAACCTCATATGGACCTTCCCAATTTCTTTGCAGCTTTGGTGATAAACCTCAGTGCCTTTGTGGATTGTAAAGCCACACTAAATCCCCAGGTTGATATCCACCTTTTTCTGTCTTGATGTCATACTGGTCCTTCATTCGGTCGCTGGCAGCTTGAAAGTTTGTGCGGACTTGTTCATGAATGTTGTTCATTCTTCTCCGTAAGTCCGTTACGTAATCTTCCCCGGCCAGATCTTCCCCAGGTTTACTGCCGAACACCAAGTCACATGGCAAGCGCAACTCACGCCCGAATAAGATGTTCGCAGGAGTTTTCCCACGGATGAACGATAAGCCATCAGGAACAGATGAAGATGCCGGTCCCAGTCTCTTTGGTGGTTGGAGACTACCTTCGACAAGTATCGGTTGATCGTTCTGTTCATTCGTTCAACCATGCCATCGGACTGCGGATGTAATGCAGTTGTTCTCGTTTTATTAATTCCTAATATCTTACAGATATTTTGGAAAACGGCAGACTCGAAATTTCTTCCGTGGTCGGAGTGAAGTTCGCGTGATACACCAAACCGGGATACATACTCTTTAACTAAGGTTTCGGCGACCGTGGTTGTTGTGGCTTCCTGGTTGGGTAATGGATAGGCTTCAACCCATTTAGTGAAGTAGTCCATCACAACCACGATGTATTTATTTCCGTCGTCACTTTCCGGAAATGGTCCGGCCACATCAATCGCAATGCTCTCAAATGGACTGCCAACGTTGTATTGGCGCATTGGAGCTCTTAGTCGTCTATGCGGACCGTTGCTTCCAGTACAAACCACACATTTCTTGCACCAGTTTTTAACGTCTTCCTTGCAGTTAATCCAGTAAAATCGCTGAATCTTTCTAATATTTTGTTGACTTCAAAATGGCCTCCTCCAGATCCGTCATAGATCTCTTTCAGCACGTCTCGTATTCTACTCTTAGAAATGACCAACTGAGCTTTCTTCTCAGTTCCATCAGCATTCTCTACAACACGCTTTAACAGGCCATCCTCAATCACCATGGAGTCCCATTGCGCCCAATACGATTTTATAATCGGTGAGTGTGGTGCAACGTCTTCCCATATTGGTTTGCTCTCTTCTGCTTTTCATTCCAATAACATTTCCAAAGTCGGGTCATTTTCTTGGTCGTTGCGTAATCCATCGGGTTGCCAACTATCGTCGACTACTGTCATTCTGGCGATGGTGGAATGCTTGTCTTCCACTGGACTACAATGCTTACATTCCTCTTGGTATGGCGTCAGCATTACGAAGGCTGGTACCTGTCCTGTGCTCGATTTTGAAATCGTATTCTGTAGTCTTTCAATCCACCTGGCCACCTGATCTTCTGGATTCTTGAACTGTAGCAGCCATTTTAAAGCGGCATGGTCAATTCTTATCAAAAATATTCGTCCGTATGAGTATTTATAGAAATGCTCCACGGTATTCACGACTGTCAAAAGCTCTTTTCTGGTGACACAGTAATTCCTCTCCGGTTTTGACAAGGTCTTACTAAAGTAGGCAATAACCTTATCATGTTCGTCTTGTTTCTGGGAAAGGACGCCACCAGTTCCAACGTTGCTGGATCTGTGTCTAGTATCCTTCAGGTAAAGGATAACTTAGAACAGGTGCGCTTGTCAAGGAATGTTTTAGTTCTTTAAATGCAACTTTACAGTCCATTTCCCAGATGAATCGCCTACCTTCTTTAGTAAGCCTTGTCAGCGGCTTAGCTATGTTGGCAAATCCAGGTACATATCGTCGATAATAAGTATACAAACTATGGACGCTTCTAAGTTCGTGTTTGTCTCTAAGTACTGGCCAGTCACACACAGCCCTTATTTTCTCCGGGTCAACTGCAATACCCTTACCAGAAACCACGTGTCCCAAGTAATGAACTTCTTTTTGGAACATATGACATTTCTTTGGACTTAGCTTCAAGTTAGCCTGTCTCAATCTTTGGAAAACCTCTTCCAAATTCTTCATATGGTCCTCGAACGTGTTTCCTACCACAATAATATCGTCGAGATAAACCAAACAGGTTTTCCAAGATAGTCCAGCCAATACGGTTTCCATGAGTCGTTCAAACGTGGCGGGGGCATTGCAGAGCCCAAATGGCATTACGGTAAACGTTGTATACGTTATACTGCATACAAGGCCTGGAAATGCAACGCGCTGGGCTGGCAACCTCTCAGTTAGAAATTTGACCGCTAGGTGCGCTTTTTCCGACCCCAATTCAAATTTCTACATATAAGTAACACTGTAATAACCAAAATCTTTTACAGTAAAATACAATACTATAGTACAGTATATATATATATATATATATATATATATATATATATATATATATATATATATATCTACATATATTTAAGGTATTAAATCTTTAATATTTTGCGATTTATTGGTTTTTATCTATTTTTTTTTTAATACAATCTGCTCTATTACTAATAGTTCTCGCCCCATTGTCCAACATGGGTTTTAATTTTTTTTCTAATAAAATAGATAATAATAACGTATTTTCACATATGTTGCATTTTAATTCTTCGGTAAATTTAGGTATTATTAATAATTTACAATCATACAAAACATTTTTTCGGGGGAGATATACTTTCCTTGCAGGTTTCTTAACCGTTTGTTTATGGACTGGATAATTTTCAAATACTGATGGTACTACATTTGGTAATAACCGTGTATATTTGTTTGTACTTTTACTATAATTTTCTTCTATAAAATGGTTGCTACATACATAGATGCGTCCGTTGGTTTCCATGTAGAACCACGTTTATCTCCTTCTCTGGAAATAGATTGCAGCCAACGTTTTCGTAATTCCGGATTAACAAAGAATTCATGAAAGCGAACATCACTGTTTTTTGTTTTCTTTGAAGTACAAAAAGGCACACAATAATAAACCATTTTTAATTGTACAGTTCAATGTACAACGCGTATTAGACGTAATACCTACATTTAACACCGAGACGGGAAACAAAATCAAGAAATTTAATAACAGCAATAACATAAATAACGAAAACAACAAATAATATGCGTATGTAATTTCATAGATTTCAATAATAAATCGATTTCAGTTTAAAATACGAATACAAATAGTCGGAAAAGGCGCCTCTAGCGGAGAAATTTTGCAACGTTCGGTTGCTCGATTTTTGTCGAAATATACCGAACATATCCAGGCCTTGTAAGTATAACGTAGGCGACGACGGTAAATTGCTAGAGTCCGTTACCGATGGTGAAGGCTTGTCTTCTCCTTATCTTTTGTGTCCAAATCTACTTGCCTGTATCCTCTCTTTAGATATAGAGTGGAGAAAATCTTCGATTCAGCGAAAGTATCCAGTGTATCGTCTATTCGAGATAGCGGGTAGCTATCCTTCTTCGCTACGTTGTTGAGTTGACGATAATCGACGCAAAATCGTGTAGAGCCATCCTTCTTCTTCACTAACACCAGTGGTGAAGCCCAAGGACTGCTTGAAAGTTCGATTACACCTTCCATTTTCATGTGTTCAATAATTCTTTCAGCTTCCTCACGCTTCGCCAATGGCAGTCTTCTTGCTGGTTGGCGGATGGGTCTTGCGTCTCCGGTGTCTATTTTATGGTGAACTATATTAGTTCTTGGTTTTCTTGTCGAATTGGAACACATCTTGAAAATTTCCAAATAAATTCTTTGCCTTGGTTCTCTGGTCAGCGGTCAATTCTTGAAATGATATTGATATCTGATTGATTAAAGTGTCTGGAACTTCTTGAGATGTGTTTCCCTTGGTCTTTACTGTTCGAATAATCGAGGATACTGCCAAGCATTCTCCTACAATTGTTCCTCTTTTAAGAACAACCGGATACTAATTTATATTCATTATTCGAACTGGAATTACCTGGCTGGCTTTGACTAGTGATTTTCCGACAACTCCAGTGCCAGTTTTGGCATCATCATTCCTGGGCTCAAGCATAGCAATACTTCCCTCACAGAAACTACCATCTAAATTTGCCTCCACGATAGTTTCGCTTCGTTCTGGGAGGGTAACGTCTTCGACCATTAGTATGCGCACAGATTTGTCGTCTCGTGGATTTAATAACAGAGTTTTTCTTCATTGACCATCATCACTCCCTTCTTCAGGTCCTTCTTCCAGTTCTCTTTTGAGATCACTTACTTTTAATTCGTTTAATTTTAATTGTTTAGTCGCCATTTTATTTATTTTTATTTGCACTTCACAGATTATTAACAATTCCACTTCTGACACCAATTGTAACGTTTTATTTATGTGGGTGAAGTTTAAAATCAGAGATATATTATTAATTAAAATATTATGTTTATTAAACGATAAATAATTAGGATAAATAGTAAAATGATAATAAAAATAACTAACTCTATGATTAAATAACTATAAACACTAATTTAAGACTAAAAATATTTGTTTGAAAGGTTGAAAAAATATGTGTAATAGCACAATGTTGTTTATAAAGTTTTTTATTTATAAAATCTTTTCAATTATCGATTTCGGCTATGGATGGCCATCCTCAGATTGAAAGCGTCAAGAAATTTTTTAGAATAAAGTTAACATTGTTAAATTTCAGTAATTTTCCAATTAAATTTAACAATGTTAACTTTATTCTAAAATTTTCTTGACGCTTTCACTCTGAGGATGGCCATCCATAGCCGAAATCGATAATTGAAAAGATTTTATAAATAAAAAACTTTATAAACAACAGTGTGCTATTACATATATTTTTTCAACCTTTCAAACATTTATCATGCACTCTGAACTGGAGCCGTACATCAAAATGCTAAAAATATTATTAAATGCTTAAACACTAAGATTATTTATTTAACCAATATTTATATAACTACATTTATTTATGTTAACAACTCGTAGACTGTTTATTTATATCACCAACTTCATTGCTCGTCGCTTCTATATATCAGACTATCTCTGCTGTCGTTCAGACGGTATTTATACAGCCCAGCGTCCTTCCGGAACCTTCCGCCGCCACAACGACACCGAATACAATAGACTCAGGTCATCGGTGCAATTAACACGTCCCAACGCGTATGGGTTATTCCGTCGCCGGGATTACGTCATCGCTGGGGAACATTCCACCAGTAGCGGCGCCCGAATACTCTTTAGTCACTGGCGCACGTTAAAATATATTTTATTTGAAACCGTCACTAAAGTGCATAAAAATCGTCATTAAGTCAAGTTCAGAAAACAGCACTAAAGTAATACGACGATTTCATGCAAATACAGTTTTGCTAACCTTATTATAATTATTGTATACAGGGTGTTACTCGGATACAGGACACCTCGATTATTTTCTTTATTATTGGAAAATCATTCAAATAAAGTTGTAGTAGACTAACAGGCCTATTCTACTAAAAACACATATATCGATATCGTTACCATACGACTGTCGCTAAGCATTTGGTTGAACGACGTTAATGCCGAGGACACACAGAGGGCTACGTACGCTATGTTTGTTATGTTCGCGATGTTTTCGAAAAATAGTTGTTAGTATTTTAAATGTACCTGGCCACACACACTAGTACGCTATGTTCGCGATGTAAGCCACGTCGCCTACTGTTTGATTGTCGGCTATATTTTTAAAACGTAGCTAGCGTCTGTACTGCGTTTGATAGTTGTTCAGTTTAGTATAGGTACTGTGCGGAAGGAGAATGTCATTAATAGAAAAATGCGAAAGTATGATTGTGTGTGGAACAAAAGCTTGGAAACTTATCGCAATCAAAATATAAGAGATAATGCTTGGGAAAGGATAATCTTTCTTCAGCGGAAATGTTTTCCCTATAATTTGTTTTCTTCTTTTCAATATTATTTTTAATAATGACTAGGAGTTGATCAAACTGCTCTGGGCTCATTCGAAAATACTCTTTAAACTTATCTTTATCTTTTCGACACTGCACTATGAGATGATGAAATTCCCCAAAATCATTCCTCATTATGTTGACATCGTGAACCCACTTCCTTTTACGTTTATTTTTGCACAATGATAACAATAAAAGTAATTCATCCTCCACACTATTCTCCCATGGCATCGTGTTTGGTAACATCGTGAACGAAAACTGAAAACATACTGTACGTACGTAGCTTTCGATGTAGCCACTGGTCATAGAGAATATCGCGTACGTAGCGAACATAGCGTATATAGCAAATTTAGTATAGCGCTCTGTGTGGCCTCGGCATAATAACGACAAATGCCAAAAACCTTTTCTACTAATCATATCGCTATAAGATGTCGTTGACATGATTTTCACGATAATATCTAACCTCATGTTTATTTTGACAATAAATATTTCAACCTAAATTTGACATTTTGATTTATTATATGCAATATTGAAGTAAATTTACATGAAATATACAAAGAATAATTTATACATAAGTACTCCAGAAATTTGCGACATAATGAAATCCTAATATATGAAGCCTGTGGCGTATTATCGCAGAAGCCTAAGAAGCAAAATTTTACAGGGGGCGCAAAAAATTCTTGAGACTGAAAAAAAAAACAAGAACTAAGTCGTATCCTCGAGGGTGTACAAATTCAAGGGCTTTTGGCGACCCCCACCAGACTTCAAATATTCTATGCAACGCCCGTATCCCGGGGATTCTCTCACTTCTTGGTTCAAAATAGTAATTAATATTTGAAACATCAATTACTTTTTCAATTATTTTTCAAATTTTCAAAAGTATTTGAGTATAACTACTTTTTTACTATTAATTACTGCCCAGCTCCGGTTTTGTCATACCCATTTTGCCCCGTTGTACTCATATGAGTACACAGCATTCAGAATTGCTTATTTTTTTAATTATTGTTGTAATACCTTATTTGTTAATAAACATCATCTTGCCTTAATGCCACGAATAAGCATTTTGTCACAGTATTTGTTTAATTGGTAACACACACAAACTATTTACACCACGTTTTGTCACTGCATTGGCAGTTTTTATCATGACGACTCTGACGATGCCATCAGCTCTTGGGTGAAGTTCGGCCAAGCTTCCATCGCAGAGGAGGCAGGTTTTCATCTCGCAGCACTACCATGCTGCCCAGTTTGATTGGGTCGTCGGCTTGCTTCTTTCACTTATTACGGCTTTGTAGTTCGCAAAATTGTTGTAATTTTTCTATACGTTGCCACCTGGACAGGCGATTATCCTGTAGATGGACCAGCTGTGGTTCAATTGGCATCGTTATTGGAGTTCCAATAAGAAAGTGACGTGGTGTAAGTGCTTCCAGATCGTTGGGATCGTTGCTTAATGGTGTCAATGGACGGGAATTAAGGCAAGATTCTATTAAAGTTAGGAAAGTGTGCATTCCTTCTATAGTTATTAATAAGGACCCCGTGACCTATCGGAAAAGTTGTTTAAAAAAATTTACCCCAGCTTCCCATATACCTCCTATATACGGAGATCGTGGCGGAATAAATTTCCACTCTATGTCCTCATTAAATAAAATATTTATTACTTCCGATTTAAAGTCGTTTGATTCTAAAACAATTTTGATTTTTTTCATTTCATTGCCCCCACGATATTTGTACCATTATCCGAATATAAATGACTCACTTTTCCACGACGAGCCATCATTCGTTTTAGAGTGTTTAAAAAACTTTCTGCTAATCAAAAGTAAATTCTAAATGGATAGCTTTCGTGGCTAAACAAACAAACACTATTACATATGATTTAATTGTTCTCTTGCTACGTCCTCGTTCTAATTTGTCCGGTAACATTGGATGCATTTATGAATTATTTCGCGCACTATAGTACGTCCCGCAATCGGTCAATAACACCTGCGAACAGCAGCTAGCGTTGTTTGAACACCACTATGTAATTATTTTTTATGTATGTCGTTTATAATTAATTTTGGAATTATTAGATGGGTTTAATTCTAACTTAGAAGCCTTAAAATCACAAGGAGTAGACACAGGTACGTAGGCTTCCATTTTCATATATTTATTAAATACAAAATTTGATTATAACACTAAAAGAGAGTGGGAAAAACTTGTAAAATTCAACGAGCTCCCTACATTGGACCAGATGACAAAATTTCTAAAACAAAGATGCTCAACAATAGATTCCATAGATATAAATTCACTCAACATGCATAGTAATTGTTAAAATTTTAATAGAAATAATTCAGGTCCAAGTTTTCAACGAAATGAAATTAAAGGAAATAGATTTATAGTGAATAATCAAATAGTGTGTGTGATTTGCAAAGATGCCATTATATAAATCATTGTTCAAAGTTTTTAAAATTAAAAGTTAGTGACCGTATCAAACAAGTAAAAGAGTTAAAACTATGTTTTAATTGTTTAAAGAGTGGGCACGAGAGAAAGATCTGTAGAGCCACGTCGTGCGAAATATGTGGTAATAAACATCATAGTTTGTTGCATTATAATAATTATTCGAAATAAAATAATCAAAATTTACAATTAAGTGTAAATCAGCGTTATTTGAATCTAGGAATAGAAGTAATGTTGTTAACCGCTTTAATTCAGCGTTATGACGTAGAAGTAATTTACATAATTGTAGAGCCCTTCTAGATACAGATTCACAACAACATTTACCTAGTTTCGGAAAATTTATGTGAAAAATTAAAGTTAAATATTCAATCAGTAGAAATTGGAATTACTGGCGTTTGTAAAACATATACAAAACTTACCAAATCATGTAGTGTAAAATTCAAATCTATTTACAATAATTATACTAAAGAAATTAAATATTTAGTAGTGCCGATTATAAATAGTAATTTTCCGTTAGAAACTTTCGATAAGACGGTGTGTATATGTAAGAAACTATACTTATGTACTTCGTGATATCGTAAATTAGTGGGCCTTATTTTTAGGAAATAGGTTCCATTCAACAACTTGTATTGTGAATCTCTTATGGTTCTTGAAGCCTCAATATTATTCTGGACACAATTATATTAGTGTTTAACTTATTTTTGTTAATTTACAGGACAAGCAATGGAAATTGGTGCTTCTGCAATTTCATTCTTAATCGATACTTGGGAAGGACATTTAACTCCTCCTGAAGCAGCAAGCATAGCGGATCGTGCATCACGAGGATGCGATCCGAATATGGTGCGGGCGGCAGCTGAACTGGCTTTGTCGTGTCTACCACATGCTCATGCACTCAATCCCAACGAAATAACTCGCGCTATCTTGCAGTGCAAAGAACAGAGTGATTTAATGCTAGAACATTCGTGTTTAACAGTAGAAAATGCGGCAAAAGGTGGTGGCGTGTATCCTGAGGTACTTTTCCAGGTAGCCAAATATTGGTATGAGTTGTATGTTCGTAATGCACCTCCTGGCGACCTCTTAACTGAAAGTGACGGTCAACATGAAGGCCTTGTGGATCCACATGGTGCTCTTATTGCCCTTATTGAACCGGAATCACAACAAGTAGCAGTTCCTCCATCAAGTACCGCACCTCCGGTCGTGGTAACAACGGCACCGCCACCACCGTACCAACATCCTGCTGTAACCACATTGGCACCATTAGGCATGACTGTGCCGTACGCTGTGGCGCCGTACAGTTTCGCCGTTCCCAATATGCACCCGCATCCTCATCCACATATGACTTACGGGGGCCCCATACACCCTCATCCACACGCACACGCCGTTCAACTACCTCCACCTCCGCATGTGCAGATGTATTTGCCACAATTTCAGTACTCGACACATGGAAACATACCAGGTCCAGCTCCACCGCACGCTGCACAACACCCGACACAATATTCTGCTCCACCGTATGCTGCAGCACCTCCAGGTCCACCCATGCAGCCCAATATTCAATACTACAGCTTGACTCCGGCGCCCGCGCGGTCTATTTTTCCCAATACCATGCCACCACCGCCAAGCGTGCGACCGCCACCCCAAACCCATCGTCAGCCGCAGCCTTTCAATCAAGCTCAGCTACGTTATCTGTTAGCTGCCTATCGAGTTGGCATGCTGGCACTCGAGACTCTTGCCCGTCGTGTTCATGATGATCGTCCACAAGCCAAGTATGCTCGTAATCCACCATATGGCGAAGATGTCAAATGGCTTTTAAGAATTTCTAAACACCTGGGTAAGTTTCCTTTTCTATATTCTTTTATAAATCATACCTATCATCAATTATTTTTTTAGGAACACAATATCTACACCAGTTTTGTGTTTGTGCGGTAAATTCCATAGTAAGTCCGTTCGTTTTACACGATGTAGCAATAGAAGCAGCGCAATATTTGTCTCGCAACAACCCAGGATTAGTAATGCAACATTTACGTACTGCTCTTACTCCTCTGGTGCAAAAATGCCAGCAGATGTATATTCAGTGCATGCATCAAAAACTATATCATCTCACTACTGCGGACTACGAAGATTTCGTTAGTATAGTTTGTGCAGCTCGAGCAGCTTTCCAGATCACCCCTGAAGGAAATACACAATTTAAGGAGTGGCTACAATCTATTAGGAGGTAAGAACTATAATCCATTTATTTTCGAGCAATTGTTATATTGTGCAACCAATACAGAATAGTACATTCTGTAACGAGTGAGAAATGAGGTATTTTTGCACGAGTGAAATGTTTGTTACATGAACCGAAGGCGAGTGGCATGGTTTCACAAGAATGGAAGAGCCTTTCAGAACAAGCTACAGATAATACTGTTTCTAACATTTTGAATTAATGTTGTTTATTTCAATTATGTATTTATTATTATAAATCAAAATCTCCAAATACATCAACACTCATACTTATATCACATTATCAGTAATCTGTAGTACCCGTATGCCATTGCGTTAATCATTAACGCAATGGTTAAAGTGACAGATGTCGTTGCTATAGTTACTTATGAAATTTATGCAATTTTGTCCATTTTAAGTATGATTTTTTTTAAAATTTAAAATTTAATTATGGCCTCTACACCCGTTATTAAAATAAGAAGATTATTTTTAATATACAGGTATTTATTTTAAATGGGCCATCATTGTTATCTCGAGAACTATAAGAGCTATACACCGATTTTTCTCACTTGAGCTTCACGTCATTGATTTCTGAACCGCAAAATCACAAGTAATTGTATATTTATTCCTGTCTTACATTGTATTTTCCATGCGCATGTCTAATAGCTTCATCTTTGTCTTGCTAACGTATTTAGAGAAAGATAATTATACGAGATTTGAATATGGCATTTGACAGCAGTGCTATACACCGATTTTTCTCCGTAGGCTGTTAGAATGTCTGTTAAAATGGTTTGTAAAAAGTTGACAGATAGACAGACAAAGAACGCAAGTTAAATAAAAGGATAAAAAATATGTGATTCGTGATTATGATAAATAACCAAATAAAGGTGTATAAATACGCACACAACTCGATACTACACAATTAAGGTAAAATACATAATTTTAATAATAGTTAAATTATTTTGGAAAAGGTCAATACTGTCGTATCTTATAACTGTAATCATGGCTAGTGTATGACGTATTATGGATGGATTGTATAAAACTAGGTTAATTCAAAGGTTAGTTAACCTAGGGTATCTTTTTACCCCGGGGTTACCAAAATTTCGATTGCTTAATGCCTCAGGTTAACTGTCAAATGCAGTAAAGCTTTTCAATAAGATGGCGCGGCGCATGTAATTTACACTTAATTTGTACACAAAAGATTGTAATTTATGTTTAATGGTTTATCTAGTAATACAGAAAATTATTATTGAAGTTAATATCAAATCATCATTAGTAATAATGAATTCCATCCTATTCTGTGCAATCTATAAAGTAGGCTTGAAACAGACAATTTTAAGGTTATTTTTATTATATTTATGTGAATTTTTTTTTAATTATTATAACATCTTTCAGAACTCATATTTCAATTAAAATGATACAACCTTTTTCATTTATTTATAAAAATTTAACAGAACACTACATTATTTAAAGTTCAATTGTTTTCAATTGACCTTTTAATAAAATATAAGTAGAACAGAAATTTATTTTTAAATATGACAACAAATATGGCAGCTGAAAATACTTAACTCCAGGAGTAACTTTTGGGAATTGTCGGGTTAAGTTTTAACCTCTAGGTTAGACACACCCCGGGTTAGTGTTAACCTAGAGGTAACCTAGCTTTATGCAATCGACCCTATATGACGTAATTGCCTTGTACACAAAACTATGCGAAGTCTGCTGGTAATCACGTTTCCATCACTATCAATACCACTTGCTTCATACGAACATCAAACTATACCGTGAAGCTCAAGTGAGACAAATCAATGTATATAAAGACCGTTAAATGGTCAAACAATTTCTATTTTACAAGATAAATTTAAAGAAAACAATAAACAACCGGTGGTTCTCAAAATACAGGACCTATCTTTTTTATTTTAAATGAGTACATATATTTTTTATTTGCTCATTAGTTAGATAATTTAATTCTGAATTCAGTGACATATTCTTATACCCTTTCATAACGATTTTTCTGAGAAAAATGCATTTAAAGTTTTATAGTAAAAAAAGAGTGAATATTTTGTTCTTTTAATTGATCATAAATGTCAACGCAAACAAAAAAGTATTTCTTTCAGGTATTCTAATTCGTTTGAATTCTATGTAAAAATAACACATATTCATTTTTTCCATTCGTGGCACTCTTATTATAGCCATATTTTAATCAAATTAATATAAAACTTTATATGCATTTTTTTTTCAAAAAAAATCTTACGTAAGAGTATAAAAATATTATATCACTGAATTCAAAATGAAATTCTGAAACAAATGAGCAAATAAAAATGTATATTCTCATTTAAAATAAAAAAGTTAGGTCCCGTATTTTGAGAACCACTGGTCGAAATAAATAATTTCTCTTTTTCTTTAGATTGTCTTGTAAAATAGAAACTGTTTGCCCATTTAACCGTTTTTGTAGTTCTTATAGTTCTAGAGATAGCCATGGTGGCCCATTTAAAATGAATACTATATTTTTAATTATTATGAAATGTCGCTATTTATGCTTTTTCAACACGCGACTATTGTGAAATGGCCGTAGAAAACGTACTGTCTGTGATATGTGAGAGTTATGATACGGGCTTATTTATTTTAGTGAGAAGCAGATGATTCCTTGCAACTGCTACTCATTATTGGCATGTATTGGTAAACAATACATCACTTAAGTGGACAAAATTGTGAACTATAGCTGAAATAGCTTAAACCCTCTGCATAAGCTTTCAATTTGTTATTAAAGTGTATAATTTCAAAAATTGGTCGTGTAGGGTAAAAATAAATCATTAGGTGGGTTCGGTTATTCAGTTCTGTGCACACATTTTTAATAATTTGCACAGTAAGCGTTCAGTTAGTCACTTCTGTGCAGTCTGGGTCACACAGAACGCGTTTGGTAAATACTGTGCTGTGTAGATTGTGCATATGTTAAAAGTATCAACTTAGTCAGTGCATACACTGTCTAGTTGATGTATGCTTCCACTAGCTGTTTTAGTGAAAGTATAAATTATTTTATATAGTGCATAGGTACTTTATCTAGTTAATGTATTCATTGACTAGTTAGTGTATACACCTTCTTTTGTCACTGTCTACCTAAATCCGAGTTCTGTGCATTAGGTGTTGTTTCTGTTTATTTTTTTTTTATAAAATTTATACGCCTAGATTGTTGGGTGGGCATGTTGCGTGGGCAACGCAATAATTTATACTTTCACTAAAACAGCTAGTGGAAGCATACATCAACTAGACAGTGTATGCACTGACTGAAATGTATACTTTAACTGTAACACACACACAGTTCACCGGAGGTCTGGACGTGTGGCCGGCTGTGCACGTTCGAGGTATACGCAATGTATAATGCGAGAAGGAACGTACGAAAGTCGAAATTGTAGTGAACAATGGCAACAAATGAAATATCGATTTAAATCTGAGAAGTATGCAAATTTTCGGTAATTTTGTAAATTTAGAAGCTATTGCATTAATTAATATATACCGGAAGCTTTATGGGTTTTCTAAACACCAAATTAAAATCATTGCCTCTTTTTCCAAGCCATTTCCGATGTCCTGAAAGTTTCTGTACAATTAGTTTTTTTTAAATTTCAATATGCGCATAGTACACAGTGATCACGTGACGCATCTCATGCACGGCGCAGCTCAATCACAGCACAAAATAACTGAATGCACCTATTATAGGTATATAAAATGTACTAAATATTATTAGAAATTAGGCCCAATATATCAGAATGACAGAAAGATATGTTTCAGCATTGACCATCGATTTATAAATATTATAATAGAGTAAAATCGTGTTTCAGATTTATCCGAATTTTGAGATAAAAATGAAACACCATTGGGAAAAAGTGAAACACGCCATTTCATTTTTATACTAGCATATCTAAAAATAAAAAAAAATAACGAGGTAGAAATAAAAAGTTCGGAAAAAATTGAACAAAATTAATGTATTACATCATTATAGTTTAATGCGACAGGCTTCCTGAACAAAAAAAAAAACAAATATACATAGGGCCTGTTTATCAATGCAAGGTTATAGTACTCGTATATTATTCAATGAGCACGTAAGTTAGGAGAATGAAGTTTACATCACGATCCGAAAGGCGAATGATGTAATTCATTCGAATGAGTAATAGCCATTACATGCGAATAAAATATTATTCAATTAGAACAGTCATTATTTGTTAAAAAAAAAATCTGCATTTGAATCAATAAGCAAAATTAATTTTACATACTTTGTAACGGCAGAAATTAGATGTGAAAATGTCCAAAAGCATGGAATTGAAACAGATAAATTCACAAATGTTTGACGTTTCAAATGTCAAGTTAGGTTAATATATTTTTATTAGGTATTATTTGTAATATCTGATCTAGTGAACAATTATCTATTAATTTAAATAAATAATTTTTCTCTAACAGAAATTACAAATAATAAAAATAAATTAACGTAGTTTGACAAATAAATCACTAACATTTGTTAATTTTTAGTGTGAATTCCATGGATATCGCTATTTCTGGAGTGATTTTCGACATTTTCATACCTAATTCTGCCGGTATAGAGCATTCTAATTTTTTATTTATATAGATTCAGATGCAAATTTTTAAGCTTTACAACTTTTATTTGAAGCTTTTTTTACATAATGTAACGTTTATTTATTTGAAGTGTCAAAATTAAAGAAATATTATTAATTAAAATAAGTTTATTGAACAACAAATAATTAAGATAAAGATAATAAAAATAATTAACACTAACACTAATTTAAGAGTAAGAGTATTATTAAATTCTTTTTTTTTAAATTGATGTAGACCTTTGTTTTTTTAAACAATTGGTCCGGAGCAATGTAGTTTTATATTTTTAAATTTCTAGATTGATTGCCTGGATAAATGTTACAATTGATTTTATTATTTTGCAATTTCCCTCCAATAACAATATGCTGCATTTTGTCGGAAATGCCACTCTCTCTTGAATTAGATCTCCCAACAATTTCTCTTGCTCAGGCGTATAATAAAAGCATCTGAAAAGGTAGTGGTCTGTATCGGCTTCATCACTTCCATTACACTAAAATTATTATTTAAACAATGTTTATTTCACTATATATATATATTGCGTGTATATATCTAATACCCGTCAGTCTTCCCTGACGGGGTTTATATAGTCCGGCGTCGTTCCTAGAATGTTCTTCACTATTCTATATGATAGTATCATCGAATACAAAGGATCACGTGACTATAAGTAATTAAACAGGTCGAGACTTGTTTGTATAATACACCGGTGTCCGCGACGATTACGTCATCACTCAGGTTACGCGTTCGTTCAGCGCGCCGACCGTTCTAAAAAAGTTTGAGCGGCGTCGGTCGCGTGTTCGTGTCGGGTGCACGCACGCTACACTGCCCCCTCCGTAAGACTGTTTTGTCCTGGAACAGTTCGTAATAAAGAAATCTGCATGGATTACCCTTGGTGTATTTAGAAGTCTTAAAGAAGTGACATTCGATATCTCGAGATCGTCTTTCTGTCCGTTAGGGTTAAAGCTGCAGATGAGAATTTCAACTTCGGTAAACCGGAATAGGACCTCTAACATGTTCCTAACAATTCTCCAATTCAAACCATCTAGTCCACAGCCAAACGTTGGTACTACTAGTTTCAATATGTCATTCTCTAGCAGATGATCTCTCAAATTGCACAGCGAGTTCCAAAGACTGCGATATGACAGCTTCTGGTACGAGCGTGGATCTGTTACCTGGTAGTAGATATACTGCTGATGTTCTGTATTACTATCCCTCAGTCGTAGCGTTTTCCCGACGGATGGCCAGTTCTTCTAGTCGTCCAAATTTCGTCTTAAAGACTGAATCTATGCTGTGTGACATCTTGTCTTCTGATACGCAGTGGGCGAGGAAATGATCTGAAGACTCGGTGAACAGGTCTCCATGTTCCTTCGTCACGCCATACCGCGCCTTGTGACCAAAGGAACACTTTTCCATGATATCTTCAAAAGACGGTTCTTGAATGAGCAATGATCCGACGAACCATTGCTCTATGATGGTCTTCAGGGTTGTCACCGGCGAAAGGGGCTAGCCGATTAAAGCTAAGTTTCCATGCATACGTTTAATCCGTCGCGTCGTATCCGTCGCGAGCTCTGATTCGCTAAATTGAAATTTGTGAACTTGGTGGGGGGTGACGGATGAACGATGGACAGAGTTCGCCAAGTTTCAACTCGATCCGGTGAGACGTACGTTGTTTTAATCACGTGGTTTTGTTTTGTCAATAAAATGGCATCGAAATGCTCAGGAGTCATTCGAAAATATTTTATATAATATTGCCTGTAACTCGTTCTCAATTCTAGCTTATATATAGTATTCGCCAAGATGTTAATTCACAAAAAAATAATAAAATGTTTTAGGATGACAGTTGTTCAGATAGCGCGCGCACATTTTAATGTCAAAAACGGATACTGCTCACTGTATGCATGTGAACGTACGTTTTTATAATACGCTGCGACGGATACGACGCGACGGATTAAACGTATGCATGGAAACTTAACTTAAATTATACTACTTTCGGACTCCCGGTAGGTGTTTTCTTAATGCGATATATCACGTTGGTTATCCGTTATTTTATACGGACCTTCAACAATTTCTTTGCAGCTTTGGTGATAAACCGCGTCGCCTTTGTGGATTGTAATGGCACACTAAATCTCCAGGTTGATATCCACCTTTTTCAGCCTTGATGTCTTATAGGTCCTTCATTCGACCACTGGCAGCTTGAGTATTCATGCGGACTTGTTTATGAATGTCATCCATTCTTCTACGTAATATACCCCGGCCAGGTCTTCCCCAGGTTTACTGCCGAACACCAAGTCACATGGTAAGCGCAACTCACGCCCGAATAAAATGTTCGCAGGAGTTTGCCCTGTTGTTTCCTGCACGGATGAATGATAAGCCATCAGATGAAGTAGTCGGTCCCAGTCTTTTTGGTGGTTGGAGACTACCTTCAATAAATATTAATTGATCGTTCTGTTCTTGTTTTCTTAATTCCTAATATCTTACAGATATTTTGGAAACCGGAAGACTCAAAATTTCATGTGGTACACCAAATCGGCATATACATTTTTTGACTAAGGTTTCAGCGACCTTGGTGGCTTCCTGGTTGGATAATGGACAGGCTTCAACCCACTTGGTGAAATAGTTCATAACAACCACAATATATTTATTTCCGTCGTTACTTTCTGGAAATGGTCCGGCCACGTCAATCGCAATGGGCCTACGTTGTATTGACGCATTGGAGCTCTTCGTCGTCTATGCGGACCGTTGCTTCCAGCGCAAATCGCACATTTCTTGCACCAGTCTTTAATATCTTCCTTGCAGTTAACCCAGTAAAAATCGCTGGCGCAATCTTTCTAATATTTTGTTGACTCCAAAATGGCCTCTTCCAGATCCGTCATGGATCTCTTTCAATACGTCTGGTACTCTACTTTTAGGAATAACCAACCGAGTTTTCTTCTCAGTTCCATCAGCATTTTCTACCACACGCTTTAACAGACCATCCTTAATCACCATGGAGTCTCATTGCGCTCAGTACGACTTTACACTCTGTGAGTGTAGTGCAACATGTTCTCATACTGGTTTGCTCTCCTTTGCTTTCTGTTCTAGTATAATTTTTAAAGTCCGGTCATTTTCCTAGTCTGCGTAGTCCATCGAGCTGCCAATTTTTGTCGACCACTGTTGGCCTGGCAACAGTGGAATGTTTCTCTTGGATGACTGGTACCTGACCTATGCTCGATTTTGAAATCGTATTTCTGTAGTCTCTCAATCTACATGGTCACCTGACCTTCCAGATTCTTGAATTGTAGCAGCCATTTTAAAGCAGCATGATCAGTTCTTATCAAAAATCTTCTTTCGTGTAAATATTTGTAGAAATGCTGTACGGATTTCACGACTGTGTTTCCATTGGCCTTTACAGTTCGAATAATCGAGGAACTGTCAACTCTCCTACAATTGTTCCTTTTTTTAGAACAACAGGATAAAAATTTATGTTAATTATTCGAACTGGTATTACTTGGCTGGCTTTGATCAGTGATTGTCCGACAACAACTATAGTACCAGTTTTGAAATCATCATTCCTGGGTTCAAGCATAACAATATTTCCCTCACAGAAAGTACCATCTAACTGTGTTTCCACGATAGATGCACTTCGTTCTGGAGGGGTAACATCTTCGGCCATTAGTACGCGCATAACCTTGTCGTCTCGTGGATTTAATACGAGTTCCTCTTCATTGACCATGCTTTGTCATCGCGTCCATGCCAAGTATTAATTCATCTTCAACTTTAGCTATCAGCGCACGATGTATAAAGGAGGTGTTTCCAATAGTGATGGTCACATCTATTTCTCCTAACGTGGTGGCTTGTTCTACCGTCGCAATGCGTAATCGCCACTGGGTTGGTTGAAGATGCGTCTTGCCTGTATTGCTTGCCAAGTCGAATGTAATTATAGTCTTTGTCGCACCCGTATCCATTAATAATTAAGAATATAATCAATAGAATCATCGACGTAGATGATAATGAAGGGATGCGACATAACTGATGGATTGTGGGGCTACTTGATTACGGGTCGACGATTGCCCCTTCGCATCAACCCGACTTAGTTTTCCGGCTCCTTTTCTACCTTTGTCGTTTCTGGCTTCTTTTACATTTTTCTGCAAAGTCTCTGCGGATGGCCCAGTTCACCGCAATTCCAACAGCGGAGTTTTTTCTTCCGGTAAACACCATTTGCGATTCGTTGCACCCTTTTATCCAGATCTTCGGTGGTTTCATTTCTTTCAGCATCAATAGTTCGCACTCTTCATTGATTACGTGAAGCTTGTTTAGTAGCTTCATGCTCTAATGCATATGAAAGTGCGCCAATTAAAGTTTTTGGGAGACCCAATCGCAGTGTTTGCTGAGTTTCGCTGTTTCTAACCCCGTAGATGAATGATTGAGAGGCCAGACACTCCAAAACGCTGTCAGGATCTGTAGGATGTGCGAGACGAACCAAACGAGCTACGTCGGCTTCAAATTCTTGAAGGCTTTTTTAAAACTTTGATACCGGTTCCTCAGTTGCGTCTGGTACACCTGTTCCAGGTGCGCATTGCCATTTCGCATATCCAACCGCTTGACTAGTTGATCGTAGTTCTATTGTTCTTCCTTCAGCATTAGTAGGATGTCGATAGTTTCTCCACGCAACGAGACAGTCAATGCTGTAACCTACTCCGTGGACGTCCAGTTATGTGCAGCATCTAATTGTGTTAAAGAGTTTCGCCACGAAGATTTTCCATCAAATTCCGGTGTTTTTATGTGCATAGCTATACTAGTATCAGGTTTTCCTACTTTCCTTTCTTCTAGAACACCTGCGTTTGCTACATCGGAATTTGATATTGACGACGATGTAATTTTAGTGAATTTTTCTCGTATTTCTTCGATCTTCTTGTCATACTCATATTTTAAAATCTTCAGGTCTTCTTCGGTTTTTCTAGAATTCTAATGTTTTCTTCGAATATTTCTTCTAAACTTCTAGAATTTTCTTCTAATTTTTGTTCTAAACTTCTAGAATTTTCCTCTAATTTTTGTTTTAAACTTCTAGAATTTTCTGCCATATCCTGTTTTAATTATTCTTTTAATGTTTCTGTTATACGAGTAAGTTTACCAATGTTATACTGAATTTCGAATAAATAATTTACAACGGGCATCGATTAATGCTTGGCGCAGTCTTTCTTGAAGCACTGATTTCTTTCCTGTTTTGCCCAAATCTCGTTCTTCTAGCTCTGTCTTGAGATTACTTACTTTTAATTCACTGTATTTTACTTGTTTAATCGCCATTTTTTTTTATTTACGCTTCACAGTTTACTCTCCTGACATCAATTGTAACGTTTATTTATTGGGTGAAGTGTAAAAATCAAAGAAATATTATTAATTAAAATAAAAGTTTATTGAACAAATAATTAAGATAAATATAATAAAAATAATTTATACTATGATTAATCAATTATAAACTCTAATTTAAGACGAAGAATATTGTTCAATTTTTAAACACCAAGATTATTTATTTAAACAATGTTTATTTTTCTTTCTTATATTATTATATTTATTTATATAGACAACTCGTAGCCTATTTATATCATCAACTGTTCATTTCACGATGCGTGTCTATATCAGAATACCAGGCTGTCTTCCCTGACGGGGTTTATACATATAGTTCGGCATTGTTTCTAGAATGTTCTCCACTATTCTATACGATAATAACATCGAATACAAAGGATCAGTTGATTGTAAATAATTAAACAGGCCGAAACTTGTTTCTATACTCCACCGGTGTCCGAGACGATTCCGTCATCACTCAGGTTAGGCGCTCGCTCAGGTTAGGCGTTAGCTCAGATTAGGCGCTCGCTCAGCGCTCCGGTCTTTCTAGAAATGTTCGACCAGCGGTGACAATAAAATAATTAGAGAAGCAGGAAATTACGAAAGTATGATTTTACATGTTATATTCCTATGTTCCGGTGTACATAAAAGCTTATTAATGTGCACAAAATAGTTGAGAAAGACATATTTTAGGAAGCACCCAGTAATATTTGCAATGGGGTCATTTAAAAAAAAATCGTTGTTTTTTTTATAAAATCATGAAATCCGTCTCATTTAATAAATATAGTAATATAAAATAACATGAAATATGCGACTTTTCATTCATAAATTTGCTAATAAACTTTCGCGGCTGTAAAATTCGTGACGTCACGGCTTGTTACATACACAAAGACATTCCTCTCTCTCACACACACAACGGTCCACGTGGTATCCGTTTGCTGCTGTATACAAGCTAACCTAAAATTGTGACAGGTGACAGCAGACTTAAGAAATAAAACATTTATTAAAATAAATATCAAAAGTTGTGTGAAATATGTTTTTGTTAACAATATGTTGCTGTCACAAAATCAAACTGAGAATTGATAACCCAAACAATCATAGTTCCGAACACAACCAGTAGATGGCTGCTGCCGCTCCGACAAGCCGTGACGTCAGCGTCCAAATATTTGATATTTAAGACGACTTTTAAAAAATCATATCTCTGATTGTAAAGACTTGTAAGGTGTAAAACATACACCTACATATTTAATTTGACCTATTCTTTCAAGAAAAAAATAAATTAGAAAATGTGAAATGACCCCATTGCAACGCATTAATAAATATATATTTTTATTTTCAGATCAAAGTCATGTAAAAAGGATTTATGGACTCAAATAAATGCCGCACTGCAAGCGAATAGTAAATGACAAAGGACGGAATTAGGGTCTCCTCAGTGTAGTGCTAGTTACTTCCGAGTCCCGTGTGACGAGCGGAACTCACAGGGAGTATACCACGTGCCACACTTCGTTAACGCAGGTCTTCCAGAGGAGCACTGCGCCGGCGCCATCCCCAACTTGCATCTATTCGTGAACGTTTGCATGGAGCCTCATCCTCGGCCCCGTATCAACGAACAACAGCAACGCGACGACGACCCACTAGGGGCCATGGCTTTGGCTACTGCTCAGACATCGACTCCTTCCTTTGAGGACCTGGACACTAGTGAGTGACTAAGTGCGTGTTTTGGTTTATAAAACTCGTTCTTTATTATAATATAAGTTAGAAAAATAGGCCACCAAATGGCTTGTTAAGTAAATCAACTTATTAATAAAATTCGGACCCTCAGGTGTCAACCATCTCTGCCTTCAAATGATAAACCCTATCAAAGATCATAACACGACTTTCATTTCTATAGCAAGGAATACATCACATTACCAGCGTTATATTCTAGTTAAGTAACCGTTATCACAATAATAATACCTATCAGTTATATGCATTGGGATCATAAATTATAATAAACCTATATAACCTCTAAATTCATCAATAGTTACAATAATGTCAAACTTACGACGTAATAATAAAAAGAAAGTAGTATTTTATATAGTTACTAGAAACAAATAAAGAGTATTATGATTAGTTCCGTAAGTTTTTTACAAGTTATAGATGTTTACTTTAAAGGCTAAGCATATGGCTTCTGGAATATTCGTATTTTTTAAATGTGTGAATTTAGGTAAAATGTTATAATTTATGATCCATGTATTTAAATTTTTATAAATTATTGTTATTAATTACATCACAAAGCAATCTTTTTTATATTTCTTTTAGATTTTTTAAATTTAATTTAAATATAGCAAATTTTTCTTTATAATTTGTACTAAGTGCGAAATATATTTATGCTATCAGCGGAAAGTGCTATAAGCATTAAAATATGTAGAAATGTGTTCAGATTGATATGTGTAAATTAGCAGACATTTTCACGAATCATATTTAAGTAAATATTGAAATATACTCCTATAAATAAACGAAAAATAAATTTGCAAACATATAATATATAGAAACTGATGTTTCTTAGTTATAAGAGCGTAGCTGTTGTAAAATAAAATATTTTTTAAACAGTTCAACTTATATTCCAAATTTCCGACTAAACAAGCGACCTTTTAATTGGTAATTAACTGAAAATAATTATATTTGTTATTTGGTAACTAGCTAGTCGATTTCTTAGTCGGGAGCTCAGAATATATAAATAAAAAAGAAAAAAAAAATGATAAAAAATAAATACATATGTTTTACGTTAATAACTGATTGAATCAGTTTGAAATATATATATATTGTATATAGTACGATTATTATTGAATTTCTATTATTGAAATTTTCGGTTTTTTGTTTATGTTTGCAATCGTTATACAATATGATCTCGTGAAGGTGGTATTAAAATCGTTAACATGTTTCACTGTTATGCAAAAGTGATACTATGCTCGGTATATGATAAAAACAATGATTTTTATAAATGTAGAAGTAAACAGATGTGGTACTTTTTTCTTCACTTGTGCCTTGTAAGTACAATTCTTCCATAAGTGTGAGATTTAATCAGTGTTTTAAATAATAAATATGCCCGTGTTAGATATTCATATAACGAGCATAGTTTAGCACTAATAATGAAAACTTCAACGATTATTTAATATAGTTGGGTATTTGTCCTATCGGGTTCTACATTCGTCAAAATAAACTGATAACAGAACGATAATATGTGAAAATGAAAGAAATTCTTAAAAGTTACAAAAACGTATAATTTAATACCTATCGACTTTTTTATCACATTTTCGAAGCAATACAATATAACTATTTACATGACATTTATATGTATTATATGAGGAATTATAAGTAATTAGAGATGATACAATAATACAAGAGAGTATGTGGAAGTATTTTATATAATGGACTTTTCTCATTTTGATATCCTCGGTGGATCCTGAAACTAATCTGTTGAATATACTGGGTGTCCATTATACAGGGTGTTAAGAAAGGGTAAAAAATTGAGGGTATATACATTGCGATGTGCTGATTCTCAATTATAAAAATATTTTTTTCAAAATTCGGAAAATTATTTCTTATTTTTCATTTAATTCTTTTTTTACTGCGCCACTGCAGACATGAAAATATTTTTAAAATAATGAATTATCTAATCACGTAACAATAGTTGAATAGGAAATAATTACGAATTAATTTGATTGAAAAAGCTGCAGACTGTCGGTGAAGCATTTTGAATAAGGTTTGAAAAAACACTCGCTGAAGTTTCAGTTAATTACAACGTCTGTTATGTGATTAGATAATTTATTATTTTTATTTTGTACCTGATGTTAAAAGTTGGCTTTGTGCGTTCATTTATTGTTGATAAAGTAACATTTTAACATCAACATTTACATTTTAACTCTTTATTTACACTTTTAAAAAAAAATAATAATGCATAATATAAAAAAAAGTTGTAATTTAAAATTTTGACAAAACCGCGTAAAGTTAGTGATAGTAAGTTTAGGAACAAAGTTGCGGCTTGACATTTTAATATCAAAAACATTAGATACAAAATAAAATAATATATAGTACACGACGATAAAGAGTTTTTTTATTATACCTGCATCATAATCACTGATCAGCGTACTAAAAAGCGTGCATAATCTCAAGATTAAAACACGTCGTGCTTTTTAAAGTCGCTAAGCAACAACAAACGTTATCAATTTGTTTATTTATAATTTTCAATGACAATAACAAGCAATACCTACTGATTTACTTCAATTATTCATATAATAATAATATAATTGTAATATATTAATTTATGATGAATTTTAAATAATATATTTTCCTGTCCACCATTTGTAAACTATTAAAATCTAACATATTTCAAAGCATATACTAATGACATGCGCAATATTTGTGATCAAAATTTACCAGGCGTGAAGCCAATGTTTGTAGGTTTGAATTACTAATCTCTTTATAAATTGGAATAATTATTAAGATTAAAAATGGAGTTATAGACTAATCAGCATAGAAATATGGTTGTAAGTTATTTATTTATTTAATTCTCTTTTAAATAAAAATTGAAAGTACAAATGGTGTTATTGGATATATTTATATTCGGCAGTTGAAGTTCATTGGCTTCTCAGCAGGTATTCCGCAAGAGGATTAAAGAAATTTATGAGGCCATACTTACCAGGGTAGTATTTAATAATATTTTGTTCACTTGAGTTTTTCATAAAGGGATGCAAATAATAACAAAAAGAGAAGAAATTTTGCAGAAAACCAAATACTTATTTTATTTTGATACGTTTACAATATAAACACTTGTTGACAAAAAATTACCAGCATCATTTCTGTGTTTTTTGAGAGGTACACCTTCACTAATTATCCATCTAACTGTAGTACAAGGCACTTTAGTGATTTCTGCAGTTTTTGATATTAGCCCACTCTCGTTATTGTCACTTTTTTAAAAGTTAAACACATTCAGAACACTTTGTTTTGCATCGTCTGATAAATGTTTGCGTTTTTGATTCGCGGTTGTGGTATTTTCTTCAAAATTTTCAATGTTCAGTGCGACAATGCTGTTGAATTAATGTTAACCAAACTATACATTCGTAGCATTTACTGTATGTACATTCGCAGCATTTACTGTTTGTATATTCGTAGTATTTACTGACGAATTGGACACAACATTGGTTCTATTTCCATTTACAACTTGTGATTTGAAGTTTTTAATGCATGCACCAGAGAGTTCAAGATTTATACATACTAAACTGTGATGAAATATAAAATGTTAAGTCAAAAAATCAAGTAAGTAATTATAATTGCGGCATATTACCATTTCCAACATGTAGGCAAGCATTACCGATTCATTGACAGTTTTCGAATTCTTGCTCTCCATCCACTTCATTAATTTTTCATATTCTTTAAAATAGGCTTCCTTTGACCAATCTCAATTCAGCTTGTTCAGCCAATTCTTGTATACTAGATGAACTTTGCTTCTCCATTCTATCCGTGTTTTCCGTCTTAATAATAGTCTTGATGTTTATAATAAATAAATAAATTGCGAAACAGCAAATTCGCATAATGTAAACAACAAATCAATCTTCATGTAAACGATGTTACGTCATATCTCATAAAATTATGAAACAACAAAATCAAAATTTCAGATCTTTTTTCCAGAATATTGTGCAGGTATAATAGCCATGTGTATAAGAGCCATTAAAGCACTCGAGCATTTATAGGCTAGACTTGTCACGTGTGCTTTAATGGCCGGCTTATACACTTGTATCATAATATACTATTATCGAATCGTGAAAGAAACAAACACCTCCCACTTTTCGATAAAGTATCTCATTATCGTTTTGTAACAACTATTAATAAGAATATCATGACGGCAGTGGCATACTAAAAAAAGAATTAAATGAAAAATAATTTTCCGAATTTTGAAAAAAACTCTTTTTGATTAAGAATCAGCACATCGAAATGTATACCTCTCATTTTTTTACCATTTTTGTAACATCTGTGTAAGTAATGCATCATTACGTAATAAAAAAAGGGTAAATTGGCAAAAATGTGCCGTTTTCAAACAAATTTTATAGTGTATAATTTAAAACAACTGAAATATAAATAGGGGTGTTATAACCAAAAATATCAATTTAAATTGAATGTTACATTAAATTTCAGTATTTGAAAGCATTCTTTATACTAATAAAAAGTTGCTTTTATTGTTCAGAAATTAAAAATATAATTGGTATTATTTTTTAAAGATCAGGTAAATATTTTATAGTATAAATTTATATTTGTGGTTGATAAAATATCTTTATTAAGTACATTTTTTGCACTTAACCGTTTTTTACTTAATCAAATAAGAGAAATGGTAAATGACCCATTTTTTAGACACTGGTGTATAAAGGTGTCCATATTTCGTTTGCAATCATTGAGATTTCGGAAATACTGGGAGTTACGATTTTTTCTAATTCAGCAGACACGCATTATGAGATTGTGAACCTAATATATTTGATATGCTTATATTTTTCTAGAAATTCTTATAGATTAAATGAGGTAAAACAATTTCGTAAAACTTCATTTTTAAATATATTATAAATTAAAGCACTATAGACCATTTACGTCGTTATATTATTGGTCAGATTGGAATATTTTCGAACCAAAACGTTTTGATTTTGTCCGCAAGTTAAATCAATATTAATGAAGAAATAGTAATGAAAAAATATATATAATTTTAGTTTTCATAATAATTTTTATATCAGTATAGTATATTCAAGCTATAACACAAATACGTATTTTAAATGGAATTTATATTTCCTTTTTACTCTAAAAAATTACTTTTTTTTATTGGTGTATAAGAGTTTTTGTATTTTAATATTTTTTCACCTTAAATTGAATATCTTTTTTTATTTTTGCACAAGTACATATTTTCCGAAAAAAATGTATAGATTACTAAACACGTGTCCCGAACTAAGTGGGTTTATTATTGGGATCTTTTGTCTTTTCAATGGCATAATAATGGTTATTGTGTTTTAAATTTGTTTTACCCCTAAAATCTTAGAATTTTAATTACTTTTCAAGTATTTAATATTTATGAAAAAAAGACTTTTACGGCCGTTTTGGGAAAAAAGGTTTTATTGGTTTTCGCATTTATTGATACAATCGGACGTTTCGAGAGAAGTCTTCATTACCTTTCGGTCAACATTAAACCTGCAAAATTAATATTATTGTTTTTTGAATATGTAATTCTGCTTAAAACTAAAATAAAATAAATGATTAACAAAGGCTTTACTTCCTCATATAAACAGAATGGAGGTGAAGTCATACATAATCATTGTTTCATCTAATAATTCAATTCAGGGCTTTATGTGCAAACAGATCATTTCACAATACGTTCCATAGATTTTCGCTGAAGATGAGGATTTTGGATCCTTCAAACGTCCAATTGTATCAATACATGTGAATACTAATAAAATATTTTTTCCCAAAAAGGCCATAAAAAGACATTCTTCCAAAACTTTTCATGAAGGAAAATCAAACTTAACAAATCTAATGGTTACATGCCATATTATTTAATGTTTGTATCAAATACCTGGTTGTCAATACATATAAGTTAAATTAAAAATATGGAATCAAAATTAAATTTTGAGCAGGATAGGTATGGAATAAGTTGCTTAAGGAAAATAATATAATATTATGAAAAATTAAACAAATTTTTGTGATAAAAATAAGAAATTTCAAGAAAAATAACGAAACATCTAAGATTTTAGAGGTAAAACACAATAACCCTTAAGATTTTTTTAAAGTAAAAATCAACATGGCGCCCATTTAAAATATGAGAGTTGCTCTTAATTATGCTCATTTATATTGAAAACCGCCATCTTGAATTTTATTCTGACATCACTTTTAAATTTATCTCTTCAATAATGTAATTTTTATGTGAAACATTTTTTTATATCTGTTATAATTATGGAGTTATTTGACATTTTTTTTAAATCGAGATTTTCATTTTTTTTTTTTTGATAATTTTTCACTATTTTTCTCAATGGAATCTGAATCAGCACTCAAAACTGCACAACATTGCCCATTTAATCTACCTCGTATATCTTATAGTTTCTGAAATCCCAATTGTAATTAGTAATCCACTTAATTTGGGACTCCTGTATACATACATATAATACAAGGAAATACTTATTGTAATATTTTATATTTTACTAACAACTTAAGTATGAAATAATACTGCATTTTGGTTAGCATTTTAAAATTATTATTTTTTGAATGGTGAATTGTTTTTAAATATTATATTGCCATCTGAGGACAAAATTACAATTTTTATATCGACTCTATAATAGGATATTTCACCATTGAAAAGTGATTTTGAAAATCAAATTCCCTTTCCTTTTTCAAACAGAGGCGGCGAGTTTTAATTTTGCTGTTGGATGCAAATTTTTCAGTGAATCAAAAAAAGTAATATTTGATTTAATAAAATATATGTATATATTAATTATTCTTTGGAAATTATTTAAAAATAAAAAAAAATACTTGTGATTTGTAATTTTTTGCCCTACGCTGGTGATATTACACATTACATGCTCGATCGTCGATCGGGTGCGCATTTAAATTTTTTCCTTATACAGCAGAATGACAACGTAAAACTTCGTCCTAGGTCTTGGGTGCTATCTCGAGAACCATGAGCTACGAGGTCGGTTAAATTCGCAAACAATGGGCGCATTAAGTAAATTTCTGTGGTCACCGAACATGGAGGCCTCTGCTAAATGCACTTTCCACATTCAATCTAATTCATGTAGTTCAAACGTTAAATAGTCATAATCTCAATTTTATTTACAAGTTATAATAACTTTTGTTGTAGTTATGTTCTACGTATATCATTTAATATCAAATTCTTCAATTTTTTAATTTGTTTTAACAAATAATATAATACAGAGTGTTTCCTTTAAAACAATCAGTGCTTTTTTTATGGTACCATATATTTTTTTATTATTTTGAATAGTTTTTTTTTATTTCATCGATGTAAATATTGTAAAGGGTTGTATAACAATTATTTCGAGTAAAATAATATTTAAAATTAGAAATAATTTAATAAAAACTGGCATAACTACTAATGCAACCTAGACAACAGACGTATCAATACTTGTGTATTGCATAGGCTATTTCAATATTGTAACATTATTTTTAGTTTTTTATAGGTACTATTTTTCTGGAAATAATTGTTATAAAACCCTATACAATATTTATATCGTTGAAATTAGGAAAAAAAATCTCTATCCAATGGAAAAAAAAAATTATATACGTATCATTTAAAAGAATATAATTTTGTTCTACTATTTGAGAACCATTGGTTGAATTTTCAGTTTGTTATTATTGATAAATTAGCCCCTTACTCTTTATCATTTTTTGTATATGACATTTTGCTGTAGTCATTACTTACGCTAAAGGAAACACCCTGTATATTTTCCGTGCTTTACATGTAATAAATTGTTTGTTTTGCTGCACAGATAATAGCAACCTAGCAAAAATTAGCGCTATTTGTTTGCGCTTGATTCGTACTGAACTGTATTTATTTATTAAACTTAAAGGAAGAAAATAACTGACAGTTCTAACTGTATAGTTTTGAAAACTCACAGACTTCATTTTTAAATGGAAATTATTATTTGAACTGTTAGAAAGTGCACCAGAAGTAAATATTATTATCCAAGAAAGTGACGTTCGTTGCAACCAAACATGCAGCATGCATCTCCTCACTAGTTCACTAGATGTTTTAGCGAAATAATTCTATTTCTAGCTATTTCTTCTAGCGCTATATCAACACTAGAGTCTAGCAAACCGGTCAATCACTTTGCTAGTCTAGCGCTGACCAGCGCTAATCTAGCCCAATTTCTATTTTACAAGACAATTAAAATGAGCATGTGCGATTTTTTTTGACAGCTAACAGTCTGTAAAATGTCACTTTTACGGCACTAAAAACATATTTACAGCTTTGGCAGCATTCATTACCTCGGCAATGAAACGACAGTCTGTTTATAAATCTGGTATTTTAGTGCGTAGTTAAACAAATAATTATTTTCTACAAGTGGTTCTCAAAATACGGCATACAACTATCTTATTTTGCACGTAAACCTTTTTTTATTCGCTTATTCATTCATTCAGTCATAGAAACATGGTATAACTATCTCTTTTTAATCGCTAACGCTTGCTATGCTACAGTCACATGCATATTATAGGGCTGCATACGTACCTCTTATAGCTTATGTATTTTTTTTTCACAATAAGAGATACTTTATAGAAAAAATCTGATGTGGCCAACACAATACCTCCCGCCATTTAATTTTTATTAATTTAAATATACAGAATGTTCATTTTATTTTGTCCATTATTGCTATTTCGAGAACTATAAGAGCTACGAGGTCAATTAAATTAGCAAACAATTTCTGTTTTACAAAACTATTTTAGTGAGCGTCATTTTTTTTCAACCAGTGATTTTCAAACTGTGGGGACGAACTTTGATATTTTAAATGGGACCACAAACTTTTTATTTCTTTATAAGATAAAGAATTTTATTCTGAATTCAATGATTATTTGCCTTACCCTTAAATAACTTTTTTTTTGAGAAAAAAACATTTTTAGATTTATATTAGTTTTATTTCATTATTGCTAAAATAATTGTGCCATCATGGACGATACAAGTGAATATTGATTCACATTTTATTAAAGTGTTTTGACCGAAAATGGAGGAGTATTTGAACAGAATTTGTTAATTTATGTATTTGTTAGTTTTTGTTACTAAGTAATTGTTTTTCACATTCATTTGTATCGTCCATAGCACACTTATTTTAGCCATATTAAAATGAAATTAATAAAAATCTAAACATATATTTAAGGGTATGCAAATATATCACTGAATTCAAAATAAAATTCTCTATCCAATAAGGAAATAAAAAAATATATAATCCCATTTAAAATAACAAAGTTGGTCTGCACAGTTCGTGAACCACTGGTTGGAAAAAAATATTTTATACTCATTAAAATAGTCTTATAAAATAGAAATTGTTTGCTAATTTAACCGATTTCGTAGCTCTTATAGTTCTCGAAATAGCAATAATGGACAAAATAAAATGAACATCCTGTATACCTACATATTTACTTATACTGGAAACTGTATTAAGTTCCTTTCCATATTGTTCTATTTATTATTTTCTTTTGAAATGATTAGTTTTGTGGCAGTGACATTTATCTGTCAATTACGTATATTTGAGATCTGAACTGTGTAACCAAGGAGAGATAATTTTATAAATTTATCCATAAAATATATAGAAAAAGTGTCAATGCAAATCCGTAGAACATTTAATAATATTTAATTTTTATAACAATATAAATCTCGAAAAAATAACATTTAAAGGTATTTTTCGAAGAAAAACTATTTTGAGATTCAAGTAAAGTGTCATTTCCGGTTATCTGACACCAGAATCTAATGACTTCTTTCCATATTAGAATAAGGTATAAATACAAGGTATCAAAATTTTTTGAAGTATTTGAGTTCCAGCGTAAAGAGGGTACACATACATCATCGTGAAAATCTTAAAATTGAATTCTAGAGACCTTAAAACGTGCTCATTTACCAAAATCTTGACATGCGATTTTTAGCACGAACTCTATACCTCCCTTAACAAGGGTAGCGGGAGGTAAAAATAAGTACATATATATCTCATATTTTTTCATGTAGATAAATATATAAAAAAAATTAAAATTGTGAAACTTCCCATTATTATATTTATAAAGTTAAAATAATAGATGCTACAACAAAACAAAATATAATTGTTTTTTCACATGTACAACCGTATTGGGTATTATATGTAAAAATTATTCTTTAATGCCCACTTTTACAATGTACAAATGTATGTAGTTCTCAATCAACGGTTATAACATATACAAGTTGTTGTTGACCGTGACAACGGAATATAGGACTTTAACATGTAAAATCATACTGTTGTAATTGCTTGCTTCCCTAATTATTTTAGGTGGCAAAGCTTCAAATAAATGTTGTACAGCATAGAATTCTACATCAAAATTAATAAATAAAATTAATTTTGCATGCTCTATAACGGCAGAAATTAGCTATGAAAATGTCGAAAATCATCCCAAGAATAGCGATAGCCATGGAATTGAAACTAAAAATTAACAAATGTTAGTGATTTATGTGTCAAGCTAGGTAAATTTATTTTTATTATTATTTGTAATTATTGTTAAAGTGAAAAATTATTTATTTAAATTAATAGATAATTGTTCACTTGAACAGATATTACAGATAATACCTAATAAAAATATATTAACCTAACCTAATCTGACGGGTAAAGCATGGTTTATAGATTGCACAGAATAGAATGGAATAGAGAATAGAATAAGGAATGAAATAGAATTTTTTAAGATCATTTATAGATTGCATTGAATACAATAGTTTGGAATAGAATGACGTCATTTTTACACTAAATTAACTAATTTATTGGTTATTTTTATCCTTTACTAATTTCATTTAGAACCGAGTAAATAATATCATTGTTCGTTTTTGCTTAAAAAAATATAGTTTTTCTGTAGAAGAACTCGTCCACAGTAATTTTTAGGTTAGGGGATGAACCAAAACCAACGGTCACACCAGTCACACGAATATTAACGGAGCAAGCCGAATGGAATATAATAGAATAACAAATAAAATTTGGTTATTTCCTATTCTATTCCATTCTGTGCAAGTATAAATGGTTCCATGCATTTACATTGGTTTATATTTTTATTTCCCGTGCTATTCAATTCTATGCAATCTATAAATCAGGTTTAATACGTCACACATTTGTTAATTTATCTGTTTCAATTCCATGGCTAGCACTATTTTTAGGGTGATTTTCGTACTTAATTTCTGCCGTTACAAAGCATATAAAATTAATTTTGCGAATTAATTCAGATGCTCTACAACTTTTATTTTAAACATTTTACCAAAAATAGTTAGGGAAACAAGAAATTACGAAAATATGGCTACATGTTAAAGTCTAATGTTCCGGTGTCGCGGTCAACATCCTGTATATTTACGAGGTTTACCTAATGATTGTAAAAATGGCCTTAAATTGATTTTTTAATTCGATCTTTTTTTTAAAACGAATTAAATTATTGGACATTTGTCATCAATTTCATTGAAATTCACCTCCCTTTAATAATAAATCGAACTTAGAACGCGTTCGTCGTCCCCTCTAGAGCGCCTACCTATACCGTTTACTGATTTAATTTTCATTTGAAAACTGTGACTGGGGCATCTTCGGTTGTATATGGGTTATTCAACCGAGACAAATTTAGAAGGACCAACAACGAATTTCGAAAAATAATAATACCGAAATTTGAAACAAAAAGAATATATCACTAATTAACAATTTTATATAACATTATTTTTATTATTTAAAAATGAAGTGTCTTGGTATATCTTTAATGTAATGTTACAAAAATATAAAAAATATTAATAAATAAATTAAAAAATGACAACTTTTAGGTTTTCTTTTATTTGGTAATTACTTCAATGGCTTTGTGGCAGTTCAAAGAATTGAGATAAAAATTTAGATTTTTACTACAATTAACAAGTCACCATAGAGCACCAATTTCAATAATTTAAAAAATAAATACATAATTTAAAATACGTAACTTATGATTTCATTTGTTTAATTGTAAAATCCATTGTTTTGTCCCATAAATTTAATTAAGCATTTTTTCAGGAAAATAATTCTGTTTTTTATTTTATTTTCTGAAACATTCACATAATTTATATTATAAGTCTAAAAATTAGTGATTTTTTTTTAATTTGAGCGAGATATATATTAAAATATTATTTGAAAATTTGAATTTTACCGGATGTGACATTAGCTCCCCGCTAATGACATTTAGAAATATATGAGCCATTGCAAATTAGAATGGAGTAAGTTAATTTTTGACCGGTTTGAGAAAAAGGATCTGGAAATTGGTATACATACTCCATCCATGCGACCCCTGTCGCATATGAATTGGACCAAAGAAAATTAATTTTTCAGAATTAATATTTATTAAACAGAAATTATTTATAGAAAAACGAATATATTTTGGTAATTTTGAGGCCTTAGTAATCCTCATGAATATTTGTATAACATTTTATTTGTTACATTTACAAGACGTTTCAGATACTAAATGTATCCATCATCAGTGACAATTAAGCAAAACAGGAAATATTTTAAATTAAAAAAGTAAAAATTGATTTTTTTTTAAAGAACTATGACAGTCACTGCCACAAAAGTCACTGCTTGTCAAGATGTTGAAGCGGTCAGCCGCTGGCATATTGTTGTCGATGTGGGTGGCCATGTTGGCAAATAAATTTCATAGTTCTTTAAAAAATATTCAATTTTTACTTTTTTAATTTAAAATATTTCCTGTTTTGCTTAATTGTCACTGATGATGGATACATTTAGTATCCGAAACGTCTTGTAAATGTAACAAATAAAATGTTATACAAATATTCATGAGGATTACTAAGGCCCCAAAATTACCAAAATAAACCATATTAGGATCCTTCAACATTCAAGAAAAAAAAAACGAATATGGTTATTTAAGTAATGAGGTCAGTAAGTGCGTCCTACCGGTTGAGGATGATTTTGGAGATCGAGACGTAGTCGATACCGATAGAAGAGCACTTACTGACCACAATGCTTATTACGTTTTTTGCACGATCGACGCACAAAATTTTAAAAAACAAGATTTGACAATTATTGTTTTGACATATTAAAAAAAAATAGTTATATTAAGGGTATATTCCAAAAATAACAAATTTTAACCATGGTTAACCGAAAGTGTTCCAAAAATATCAAAAGATGTAAATTGTGGATTAATGAAACATGGTAACGGTTAAAGTGGTTGCAACCAGCGTAACCATTCTTTTAGCTCGGTTACGCCGGTTACGTATATCTATCCTTTTCTAAAACATAAATAAATGTTGGGTTATATTTACGTATTTACCCAAAACTTTTTTTATTTTACATACATTTTATATGTATACAATATACAGAATTTATATTATTTTTGTATTAAATACCAAATTGCAAGTAGAAGCTGTATCTCGGCTTCTTTTTTTGGGCGACCTCTTAAGAAAACGGGAGATTTAAAATTGCCTCCATTGAAATTTAATAAAAAATAAAGTGTTTGTATTCATACGGAAATGTGATCGAAATACCTCGTCACTGTAATTATTTCAACATATAATAGTTATTTCGCAAAATTAATGATTTTTAACTTGCTTTTTATAGCTGTGTAACTATTTGCTTTATTTGTTCATCATCACTACTTGTTAAACGTAATAAATCCATAAATAAAACGTTTTCGTTCATTGTCCTAAATAATTTAGAGTTGCCGCTACTATCATATGATCTAGGTTTAGAGGTTATGTTATAATTTTGAGAACCGAATGAAACCGAAGTGTTTCATTAAAAATAGTCACGTGACTGCAACCAGTCCGTTACCAGAACCGTGGTTTCGGTTTTTATATTTTATTTTTGGAATATACCCTTAAAGTAAGCTTTGATCGTTGTTTTTTTACTTGCAGCCAGTAATTTGTAATTAAATCTACAAGATTGGGAACCCTATCAATAAACATTAAAAAAACCCGATCGTGCAAAAAGTATATTAAATATACTATAGTTTTAGCAATGAATTAACAATATTTAATTTGTATTCCATTTACAATAATTATAAAAAACAAAACATGGAATATTATGTCTGGCGCATATCAATGGCGGGTTATGATTTTGACGTCACACGCAAGAAAGAGAGAGTTGAGTTGAGACGGAAGATTATATTACAAAACCATCGCCATTTTTAAAGTTCTGTCTTCTGTCACTTGTGTTATGACATTTGAGTTTTACATAATTCAATGTCTTCGGAGGGCTGTGGAAACTTACAGTATTTCACATTTGTTATGTATTCTTTACAATAATAGCATAGCGGGAGTGTTGAAACGACCATACTCTCATTTCTTATTTGACATCACCTTGCAATGGGGACTTATGATTTTGACGTCATCGACGGCGGATCGGCAGCGGACCTCCCTCCACAAAATTTAGAAAGGGACAAGAAATTTTTAGAAAGAGCGAGGTGATATACCATGGCCCAGTCGATCAAATGCTTTCCCTCTACAGCACCTCCCCGTTGATCCCATAATTTGTTATTTAGTCAGCAAAGTTTGGTTAAGTTATTATGTGTAGTGATTGTTATTAATGAAACATTGTGGAATCGAATCTTTCTGATTCTCACGGAGGGAAAACACATTCGATTTCATCGTTTCAATTTGAAAAAACATGAACTGAATCCATGTAAACAATACAAATTCCACTGTTGAGAGAGACGGAAAAAATAATGAAATTTCTTTTTATGTATATCCACGTCTTAATCTTATTAAAGTCATACATAATTTGTTTCTGGATGTTAAATTATTAAATTTAGTTTTCTTTGGCGTTTTTTTGGAAATATCTGTATTTCAACTTTGGTATAACTGTGGGATTTAACAAATCATATAGAACATTAAAATGTTCTACTGATAAGCCAGTGAAATATATATATTTTACAACATCATTGCTTAATAAATTATAATTTTGTATTCAATTATTGACAAATTTAGTTTCATTTCTCGATGTCTCTACGGCACCAAATAACTTTCTTACATAATAATTGTTGACTGTTTGGGTACTACTTTCCTTATTAATCTTTATATCTGTTTGTGTGGAGTTCTGCTTATTATCTATTTTTATATGTGTTTTTATTAATATAAACTTGTGTCTCTTTATTAGTAGATAGCTTTATTAAAGTTGCTGTACTTGTGTTTCCAAAATAAGTTTGATTATGTTTGTCCACTTTACAAACATAGGTTTGCGTCATTTTATTATTATTTTGTACATAATTAAACTTCCTTTTTTATCACATTACTAATTCATATTCAATTTATATTAATCATATTATTTCAACTTCCGTGTTCAGTCTCAGACATGTTCATGTTCCTTTTCAAACAATGGTTGTTGTGATCACGTGGGACCAAATATGGATCACGTGATAAATGTCAAACTTAGAGCTAAATCTTGCTCACTACATAACTAATTATTAAATACTTTTTTACACATTAGATGGCGACCAAAATATTTGAATTGTATAAGTCCCCATTGTCATTATGACAGCGATTTGTTTGTAATTTAGCAAAGGAGTGAACTGAGTCACAAGTGTATTTCTTCGTAGTTCAAGGAAAGTATCAATAGATGGCAGCACGAAAGTATGCCTCTGTATAACCATTCATTGGATCATTGGGCTATAACTCAAACGCAGAGTTATGCTGGCGCGCGATATGCTAAGACTGGACCTGCGCATACTTTGGCTTATAAATGAATCCCGTTTCCCTTTATGTTAATTTTAGATGTTAACGGAGTCTTTTCCTCGTTATAACAATAACAATAAGGTGTTGCAAAAAAAAATTAACATATTTTTTAAATCCGAAATTCGAATAAGTAAGGGTCTATTGTATTAGTAAATGTGTTTTTCTGTTCAAATTTCTGTATACAGGTTGTTCATTATATTTTGTCCACTATTGCTATCTCGAGAACTATAAGAGCTACGAGGTCGGTTAAATTAGCAAACAGTTTCTACATATTTTACAAGACTATTTTAATGAGCATAATTTTTTTTTCAACCAGTGGTTCACAAACTGTGGGTACCAACTTTGTTATTTTAAATAAAACTATATTTTTTTAATTTGCTTATTCGATAGAGAATTTTATTCTGAATACAGTCATAATATTTGTATACCCTTAGATAACAATTTTTATGAGAAAAATGCATGTTTAGATTTATATCAGTTTTATTTTAAAATGGCTAAAATAAGTGTGCCATGGACGATACAAATGGATGTGAAAAACAATTACTTTGAAACAAAAACATAACAAATAAATAAATTTACAAATATTGCTCAAATTGTCCTCCATTTACGTTGATACATAATTATATTCTTCGAAACAAATTACTTTTTACTGATCTCAACGTCTGGCCATCAATATTATTTAAAACATTTTCAATGCTGTTTTTTAGATGCTGTAAGTCTGGATACACATTATTACAAACATTATCCTTTAAGAAGCCCCATAAAAAAAATCTAATGGATATAAATCCAGCGACCTGGCGAGCCAGCAATAGGGCCGTTAGTACCAATCCACTGATTCGGAAACATTTCATTTAAATATTGCGTTACTCCTTGCGCATTGTGAGAGGTCTTGTTGATAATATAAATCTCTTACAATATTTAATGGCACATCATCTAGCATATTTGCTAACGTGTCTCTTAAAAATAGCAAATACCGATCACCTGTGAGAGTACCTTCATACAAATAAAAAATATATTATCTTTCAAAATAGCACACCAAATGTTAACACTGAATTTTCTTTGAAATCCTCTCATGCACAATTATAGGGTTCTCAGTACTAAGCAGGGACTAAAAACGATAAATATTTCGTTCAGTTCTTATCCGAACGAAACCGAAAAATTTCGTTTCCGTTCTTAATGTTCCTACCTAAATATTTTCGTTTTCGTTTTCGTTCACAGTAGTTAAATACCGGTTAATACCGGTTATAACTATTAATGAGTAACAATTGATGAAAATATAGAAATATAATAATTTTTTTTTTTATTAAACATGAAAATAAAACATACATATAAAGGAAAGATAATACATATATAAAAATAAGAAAAGCTTATGCTATGGCCTGATTTTTTTACGATAAAGAATAAAACATTAATTACATTTTATTTCACCTAACTAATAGTATGTTTTCAAGCAAATCTTCCTTTATATTAGTTCTCTTACATAAGTACTTAACATAACTAATAAAACGTATACCGGCAGTGTGTGCAAATGAAAATTATCGCAGTCAGTGTTCAATAGATGAAACTACGAGTATACCGTTTAACCTAACACGTAACAGGGTTAGCTACTGGAGAGCTACTTTGAAAATCTGCTTGTTTGCAAATCAAATATCTGAAAATTCATTAATATTTGCCTGTAAAATATTTGCTGTAAATAAAATAAAATATTAAATAAAATAACGGTTAAAACCGGTAACCGATATAAATTATTTCGTTTTCAATCATGAACGAAAAAAATTTATTGCGTTTTCGTTTCCGTTTTCGTTCTTATAAAAATTTCGGTTTATTTCGTTATTTCGTTTTCGTTTCGTTCTTAGTCCCTGGTACTAAGGGTCGTATGACTCGAGGTGCATATGAGATTTTTCGTCATACCTTACACAGGTGTCTATATAAGCATGCTTACTATTGGTAACTTTTTTATTTGAAGAGGTACGAGTTGGTTAAATGAGCAAAATTGTGCCATTTTGAATAAGAAAGTTGGCAAATTAGTTACCTAATAAAAAATATATATATAATAAAAAAACAATTGTTTCCATTGCTTACTTGGCTAAATTAACTAAAAACAGTTCACAAAATTTTAATTTTGAAGTGTAAATAACTCGTTTATTTCAAAAAATTGTACATAAACATTACCTTATTGAAAAGAGAAAAAATACTCTCTCTATATATATATATATATATATATATATATATATATATATATATATATATATATATATATATATATATATATATATATATATGCGTTTTCGTCTCACATTTTCCCTTAAACGCCTCAAAACGTCCACGTAGAAGTTACCCGTTACTGTGGTACCCCTTGGCACAAATTTGCGGTGCACAATCCCCTTGCAGCCGAAAAAAACAATCAGCATGTACTTCCATTGCTTTTCACTTGTCTGGCTTTCTTCGGTCTTGGGTAGGACGGATTTTTCCACTGGGATGAATGCTGTTTTGTTTCCGGGTCGTATCCGTACACCCATGACTCGTCATCCGTAATGATGGAAGAAAGGAAGTTTTCGGCATGTGTTTTCAGTTCCTGGCAAATGAGAACACGATTTTGCTTTTGATCATGTGTCAACAAACGGGGAACAAATTTTGCTGCAATTCTGCGCATCCCAAGTTCGTCCGCCAAAATTCGTTGGACTGTGCCATAGGACATTCCAACTTTATTACAGATGTCATGAATTGATTGTCGACGGTCTCGGAGAATTGTTTCACGCACAATGTGGATGTTTTGGTCATTGATACCAGTTGAAGGACATCCAGGGTGCTCATCGTCTTCCACACTCATCCTTCCATTCTTGAAACTGAAAGGCTTGGGTTTTTCCCATCGCTTCATCACCAAATGCTTCTCGAAGCATTTGGTGAGTTTCGGTCGCCGTTTTCCCGAGCTTGAAACAAAATTTGATGCAAATGCGTTGCTCTTTCAAATCGCTTATCAAGCTATCGCAGAACACAACAAACCAGTAACACAGATATCACCACACACACTGATACGACAAAAGAACGCAAAATGTGAAAACGAAAGGAAGGGTTTGGGAGATGTACTAGTGTTGTAATCTAGCGGCAAATCGGTGTACTACAATAGTTAGAAGAGTTACACACAGAGTTCGGGAACTTTTAGGTAGCACCTCGTATTTTGAATACTTATTATAAGAAATACAATAAATATATTTATATACAACCGATATATAATGTTAACTTTGTTCTTATCAAAATCATTAATTAATGTGCTTCATTATTTACCGAGGGAAATGAAAACGACAAATACTCCCTAGGGAAGTAAAGGGTTCAAGGCCATTGACAGTGTCACCTAGGAAGAATTTTATATCTTAGTGTTCAATTCTTAATTGATATTGACATACGAAAAAAATATAATTGTTTTTGTGAAAAATTAAAAAATAAATATATTTTTCGTTTATAGGAATTTGCTTCTTACTAGTTTTACATGCTGTTAATAGACTCTTTTGTAAGGTAAATAACAATTTTTCCGTTTTTATATAAAATATTGTATATAACAAGGGAGTAAAATGTCATTATTTGCTTCAAGCTAGTGCATTCAGTGTTCGCTCTTGACAAATAATGACGAACTTTACTCCCTTGATATATAAACTACTATTAACGTTTCCATATTTTGTTCTTTTGTTTCCGCAGTAGGTATCTTGATTTTTTTTAAGTTGCTGCTTATTACAAAACTTAATCCCTTGTAATTTTGTAAAGAAAAGGAATAGAATCTATGTTCATATGACACTTTTTACTGAAAATGATCTCAAGAATATGCTACTATTTTACATTAGTCTTAATACACCCTGTATTTATTTCAACAAGAAAATGTCAAATATTTTACGTGTTCAATTTACAATTGTGTGTAATAAATTTATAACTATTTTAACGAAAACATGTCTCAAGAAATACAAGAGGCGGCAAATGTAGCCTCCCATATTTTAATACCTGCGAAATTTCAATAAAGGTATCTGTAGACACATTTTTGCTCTAGAAACGCAATGAAAAATATTTCAACCCCTGGCTGTGGTAACTAGCACTTGAATGTAAACTGTCACTTACAGTCAATGAAACAATTCCGTAATGACTTATTTTCGTAGTAGGTATGACGAAATAGTATATTTTTTCATAACGAGTATGGAATGTAAGACATATCGTGCGGGTGTGAAGTTTGAAAAAACGAGGTGCAACTAAATGAGTCAACACATGAGCGATTTGATATTACTTTAGACCGAGTACACTGTTTTTTAAAAAGCAAAAAAAATAGACAGGTATTTAAATGAATTTTATTTCAAATGGCTATATTGATTTGATCTCATCATTGCGATATAACTATATCGTGCTAGTACGATATGCATATCATGCTAAATATTGTAAGTTGAGTATTAAGGGCAGTAAGTGTTTCCTACCGGTTGACGATGACTTTGGATATCGAGACGAAGTTGAAATCTCCAATACATCCGATAATTGTAGAAGAGTACTTACTAACCATAATGCTTATTACGTTTTTTTATACAATCGACGCATAAAATTAAAAAAAAGATTTGAAACTTATTTTGATATATTAAAAAAAAATAGTTATTTTTAAAGTAAGCTTTGATAGTTGTTTTATTTGCTTACCGCCTCCTCGGTAAGTGAATCACATCACTTACTGATCAATAATTTGTAAATAAAGCCTACTGCTTTGGAAACCAAACATTAAAAAAAACGGTCGTACAAAAACGATATTTTCAACTTTCGTAAGTAGACTACTACTGTCGCGAAATCTATTATTTTCTGAAGTGGTCGTCTAGAAAATAATATTAATATAATGAACAATACCTGAGTTATTTGAAATATTAAATACGAATACATACTTTTATAAAGTCAAATTTTTCTAAAAATGACATTTCAATGTGATGACGTCATGTAGTTAATTTATATGAGCCAGGTAGTGAAGCCGATTGATATAGTCGATGGAGCTGACATCTATAGTCAAAATTATGGAATCGAGCAAGAATTTTACTAAATTTATAAAATATAATGAAATACAATTACAATAATTAATACATTCAATGATTACAACAGTTAATACATTAATTTATTACAACAATTATATATAAGAAAACAGCTTTGAATACATAACGTAGAAATTATTTTTAATTTAATTATAAAATTGATTATGAAAAGGGCCGCAAAAAGCAATTTACTTTTACTATACATATAAATAGTACTTACGTTGAATTGGAGACTGAGACTGACTAAAACTGTCAATGTTTCGTATTAATTTTTGACGGATTAGGTACAAATTTTTCGTAGTGACGGAAAAGATCCACGTTTAAATTAATTTTTAAAATTATTTACCTTTACATGTGACACATCCAAAGCAATACAAACTCTCTAAAATGTATTAATATCCCGAAATAAGTATATAGTAAATACAGAACTAACAATTGTCATGTTATAACCTCAAAATGTAATACTTAAATCTTCTACACTCGAGAATGGGAAAATTTATACGTTTCTCTTGCTCAAAGTATGCAAAAGCATTCAAAATAATTTCTTTACACCGTTTCGATATTTTTTTTCCGCTCAATTTTTGATTGTTACACATGTAAACATAAAAATTATGCATATACCTCAAGTTATGACATACGGAAGTAAACGCTGCGTATAAATAAAACAATGAGGACAAATACGTTGCTAAAAGCATATGTGATTTCTCTATTCATACTCTGCAATCACGTGATCACATTGGAATACCATTGTAAGAAAAAATTGACTATATGAAACAGTATATTTTATTCATAATTTTGATACTGCCGCAAAATATTTCATTCTATTTTTCAGTTCTTATTCTGTTGTGATTCTTTATTTGAGATAATACGTGCTGATACAAATACGTATCTGTATAAAATAAAGGTTAGCAAATATGACATGTTAGATGTAAATATGTAATAGTGCGTAAATTCGTACATTCATTCTGTAATTCTCTTCCACTAAACCAATGACTAAACTAGCACAAATTTTTCGATTTCTATAAAGCTATAAATTTCATTTTTTGTATCAATAAGTCTATAGAAGTCTAAATACCTAGAATCCAGCAATAATTTTCGAGATACACAAATTTATTTTTTTGTTTTAAATGGAACCAGGAACCCATATTTGATTTTGTCCCAAATAATCTTATTTCTATGTTGTGATTTTCCTCTATCTCTATGGCATTCACATAAAATTTACAACTTTTATATAATCCGAAATCTGACAGTGATAAGATAAAATTTAGCATATCCATTCGAAAGAGCAGAAAAAAGCAACCTGAAGAAGAGCAAGCCAAAATCCAATACCATTTCACACTTGCAAAAATTTACATTTTCGTGTATATTGTAAATATATGTTAATTTTTTTTTTTTCAAAGAATGATACATCATCAAAATAATTTCTTATGGTTGTCTCCAGTTACATTTGTCTACTTTAACTATAGATTTTTTTTACTCAAAAGTATTTATACATATAACAGAAACTTAGAAACTAAATTTAAAAAAATGCTACTTCCAGTTTATCAGGAAGTAATATCACCTTTCTGTTTTCTTTATCACACATTAGTTTTCTGAAAGGAAATATGTCTAAATTTCCGAAAAAATGTGAATTACAAATTCCTCATTATAGAACAGCCTTTTATGAAAATAATCCACTGTACTTCAGCATTATGTTTTACAATAAATTATCGAATGAGATAAAACAATGTAATGATGTTAAATCTTTTAAAAATATATTTAAGCATAAATTATTAATAAATTGTTATTATTCTGTTGAAGAGTTTCTGAGTAATCCATGTTAATATGTATACAGGGTGGTGACCGGCATAGCTGAACATTGCACTTTAACATGTAAAGTTAGACTTTCGTAATTTCCTGCTTTCCGAATTATTTTCGGTAAAAAAGCTTCAATTAAAAGTTGTAGGGCATAAAATTATGTATCTGAATCAATAAACAAAATTATCTTGTAATGACATAAATTAGGTATGAAAATGTCGAAAATCACCCCAAATATAGCTATAGCCATGGAAGTGAAACAAAAAATTAATAAATGTTAACAATTTATCTGTCAAGCTGGGTTATTTTAGTTTTATTATTATTTGTAATTTCTGTTCAAGTGAACAAATATCAATTTAAATTAACAGGTAATTATTAACTGGAACAGAAATTAGAAATAATATCTAATAAAAATAAATTACCCTAACATGATAGATAAACCGTTAGACATTTGTTATTTATTTTATCTCAATTCTATGGCTGTTGCTATTTTTAAAGTGATTTTCGATATTTTTATACCTCATTTCTGCCGTTACAAGGCATACAAAACTTTGCTTATTGATTCAGATGCAGAATATGCTCTATATAACTTTTAATTGAAGCTTTTCAAAGAGACATACTCTATACAAATAGTAAGGTAACAAATTAATATGAATATAAGTGAATAAAATAATAATAATATTTACATATAATATGTGTGAGTACTAAGGATCATACATTCATTGCAAAGGCTTTAAGTTTTGAAGCAGTTTTAACATAATTGGCAATATCCCAGTCGGGACAGCTAGTACGTCTTTGATGACATTTTTTGGAAAAGTCAATACATGTTGTATTAAGTATATGGATCGTATGGGATCAAAAATAGAACATTTAAAGAGGAGGTGGTTGCAAATACTGCATGTCTCATCTACATCAAAACTGTATCAAGTATATTTTTCAAAATTTAAAATGATAATATATATTCAACCATGTACTCGTAGAGTACGTGAATTCGGTTATCATTGTAAACTTTTATATAAAAAAATAATATTTAACTGACCGTCGCCAGCTAAATAAAGAACAATAATGCCAATAAATGGTGTATATATATATATATATATATATATATATATATATATATATATATATATATATATATATATATATATATATATATATACATACCGTGTGTCCCAAGAAAACCTTGACATAGGCGATTAACATGGGAAAACAGTTTTTTGTAAATAAAAAGTTTAGCTTGATGGAGATTCGAACCCAACTTTAAAAAATTCTTTCATTCCACAGGCAGACATGCTAACCATTCAGCTACAATAACAGTTGTAAATATTATTATTACATAATGAAATATTAAAACAAATATTTTTTGACATTTACTTTTAAATTTCTTTGATTTATGCAATGATAATAAAGTAATTAGTATTAAATAAGGTACAGGAGGTAATGTACTATTATCATATTAAATAGCATGGCTTAATTTTCTGCCGGACACTTTTTATTTACAAAAAACTGTTTTCCCATGTTAATCGCCTATGTCAAGGACACAAGGTATATATTAATTGCCGATTATCACACGTGGTACTGTTAATTATATTTTTACCATTTTCATCTTATTAATTTGCGGAAAGTCTAATTTTATTTGTATTAATTTTTTAGGCCAGTAACTTTTTACACATTAATTGTTTAGGAGTGGTATCTACGGTTACTTACACTAAAATCTTTATTTATGAACATAATATCATTCACACGTTAAAATGTCTCGATTATTAATTACTTTTATTAATACAGCTTAATAATTTCGTCCAGTAATGAAAGAGAAACTTACTATACATGGCTGAATTCAGAATTTAATTAAGTTAATGTTTCTTCCGAATTACCGGAAATGGTATAATTTTAATTTTTATATAGTTTAATGTGCTCTTTAATCTAGTGTCTAAATATTGATGTGAGTATGTAGGAGTCCCAAATTGAGTGAGATTGTGATAGTAGTATGGGTAACTTTGTTATTGAAGTTTTGGTTAAATGAGCAATGTTCTGCAGTTGTATTGGTTTAAATTCCGTTGGAAAAATTCAAATTCCATATGGATTTGTAATTATTCCAAAAAAATGAAACACTGTCTAAAGTCAAATTTCAAGCTTAATATAAAATCAAGATGCCGGTGTCTGAGATATTAATAACAACGTTCTTATCTCAAATGGACGCCATATTGTACCTATTATATATATATATATATATATATATATATATATATATATATATATTTAATTTTTTTTTTCTTTTTAACGATATATAACACCTTATGTTTATTTGTTGCAAATGACAAGAATTCAGAAATTATTAAACTTATAGGGTAAAAACAATGGTAGTACCAAAAGCAATGAAACAAATGAAAAATACAATTTATTTATTTTCATTTTCTAAATTGTCGTCAAGTGATTATTACCATCACATTTGAACTGAATATTTCATCTTATGGACTATAGAGTATGTATCTAAATCTGTGTAACAAATTTTAAGGATGATATTGGACGTACTGCATGATGATCATCAATCAAAAAATCTGATGTGGCCAGCACATAACCTCTCGCCGTATATTTTACCTGGCTGTATGTATAAAGCAAAGAATATTTTTAGAAATACAAATAATATATTCATATAAGTCTATGACGTATAAACTTCTTTATTATTCAATAAGAGCATGTCTCAACATAAAACAATTTTCACATATATTTACAAAATCTATAGGATATTTGACCATAAATTATGTACAATAAATTACAAAGTAGAGTTTACCATATATAAATTTTAGGCTGGTAACAGGGATTTTCAATTCGAACAACGTTCTTGTTTACTTTCTCTTCATATTCTTCTAGTAAAAACATTAATTTTGGGCGGTCTAAAATGCATATATCTGGATTGTGCATCTATTCTTACATATCTTCTTTAACATTTTATTTTTTCATACATGTTGTATCTAAATAACACATTAATTCCCTTTAATAAAGTGATGGATAGATTGCACTCCGATTATTCTTATAAATATGTGCAATTTTGTCAATATTTACAACTTACTTGAGAAGAATTTGATAGCTTTTTCGCAGTTCAATGTTACTACAGTGCTAGTGTACATTGTCCCATAATTTTTGAAACAAATTTAAGTCCTTCAACCTAGACTTGTCACCTCCATAATAGTCACAGATCAAGAATTAAGAGATTCTCCAAGTACATTTTTCTTTTATTACTCATTATTTCGATGAGATACAATTTTTCTGTATTTTACGTTGCAGAGTGGAGACCATCTTCACTTTCATCTTGTGTTTATAACATTTAAATATCGTCTTCCTTCGAGCTGTATTCTCGTTTATATGTATTCTTTACAATTAGATTTTTTATATATAAATTCATTCTATGAAGAAATTTTGTCCTACTCTTCTAAATTTTCGAGATGATTCCAATTCATTGTTGGCATTAACAGTATTTCTGAAGGGTATGTGTAATATACCTATAATTTTAAATATTTAACTATTAATACAATAAGAAATAATATAATGTATGTACTTCCCAGAAAAAAACTTCAGTAATGTCTTCGGATTTCTGACACTGACATTTATCTGTCAGTTACAAACATTTTAAATTTTCAACTATTTGCCATGGCATTCTTTCGGCTGTAAAATTTATTACAACAGATTATTTTATATATTATATTTTTTTATCTCTAAATATATAGAATATATTAAATGTATCAGATAGATTACCAAAAAAAAAAAATAATTTTCAAAAAATAATATTTAGAAGATTTTTTTTCAAGAATCTGCTACTTCCAGTTGTCCAATTGTTACCAAAACCTTTTCAGATATTCCCATGAACGTCCGATTAGGAAATACGTAGTTAAACAAATATAAAGTCTTATAGTTTTTGAGTAATCGTCCTTCCAACATCCCACATACACACATACATACACACACACATACATCCACACACACACACAGACATCGTAAAAATGTTATAATCGGATTGTAGGGACCTTAAAACGTGTATATTCAATAAAATCTGGATATGCGATTTTTAGCATGAATCCAATACCTCTCTTAGCGAGAGGGAAAAATTGGTTTCAAGCAAATGAACAGTTTTGAGCCACTGGTTTGATAGCTACTGTTAAAATGACAATATTTTACATAAACGTTAGTAACTGAAGTACATATATTATTGTAAATAAAAATTTATAACTCTGTGTTAGTCGCCTAAACAAACTGGTCGCTAATATGAATAAGTGATTAAGGGTGATTAGCGAGCATTTGACTAGCATTGTTTTATTTCCGAATCGTTTTTAGAGAAAAATACTTCAAATAATAGTTATAGAAAAATTAATTGTACGCAGATTGGCAATGGGTAACATGCCGTGGTGATATATTTTTTTTATTTTATCTTTTATTTGAAGTATTTTTCTGTAAATTAATCTATAATATAAACAATTTTTCGCTAATCACGCTTATAGTCACTGTTCATAAGATACGGCCAAAAAAGATAACTTTTACAACCTTGATACACAAATAAGTACTTATTTAAGGCAAGGGTATAACATATATGTGTGTTTAGTTTTAGTAATGATAAATCTAATAATTTTTTGGCATACTCACACTTGCACAATGTTTCGCACCCCTAAATTCATTTATTGCTGTATCATCATGCATTATCTCTTCATCATAAGTGCACATGTCTCATAGTCAATATTTTTTTCTTTGAACGTAAATGCATGGAGGTACAAGAAGAAGGTTATAGCTCTCTTAACTGGGAAAATTAAATCTACAATAAAAATAATAACTACGAACACGAACATGAAGAGAACATATTTTCGTTATGTTCGGTGACTGCTTTAGTGCTGTATCCTTCCGAACGCACTTAATTCAAGCAGTTCGTGTCCACTTGCTCAGTTTCTTTATATTTATTGGTTATTTTTACTTTCCTTTTATTTTTTTCGGAATAATGTGAAAACTAATTCCTATTTTCTTTTTCGCGCGGAAATGACAACGGTAAACACAACACGAATACGTCTCAGACAAGTTCATAATTTTGCCACCAGGCAAATACGCCTGCTAGTTCATTTTCTTCGCCAATATAGAGAGCGGCAGTCAAATGTTTCCGGGTTCCAGGAACCTGCGAAACATCTGATCTTATTGCCCCTGTCCTTTAACTAGCTTCATTAACAAAATCAAAATTTAAAATACCTAAATACCTTTATTAAAGTATATTTTTAAATTATTATAATACGTATTTAGAATATCAATTTCATGACAAAGTTATATGTATGCCACTATTTATAATTCTACAGAAACTTTAATTATTAGAGATAATTGACACCGGATCAACTCCAGGAAATCTAAAAAGCTTTATTTCATTATATGAGATAATAGATATTTATATACCAAGTGAGTTGAAATAATGTTTATTCGTTTGGTTTATACAATATTTTATTCAGTTTTGATGAAATAATAAAATAGACCATTATATTTAATTTTGACAAAATAAAAAACTAATCACAATTAGTAGGTTGTGCGTCATGCACTACGATTGTCATAATCGTCATTGATAGACGTCAATCCGTTTATTTATAAATTATAAACAAGCTTTATTTTCTGTCATTTGTGTCGTGAAAAATAAAGAAAATAGCTGATCTGTCTAATAAAGGCTGTGATGAGTTTTACTTTCGTGCCTGGGGTTATTTTAAATGCATTATTTGTTGTAGAGTGGGTTAAAATTCTGTGAGAGTGACTTAAATTTTTTTAATTCACTAGCAAATAAACAGTTACTTGTAGTTGTTGCTATGGAGTTAATAATGAGAGTTTAAAATGTCAAAATTGAATAATAGTAGTTTATATAACAAGGGAGTGAAGTTCGTCATTATTTGACGAAAGCAAAGATTGAATCCAGAGGGATGCAATCGATTGAGGCAAATAATGACGCACTTTACTCTCGTGTTATATGCAATATTTTATATACAAACGGAAAAATTCGTTATTTAATAAAAAAAGACTATTAATAACATGTAAAACAAGTAAGAATGAAGCTCATTCCTATAAACGAAAAAACTATTTTTATATTATATTCACAAAAATCATATTTTTTTCCTAAATTAATATAATTGATAATATTCGACATATCTTTTAATCAATATCAATTAACAGTTGAATACTAAAAAAATAAAAAAATTCGTAAGTGGCACTGCCATTGACATTGAATCACTTTATTTCCCTAGGGAGTACTTGTCATTTTTATTTCCCTCGATAAATAATGATTTTGATAAGAATAAAGTTAACATTATTTACTGGTTGTATATAAAATATTGTATTTGGAATATATAAGTAATAACTATTTTACACTTTATTTCAATATTAAATTGCTCCCACATCTTTTCAATTTTGTTCATCGTCAATTGCACTGATAAAACATATATGCTTCTAAACTTTGGAAAACATTTAATTCATCCTGAGTATATAAATATTCTTCTTTGTCACAAGATAATTAATAATATCCCTCATAATTTTCGGGAAATCTGATATATTCCGTGAAAAATCACTTTGATCAACATTATTTATAAATTATTTTTGCTAATAACGAAGTTTTACATTACAACTTGGCGATTTAAAGAAAAAAGACATTGTTTAAAAAGTACAAATAAGGTTACACAAGAAAACTCAAGTAAAATAGGAGTTCGAAGCGTATAAGTTTTATTTATCAGTGCGATTGACGATATGACGATGAAGAAATTTAATAGAAATGTATTAATTAAAGGATAGGGGCGTAATTTCATATTGAAATGAAGTGAAATATTTAAAACTTTTATACTCCAAATACAATATTTTCTGTCATATAATGAAATAAATCTTTTTAGTTTTTCTAGAGTTGATCCGGAGTCAATGATCTCTAACAATTAAAATTTATGTAGAATGGGGTCCTCCACCATAACAGAAAATTGAGTAAAATGTTAGTTATATTGAAAGTAGATAAAAAAATCATGATTGGGATGAAAAAGATTTAAAATAATTGTTAATTTTTCAAATATTTGAGATTTTAAACATCTATACCGCTGCGTCACACTATTGCTATCTTTCTCGCGCAGCCTACTATAGAGACTGGTGCGAGAAAGATAGCTATAGGTTTGTCACTGCTTTTTTATCTTCCGTCACCTCTAGATAAGGAAGATATTGTCTTTGGTCAAAAAATTCGATGGTGAGTTTTCATTGAATAAGCACGTTTTAGGGTCTTTACAATACGATTTTACTATTTTTACGATGATGTTTGTATGTGTGTGTGGACGTGTATGCATGCGTGTGTGTGTGTATGTGTATGTGTTCGTGTGTGTGTGACCGCGGTTTTGGCCTTGATATCTCCAATACTAGAATTCCAAAAATTACAATTCTTGCGTATTCCTCTTCCTTACAACCATATGCAGACCTGATTAGATTTTGGTTATAATTGGTCAACCGGAAGTATTCTCATTTGAAGATTTTAACAGTTTTTCTTGAAAAACTCAGTTAAATATTATTATAACTTAAAGAATATATTATTCTCTATACGATTTGATTGCATTTTATATTTCATATTCAACAGATATACAGTTAAAGAATTATAAAGATAATAAATTTCATAAATCAGCCAGCTATGCTAACTTAACCATGGAAACTGCTAATATATTCAGGTAATTCAAATTGACAGATGTCAATATCAATAAAAAGTAAATGAATGAAAGAATAAGGGAAATAACTCTAATGTTTCTAGAAAGATATAAGAGAGACGATTAGATTGGTTTGAACATGTCATGAGGATGAATATATTGGAAGAAAAATGAATAGTTTAGTAATAGAAGGTGGAAGAAACATAGGAAGACCAAATTTAAGATGGAAGGACTGTATTTCGGAAGACTTGCAGAAGCAGATATGGGGACCCGTGTCAAAATGACAGCAATTAATTATGTCCATAACTGACAAGTGTCATAATTTTTCATTCAAAATTTCATGATTTTCTAATTTCATGTGGCTTGTTTGTTATCAGGAGTATGGAATTCAGTTGCCGAGAAAGGGAATCATAAAATACCAAAAATTTATGTATGGAATTTGTACATAATACACAGGATTGACGGAAGGTATTGTGCTGGGCACATCAGATTTTTTTTGTAGAAAAAAGATACTGGAACCCTTGTTTTGGTACTTCTTTTTATTGAAAAATAAATATATAAAATAGTACACAACACATGTAATGTATAAATATATCGTTTGCGTAATAATTTATATCAAAATAAATAGTATAGTACATAATTAAAAAAAATGATAAACCGGAAATATCATCGAAAATAGGTGCCGGAACGCCGTTCCGGTGTTGTATTACAAAAAAGCTCTGGGTTTGGGGAATGCCGTTAAATGTTAAATCACTTTAGGTTAGTATTGAAAATATAAAATTATGTTCTTGTCAGACTATTTTTGTTCAATGAATGCTTACGTAACTGACGTTGAATGTTGAATATAAAATAAATTAATTCTTAATTACTTTTATTAAAAATTTCTTGTCGGTCAGTGGCACTGAAAATGTACACTTCAAGAATTAAATAAATAATAAGAATAGGCGATGGGAAATAAGTAGTATGACGTCTGGTGGTATTTTGCGGAACTATAGTTGACGGGATAAATTATACACGTGACATTTTTTTGATTGTATAAACACAAGTGTTATCTATTATGTTTATAATATTTACGTTTGCATATGTAATATCTCTTTATATTATACACTTAATGCATAAATACAATTAGTAAATGTCAAATTATCCCGTTACCATTAGTTACGATCTTCATTCCCATCGCCTATAGTATTAAAACATGTTACAGAACGCACGAGTTTGAAATTCAGACACGATCGCGTAACGGCGAGTGCGCGAACGAACGCCTTCTGTAATCAGTGTTTTATATTATTTTCTCTGTTTCAGCTCATATTTACATTATTTCTTTATAAAAATGTTGATAATTTCCATTAAGATACATTTTTGACGGAATACTTACGTTGGTAACAGTGATTTATTTTTTTACTCTGTCCGTTACCAAGATATTTTGAATATTTAGTACAGTCATACCAATCTCAAATAACAAAATATCACCAAAAATCGTTTAAGAATGAAGCTCCTTCAAGCTTCAATTAGCGCGCTAGAATATGTCATTCAGATTCTGAAACAGAGAAATAATTTTCCTAATTTTGGAAAAAATATTTTTGATTGACAATCAGAAAATCGAAATGTATATACCTTCAAAAAAATTTCTTTCTTTTTTATCGCTCTGTTTAAACTACATATATATTGATTTTTTACACAAATTTTATTCTCTACAATAGTTTTGTGTATAAAGGTAGCAAAATTGAGGTTTTTTAGCTGATTCTGAACTATGCTGGTCAGCAGACAGGGTTGTGCGTCTACGCGTAATCTATGATAAATTACTTACATGCGTAAAGAATGCGTGAACAATGTAAAGAATGATGTTAAATGAAGACAATGTGTAGAGAATATAAAGTATGTACACTTTACATATATTGCACATGCGCACTATAGATTTAGTTAAATACACTTGATTTCTTATTTAACATAACAGTGCAGAATCCAGTAAAAGACAATGATTAAAATGAGAGGTAGAAAAGCGAACGAAAATTTTAAAAAGTTAAATTTTACTTTAAAGTCCGTAAAAACAAATACGAAGCACTATCTTACGCATTTTATCGTCATTTTAATCTTCATATCAGTAGTATCATTTTTTATACTATTTTTTTTAATACTGAAGAAAAAAATTGAATAAAAAATGATTTTATACATTAATAGGTGTTTTTGTTTTTAGATGTTTATGTATTTATGATTAGTGTCACTCACGTTTTTGTACAAATATGTGCTATTAGCACACGATATCAATTTTTTACCGAAATAGTAGTTAGCAACTTAAGAGAACTGATGATTCCCAGACCAGCAACTAGTGTCATCTATTAGTTACAACGTAAAATACTAACTTTTCGTTCTCGACTAACTTGCTTCACTATTTCAATAAAATGACATCGTATGCTATTTTCAACGGCTCATTCATACCTTTATACCTTGTAAATTAATCAATAATAGCCCTAATAGTAATATTTTTTATCCCTTTTTAAGCAAAAAAATAAAATAATTATTGTCTACATGCGTGTAGAAATTTAAATTACGTAAACAACATTTTTGTCTACGCGTAGACAATGACGTATTTTACGTAGGATATATTACAGGCACAACCTTGTCAGCAGATCAGATGAGGCTAAAAAAAGCTTTTAAGCCGAGATTATCTATGATGGTGCGCTCATGTTTTAATTCTAACCCGTTCGCGACTAAAGACTAGTATTACGTACTTGTATCGTAAATAGCACACCGTGGGATAATGAAATTCTAGTTAGTGTGGTAATAATTTCATTATCGCACTCAATGGGATAACAGGGATATTACATATCTAAAATGAGTGCGATATGGTATACGGTGATAGATAAAATTCGCAGGGCAATTTACAATACGTGCGTTAATAATGTCTGTATCCCATTTATATCGTAAATAACTATTAGGCGACTATAACAAAAATATTTAAAAAAATACTGTTTCATATCGCATTGATTTATGGAACGTGCAAAGTGCTACGCTGTCATGTGGAGGTGGACAACTCAGAAAACAATCTGCTTACTGTCAAAATACATTTGTAAACTGAAAGTAAAAATAAAATGACTACAATATTTAATTTTTTGAGCAAGAAAACGAGCGATAGTGATAACGACAATGATTTTTCCAATATTGCGTCTAAATTGTAGGAAGCTGGAAGTAATACAACAATTTATTTGTTATTTAAACAAATGAGTGAATATTGTTGCCGTAAAGTAAATTTGATCTATGCCAAAAAAGTGATACTTTACAGTTGCCAAAGAATATGTAAACAACTATTTATATAATAGCTGCATAAAAAACATTATACAAAAAATTGTACATTTAAATTTCCATTACAAATTATTTCTTGAATGTAGTACAGTTTTGATTTCCCGTTATCTTTGGTTAGGGATATTTATGGATCGTACTAAAAAATCTACACGATCGTCCCTAGTATCCGATTACAGCATTTTTATCATGTCTGTCGATGTATGTGACTATGTATGTGTGTATATGTACATGTATGAGTATGTACTATATGTATTCGTCTGTAAGTATGTGTGGGTATGTATTCCGTTGATACTAATTCAAAAACGATTATTCAGGAAATGTTGAAATCTTGCATTCTTACTCTATACTACAAACTAATATGGAAAGAAGATTTGGTCACTAAACTCAATACATATATAATTAAATAAAAATAAAATAAAACAAAATTATAATAATTCCATATGTCAATGTCAAAAAATTAATATTATTGAGTAAATTAATAGTTGTATATCCATGCATTCTTGATTTTGTTTTCTTCAGATAAATTCAAAATTTTACTTCACCTTATGCCGATGTCACATTATCATTTATATGAATGAAGGAGAATGAGAAAGAATAAAAGTGATTTCCGTGAATGATCAAATTTTCCCGGGTCGCTATTTTTCACTCACAATCAGTCACAGCTAATTTCATTCGTGGAAGCACTATAAACAACTTCACTTTGTTGTATATATATTCGGTAAAAAAATCATCTGTCACGCATCACTTCTTCTTTCTCATTCATATGAATGATTTTGTGACATCAGCTTAAAACAAATTCATTTCAAAATATATCTAGGCATTTATATGTAAGATTATTTTCTGTAGGTTTTTAAAATACCTAAATAATGTCGACAATGAAAATAAAAATAACAGTATCTTTAGGGCACATAGAGGAATTCGTGCCAAACAGGGATTCATGGAGCATGTATTTAGAAAGATTGAGTTTTTATTTTCATCAAATTAAATTACAGTCGTAAAACATGTCGTGTTGTTTTCTATATTTGTCCCAACTGTATTACCATTTTTTAAATATATAATTTCATCTGAAATTATAAGTAAAACTAAGACTATTGCTGAAAAATCGGTGAAAAAATCCTATTAATAAGCGAGTTAGCCCGCCAAAGTTTAAAAAAATAGATGTGACGTCACGAATATAACTTTTCAAGTTAACTGTTTACTTCGTGGATCTAAATGTTCGTGAAAAATATGATATTTCAAAATTATATTTATAAAAATAAATTAATATTACAAAACTGTATAATAAGCCTACATCCTTTATAATTACAAATGTATACAAATTATAAAGTTTATTGCAAGAAATTTATAATTAAATAAAACTGTTTTTATATTTTCATAATGAGGTCATTACGAAACACAATTACGTATCGAAGGAATCTTCATTTCAATACGCATTTTTTTGTTTTAGAAATTTCAAGTAATTGAATAAATGTCAATCCAATGTTACCACTAAAACATTGTACATACAAATTTCTCTAAATCAACTTGTTTTAATATAATAGGTTTTTAAAAAAATATTTGAAAGGTATAAAGGACTTATTTAATATGACTTTTTTCGTACTTGTTATTTAGAAAACTTGCTACGGCTCGTTTTCTAAATTTTGACGCCTGCGACAAAAACAGGTCTTATAAAACTCGTTCTTTAATATAGTATTTAGAATGTCAACAGCGACTGATGCTAGCTCGCCCCCTATTTGAAACTGTTTACTTCCATTGATTAGGCGGTCTTCAGTCGCCAATCAGAATAATCCATATTTGTGCCATTACAATCTTTACACTATAACAAAAGCCGTCTCATTTTAGAAGAATTTAATTATCTCATTTTACTTTTTTATTCATATTCATTATTAAGCATATACTTTCGCTTCATTTTACTAATTTTTCTTAATTCGATTAAGCTGAAATAGCCTATTCCACTGTAGGTTAACTAATTATTACCAAAATCTTATCAATTTTTCATGAAAAAAGCATAGAATACGAAAATTATTTGGAATTTTACTAACACATCATTGTAAATACAGTAATGTCGTGTTCTAGGGTCTCAAAATCGAACTTATTTATTAACGAAAAACTCGTTATCGATCTATTTTTATCAAAGACGGTACCTGTCTTACTCGTACCAGTAGGTGAAGGGAGATAAAAATTAAATTCAGTTAGGATAGGATACATATCTCGAAAATTTAATATTTGATTGAAGTCGTAACTCTTATAATTTCCGAGTTTCATATGTGGTAATTAACATATACGAGTATACATGCTAATGATTTATACCACTGTAATAATCCATAATAGTCTCTTATTTTAGCTTAATATTTTTACTTCTAATAAGACTATAATTTAAACTTAGTTTAAAGGAAATCTTAATTTGATTGTATTATTTTCTTTAAACTATTTCATTACTATACATCATATTGTAATTACTTGTACTGCAAAAACTTAAGATTAATATTCAATTAAAATGTTGGTGATATTATGGATTTTGTAGTATAATTGATTATGATTTTAGTGATGTAAGTAATATTGTTTTATTTTAAGTAAATATTTATATACATATTTTTATGTACCTAGTATTTCGACGGAAATTATTTCTATATTTAAGATACCATTTAATTTTTAGCATAATTAACATATTTTTTATAATTTTACTATCCGTTTTATTTTGTTTTTTATGAGAGAAAAAAGGGCTGATTTATAATATATTACTATTCTAAGAATACTTATTTTATTATATTCGGTAGTATATGAGAGCATTTTAATATAAACATCGTCAGACTTGCAGATTTAAATTTTATTTATTTGAATTTTTTTCATTTGATTAAAAACAATGCTTTATATATAAAATTTTTGGTTTGTAAGTCTAAAAGTTTTATATCAAAATGCAACTAATATTTCATAGGAATAGGAACAGTGCCTGATATAACATTTAAATGGATGAACTTTCATTTAGAAGAATATTTTTTTTAAATTTTCTTGCAAATAGTTCCACATCTTTCTCAATGAATGTGTACTACAGTTACAACTCATGGTTGTGTATAGAATTATCAAATTTAGGTGTACCCTATCAATATTTTGTTTACAATTATATTTCGTTGTTGTTGGCTTAAAGTAGGTGTTTCAGAAAAAACGCTGATTAAAGCCAATATTTTTTCAAATGACTGTGAAAAAATTATCCTCATTATTTTGATTTTAAAATCCCAGTTTTTATATACTTAAAAATGACTTCATTGTAATTTTAACCAAACTTTTAATTACAATTTAACAATTCTATTGTACAGCGTCTCGGATAACTTATAATTGCAAATTTATGCATTCAGGTATTTTACTATTAATGTATATGTATGTTCTCATATAATATGTAAACATAAATATATATATTGCATATTGATACTAGGTGTAGTTGCAATTTTTAAAATTCATACTTCTATCAGTTTCTTATATTTCGTGTTAACCATCCGTAGTTATTATTAAATGGTATATTTAACTATTATATTTACTGAGTATATTGCTGTGTATTTTCATTAATTAAATAATATTTTTACACTTCTAGAAAAATTGTGAATAAAATAGACAAAAAAATGTATAAAAATATATCATGGGAAATGAATTTCCACTTTTGAATATAATGAAGAAATAAACCACATAGTTTGTAACAAATGATAATACACTGAAATATTACTCGATTATATTTTCCACTTTGTGAATTAGAATTAAACATAGCTTGACGACAGAAAAGAACAGTAAGCTGCATACTGGCCGGAAGCGATTACATTATAGAGAATCCGTACTAAGCAATGAAAACTATTTAAGAAGTGTAGTGTATATACAATACTATGTACTTTACTTTCATGTATTTGATTTCCATTCTTCACAATCACGCAACACAAAGTAGGGTACGTAGTATTAACAGGCATAGTCTATAAGATTACAGTATAGTTCATTGTATATAAAAACATATAATTAAGTACAGTATTTTGCGGACATTGAACCATGACTAATAGTAAATGTGTGATGATCAGCTATGGTACAAAGTAATTTAATAATATTTAAATTTTCATTATTTGTAATAAAACAGAAAAGTAAAGAAAAAATAGATATGGCCATTAATGTGTTGGTTCAATTTCTATAAAATACAAAAATAAATTATTTGTTACTATAGATTGTAGCTCAGAAAGTATGCTCAAATACTTGTAAGATGTGTCATTAATGTTACTTGCTCATAACAGTTGCATTAGGTTGGTATGCAGCTGAAGTAAGTGAGGATATTTTTATTTTACTAAGCAGAAATCTAATTTACTTTGTTAAATATTATATGGAACGAAAAAAATTTGGTTTCATAGAGAATGTGTAATTTTTAGATTGATCTCGTGTACTTTTTAATTTGAATTCATATTTAAAATAACAATTGTAACATTATGTATTTTAATTGAGATTTGTTTTATTTGCCTATATTATGATAGCTATATGATAATTAATTTTTCACTTACATCATTTCTTAGCCGTATGATTGTCCGAAGAGATTGGTAAGTAATAATATAAAAGATTAATGTACGATTAAGTTACTTGATGTAACCAATTTACTCGTGCGAGTGATTTTAATTAATAAATTTAATTGCGAAAAGGCCATTTTTGTTTTATTTATATCAGGACAGATCTACAATATGTTTATCAAAAACGTCTAGTTTTTATTATTATTATACATACATATACTTTGTACAGATTTTTAGTTTTGAAATACAGTTTTTTATTATTAAAAATGGGATCTCGTGGTTGCGTGAATGACTGCCTGGTCGCGAATTTGGAGAACCGGATTCGATCCTGACCGGCGCCAAAAGAAATATTTCAAATTTTAAATGGCACAAATGTGACCCCCTGTTGTGCACTCTCCACGTCATGTCATCATTATCGAAATTTCTGTATAAAGCAGATTGAAACACCCAGCAATGGGTAATATTTCGTGATGACATTATATATTGTAACGTTTATTTATTTGGGTGAAGTGTAAAAATCAAAGAAATATTATTAATTAAAATAATACGTTTTTTGAACGATAAATAATTAGAATAAATATTAAAAAGATAATGAAAATAACTAACACTATGATTAAATAATTATGTGGCGGATCTAGTAGGCCGTCACGTTACTACCCCAACAAAATATATTATTGATAAAACAATTCAATTATATTTATAAAGTAAACACGTCAAAATTCTTGTCCTGCATAATTTATATATTTTATTTATTTTACATTTTCTACATTGGTGACCCCGTGAATAGAACCGCATCTTTCTCAATCGCTAGTGCAAGCGTATTCGTAGTCATGAATTCAAGCCGTCAATCAAAGAACGTCTCCACCTAACGTTGAAGCAGTTGAAGCAATCTGGCCTTTACAAAAACCTTCAGTGAGTGTTCCCGGCAAGAAGAGATACAATGGCAAAATCTCACCGCACAGATCGTCGACTTGAAATCCTCCCTCAAGAAGGACAAGAACGAAGCCAACGCATCTCAGCAAGTACAGGCCCAACAAGCTCAAAACCATTTTAACATTACACAACACAAACAACATACATAAACGTCATATGTCAGTTCACACACATCAAAACAAAACTTGATTTTTTTTCTGGCACCTTCATCTTCCCTTTTCTTCCTTCCTCCACCAGTAGCACTTCTACTGGCTCTGGAACCATCAAACTTTTCCTCTGTCGGCAGACTCACTTGCCCGGGAAATCTATCTCCTTTCTTATAGATAAACGTCTATAACCTAAAAAGTCCAAAAACTTTGAAGAACACAATCACAACACTCAATCAATCACCTAATAATTTTCACCAACAAACAAGCTTCTTCATGAAACAACCTGTACTTGTACCTATGTATCTTAATATTTTAAAATTTTGAATTGTATCGCTTCACTAGGCGGGGGAGTAATGTGGCGGATCTAGTAGGCCGTCACGTTACTACCCCAACAAAATATATTATAGATAAAACAATTCAATTATTTTATTTATTTTACATTTTCTACAATTATAAACACTAATTTAAGACTAAGAATATTATGAGACTATTTATTTATATCACCAACTATACATTTCACGATACTTGTATGTATCAGAATGTGTTGGCTGGCTTCTCTGACAGGTTTATATAGCGCGTCGTCCTTCTGAAACTTTCCGACGCGACAATAACATCGAATATCTAAGATGTTTCTAACCTCCAATCCAACCCATCTAGTCTACAGCCTAACTTCGGTACTTCTAGCTTCAAAATGTCATTCTCTTGCAGATGATCCTTCAAATCGCACAGTGAGTTCCATAGACTGCGATACGACGGGTTCTGGTACGAGCGTGGTTTTGTAACAGATAGTAGATACACCGCTGATGTTCTGTATTGATATCCCTCAGTCGTAGCGTTTTCCCAAATTTCGTCTTAAAAACTGAGGCTATGCTGAGTGACATCGTTAAGGCTTCTGATACGCAGTGGCCGAGGAATAATCTGAAGATCTGAAGTCTTCAAAAGTCGGTTCCTGAGCTATGATCCGACGAACCGTTGCTCCACGATGGCGTTTTTCTAATTCTGTATATCACGTCGTTTATTCTCTTGTCTACCTGATAGGGACCTTCCCAATTTCTTTGTCACTTCGGGACAAGCCGCGACACCTTTGTGGATTGTAAAGCCACACTAAATCCCCAGGTTGATATCCACCTTTTTCAGCCTTGATGTCATATTGGTCCTTCATTCGGCCGGTGGCAACTTGAATGTTCGTTTGGACTTGTTCAAATATCGGTTGATCGTTCTGTCATTCGTTCAACTACGTCATCGCATCGGACTGCGGATGTCATGCAATCGTTCTCGTTTTATAAAAACGGCAGACTCAAAATTTCTACCCTGGGCCCGAATTCTTGAGCGTTCATCATTTCGTTCGTATTCGTAATCGCGTTTGTTTTCATGTTAATAGTCACAGTAGTCTGTGTTTCAAAAACAATATTGGATATGTCATTGTTAGTGTCAACTGTATTGCAGTATTTATTCACATGATCTACAAGTTTAAAAAAATATTTCTTAATCGTTAATAAATATATGATAACAGTGAACTCTTAACTTGTAAGTGATCTGAATAAATGTGACAATACAATTGACACTGACATATATAATATTACACCAAAAGCTCGATAACGTAAACACGGGATAATGAAAACATTTCGCTAATGTAAACACAAACTTCGTTCTATAGGATCAAACGGAACGTGCGATAACGTAAACAATGTGTACGCTCGATGACGTAAACAACTCTTGGCGACGGTGAAGCCCCGATTTATGTCGGGGATTAACCTCTGTGATGAAGTACAATAAACTTAGTCAGTCGTATGAAGGTTTAGGATACGTTTATACGTACGTATTTCATTTTTGAACTTAAGCGAGTACATTGCACGAGTTGATACATTTTTACGACTATGGCATCCACATCCTATAAAAGAAAGTGTTTAAAATTAAGTGAGAAAGTAAAAATCATAGACTAAGTTGCACTAGGTACGGGAGTGACACAGTTAGCAAAAAAATATGGAGTATCGAAAGCAACAATCTGTAAAATCAAGCGTATGAAAACACAAATTTTACAAAGAACGTGCAATACATTTGGAGGTCCGGGAAATAGAAAAACTTTAAAAAATGCGAAGTCGCCTAAAATGGAAAATTCTCTGTATAAGTGGTTTTTAAAACAACGGGAAAATCATCTCCGAATTAGTGGCGAAATACTTAAAGAGAGGGCTCGACTGTTAAATGAAAAACTGAAAGAAACTGAAAATTTCGTAGCTAGTGATGGCTAGCTACAACGATTCAAAACAAGATATGGAATTCGACTGCTGTCTATATCTGGTGAGAAATTATCAGCACAACCACAATTAGTACAACCATTCAAAGAAATATTGATGAAAACAATTAAAGAGCTAGATTTAAGAGTGGAACAAATTTACAACGCAGATGAAAGTGGACTTTATTGGAAAATGTTACCAGAGAAAACCTATACTGCATCATTTGAAAAATCTGCTCCGGGCAGAAAGCCAGAGAAATAACGAATAACGTTTCTAGCCTGCACTAATGCTAATGGTTCACACAAAATAAAGCCATTGGTAATTGGAAAAGCAAAAAATCCGCGCTCATTTCATAATTTTAATATCCCTGTTGATTATGACTGTTCAAAAACCGCTTGGATGACTAGCAGTATATTCCTGAAATGGTTCCACAAGCGCTTTGTCCCTCAGGTATGACATTCAATTACATATGTTATCACAAATGCTCTATTCACAATTTGAAGATGTGTTTTTAATTTGTAGGTAAAAGATTTCCTAAAACAACAGAAACTTCCAATAAAAGCGTTGTTACTATTGGATAATGCACCAAGTCATCCTCCAGAGCAACAACTGAGAAGCGGGGATGGGTCAATTTTTGTCATGTACATGCCTCCCAACGTAACATCATTAATTCAACCCATGGACCAGAATATAATAAGACTCACCAAACTATACTATCGAAAGTTTCTACTTTCGTCTGTCTCATCAAAGAATCCTGAAAACAAATCTGAGGCTGTAAAAAAAAGTAACATTACGAGAAGCTGTTTTAAATTTACATATGGTCTGGAATGAACTTAATCAGCAAACTATTAAAAAATGTTGGAACAATCTCTTATGTACCAATGATGAAGATGATGAAGAAGACCATGTTCCCTTAAGCGTAATTAGAGAACGTTTGCGATCCAACGTTGATATTGTTATTAGTGCGTCATTGGATGTTGTTGATTTATTGAAAATAGTGAATCCCAACATTGTTTGTACTCCAACTGATATTAATTTTTGGAACGAAGATAAGCAGACCAATGATGCTAATAAGGAGGAAGATATGGACAGTGAGAACGATGAGGACGATCCCATTGAAGTCAGATGTGTAGTGACTGACACGCAAGCTATACAAGTTTTTAACCAAGCTTTAGATTGGGCTAAAAGAAAAGAAGTATCATACACGGATATTTTAGTTCTTCGTAAATTACGGGCGCAGGCATTGGAAGACAATGCTAAGCGCAAATTTACGCAGACTAAAATTGTTAACTATTTTTCTTCTAATTAAAAAATACTTATCGCTGTTAGAATATTTGTTTATTTTGTTATAAATATGTATTAAACGTTTCTTTTAATAAATCATTTATTATTTGAATTACGTTCGCTAATGTAAACATTTAGATAATGTGAACCACACTTGGTTTGAATTAGTTCACATTATCGAGCGTCTGCTTTTTGAAACACAGACTACTATCACTACTACTACTTGCAGTTAACAGTAAAATCGCTGCCGCAATCCTTCTAAAGTTTTGTTGACTCCAAAATGGCCTCCTCCAGATCCGTCATGGATCTCTTCCAACACGTCTGGTACTCTACTCTCTAACCAACTGAGTTCTTTTCTCAGTTCCATCAGCATTTTCCACCATACGCTTTAGCAGGCCATCCTCAATCACCATGGAGTTCCATTGCGCCCAGCACGATTTTACACTCTGTGAGTGTGGTGCAACGTCTTCCCATATTGGTTTGCTCTCTTCTGCTTTCCATTCCAATATAATTTTCAAAGTCGGGTCATTTTCTTGGTCCTTGCGTAGTCCTTCGGGCTGCCAACTATCGTCGACTACTGTTATCCTGGCGATGGTGGAATGTTCTTCTTCCAGTCGACTACCATGTTTGCCGCCATCTTGACATGGCCTTTTAGACAATGCGTCGACATTACTTCTCTTTCTTTCCAGTTCCTTTCTCTGTCTCTATGTTTGTCTTCCAGACGTTTTCATTCTTCTTGAAGGCATCGGCACTGCTTGCTTCCCTTTCAATTTCCTTTCTTTTTCGTCCTGCATGGTATCCATTTTCTTTCGTGGTTTTCTGCAAAGTCTCTACGGATGATATAGTTTACCGTTATTCCAACTGCGGAGTTTCTTTCTTTCAGAAAAAACTTTACTTTCAATTTTTCGTAATTTCATCCAGATCTACAGTATTTTCATTTCTCTCAGCCTCATTATCTCGCAATTGGTTACCTGAAGCTTCTTTGGCAGCTTCATAATCTAATGCATATGAAAATGCGTCAGCTACAGTTTTTGGGTGCGCCAATCGCAGTGCTTGCGCTGAATTTCACTGCCTCGAACTCCGTAGATGAATGTTTGAGTGGCTAGACACTTCAAAACGCTGTCAGGAGCTGTAGTATTTGCGAGACGAACCAAACGAACTAGATCGGTTTCAAATTCTTGAAGGCTTTTTTTGAACTCTGATACCGCTTCCTCAGCTGCGTCTGATATACCTGCTCCAGGTGCGCATTGCCATATCGCCTATCCAACCGCTTGGCTAGTTGGTTGTAGTCCTCTTATTCTTCTTCCTTCAGCGTTTGTAGGATATCGATAGCTTCTCCACGTAACGAGACAGTCAACGCCATAGAAAATAGAGATACAGGCGTTTTAAGTCTTCTTGAAGACATCGGCACTGCTTCCCTTTTCTTTGTCTTTCGTTCTGCATGGCATCCGTTTTATTTTTCGGTTTTCTGTAAAGTCTCTGGATGATCCAGTTCATCATTTTTCCAACCGCGGAGTTTCTTTCTTTCAGCAAACACTTTACTTGCAATTCGTCGCACTGTCTCTTCTAGATCTTCAGAGTTTTCATTTCTCTCAGCATCCATATTTCGCACTCGCGATTGATTACGTGAAGCTTGTTTGGCAACTTCATGCTGCAATGCATATGAGAGTGTATCAATTAAAGTTTTTGGACGGGCCAATCGCAGTGCTTGTTGAGTTTCGCTGTCTCGAACTCCGTAGATAAATGATTGAGTGGTCAAGCACTCCAAAGCGCTGTCAGGAGCTGTAGTATCTGCGAGACGAACCAAACGGGCTACGTCGGCTTCAAATTCTTGCAGGCTTTCTTTTGAACTCTGATATCGGTTCCTCAGCTGCGTCTGGTATACCTGCTCCAGATGCGCATTGCCATATCGCATATCCAACCGCTTGACTAGTTGGTCGTAATCTTCTTGTTCCTCTTCCTTCAGCGTTTGTAGGATGTCGATAGCTTCTCCACGTAACGAGACAGTCAACGCTGTAGCCTTCTCCGTGGATGTCCAGTTATGTGCTGTCGCAGCAGCTTCAAATTAGTGATGCCGCGAGACGAGAAACGGCGAGAAACAGTTCACTCTCGTCTCGTCTCGAGAATTCGAGATGAGATTTGGTTTCGTCTCGTCTCGTCATATTTTTTATCCTCTATTCTCGATCTCAACTCGAGAGTCTCGATTTTATAATAGCTGTATTAGCAATGTGAATATGGAACGTATATCTGTCATATAGCATAAATCACGCAGACATGCGTTAAATAATCTATCTCATTCTAATACATAATATTGCTATACTACCGCTATATAAAATGTTGCTTATTCTTTCTTCGAACAAATGGCCTTGAATTGTCATCTTTCGTGAACCAAACTATATATATGTCAGCTCGGCAGGCCTTGCAGGCCCTGGGCTTGGTGAACAACTTCTTTCCACTCTCTTCTGTTTCTTGCTTTGAGTTTCCACCTTGTAATTCCTAATTTTTTTTAGATCATTCTCGACTTCGTCCAGCCATCTCTTCTTCGGTCTGCCTCTCTTCTTCTTTTCTTCTTGTTTTCTATTTATGATCTTCTTTGGTACCCTTTCTTCTGATAAACGTTCCACGTGTCCCACCCAACGTATCCTTTGCATTTTTATTCGAGTCGTAATATTTGGTTCCCCATATATCTCTTCTATTTCTTTATTTGATCTTCTTCTCCACTGGTCTCCTTCCTTCACGCCTCCGTATATTCGCCTTAGCAACTTTCTCTCCCATACCTCTAATATTTGTTCTTCCTGTTTCGTTAATACCCATGTTTCGCTTCCGTATGTTGCAGTTGGTCTCAATACCGTATTGTATATTTGTCTTTTTAGGTCAAAAATCATAAAATATTACCTTCTGTTTATTATTTGGATAACATGTTATAAATTTGCTATACATTCACCTATCAGGAAAATAAATTAGCATCAACTTGGACGTAATAAAGGAGTAAGTAGATATTACTGATTAAAACTTTATTTTTACTAAGTCTGGCATTTAACAGGTAAGTAAAAAAATACTGAACAAATATTACTCGCAGCAAAGGCATTTAATACTAGCGTGGAGAGTACACCACAGGGAACACTTTTGTTCCTACTCTTTATACTAAAACCCCATAAATTTAAAATGAATAAATAAATATGAACAAGCAATGAAAATATTTGTAGTGATATTTTTTTTTTATTGTATATCTTTAATTATATACATATTAAAAAAAATCGTGGAATCGAGATCTCGAATACCTATTCTCGTCTCGAGCAAATCTCGAGGGCGTTACTCTCGTCTCGTCTCGATTTTTCGAGACGCGACTTATGATATTCTCGTCTCGTTATTCGAGAAAATTTGAGACGAGATCTCGAAAACGCGAGATCCCACGGCATCACTACTTCAAATTGTTTTTAAATAGTTCGGCCACGAAGATTTACCATCAAATTCCGGTGATTTGATGTGTATTGTTGAACTAGTATCAGGATTTACTACTTTTCTTCCTTCTATTAGACTTGGCTCAGCCACACCAGAATTCGGAATTGACGATGATGTAATTTTAGTGATTTTTTCTCGTAATTCTTCCATCTTCCTGTCACACTTTTCTTCCAAATTCTTGAGGCCTTCTTCAGTATTTTCCATTAATTTTTGTTCTAAATTTTTAGAATTTTCTTCCAATTTTTCTTCTAAACTTCTAGAATTTTCTTCTACTTTTTGTTTTAATGCTCTAGAACTTTGTTCTAATTTTTGTTCTAATGTTCCTGTCAATTCTTCTTTTAATGTTCTAGAAATTTATTCGGCTTTTCTAGAACTTTCTATTAATTTTTCTTCTAATGTTCTAGAATTTTCTTCGGCTTTTCTAGAACTTTCTGCCATCTCCTGTTTTAATTCTTCTTTTAATGTTCTAGAATTTTATGTTATAACTTTTGTTCTAATTTACCAAATTCGTATAGGTCAAATAAGTAATCTTCAGGATTTTCACCAGAATCGATTAATGCTTGCTGCCTTGCTGCAGTCTTTCTTGAAGCTCTGACTTCTTTCCTTTTGTTTCTAAATCCCGTTCTTCCAATTCTCTCTTGAGATCACTTACTTTTAATTCACTTAATTTTATTTGTTTGGTCGCCATTTTATTTATTTTTATTTATACTTCACACTAATTGGAAATAGAAGAGAGATTTTTAAATTTCAATAATTTTTGTTTTAAAAAAAATAAATTATAAATAGGTTATTATTTTAATGGAGAATCGAACCCCAATCTTCAAATTCAAAAGCAGCCATGCTAACCAGTAGCCCAGTACTCGCTCCAGTAGACCACAGAGGCATTTGATGATCATTTCATATTACGTAATAAAAAATTGAACAATTATTTATTTACAAATTTGTATGCAATAGCAAAGTAATTAATATTAAATAACATACATGATGTTATATACTAATACTATATATTATCATCGTCATAACCGAAATCTGTGAAAAAAACAAATTGGCACACCCAGCAATGGGTAATAAGCCGTGCTGATATATTTATTTATTTATGTACTATTATCATATTCAATATCATGGCTTAATTTTCTGCCGGACAGTATTTACAAAAAAAAAACTTTTCCCATGTTAAACGCCTATATGTCAAGGATTCAAATTGCATTTTAACAGTAACAATGCATTGTTCTGTCGTAAAGCGTTCCATCTTTACTATTCGGAACAATTGCAGATTACAAATGCCATTGTTTCAGACATACCAAACAAATAGAAAAAAAATGGCGCGAAATTTAAATCCGATGCTCTTATTGAGACACCTTTTATTACCGTAATTCTCAATATGCACAACGAAATGTTGTACAGTTGTCTGAGTCTAAGCTACAAGCACACAAGATCAGACCGTCGGTGGTTTATTTCCCCTCATACCGCCACACTTCAGATACGCATATTCTGGAATCGATATTTTGTTATAGAACTCCTTAACAATATTGAAAGTAATTTTTTATTAAGACTGTATAAGGGTGGAGCTAAATGTTAGTGCAAGAGTCTAACACTAGGGTTGTTAGCTCGTGGAGTAATTCCTTGTAGAAAAATAAGGAAAACACGCTGTCATATATTGCATAGATTTTTCTCTATTTTTGTATAAATTTTGACAAATTATTATTTTAAAGATAAAGATTGTATCTAGGGTCACAAATTATTAGAATTTGAAAATTTGATTATATATTACCAAAAAAATTGCATCAAAATACTGTCATTTTCAACAAGTAAAAAAATATATAAAAAATATTAAATTTTCAAAAATAATAATTTAAAGCTCTATAATGAACATTTTATAGTTCATCCAGAGATCATGTTCCGAAGACTCGTTATCGTTTTATTATGGGTTCACAATAGCTAAAACCGCAATGCCAAAATATTTCGGTCCGTACAGTCGACCAGTTCAGTATTTGCAATGCTGGTATATATTTTACGCCCAGTATTCGACTGTAGACCAAGACTGCACTTTTCAGATTTTCTAAACCGATTACCAGGGCTGTATTTGCTAATATTTAAAATTTTAATGCGTTAATCTTTTGAACTTAGAATTTCCCTAATTTTCTTATAGCTTATTATAAGGTCTGTGAACTTGTCTCCAAAGGATTATAAAACCGTTATTTGTGGCTATGTAGGTATATAAATAGGTGGTGAGTTTAATTATTTTCACTTGTCATTTGTACCTCCTAACTAGTGTACGAAGGCTGAAAGTGTTTTTTGTTTTGTTAAATTAAATTCAACAGTCAACAACGTTAACAATGTTTCGCCCGTGGAAAGAAAACGAAGAATTAAAAAGTGTATTACCATCGCCTAATATATTTAAACCTTTTTTGCACGAACATGGACAACAAATCGTGTTGAATGTTTACAATGGACTTTTGGAGGAATATGAAGAATCAGTTGCTCTTAAGAAAACTTGCCAACTAACAAAGGTATGTGATAAAACTGTTAAAAAAATTATCAGAATAGGTGGTCCGGTACCTAAAAGAGTTCGAAAAGATTCAGATACTGACAAAATAGATGATTTTACGAAACAATATATAGTACGAACAATACATAATTCTTATGCTAATAATATTGTTCACACATTATCATCTTTACATACAACGTTAAGAAAAGATATTTCTTTTGTACCTTCTCGATCATGCCTACATCAGTGTTTAAAGAAAATGGGTTTTGTTTACAAAAAATTAGATCAAAGACAAGCAGTACTAGAACAACCGCGAATAGTTGAGTTACGGCACAAATATTTAAATAAAATTAAATCGTACCGCGAAGCAGGGAAAAATATTGTCTATCTAGATGAAACATGGTATGACACTCATGATGTTGTTGAGAAAGGATGGGTTAATGATAAAGGTAAATGTTCGCTAAATGCACCTGTATCGAAGGGACGACGGATAATTATTTTACACGCTGGTGACGAGAACGGCTGGATTAAAAATGGACTTTTGTTATCAGCAAAAGATTTCAAAACATCTTTTGCAGACTATCATGAAAATATGTCGGCTGAACTCTTCGAACGTTGGTTTGAAAATAATTTACTTCTTAATATTGCACCAAATTCAGTAATAGTCATGGATAATGCCACCTACCATTCGCGACAAGAGAATAAAATTCCGAAGACAGCAACAAGAAAGGCTGAAATAATAGATTTTTTAGTAAAGAAAAATATGCCAATACCAGAAAGGGCAACAAAAAATGATTTACTTAAAATTATAAAAGAGCAGAATTTTGATAAGTCTTACGTTATAGACAATATGGCACAACAGGCAGGGCATAAAATATTACGTTTACCAACTTATTATTGCATATTCAATCCGATTGAGTTAATTTGGAGCCAACTAAAAAACAATGTTAGATCAAAAAATGTATCACCACAATTAAATTCTAGTGTAGTTCAATTAGTCAGGGAAGAAGTTGAAAATATTGGCCAGCAACAATGGAGTAACTGTATTCAACATATCATAAAAGAAGAAAATAAATTTATATCACTTTACAAAGACGTGAATCCATTAATTATATCTTTAAGGGATTCAGATATGTCCGATAACAATTCTGAAGACGAGGACGAGTGCACTATGTCCGAATAAATATTCATATATTTTTTTAAATGACATGTGGTTATAGGCCTCTTGGGGAAATCGCCACTATAAACAAAGATTAACGGTCCGCAATTAGTACCTCCTGGGTGGTCACGGAAATCTGATTATACAATATATTTTTTAAAACAGTTAAATATTAAACAATTTTTTTTTACTGTTTTGAAAAGTAAAATGTGTGAAATGAAATATTTCAAACCCCTACTCAAATTTTTCATTACAGCCCTGGCACATGCCAGGCTATTGGGACCCTCTATTGTACTGCCGTAATAAAACGATAACGAGTCTTCGGAACATGATCTCTGGATGAACTATACTTACCAATAGTTTTTAAAATTTTACATTTGAACATATAGTTTAGATAATATTGCGTATTTTCGAAACTATCTTTTTGTCCGCATTGGACTGGGGGTTGCACATCCACTTCCTGACACCAATTGTAACGTTTTTATTTATATGGGTGAAGTGTAAAACAGACAAATATTATTAACTAAATGAATACGTTTATTGAACGATAAATAAATATTAAAAAGATAATTAAAGGTTTATAAATGTAAATAACACTATAAACAATTATTAACACTAATTTAAAGACTAAGAATATTATAAGACACTTAAACACTAAGATTATTTATTTAAACAATTAACACTACTCTTTATTTCACTACTTACATTTATTTATGTTCACTTGTCGACTGTTGTTTGTATCACCAACTATTCACGACGCTTATTTATATCAGACTTCTTTACTCGTTGCTACTACCTTACAGATTCCCTTCGCTGGTTTTGGCGACGGGTTATATACCTGGCGACTTGAATTCTAGAATCTCCTGGAGAACTTCTAGAGGTAAACAACGTACACAATAGATCGCAATAAGTTTAAGCGCGTCTGTTGCTCGCGACACCGTGGCGCCTGCGTGGCGCGGCGGGAGCTACGTTACACTATGATAGCACGATTCGGACCGCACCCTAGTTGTTACAGAATAAGAAAAACGTAAAAGTGGTTAACTTAGCAATTGACGTCACGATTAACCACATCACGTGGTTGCTAATGTATAGCAACTATGTTACAGAATCAGGCCGATTATGAAGAATATAAACAAGCAATGGTAACTAGTTGAAATATGCACCACAACGTGCAAATAAATACAGAAAAGAAATTGTAGATATATAAATAAAAGTTAAAAATATTAAATAAGGATATATATATATATATATATATATATATATATATATATATATATATATATATATTTATAATATTTGACTATTGTTTAAATTAATACATAAAATATATAATATAGTAAATGTTACAGTATATAAAAAATACATTAAATATAATAATAATATAGCAATAATACAAACAAAAAAATGTATAATATAAAATATAATAGTCTTGGTTATGTTTTTATATACATATAAAGTAAGTACACAAATAATACAAAACAAAAAAATGTGTTAATACAGAAATAATAGTTTTGGTGATTCTATATAAGGTAAGTACAAATAGGTAACTTTGAATAAATTGAATTATTTTGTTACAATAAATCATTTAGTTGTAATATTGGTTTTCGTGAATACCATTCGACATTCTCTGAATCATATTCAGAATCTGAACTATAATTTCGGGTTAATTTATAATGATATAAAGTTTCAAATACACATACATCTCTAGTATAAATAGAAAATAATGGTGTTTTCGCACAATTGTCACACCAATAATCTGGATTTTTTAAAACTTCTTGTAGTACAAAAGTAAATGGAACAATGTCATGTTCTTCAACTTTCCAATATTTTACATCATTATATCTCCAGTACATATATGAATTAGTTTTACGAGAATTATATAAATACAAATAACATTTTACACATATTTGTTGTAATTTTGAGTCAAATAAACATTCACATTTAATATATTTTAAAATTATATGATTACTATCTGTCTTTATAAAATTCGGTATTTGATTGTTGGGAAAGCACATAATAGCAGAAAAATCAGTTTCTGATAAATTTTCTAAGTTTATATTTTCATAATTAAAATTTTCTAAATATTTTTCTTTAACACTAAAAAGTCTATGTTTCCATATTACTTCAAGATCTTTTACTAGTGATAATGGAATGTTTAACTTATATAAATCAGTATGATAGCGTATTCGTTTACATATGTTTAGTAACGCTAAATACTTTAAATTTCGAATATTATATATTGAACGGGTTCCCACATTAAAAACAAAATATGGGCTATAATCTATTTTTTCCATTTTTAGTTGCTAAAGTATTTTTCGAAATTTATTGGTTGTTTGGTAGCCGAAATTAAAATATTAAAAAATAATATAACACATTTTTGTTGTATAATTATTTAATTATCTTCGATATTTTCTTCTCTCATAAATTGAAGCTCGAGGTAACCATTTAAAACTGGACGAAAAACAATATGCGGAAGCCTTGGTGGATGCTTTGATATTTTCTTCAGTTGTTAAAGTACTCGAAAAATTGTTTTTGGTAAAAACAGTTGAAATGTTACTGTAGCGATAACTAATTTCGGTCCAAAAAAATGGATGATACGTTTCTTGCTTCTTTAATTTTGTGATATTTAATTTTCAAGTTGAAAATTTTTTATTGGTAAATTGTTGAATTTACCCCAATGTATTTAGCTTGTTTTGTAATATTCATTCCTTTAAATAAATACAAAAAATATTTAAAAATATATATAAAATTAAACAATTAAGATATATAAATTAAGTAATATTAAAAAATAATGTAATTATACATTTTTGTCGTATAATTATTTAATTATCTTCCATATCTTCTTCTTTAATAAATTCAAGTTCGATGAGCTGGCCATTTAAAATTGGACGAAAATAATATTCGGGGAGCTTTGATATTTCTTCTGTTGTTAAAGTATTCGAAAATTTATTTGGCAGAAAGAGTTGAAATGTTTCTGTCACAATAATTACTTTTGGTCCAAAAATGGTCGATACGTTTCTTGCTTCTCTAATTTTGTGATATTTAATTTCCAATTCGGAAATTTTTTTTGTGGGTAAATTGTCGAATTTACCCAATGTATTTAGCTTTTTTGTAATATCCATTGCTTTAATATAAAAATAATTATTTTTAAAAAAGGTACATAGAAAAAATAATTGTATACATACTTTTATTGTGGGATGAGTGGAAAGATGAACAAAACAAGAGTACGTTTGAACAAAAAACTGTGTGTAAAATTAAAATTTACCGTATTTATAACGTAATATTTGTAGTGGGGATTTGTATTTATGATATTTTAATCTGAGTTTTAGTAATATAAATGAAAAATATGAATTATTTCCTTCTGTTTTTAAAGATAAACTGATATATCAAACGTTTTTTCCCTGAGTATAGAGATATTAGTATTTATGATATTTTAATCTGTTTTAGTAATATAAATGAAAAATATGAATCATTTCCTTTTGTTTTTAAAGATAAACTGATATACCAAACGTTTTTTCCTGAGTATAGAGATATTTGTATTTATTATATTTTAATCTGAGTTTTAGTAATATAAATGAAAAAATATGAATCATTTCCTTCTGTTTTTAAAGATAAACTGATATATCAAACGTTTTTTCCTGAGTATGGAGATATTTGTATTTATTATATTTTAATCTGAGTTTTAGTAATATAAATGAAAAATATGAATCATTTCCTTCTGTTTTTAAAGATAAACTGATATATCAAACGTTTTTCCTGAGTATAGAGATATTTGTATTTATGATATTTTATTCTGAGTTTTAGTAATATAAATGAAAAATATGAATCATTTCCTTCTGTTTTTAAAGATAAACTAATATATCAAACGTTTTTCCTGAGTATAGAGATAATTGTATTTATTATATTTTAATCTGAGTTTTAGTAATATAAATGAAAAATATGAATCATTTCGTTCTGTTTTTTAAAGATAAACGGAAATATCAAACGTTTTTTCCTTAATATATATATATATATATATATATATATATATATATATATATATATATATATATATATATATATATATATATATTGAAGTACTCTATTTTTTTTGTTTAGTCAAAATTGTGCATATAATGGTTGTTCGCGAAGGCGTACAGAAAACTACATAAAAGTATTTAGAGTACTTTCAGAGCTATTACTTAAAGCGTGTTTTACGTAGTAACTTATTTTGTTTCTTTTAAAATAACAAAATGGTAGAACTAGCATGGAGTTATATTTTAAGTGCGTTTAAAAATCGAATAAAATGTGGTCGAATTTATAATCGAAAGCAAATTATTGATCCATTACAATTTCTTCAAGAGTGCTCTTTAATACTTATATCAAAAATAGCAGAATTTTTCGTAGAATATCATTCGCCGGTTAAAATAAATTGTGCATTAAACTGTGATTACATTATAAAAAAAGGTGATAGTGAACAAATTATTAACATTACACATCAATCAAAAATGACGACAATTACACTTGGAGATGATTTTATTAAATGCTATAACGATGATGTTATAGAACCTATAATGCATCATATGTCAGAATTTCAGGAAAGAGATTCTGGTAAGGCTTTACATCAAATTATGTTTTTACAAGTGCGTATATTAAATGTTGAAAATATAATACATAAAACTAATAGAACAATATTTTTTAAATTTTTGTAGATTAACGTAAATAAATGTGATTGTACAAATAGTGGAGGATCTTCATATATAAAGTTACCAAAATCAATAGAATTAAAGAAAGCTGTACTTAACATAAAGAATGAAGACAATAAATGCTTTGTATGGTCCATTCTTGCTGCTCTTTATCCCATTAAAGAAAATGCAAGTCGTGTATCTCAATATCCACAAAATTATGATAAAATATTAAATTTGACGAATATAAATTTTCCAACTCCGTTGGCCGACATTGTTAAATTTGAAAAACAAAACAATGTATCTGTAAATGTTTATGGAATTGAAGAAGAAAACAATACGTTTACTGTAGTGGGACCCCTGTACTATACAAAACAAAAGAAGGAAAAACATATTAATCTACTATATATTAAAAAAAATAATTTATGTCATTACGCTTGGATAAAATCTTTATCTAGACTAGTTGGTTCTCAAATTTCAAAACATAAATGTAAAAAATATATATGTGACAGATGTCTTCAATATTTTTTCACATTAAATTCACTAGAACAACATGAACAAGACTGCTCACTTTTAAATGCAGTAAAAATTATAATGCCAGATGAAGATAATAATATATTAAAATTTGTTAATCATAAAAATAAAGAACGTGTTCCATTTGTAATTTATGCCGACTTTGAATGTCTTACTGTGCCGATTGATTCTTGTTCACCAAATCCTAATTTTTCATATACTGAAAAATATCAACATCACGTTCCTTGTGCAGTTGGATTTCAATTAGTCTGTTCATTTAATGATTCTTTATCGTTTTACGAATCGTACAACGGACCTGATACTTCTTCTTGGTTTATAAACAGGCTTATAAGAGTAATACATTTTATAGAAACAATTTACAATAATATTGTTCCACTACAAATGACGAATGAGAATATGGAAAATTATAATAATGCCACAATTTGTCACATATGTGAAAAAATGATACATAATGACAAAGTACGAGATCATTGCCATTTGACAGGTAAGTTAAAATTAGTGTAATGTATTTAATAATATATTCTTTTTACATATTTTTTAGGCAAATATCGTGGAGCAGCTCACAGTGCCTGTAATATTAATTATACAGTACCTACATATATTCCAGTTTTTTTTCATAACTTAAGCGGTTATGATGCACATTTATTTGTAAGAGAACTAGGATGTGATACTGAAACTATAAACCTTATTCCTTCTAATGAGGAAAAGTATATTTCATTTTCTAAACATGTTGGAAAATATACAATTAGGTTTTTGGACTCATTTAGGTAAAACTTTATATAAATTATATATACATATATTTATTAATTTTTTTATTACAGATTTTTAAGCGCCCCCCTCGACAAAATTGTAAATAGTATAGATAAAAGTAAACTAAAACTAATTAATAAAACTTTTACGTGTGAGAAGAAATTAAAACTAATGACAAAAAAAGGAATATTTCCATATGATTATTTAAATACGTGGAATAAATTAGAAGATTTACAATTACCACCAAAAAATGCTTTTTATTCTAAATTAAAAAATGAACATATTACGGAAGAAGACTATAATCATGCTCAAGAAGTATGGAATACATTTGAACATAAAACATTAGGAGATTATCTAAACTTATATTTGCAAACAGACGTGCAGCTCTTAACAGATATATTTGAAAACTTTCGAGATGTTTGTCTAAAATCATATAATTTAGATCCTGTACATTATTTTACTACGCCAGGTATATACTATTACTCATAATTAATAATAATTTATTAAATTATTCTAATAAATTTTAGGATTTGCATGGGATGCAATGCTCAAATATACACGTATTGAGTTTGAGCTATTAACCGATATAGACATGTTATTATTTTTTGAAAAAGGCATACGTGGAGGCATTAGTCAATGTAGCAATCGGTACGCCTCTGCGAACAACCATTAATATATGTGTAATTTTGACCCTACAAAAGAAGAAACCTTTTTAATATATTTTGATGCATGTAATTTGTATGGTTGGGCAATGACCCAAGCTTTACCATATGGAGGATTCACTTGGTTAACTAAAGATGAAATTAATAAGTTAGACATTAATAATATTTCTGATAATAGCTCTGTTGGTTATGTATTTGAAGTTGATTTGGAATATTTACAAAAGTTGCATGACATACACAAAGATTTACCATTTTGTGCAGATCATATAAAAATAGGTAACTCAAAAAGTAAAAAATTATTAACGACATTATTTAATAAAGAAAAATATATAATTCATTACAGAAATTTAAAACAAGTATTAAGTAATGGAGTAAAACTAATTAAAATACATCGCGGAATTAAATTTAAGCAATCATTTTTTTTTAAAAAAATTATTGATAAAAACACGGAATATAGAAAACAAGCAAAAACTGATTTTGTAAAAAATCAGTTTAAGTTGTATAATAATGCAATTTTTGGCAAGTCTATGGAAAATATAAGAAATAGAAGGGACATAAAATTAGTATCAAAATGGGATGGTAAAGGTGGCGCTAGAAAATTAATTATAAAGCCAAATTTAAAAAAAGTATTACTATTTTCTGAAAATTTAATTTCGGTAGAATTAAATAAAGTTAAAATTAAATTTAATAAGCCTGTTTATTTGGGGATGGTAATTTTAGATATTTCTAAGGTACTAATGTACGATTTTCATTATAATTATATACATAAAAAATATACAAATCCAAAATTGTTATACATGGATACTGACTCATTCATATATCAATTTAAACAAGATCCATATGAATTTATTAAACATGATATTAATAAATTCGATACGTCAGATTATTCACCTGAAAATATATATAATATACCATTAGTTAATAAAAAAAAAGTAGGACTTTTTAAAGATGAAAACAAAGGACTGTTAATGATAGAATTTGCAGGTTTAAAAGCTAAAATGTATTCGTTTCTTTTGGAAAATGAAATAGAAAGTTATAATAAATCTAAAGGCTCTTTAAAGTCAGCAGTAAGAACTTTAACAATTGAAAATTATAAAAATTCTTTATTTAATAATGAAGATACTTACAAATTACAAAACTTAATTATTTCTAAAAATCATACTATATATTCAGTTACGCAAAATAAATTAGTTCTTAATTCAAATGATGATAAAAGATATCTTATTCCAAATTCAACTGATACATTGCCATGGGGTCATTATTGAATAAATGTACATAGTTGTAAAAGAAAATTAAATAATTGTACTATTACAAATAATAAAAAAGCTAAATTACAATAAAATATATTTACTTTTTTAAGTTACAATATTCAAAATATTTATAAATAAATTGTATTTTTAATGTATAATATTATAAATAATAATTATGGTAATCTTTATATTAACGTTATAAACTAATAAAAATAAATGTTTATTTTTGTTTTTATAGCATTTTTTTCTGAAATACTCGTAAATAAAAAAAATATACAATATATTATAACACATTATTTTTATTTATCCATGAATTATGCGAACTATCAAATCGTAACCATTTTACAAATACTTGCGATCCTTGTCTTTTTAAAACTTTCTCCACTAAATAAACATCTGAAAACTTGGTTTTTTGTAATTCATGTTCATAGAATCCTCCTGCAACAGGTTGGTCCAAATAATCTACTAATTTATAAGTTACTGGATTTGTTATTTGTATTTTTGAGATTTTAAATAATTCAGTTGACCAGTTTGGTGTATAACCCTTCTCAAAAACACTTTTTATTTTTGAAATTCTAACAAAATCACCAACTTTAAATTTTGCACAACCGGAAATTTTTAAGTTATTATATACAGTATTTAATAAAAAAAATTCATTTTTATTATTTACATCCACAGGTCGCATTTTAATAGTTCTGTGTTTAGTATTATTATATGTTTTAATTAACTTTGGTAAAATATCGATCCATTTATATGAACCACGTAAACTAAATTCTTGCCACATTTTGTTTTTTAATGTTCGATTAAATCTTTCAACAACACTTGCTTTTAAATTACTAAAAGTTGAATAGTGGTTTATTTTGTATTTTAACATTAAATTTTTAAAATGACTATTATAAAATTCTTTTCCCATATCAGTTTGCAAGTTTTTAGGTATTCGTTTTTGTTTAAGAATATTTTTAAATACGTTCGTAATTTCATTAGCAGATTTAGATTTTATTGGTTTTGCCCATGCATATTTAGAAAAAATATCTATTACTGTTAACAAATATTTATAATTTTTATTTTCATTTCCATATGGTATCATTTCTACTACGTCAGCTTGCCATAAATCATTAATCCCTTTCGTTATTACTTTACGTCTTGGGTAGTTTTTTCGAGCTGGTTTATGGAGTTCTTCTACAACTTGTCGCTTAGACATTATTATTTTTATTGTTCCAAGTTTTTACTTCTTATTTAAAGACTTTATAGCAGCTAACAATTCTTCCTCTCTTTTAAAGTTTTCCTTAAATGGTTCAATTTTTTCTACTATTAATTTGTTTAATTTTGTTTCTAAACTTTTTATTTTTGATTCCGTTTGAATGCTAATTTTATCTTCCATATTATTTACCGTACTATCAACATAATATTTGTTGGCGGCATAACCAGGACTGATTGGTGTTTGAATATTCCCAATATTTTTCATTTTTGCATCAAAAATATAATCATTTTTACTCTTTTTTAAAATAATAAAGTTTAAATTTAAATAGTTTTCTATGTCTAGTATTCTTTTGTCTACATATTCTTTGGTCACAATGTCAGTAGAATTTCGAGGGTTACCAATATTTACAATTTGCCTCCCATCAAAATCAATTCTACCATTTTCATCAAATTCGATAATTTCCTTTTTCTTACTTTTCTTTCTTTTTAAAGAATAACGACCAAATTTGTCAACACTCATTTTTTTTTTGTTTACAAATAAATGTACGAATTAATCTATTATATTTGCTTCTTTCAATTCTTCAATAATTGAAATAATTTCATTATCATGACCTGTATGTCCACTTTGTTTAGATGCTAACAATAATCGCAATCTACTAACTAATTCATTGGGGTCATCCCAGTATATATATTCACGTTTATAATTTGAAAAGTTTAAATTTGTTGGTAATAATCCTGAACCTGTAGGAGAGTATTTTTCCGGTTTTTTTCTTTTTCTTAATGATGAACGTTTAGTTGTTTTACCAACAAAATGGGGTTTTAATATATCAAAATATTTAGGAGAACTTGACACTTTAATTAAATTATTTGTTGTATTTTTATGAGCGCTTGTTTGTTCTAAAATTTTAATGTATTCATTTTTATCCGATTCATTATAATTTACTGGATTTTTTTTAAAGATTAATTCGTAAAGTCCTTTTGTACCTATATATTCTTTTTTGTCTATTATTATGTCATTTTTGTCTATTATTATTTTCTTTTTACCTAATTTAAAATTACCATCTTGGTCTAATTTTATACCATAATATTTATCTAAATCTTTATCTTTATTTAAAAATTTAATAAAATATTCTTTACCCAAATTTCCCAATTTTAATTCTAAATCTTCCATTTCCCTTTTTCCTTGAGGAGTATTGAAAGCTTCTTTTGCTTGGGAAATAGGAGAAATATCAGGGTTTGCTTCATAAGTATCATCATTTTCATAATCTTTTATTTTTATATTTGAACTTCCGGGAGTTTCCATATCATAATTTAAAACTTTTCGTACATCTTCTTTTGTTTTTATTGGAGATTTATTCTCTTCTTCCTCCTCATTTTTTTGTTTTATTTTATTTATATTTTTTATTTCAGTTTTGTTTGAATTTTTTACCAATTCTTTAAGCGGATTTGTTATAGGTTTAAAAGTTTCTTGTAATACAGCTTCAGTAATCATTTTATTATGTTTTAAAGCATTAAATTTTTCTTTTAACACTTTACTTACTTTAATTATTTCTTTAATAGTATCTTTATTACTCATTTTTTATAATTCTTTAAATCAATAACAACAATCACAATGTGAAAAATTAGCACAAATGGAATAGTTTTTATTATAAAAACAAAGAAAAAATTGTTTTAAAATGTTAATGAAAATATGTTTTCTTTGTTTTCCCACTTCCTGTATAAATATAAAAAATAATTAGTAAATATTAATAAAATTGATTAGGATAACCTTACTTTTAGTAAAACACAATTTGTAGTATTCTTGTTTGCAGTATAAAAGTGTCCAATTTTCATTTTAAATAATATTATTATTAAACACTATTATTTTTTAATATAGTAATTAATAATTAATATTCCTATCCCCCCTTTACAGATGCACTACTTAAATATTATTATTATAATTTGTTTTAAATATTGGTAAATTTAAGATATTTATCCAATTCTTTTCTATATCGACCTTCTTTTTCACTATCTTTATCTATAACTGCAAACCCGTATTTATGTTTCCAACAATGTATACAAAAATTTTGAAATTTGTTAAATGACATATCAGTATTTACATGGTCATCATATATATGCCGTAAATTGGTTTTATCTTGTTTAAATAGTATAATAAAATTAGCATTATCTCTAATTAAATGTTTAGGTACTTTTGCATATGTCTGAGCCAGGTAAAATGAGTCCACACTATTATGTCTTCCCATTGAAAAAAAATCTCTCATACAATCTTGTTTATCACATATTACATCATCAAAAATTATAACTGAAAATAATTTTGCTTCAGATGGTTTAATAACATCGCTGTTTTCATTATAAGGAAAAAAACCCATGCCATTTACTTTTGGAATACATTTTTCTAAAAATTTATATTTTGGTTGTTGTAATGATTTAGAGTATAAGTAAATGTTTTTAAATTTTAATCCATTTGGATGTGTAAGCAAACTAATTAAAATATTTGTCTTTCCACAATTACTTGGACCAACTATTATACACCTAAGACTATTTGGTAATAATTCACTGTGTTTCCTTATTATTTTTTTTGATTGTATATTATCAAAATTATTAACATGGAAACGTTTTTGATTCACAAATTTCATACTAATTACTAATTTCATATAAAAGCAGCCTTCATATATATATACGTTTAGTCTTAAAGAACGTTTCAATGATTACGTATCGGAAAAAAAAATCACAATATTCAAAACATATTTATGGTAATGGATTATTAAACAAAGCAATTAATTCTTTACCTGTAGAATTACACATACCTGGTTATCAATATTGTGGTCCTGGTACTAAATTAGAAAAGAGATTAAGAAGTGGGGATACTGGTATAAATAAATTAGATGCCGCATGTCGTGAACATGATATTTCATATTCAAAAAATAACAGTTTAGAAGATAGACATAAAGCTGATAAAATATTACAGGAAAGAGCGTGGGAAAGAGTAAAATCAAAGGACTCTTCATTTGGTGAAAAAGTTGCAGCTTGGACAGTAACAAACGCTATGAAAGCAAAACGAAAACTTGGAATGGGCGTAAACAAAAAAAAGAAAAATGTGAAAAAACTCCGCATAATAAAAACACCAAAACATGGTGGATTTTTAGCAGCGGCACTCATTCCTTTAATTGGAAAAGCTTTACTGGCTGGCGCTGCAAGTTCTGCTGCTTCCTATGGTGTCAGCAAAGCTCTAGGTAAAGGTTTATATTTAAAACCATATAAACGTGGGGCTGGTATTAAAAAAAAATCACAAAAAATAAAAAAAGTCTGCCGAAAAAAGCCTTAAGTAATGAAGATTTAAAGTTATATGCTCGTAATAATAGTATTAAGTTTTTTCGTGGTGTTTACATGCGAGATCTTTTACCTAAAAAACCGTTAAAAAATGAATGTGCTATTGTCAATTTAGATTCTCAACAAGGTCCTGGAACACACTGGGTGGCATACATAAAAAAAAATAAAAATGTGAAATATTTTGACAGTTTTGGAAATTTGCCACCGCCAAAAGAAATAATACAATATTTAGGACCAGGTGTTAAAATTACATATAATTATAAACAATACCAAAATTTTAATTCTTATAATTGCGGACATTTGTGTTTAAATTTTTTAATAAATACACAGAGTAAATTGTAATTGGTTTAGTTAAAAAATGGATTCAATGACAGTAACGCTTGTTGGTAATAGTTCTACAATAAGTGCAGATTTTTTCCCGCCAATTGATTTAAATAATGGGGAATATTTATTAGGCTTAATTAATTTTGAAACTTATCATTCAATACCAAATATAGATGAAACAAATAATAAATTTTACTACAAAGATAAAAATAGTAAATATCAAAAAATTGTAATACCTGTGGGATCATATGAAATTGAAAATTTGGAAAATGTTTTAAAAAAAGAATTATGTGATCCTAGTTATATTTCCGAAAATCAAATTTATACTAATAAAATAGAAAAGGAAAGAAAAAAAGAAAGAAATTTTATAAGCTTAAAGGCTAATAACAATACGTTAAAATGTGAACTTATAAGTAGTGTTACTATTGATTTTACTCAAGCAAATTGTATTGGGCCATTATTAGGTTTTGAAAAACGAATATTGGAAAGTGAAAAAGTACATGAAAGTGATTTACCTGTAAATATAATTAAAGTAAATGCAATTTTGATAGAATGTAATATTATAACTGGATCTTATAAAAATGGTTCTCCAGTACATATTTTACATGAATTTTATCCAATGGTTGAACCCGGATATAAAATTAATGAAGTACCATCAAATGTAATTTATTTACCTGTGAACACTCAGATAATAAACAATATTAGTGTAAATATTATTGACCAAGACGGAAAACTTATAAATTTTCGTGGTGAAACAATAACTATTAGATTACATTTAAAAAAAGTTTTATAAAATGGGTATTGATTATAAAAGGACGCAAACAACGCCAAACGAAGTCAGTTTTTCATCGACCAAGAAAGTCTTAACAAGAGAAAATTTATTATTTTTAAAATCACTTGGTTTACGTGTACGTCTACGTGTGAAAAAAAGAAAAAATGAATGACATATTAAATGTTACATCTAGTATTGCATTTAATGATACTATAACTCGAATTGAAGTACATAGTCATCAACCAATTGTAGTATCAGCATTTAATAACAGCGATGAAATTAGAATACAAATTCAACAGCAAGATTTATATACATTACCAAGTCAAAGTTTTTTGTATATTGAAGGAAAATTATTAAAAGAAGATAATTCACCACCTCCTAATACTACAAAAATAACAAATAATGGAATTGCTTATTTGTTTGAAGAAATTAAATATTTAATAAATAGTGTAGAAATTGATAAAACAAAAAATGTGGGAATTAGTTCTACATTAAAAGCTTATACTTCTTTAAATAAATTTGAAAGTGATACACTTGAAAATGCTGGATGGGGATTAGATATCAATATTTTAGATACGGATGGTAATTTTAATGTATGCATTCCGTTAAAAATGTTATTAGGATTTTTTGAAGATAATACTAAAATATTGTTAAATGTTAGACAAGAATTAGTATTAATAAGGGCAAGAAATGATAATGGAGCTTACACATCATCAGAAAATTTAAAATTTCATTTGAACAAAATACATTGGAAAGTACCACATATTTATGTTAATGATGAATATAGATTAAAATTATTAAAAACAATAAATTCAAACCAGTTTTTATCATGTGCTTTTCGTTCTTGGGATTTATATGAGTATCCACTTCTGCCAGTAGCGAAAAAGCAATCATGGTCAATAAAATCATCTACACAGTTAGAAAAACCTAGATTTGTAATTGTTGGCTTTCAAACTAATCGTAAAAATCAAATTAATAAAGATAGTAGTTATTTTGACTATTGTAATTTAACCAATATTAAATTATATTTGAATTCCGTTTCTTATCCTTATGATAATTTAAATCTCGATTTTAAAAATAATCACTATGCACTTTTATATGATATGTATGCAAAATTTCCAAAATCTTATTATAATTACCAAGATACTTACATTGGACCAATTTTAACTAAAACAAATTTTAAAAATATTGCTCCGTTAGCTGTTATTGATTGTTCTCAACAAAATGAATCAGTTAAAAACAGTACTGTAGATATTAGATTAGAATTTGAATCTAATGGTAATTTTCCTGCTGACACATCTGTTTATTGTCTTATTATTCACGATTGTATTATACAATATAATCCATTAACTGGTGCAGTCAAAACATCTATTTAATTTATTATCAATATTTTTACAATTGTTTAATATAATATAGTGTCAGGAAACGTAAATACTTTAGTTTAATATTGAACTTTAAGCAAGATGGAACTTATTATTGATATACAAGGCTTTCAAGTAGTTAATTATGTAATGGTGCCAAAAGAAATTGCTGTTCTTACAAGAGATGGTTCTAAATTTGAACATTTTATAATTAACCGCCATTTATGTGGAAAAATTTATCGACAGAAGATAAAAAAACTGCTATTTGGTTAGAAAAAAAATATCATGGCTTGCGATGGACCGATGGATACGTATCATATGAAGATATGGACTACATTTTTAAAAAAATAACTCAAACAACAAATAAAATATATGTAAAAGGTGCAATAAAGAAAAACTTCTTAAGTTTGTATAATTTGTTTAATTGTGAGATAATAAATTTGAAAGAATTCAGTGAATTTAAATCATTTAAAAAATGTTTAACTATTCGTAGATGTTTTGAACATTTTGAACCCTATGTTTGTGCTCTAAGTAATGTATATAAACTTAAAAATATGTTAGATTGTAATAGTATATATTAATTTTTTGGAAATATAAGTAATTTATAAAATAAATAAAAAAACATATATAATCATTTTTTTTAAATAATACTTTAGTTTGTTACTAACCATTGTTCTTGCTACGCTAAAAATGTGTTTCTTAATATTAACATTATTTTTTACAAAAATTCTTGCGTTACATTTTAATGAAAGTGTGTATTATTTACATAAATATGGTTATTTAGTAAGCAATGATAGTGATGGTGAATTGCGTACTTTAAATGAAAATAGTACACAATATTTACAAGCTCTTACATTATTTCAAGAAATATATAATTTAAAAACTGATAATAATTTAAATAATGAAACAATAAGTTTAATGCTAACTCCTAGATGTGGAGTTTCTGATTATAATAAACTCTATCGTCTTAATAAAAATAAATGGGATAAAAAAGTTTTAAACTGGTACTTTTATGGTGCTAATTATTTAGAATTAGACATAGCGAAAAGAGCATTTAATATATGGTCCCAACATGCAGATTTACATTTTATTCGCAGTTCAAAAAATATAAATATTTTAATAGCATATAAATCGTCATTACACACATTTGTAAATAGTAATGAATATTGTGATCCTTTCAATGGAATAGGATATACTCTTGCACATGCCGACATACCTAGAAAAAATGCTACGCAGTTAGAAATACATTTAGATGAAGACGAAAATTGGAATATAGAACTTCGAGAATCATATTTCAATGAAATTAATTTACTAAATATTTTACTTCATGAAATTGGTCACGTACTTGGAATAAACCATTCTGATGAGCCTGATGCAATAATGTATGCTTACTATTTATACCAAAATAATAATCAAATTTATGATTTAAAATTACATCATGATGATATACATGCAATACAATCTTTATATGGTCGAAAACAAAATATTTTTACTACAACTGACACAAATAAAAATATTAATACTTCAACTCCAATAAACAAAGTTACAACTGAAACTACTACATATTATAGTACCACAAACAATTTTACAACGGAAACTACTGCATATTATACCACAAAAAAAGAGAAAGAGGAAAGTTATTCTGACATATGTGAACTAAGTAATATCAACACATTTTTAGTTGTAAATAATGTTTTATACATATTTTACGAAAAATGGGTATGGACAAAAACAATTAACAGTAATACATTCGTAACAAAACCAATGTTAATTACTAGGTGGTTGAAATTCTTACCAAAAAAATTAAAAAAAATATCAGCAATTTATCAACGACCTAATGGAAATATTGTTATTATAGTTAATGACATTTCATATAATATTAAATATCCATCATTTGAGTTTGATGCATGTTGCAATAATCCTTATCCCAATTCAGTAAACAACATTACAGGTGCTGTTAATACGAACACAGGGAAAACTTTCATTTTTTATGATAATTATTATACTGTAGAAATATCAGAATGTGGGTTTACTACAATTAATTATGGATTTATACAAAATTTGTTTCCTGGTATTCCTGTAAATATGAATTCAGTATTTCGATATACTGATGGACGACTTTACTTTTTCCATAATAATAATTATTATAAATATAATGAATATACTAAAACCGTTGAAATATCAGAACATTTTAATTTATCTTTATTTAATATTAATTGTCCAAATATACATATTTTAACGCAACTTAAAAAATTGTTAAACAAACTTACATATTATGTAAAATATTAGTAGGTAATGTATTTTTTGTATTTGTATTTTTGTAATTTTATTTTTATAATAAATAAAACTAGCACATTTGAAATTCTGTTTTTTTATTGTTTATTAAGTACAGCTTCTCATAATAACATTTTAATATATATTACATTGGTTAACTTACTATTTTTACTTAATTAGTGAAAAATTTGCATTTACAATAGTATTTAATAATACATCTAAATAGTACATAATTATCTCCCTTATAGCTAAATTATATACATTATCATAGTCGCACAAATTATATATATTAGTAATCATATCTCCTTCGTATTTAACAACTTCTTGCATAATATTATTATAATAGTTATAAAAATTTAAAGATTCTAAATAGTTAATTGTACGATTTATTAAATCGGATATTTGAAATAGATAATTGATTGTAGCACTGCCCATATATAATGAGCCATACTTCGATTTTAATAATATTACATTTACACTATCTACAGTGTCAAATATAATTTGATGATTTGGAAATGTATAAGATTCAATATTGCTGCTATTATCTAAATAAGAAGTTATTAAATTTTGACACGAAAGAAATTCATACCACTCCTTTTGGTTAAAAGAAACACACTTTCCCAACTTATTACCATGTAAATTCACAAGAACTTTGAAATTTTGTATCGGATCTATACCAACCGATGCCCATCTAAAATTATCTAAGGAATATCTGTGCTCCATTAGTAACTTTTTTTCATCTTTTATTTCAATATGTTTTGTTCTTATTTCTTCCATCAAAACATTTTCGGATGGGGAAATATTTTCTTTGTTTTCATTGTTTATAATTGGAGTTTTTTCCAAAAAGTTGCTTGCAGCCTTTGATTCCTCAATAATTCGTTTTCTTGATGGGATTGTATTTGCTGGATACATTTTTGATTGTGGATTTTTAGCGCTCTACAAATATTCAAATAAATAAATAAATTAATAAATAATTAAATAAATAAATAAGTAATCTTACCTTCATTGTAGGTAGGTATATGGTTATCCAACAAGTAAACAGTATGTGAATGTTTTCTTCTTATTAAAACTTCAGAATTTATAGTTTTAATAACGGAAGTTATTATCTATTATCATATTAATTGATTAAAATAAATATTTCTTTCATTGGTTAATAATTTTTCTATTTGCATTTCTTATTGGATAAAATAAAAAGGTTTTTCATTGGTTAATAATTCAGTACAAAAAATACTTTAAGTTAGTTAAAAAAGTATTCATTAGTTTACTTCTAAACGTTGAAGAGAAAAGGTGTATTTTTTTAATTCCATATTTAAAATGGAAAAAAAAAATTATTGCAAGTAATTTATTATCAGTTGCTTTTAATTTCAAAAAGCTAACAAATGAAGAATACAACTCCTACAAATTATTAATAAAAAATAGTGGAGAAAACTGTAAAAATGTAAATAATATAATTGAAAAATATGCACATATCGCATACATATGTCATCAAATATCAGAAGAAGACTTCATTGACATATTAAATATAAAAGGTATTAATATTGAAGATATGTGGAAAGATCTCCCTCTTCAATTTAAGCTGCACCCTGATGTTATATCAAGATTACGTTGTGTGGAACACTATAATTTACCAATACATAGAATTCATATTGATGGTCCAGCGCCGCCTATTGGAAAGTGTTTTGAATGCAAGGAAAACTATAATACTTATATAATGAGGTTAATAAATAAAAAGCAACATTTACATAAATAAATTGTATTATTTAATAAATATATAAATAAACATATAATTACTAAAATCTTTTTTTTTAATAATTTCCTCTTTTATAAATAATAATTAGTAAAAAGTATAACTAATTTCAACTTTGCAAACTGTATAATAATACCGGAAATATTTTTTGATTAAAATTATCACATTTTTGATGTACTTAAAATAATATTCTCTTCTATTATACTTTTATTCAAATAAAATAATATTCTCTTCTATTATACTTTTATTCATATACATATTATCAAAAATACTAAGGAGATAATACCGGAAATATTTTGTGATAAAATTATCACATTTCCTCGTTCGCTAGTGCATTCTTTTTTATTCACAAGTCTTTTATAAAAAATATTTTTGTTGCTAACCGGAAATAGACACGCCCAATATTACATCATTTTTTTTATTTATTAGCCTTATATATATATATATATATATATATATATATATATATATATATATATATATATATATAATGTACTATTAATGTAAAAAATAGATGGTGTTAGCAAACTAATTATATGAAGTGGGGGAAAAATGGCGACGTGATAAGCTATCTGCAGCTATAAAAGAACGCGCGCTGGTATTCCTCGGCTTAGTCTCGCGACTGACCGTCGCGAGACAACACGTAAACCTTATCTGCTTAAAAACCTGATAAAGTGATGTAGAACCCCCTGATCTTACCTACTCACGATGATGTGTCTGTGTCGATCCTCTTTACGTTCTGTTGATAGTTCATCATGTAGAATCTTCTATATAAGAGAAACTAATTAATATAACAGAAAATTAATACAAGTGTAAAAAATGTCAAACATATATTTTCATTTTCATATAAAAAACAACAACTCATTTTCATGACAACATATAACAACAATAACATAGCAACACGTTCTAACTCAAATACTATTGTTCAGAAAATTTTGAAACCTTGTATTTCTACTTTACTCTTATATGGAAATGTGTCTTTAGATTTTGGAGTAAATCAGATAACCGAAAATGGCACTTTACTGGAAGCTCAAAATAGTTTTTCTTCGAAAAATACCTTTAAATGTTATTTTTTCGAGATTTATGTTATATAAAAATTAAAGATCATTAAATTTTCTACAGGTTTGCATTAATACTTTTTCTATATATTTTATAGATAAATTTATAAAACTATATTTTTAATCCCGGAGCCTACGTTTTAAACATAACTCATTCACATGGTTACACAATTCAGATCTCAAATGTTTGTAACTGACAGATATATGTCACTATCAACGAACTAATCATTTCAAATAATAATATTAATGGTTTATAAAGAAAATAATAAATTGAACAATAATTTTATGGAAAGGAACTTAATACAGTTTTCAGCAGATGTCGGTATTAATGATGACATATTTGTTCCGTGCAGGCGTTTACCAGGCGTCACTTCACGCGAATCTTGCGAACGGGTTCGGTTCCGATCGACGCCAAATATTTTAGAATTTGAAATGGCACAAAATTGACCCTGCACTATCCACGCCAATAATGAATATAGGTAAGTACATAAATAAATAAAATAAATATATCATCACGGCATATTACCCATTGCTGGGTCTGCCACCGGCATCATTTTTGTGTCATTTAAAATTCGAAATATTTGGCGTCAGTCTGGATCAAATCCGGTATTTATATTTAATTTAATTTTAAGTATTTACATGAATAAAAATTAAATTAAACAGGAGGTGTAGTGTTGGCCACATCAGATTTTTATGTTTAATATTCTATTGTTGGTATATTGTTTTGCTTTAATATTTTTTAATTATTATTTTTATATTATACAGTATAAATAAAACTAGAATTAAATTATTTATTTTTCCCACCATTATTTATGTTTATACCATAAAAATTATGTCGAAACAACGACTTAAAATGACGTCGACACAACGACTTACAAGAACGTCGAAAAAACGTCTTAAAATGACATCGACCAGCTCCACGCTGAGACGTCTATGTGACATAAATTAGGACGTCACAGTGACGTGGATTTTAGGGCATTTGTGTTATAACAATTTTATTTTTTTAATATTTATTCTAATTATTTATCGTTTAATAAACGTATTATATTAATTAATAATATTTCTTTGATGAACCCAAATAAATAAACGTTACAATTGGTGACAGAAACAAGTAAAATTAAGTGAATTAATAGTAAGTGATCTCAAGAAAGAATTGGAAGAACGAGATTTAGAGATGACAGGACTGAAAATCGTTCTCGTCTGTAGCCAGCATTACCTAATTGACGATGGTGGAAATCATGACGATCACTTATTCGAAATTCAGTGTGACATTGGTAAACTTATAACAGAAACTTCAAGAACATTAAAAAGAAGAATTGACAGAAACATTAGAACAAAAATTGGAGGAGAGTTCTAGAAAAGCAGAAGAAAATTCCAGAAAATTAAAAGAACACTAGAACAAAAAATAGAAGACAATTCTAGAAAAACTGAAGAAGACCTGAAGAATTTTTTGAGAAGAACACTTGATCAATATATATCAGCCAATTAAAATACAAGTGGCAAAGGATAAAACTACACTGACATGCAATATTTCAGGAACTGTTTTAAAATTAACTGAATTAGGACAAAAAGTTTTATTTGAGGATGGATATGCTACAGTCTTTAATTCCGAATTTTGTACATCGGAATAAAAAGTGCAAGTGTTGCTCAAACAAATTCTCCTCAAGAATGTATACAACTTTAGCATATGCGATTTGGAGATTTGAATAAAGAATCGATTGTAAAACTTGCAAAAAGAGAAATGGTAACCGGAATTCCTTCTAATTTGAAAATTGAAGATTGTTTCTGTGAACCATGTATTAAAGGTAAACAGACACGATTGCTATTTACCAAATCAAGTAATAAATACTCAAATAGACCACTAGAACTAATACATTCCGACGTATGTGGACCTATTACACCAAACATACATAATGGTATAAGATACTTTGTTACTTTTATTGGCGATTTTACGCATTTTGTAGTTGTTTATATTATAGCTCGGAAAAGCGATGTTTTAGAATGTTTTAAACGCTATCAGGCAATGGCATCAAGCCATTATAATCTAAAAATCTCTCGGCTATGATCAGATAGTGGAGGTGAGTACACTTCAAACGATTTTAAAGATTATTGCAGAAAAGTTAGAATACAAATGGAACATATTCTTTGTTATACACCGCAGCAAAATAGAGTTTCGGCACGAGCTAATAGAACGATATTTGATAAAACTCGAGCAATGCTTTTTGGTAGTAAGTTAGGTAAACAGTATTGGGGTGAAGCAGTACAAAGAGCTATATATTTAATGAATCGAAGTCCAACTAATGCATTAGAACAAGACTCCGACTGAAATATGGTACGGACACAAACCAGACGTTAGTAAAATACGTGTTTTTGGTAGCACAACATATTCATGGATTCTAAATGAATGTCGACAGAAAATTGATTCAAAAAGTCAAAAAGGGGTACAGAATTTTAAGTAACAGAAAAATATATGTTGAACGTGATGTTATATTTGTAGAACATGAAAAGCCCGTATTAATGTTACAGCCAACGGAAGAAACAGAAGTAAACAGTAACGAAAGACAAGAAATTCAAGAAAGTAATCTACAATCTGAGATGGAAACAGAATTAGAAGAAATTCAAGAAAGAACTCCCAACCCATCTCGACCTGTAAGAGATAGAAGACCTCCAGCCTGGTATAGAGACTCCAACTGGTGTAATTTAGCTTACGCACTCAACGCAGAATCTCTGTAAATAATGTATCAAATTGCGTGCAAGATATTAAAAAGGGAAATGATGAAGAACAGTGGAATGCGACAGTAAATGAAGAAATGGAATCACTTCAGAAAAATAGTACATACACAATGAACAAACTGCCGGTAGGTTGTAAAACTATTAAATGTAGATGGCTTTTTAAAACAAAAAAAATGCATATGATGATATCATAAGGTATAAAGCCAGATTGGTTGCAAAAGGGTATTCTCAAAAAAAAGGGGATTTAACTATAATGAAATCTTTGCTCCAGTAGCAAAAATTACAACCATTAGAACACACAGTAAACTCGAATATGGTTGCATAATTTGAAATCTATTCCATGTATATCAAATTAAAGCCTCGTACAGACCTGCGAACCGTTCGGCGAACCACGTCCAGACCGGCGCAACAAAACGGCGATCCGAGCAAAGCACTGCAACACGTGCAACGTTTGCCTGCAACGTTTGCGCGATCCATCCGTTGTCGGTATTTCAACGAACGATCAAAAGATGTTGCGCGAACACGTTGACGTTGCAGCTAGTCTGAACACGACGGCGAACGGATACTTGCAACAAAATATTTTATTTCACTTTATTCTTTGGTTCGAAGTAGATGTTTGCTCTTTATTAATACTACATTTACCAAAAATGGAATGGTCTAAAGACAATACTTCAAAATTTATCGAACTGTACAGAAATCATGATATTATTTGGAATCCACAAAACATACATAATGTATCTGCAACAATAATGGAAAAGAGACGAACATTCCCCCTCCATCATCTGCTAGAGCTCGTCGAACCGTTCGCTGAATGGTTCGGCGACCGGTTCGGCGTACGGTTCGCCGAACGGTTCGAGGCTTAATAGAAAATGTTCAAAAAAGATTTCCCAAAATGTGTTACCACAGAATAAAACATGTATGGCCAAATTTGGATTATAAAGAATTATTAATTGCCTTTAATTTAGAATCGCTACAAACTCGTTGCGCTGGTCACCAAATTATGTTTTTGTACATAATTGTAAACAACTTGGTTGATGATTCCACTCTCTTAGATTTAATTTAAATTTCTATTTAAAATCATGTAACGTCCGAAATACATCAACATTTTTATATAAGTTTGCTAGAACTGCTTTAAGTTATAATTTACCTTTAAATTCAATGTGCCTTGCATTAAATTTTGTAAGCGCTGAATTAGATTTTTCGGACACTTTGTAATTAATTTAAAAACAAACTTTATTCATTTATTAGCAATTTGTAATATTACGAAGGTTTATTTTAGATTTTGTGTCTTTTTCTACTACTTCATTATTATTTTTCTTTGTTTATTATTAAGTATTATGTACGTTATCTAGGTATAATAATGTTTATAATATACTCGTTATAAATACTGCATATGTACAACCTGTACCTGTTCTAGTTATATGTAAAATTATTATTGGGATTTATACTGTAGAATAATAAATATTACGAGTACATACTTCGTTGTTCGACGCGTAATGGCGTCAAATATAACAAGCGTGCTTACAGTGCTTACACTGCTTATGCTCTTCGACGTGAGCACTGTGAGCATGAAATGTTGACGTCACCTCTGACGTCATACACCTCACGGCGCAAACTTTAAACGTTGTGAGTATGATTCGGACCAACTGTTAGCGCGCTGTTGGTACTTACAGCGTGATTCGGACCGCACCCAGTAGTTAAATATTTAACTACTAGTGGTTCAGAAAGTGGCTAACTCTAGCAACTGTATTTATTTGGTTGCTTACATGTTAGCAACTGGCTTATAAAATTAACAGCATCAGTTTAATTTTAAAAAATGAACCCGGCTGGATTTCTATTTGATTTAAATTTTCTACATGTTGTGGAAGAAATAATTGAGCAGTTAGTTCATTATTAAATTTTAGTTAACCTCAGTTTACATCGTTTATTTCAATTAAAATTGTACGAGACAAATTTGACTGGAACATGCACACTTACATGTAAGTAATCCTTTCGAAATTCCAGAAACCTGTTTTAAAAAAATATATCGATTGCCAAAAGTTTTGGTTTTACATACGTTGATACCACAACTGGAACCACATATTGTGACGTGCGACCCGGAGAGAAAAGTATACGTACGCCGCTGAAAGAATGTACTAGAGCGATGACGTAATCCCGGAATTTCCCAGATGTTGAAATACCCGCGACGCGCCGGCTAGAGGTTAATTACGCCGTGACCTCATTCTTTTGTATACAGGTCATTGTCGCTTCGAAGGCTTCTAGAATGATATGAGCTGTATAAATACCGGCCGAAAGAAAGCGGAGAGATAGTCAGTGATATAAACACAGTTCTTTACAATACAGATAATGTACTGACAAAATCTTCGTTCCTGTTGTCGTTCTCGTTCCCGGGCTATTGTGTAGTATATGCCGTAAGTAGAACTTTATAATCGTAAATTGTCTTTCAAAACATTAGTTATATATTACAGTACAGTACATACTTTTAAATTGCCACAAATCTGAATAGACGTAAAATACTTAGATCTTACATGCCTTTTTAACAAATGGCCGCCACACGAAATTGCTGGCTTCACTTTTACGCACGGAGTTAGGCATCTAGCTTATACAACACGTAAACATCTCTGCTCTATAGTCATCAAGACTACTCTGAAGTTATTCGAGAGATGTACAGATGTCTCTGTGGTCATTACAATGGGCGCATTCAGCAGACATGTGGTCGCTGAATATGTTCATTATTTTTCTGCTAAATGCGCTGGTCACTAGAGACCGGTCACTGAGCGGTCACCTACCAGCTGACCGTAAAAATAGTACGGTCAGGAGACCTATTCTGTAACTTTAGTAACAGGTAGTGTACGTCATCGTTTCAATGTTGTTTGACTTCGGATATTCTCGAAACAGTAGTGACAGCACGCATTTTAGAATTCTATCAAATGATGCATTTGTTTTCGCTTTTCGCCGCAAAGCGAAAATTTGGTAGCATGCGTGTCTCAAAATATTCACCTATAAGAGTACGACTCAAGGCGAAAGTATTAAACTAACGTCTTAATTCAATTCAAAGACAATTTATATATAATTTATAAATTTATTATATAAATACAATCTTCAAAATATTTTCTATGTTAATAGTCTAAAATCCGAAAATTCCTGAAACGGAAAGCTAATATAGAATTCTAAAGTGCATGCTACCAAGATTCGTAAGAGTAAAATCGCATTCGCCTGTTTTCTATGATAGAATTCTAAGTTCGTGCTGCCACTACAGGTCGTGATTTTCGTCTAGTAACTTTATTGTGGCTATGTTGTTGGGGAAATTACAGCGGGTTGGTCATGCATTTAAAATCTGACATTTCCTCAAAACGTGTAACAACCGCACAAATTAATGAACAAATATACATATTTCAGATTGAAAAATTCTAATGAAAAATGAATATATTCACATTACTGATATACATATCCTCTGTGGATGTAAAGACATACATAAATGTTATATAAACAAAACATTGGATATAATAACACTTTTATTTTTAAAGGGATAATTCTTTACATATCATTTTTTACTCAAAACTACCATGGCTTCCGCCATCATTTTTAAGTATTTGTTGGTTTCTTTTATCTCTTCTTTCAATTCTCTTACTGCTTTTATCGTTGCAAATCCAATTGATTATAAGTCCTCGGCAACGCTGGTATTTGTTTTTCTCTGCCCTGTAAGAAACAAATACATCCATCGGTTTAACAATATGTGTGCCATCAATAATCCCCACCAACTGCCGTAGCCCATGCACAGCATGAAATCTAAAATTAATAATTATTAAAATCAATCAAACAAAAAGTTATATTTGGTAAATACTGTATACCTCTCCTTCGCATCATTCTTCTCTTCATCGGTTTTCGAAAACTTAATCCATATCTTCCCGAGTTGAAGAACTATTAATGTTGAAACTTCCTTCAAACATCTACTTACAACCGGCTGGCTCATACATGCCAGTAAGTTGTTTCCGATACTTCGCTGGTAACTTCCAACAGCGAAAAAATTTAATGCTGTTAAAACCTAGAAACGTAAAATAATTTTTGATGACTATTTTAAATAAATAAATATGTTTTCTTACTCTGAGATGCGGCGGAATTCTTGTGTTCCTTTGGCCTATTTCCATATGTGGAGACAATACTTTAATTATATATCGGCAAGCTTCTTTATTCAATCTAAAATTCGCCACAAATTCTGTCTCTGACACACCGAAAAGATCTTGAGCGTCTCTTAAATTTCGTCTCAGTAGAGCAGCTTCTTCCAACTCTACATCCAGTACTTCCTCTTCTACAATTTGCAGTTGAGCATATAATAATGCCATCAAAAGAAAGATTACAAGAAATATGTTATATCGGAAAAAGTTTTTTTTGATAGCGAACCATTGCTTATTTTAATTATATCAATATTTACACGAAAAAATATTTTTAATATCCTTATTCACTTTTGAATAGTATATCAAATTCACTTTGCAATAATAATAAGGAAATAATTATATTTTCAACTTACCTCAGAAAAATAAAAGATGATATAAACACAATTTGAAACTTATTGACAAACTTTCACTCATGAATACCGCCAACAAACTGTCAAATCAGTATTGCTATGTCCATAACACTACCTACATAGGTGGTTTTATCCCTCCTACTTTTTTTCAAGATTCTTCACCGAGAGTGACGTCATATAGTTCGTACTCTGTCTGACATTATCGTGCGCGCTCTTTCCAAAATGGCCGTATCTACACGATATCGGTGTGGAGCTTAGACCTGGTCTAAGGTGTGGAGCGACCACAGAAGTCTGCATGAAAGAAACTGATATTAATATTAGGAAAGGATAAAAAGAATTGTATATAATTATTTATTTTATTGATTTTTAAACAATATAGTTTTTGTGTACATGCTTTTTATCCTATTCGTATTTTTTCTAAATTTATTTTTGTTTCATGGTGAATCCGGATTTTAAAATAAATATCTAAAATTAATTTAAGTAATTGGATACCATGATTATTTAAGGGATCCTGATCAAGAATATGATTATACATAGTGCCCAAAATACCCGTACCTAGGTAAATTTCTCATCGTAGTATTAATTAATTGTTTTTTAATATTATTTTATTCAACAAGTTACTTTAAATATATCAATAAAAATGACGAATAACTGTGCTTACAATACAAATGATAAACGTCCAACAGTTTTGCCCTAAAAATACAAAATTAATAAGAACATGACGAGTTTTTAGAATTACGCAAGTTATGAGTGCGGTCCTGTCTATTCTGCAGGAAGAAGACACCTTATGCAGATCTGCATAAACCTAGTATATAAGCTTATCATTTAATGTAATTCTTGTCTTTATTTGTATTTTTGCCATAATAACAACATCTCTGTAAAAGTACAATAAATTCCATTTGAAATCTTTTTAAAAACTCTCTTTTCGTTGTCACCCACATAATTGGCGCAGTCTTGGTAGGATACCCGAAGTTAGGCGTATCGTACGAATAACTTTTGTTTTAACAATTTATCGGGTATAATAATTTTTCGGTTCGCGAGTTTGCGAGTGTAATCGAAGGCATATCGGTTCGTCGCGAAACATCCAACACCGAGACAGCGAGAAGAAGTTGAAGATTTCAACACCCTGGTCGAGGACAAGCATCGCCAACACCAGCCAACACACCCTGGTCGAGGACAAGCATCGCCAACACCAGACCCACACGCTAGCTGAGGACAAGCATCGCCGACGCCAGCATTAGGATACGAAGTCCTGGGAAAAGACCACATCTCCGATCCTATAGGCACTAGTCATAAGAGAAGTAATGAAACAAATACTACTACTGTAAGTGCTCAAACATTATTATTTTATCCATCCTTAAAAAACATTCATAACCACAATAATATTTCAAGCAGAAACTTTTCAAAATAAAAATAAAAAATTAGTTACATAAGCATATGTCTTTAAACGACATAGAAGTTCTAGTCGATAATTTAAGCAATTTTAATCTCGATAACGACGACGTATAAATGGCAACACCCGCACAACAAGCGCCGCAAGCAGCACAGCAAACGGCAAGCTTATAGCTGTATTACACTTCACAATAAATTGTACAATTTTGCGACCTTCAATTTATTGACAATTTATTGGTAAGTGTAATACAGCAAAATTGTACAATTTCTTTTGAAAATAAATTGCACAATAAATTGTGAAAATTAGAACGTGTTCTATTTTTCCACAATTTTTTGGTTACTTCACCAGTGCCAACTGAATAATATTTGACATATTGAACTATTTCTATTTGACTATTTTGATGTTTGACTACGCGTCACACAACGGGCGTAGAAGGAAAATCGAAAATTTAAAACAAGTAATATTTGCCTTGATGCAAACACGGAACAAAGCACGAACTGTAAACACATACAACAAAAGGTTAACCTCAAAACGAAGCGGTTGGTAGCCCTGCTCCCAACAACAATAAATTGGCAGAAACTTGTGACGTGTAAAATGCTCATATTTTCAAAATAAATTGTGCGATTTATTGTACAATAAATTGTGCAATTTATTGTTAAGTGCAATACGGGCATTACAATTACTAAGATTACATTTAGACGTTATTCCAAATTACGATGGTAACCCCCATACCATGAACATTTTTCTAGAAGCATGTCAAAATTTAGTCGATACATTTGGCAGTACCGATGTCATTCTAAACAATTTTCTAGTTAGAGCAATTCTTGGAAAACTAACAGGCCGAGAGATGATCCTTATCGGTTCTCGCATCGAATTAAAAACTTGGGAGGAAATAAAAACAAGTATCAAAGAAACTTTTGGAGACCAACGAAATTTAGATTGCTTAGTACAAGACCTTATAGCATTAAGACCTCAAAAAAATGAAACCCCTTATAATTTTGGCATGAGATGCCAAGATGCAAGAAGTTTAATCACCTCTAAATTAAATTGTTCCACATATAAAGAAGACGAGAGAAGAATAAGGCAGTCAAATTACGACGATCTTGCATTAAAAACTTTCATAAGAGGTTTACCTCCGTTCATTCAAAACAATGTTAGACTAAGAAACCCCGACAAACTCGAGAAAGCCATGAGTTTGGTAATAGAAGAAGAAAATTTTCTCTACACAAACCAACGACAAAATACACTCAATATGCATTCCAACTTTAAACCTACACAAAGAATTATCCCTACAAGAAATCCAAATATAAATCAAACCCCTCAACAATACAGCTACAACAATTTCCGTAACACGCCAAACAACACCCCTTTCCAACAACGACCATTATTACAACCACCCCAAATAATGCAAACGAGGCAAAATCCATTTTACAGAACAAATAACAATCCAAATTTTAGACAGCCTCAATTTGCACAGCGACTACCGCAACCTCAGTCGCGCCCCAACCAATTCATCCCACTCCAAAGACCAGCAAATTTCCCACAATACCTTCCGAGACAAAATCCGCCTCAACACCAACAATCAAAATACCAGCCCGAACCTATGGACACCTCATCTGGACATTCACGAAATACTCGTATAAGACCCCAACAAAATTTTACTGCTACACAAGTTTTTAATCAAAAAATAGACAATATATTTGAAAATCCAACTGAATACACATCTCAAAATTTTTGCGAATACGACTCCTATGAAAACCTTGAATATGATGCAAGCGCATACGAGAACAACGACCCATACTCTACCGAATCTCACGTAGACTATGAATATTCAGATTACAATACTGATAACACCGAGTCAGACCAAGTTTATGGAAACGATGAGATAAATTTTTCTCGGGCTTCCAATTCCAAGAACCCAACCTAATACAACTAAATGTTTTAAAATCAAATCTACCCTATATTCACATTCCCGAAATAAACGCTAATTTCCTAATAGACACCGGCAGCACAAACAGTTTAATTGACCCAGATTTAGCTTACAAATATTATTCAAATTTTATTTATAACGACAATTTTAACATCCAAACTGCTCATAATATATCATTCCATAATGAAGTTGCAGAAATTCCTGTTTTCAAAAATTTTTATGTCAACGATAAACATAAATTTTATCTCTTCCGATTCAGCGATAAGTATGATGGACTCATAGGCGTAGACTTACTAGAACAACTACAGGCAAACATAAACGTGACGACAAAACAATTAACAACCCCATATGCAAAAATTCCAATTATTTATGAATCTGAAAAAATTAATAAAATATCTCAAAATCCAAAATTTCAAAATTATTCTATAGTAGTACCACCAAGAGTAAACATTGTTGTTAAATTACCAGTAAATCAAAATCACGGCACTGGAATACTAAATTATGTAAATTTCGGAAATGGCGTAGAAATGCCAAAAGCTTTAGTAAATATTAACTAACAATTTTGCTATAACAACCCTCACAAATATAAATGAAAATCCAGTGAAAATTGACATTTCAGAACCATTTGATACAGAATTTATTAACCTTACTGAGATAAACTTTTGCGAAAAAATGGAAATCGATACTGATTTAGACACAATACACGATAATCTATTAAAACAAAATCTTAAAAATCTTAGACTCGAACATTGCAATAAAGAAGAAAACGACTCAATTCGTAAATTATGTTTCGAATACCGCGACATTTTCTATTGTGAAGACATTCCTTTAAGTTTCACAAGTGAAATTACACACAAAATTAACTTGAAAAACGATTCACCCATACATGTAAAATCTTACCGTTTTCCCGAAATTCACAAACAAGAGGTTAGGACACAAATATCAAAAATGTTAGATCAAGGAATTATACAACCCAGTAATTCTCCATGGTCCAGTCCCATATGGATTGTCCCTAAGAAAATGGACGCCTCTGGCAGAAAGAAATGGCGTTTAGTCATAGACTATCGCAAACTTAATGAGCGCACTATCGATGATAAATATCCGCTTCCTAATATCACCGACATCCTAGATAAATTAGGCAAAGCTAATTATTTTTCCACCCTCGATTTGGCTAGTGGATTTCACCAGATCGAAGTCGACCCTCAAGATATACAGAAAACCGCGTTTTCCACCGAAGGAGGACATTATGAATTTAAGCGAATGCCATTCGGCTTAAAAAACGCCCCTTCCACATTCCAAAGAGTAATGGACAACGTTTTGCGCGGACTACAGCACGAAACCTGTTTAGTTTACTTAGATGATATCATCATTTTTAGTACATCTTTGCAAGAACATATAGAAAGATTAAAATCAATTTTCGAAAGATTAAGAAAAAGTAATTTCAAAATTCAGCTAGACAAGTCAGAATTTTTACATAACACAGTTCAATATTTAGGCCATATTATCACACCCGAAGGAGTAAAACCAAACCCAGACAAAATTTCTGTAATCAAAAATTTCCCAATTCCAAAATCACAAAGAGACATTAAAAGTTTTCTTGGACTGCTAGGATACTACAGACGCTTTATAAAAGACTTCGCGAAAATCACGAAACCGATGACTCGATGTCTAAAGAAAAATGCTAAAGTAATTCATGACAAAGACTTCATTGAGAGCTTTAACACGTGTAAAGATCTACTAATGAACGATCCGATACTTCAGTATCCAGATTTTGACAAACCTTTCATTCTTACTACTGATGCCAGCAAATTTGCAATCGGTGCAGTGCTTTCGCAAGGCGAAATCCCACACGATAGACCAATAGCCTATGCATCACGTACTCTAAACGAAACTGAAATAAAGTATTCCACCATAGAAAGAGAATTACTTGCAATAATTTGGGCTTGCAAGCAATTTAGAAATTATTTATACGGCAGAAAGTTTAAAATAGTTACTGACCAGCGACCTTTAGTTTGGCTACATAATTTGAAAGAACCAAATTCTAAATTAGTTCGATGGAAATTAAAACTCGAAGAATACGACTATACAGTTGAATACAAAAAAGGTTCATGTAACACTAATGCTGATTGTTTATCACGTATTCGTGTAAATGCAATTGACGATAACGAATCAACCATAAATAATCCCGGTAATGTTAATAACGACATACTGGAATATTTAAAAAATTTAGCCGAAAATCTTGTTCCTGATGATTCTGAACCACAATCACCTATTCTTACTAGAAAACAACCTCTCACTAATAAACATCCCCAACCTAGACAAAAACCCAAAATTAATATTATTTCCGATATACAAGTAAGACCTCTTGATAAATCTACTCTAGTTCCTAACACTGACCTCGCAAACATTGATAACGAAAACACTGACTCATCAACCCAACACTCATGTGTAAATGACACACAACGAATGAAGGAATTACTATCCTAGATGAGATAATAAATAATAAATTAAATCAAATTCATGTATTCCCAAACTTATATGCCAAAACAGACACTAGTATAAAAAAATACGAAAATCAAACTATAGTTAAAGTCAAAATTCCGGAAATCAATAATGAAAAATTAATATTTGAATTCTTAAGAAATTATACAGATTCTAAAAGTACGTACCACATGTATTTTCAAACTGAGAAATTATATCAAGATTTTTGTAGAGTTTATTTAAATAAATTTTCTGAACACGGACCAAAATTAATTAAGTGCACAAAAATTATAAACACCGTCACAGATAAGGAAGAACAGATAATGCTTATCAAAATGCATCACGAAGGAAAAACGAACCACCGTGGAATAAATGAAACACTCTAATATTTACAACGTAATTACTACTGGAAACATATGAAAGCTACCATAACAAATTTTATTAATAATAATAATAATAATAATACATTTATTGGTTACCAAAGAGTACACTTTATACCAAGTGATTGACAGCTATACATATTTTAAATTTATATACATATACAACCTATTATACATACAAAACAAAATATATTATATATATTTAATAACTACTCATACATACGTGTTCAGAGAATATGCAAATATTATACAAATATACAAATTATTTTTATTCAAAACTATTTATTCATTGTGACAAAATCTATAGCTTAACTGCATAATTAAATACAAATTCATTTATTCATTGACACAAAAACTTCGTAATTTTAATGCATTTGCCGTAAAGAAATATATTGCGTTTATTTTACTCTTTGTTAGATTAGAGAGTAGTTTATGGATAGTATTTTCAGTAATGTCTTTAATACTATAATTAGAAAGATAAAAGTCCCTAAGTCCATTATATATTGGACAAGAGATTAAAAAATGGTAAAGGTTTTCAGGCATATGGAGGTTACATATTGTACAGTTTTCTGTGGCATTTAAAATATATTTTATGTTATTATATTTTAGTATTATTTTAATTTTATTTGATAGTCTTAATTGGGAAATCAATCGCAGTTTAGTTATAGAAATATTATAGCTTAAATACTCTGATAGTTTAAATTCTGTTTTTAGTCGTTTATAAATTGTGCTATACTTCGAGTTTGTTAAATTGTTTAAGTCTTTTTCAATCATTTTATGTTCGTATTTAGAGATTATCTCCGTGATTATTGCTTTAGTTACTTGTTGTTTCTCCCATATATTATTAAACCCTAGATCTTCCAAAAATATCCTAATACGAGTAAACCAGTTATATTCGACTTTATTGTCGGTTGACTTATCCAAGGAGACTAAACGATCGTACAGTAACTTAGGAAAGCGATCTTGGGTCATGGCTAGTATCTTACGCCACCAATTTAGAGTTCTCTTCCATATTTTTATTCCTATGTGTGGGGTTCCTGTTTCAATTCGGATCATATGGTCCGGTGTATTTCTTGCGCTTTGTAGAATGTATTTTAAGTATCTAATTTGGGTTCTTTCAATATTTTCTATATAATTTATACCCCAAATTTCTGTTCCATATAGAACTGTAGCATTAATTACTGAGTTTAATAATAGTGATTTCTCTGACCATGTACGGGATTTACTGGTACATAGGATGTTATTTACTTTAGATAAGGCTATTGTTCCTTTTTTATTAGTGTTCATCGCTGCTTGTTTAAATTTTCCACTTGTTGAAAATAACACTCCAAGATAGGAAAATGAATTCACGACTTCTATTGGTGAATTTTCATAAGAAAATTTTGTTTTAATTTTAGGTGGACGTCCTTTGTGGAAAATTAAGATTTTTGTCTTCGTTGTATTAACGTGAAGTGAATTTTCTTTGCAGTATTTACCTAGTATTAGGAGTTTTCTGTTGGTATCTATAGGGGAGTCACAGAATATGACTAAGTCATCCGCATATGAAAGGAGAATTATGTCATTAGTCCCATCAATGTTACATCCACGTACTCCAGCAGATCGAAAGTATTCCTCTAGATCGCTAATGAAAAAGGCAAATAGCAAAGGGCTTAAAATATCTCCTTGAAGAATTCCTTCTGAAATTTTGAAAAATTTTGTCAAGTCCCAGTTAATTTTAGCCTGCATTTCTGCTGCTCCGTACAAGTTTTGAAAAATTCGGATTAATTTTGTAGAGATGCCATTTCTATATAGTTTTTCCCAAAGGAGGTGATGATTGACTGTGTCGAATGCTCGACGAAAGTCTACGAAGATGGCATATGTGGAATTTTTCTTCAATCGGAGTTGTAAATGCACAGCTGTCATTAGGGAAAATGCGTTGTCAATTGTTCCCCTGTCTCTTCTAAAACCCATTTGATTTTCTGGCAATAAGTTGTTTTCCTCAGAGAACTGCTGTATTCTTTCGTATACAATTTTTGTAAAGAGTTTAGTAATGTTGTTTATAAGTGCTATGCCCCGATAATTTTGTGGGTCTAACTTGTCCCCTTTTTTATGTAGCAAAAAGAGTTGAACTGTAGACCAAGATTGTGGAATATTTTCAGTCTGTAAAATAACATTGAACATGTTGAGCATATAATGAAGCCAATTTGGTGTAAGATTCTTGAAAAATTCATTGTTAATATCATCGATTCCCGATGCTTTGTTGTTTTTACTGCTGAAAATACTTTGATTCAATTCTTCTAGTGTGATTGGAGCATCAAGCATAGGGTGTAGACAGTCCAAGAATGTATTGTATTTATTTGTTATATCTGGATGAATTGCTGTAAAATAAGTTTCCCAGTCTTTAGTGTTAATTTCATTAGTCTTATATTGTTTAGGATTAAATTGTTTAATTGTTTTCCAAAACTCTATATTGTTTCTTGTATTGGAAAGAGCAGATTGTATTGTAAAATTATATTTTTTCTTTGCTTTTTGTAATGTATTAGTATATTCTTTCTTACTTAATAAATATAAATCAATGCTTTCTTTATTGCGGTTACATCTATAGAGTTTTAAATTTTGTTTGCATAGTTTTCTTAATATGTAGCACTCTTCAGTGAACCATGGTTTTGGTTTTGCCTTATTTTGTACGGGATTTGTTACTATTTTTGTCATTCCAATACAAGTTGCAGTTTCTTTTATAGTAGATATAAGGTTTTCGTTCAACTCATCAACGTTATTACTAGAGAAGTAAATGTTATTGGAATGATTGATGATATTTTCAAATTGTCCTATTTTGTTTATGTCAAATTTAAATAGAATTTTTTGTTTTACTGTTAAGTTTGGGTTATTATTATTTTTATATGGACATTCTTTATTTTTAAGCTGGATAGTACAGATAGAATGACCTGTATTTGCAACAGTTTGTTCTACATTGAAATGAATGACATTTTCTAAGAAATTTAAATTTCCCCATGCCAAATCAATTGTACTACATCCATTTTGGTTAAAAAAGGTGTACTCACCGGGAATATCCCCTTCTGTTCGTCCATTTAGAGTGTACATACCCAGTTGTTCCATCATTAAAACTAGATTCATCCCTCGTTTGTTGGTTTGTGTATGATGAGAAATTCTGTCTTCCTGTATATAATCCGATGAAAATAATCCATCTTGGGCTTGGTTAAGTTGTCCAATATGTGAATTAAAGTCTCCTAAGATCATTATGTTATAATTTTGGTAGAGATCTACAATAGGGTAAAGTGAATCTTCAAGCATATTTATGCAAACATTATCATTTAAAGTAGGTTTTAGGTACGAAAATAATAGAATAAATTTATCGTTTCTTATTATTATTTCTAAAATTATCCATAAATTATTTGATTCAATAATTCTATACTTTATATCCCTGTGATTTTTAATTAGTATTAATAAACCCCCACTTGCCCGTCCTTTACATTTCTCTTTAGTAGCTAAACTATATATAGGAGTTTGATAATTTATTAGGAAATTAGGAAGTTTAATATTTGAACTGTACAACCAAGTTTCATTAAGGCAAATTATTTCACCTTGCAGCAGTTTTGACTGAGTATAAGGATCTAAGTTATACAGATTTTTTATACCGCTAATGTTCCAAAAAAGTATACAAAGATTTTCATGGTTGAGTGTGGTACTTATCTTATAACTACTGGACTTTGATTTTGTTGTGTCAGTTATATTCTTCCGGTCGGGTTTGCTGCAACATGGGCCTGGGGTGCTCTTGTACACTGTCCTAAAAAAGTGTCTTCTTCTTCTTCATTGGTTGGATCGTATTTCAGTTTTTGTTTTGGGTTACTTGTGTCCTCTGAATTGGGGCTGAGTGCTTGTCGGGTTCGTTTTCCTTTGTTTTTATTACGGTTTAATTTTTGAATTTCTCTTTCTTCAGGTGTCAAATCTTCATTAACGAATATGTTACTACCTTTAAATCTTCTTCTGAGTTCATATATTCTATTTCTCGTTTTAATTGAATTGAACTTGATTAATACTGGTCTAGTTTTACCGCTTTTTTACCAAGTCGGTATATTTGTTCAACTCCTTCATTTGGTAATTGGATATCTAAATACTTTTTGCAAAATTTAATAATCATATTTTCTAAGTCTAATGTGTCATTTTCTTCTTCACATATGCCGAAAAATATTAGATTATGTTTCTTTATTACTTTCTCTAACTTGTTTATTTTGATTTGTTGCTGCTTTACTTTATCTTCCAATTTTGCAACATTTTTATTAGTAATTGTTATCACATTGTTGAATTCTTGTATTTTATTGTCTATTTCGTCTAATTTATCCAGTTTTTGAAGAATAAGTGCGATTTTTTTATTCAAATCACTCATGGCCATGCGGTGGAGTAAGGTTATATCGCTTATTGTTTACTTGGTCAATAAATAGTAGAGCTTACTTGACTGTGTAATATATCCTCAAATAGCCTGAAAATTTGTAATTTCACTGAACAACTTTGTAGATTTATATTTTCAGTTAATATTTGTAATTTATAAATTTTTTTGTTTAAGTTTTAAGAGTACGACTTTACTTTACGAAAACAGTGCTGCCAATGAAACAAATTTTATTAATTCATGCGATATTTGTCAAAGATCTAAATACGCAAGAAAGAAACCATATGTACCACTTATGTTAACCGATACAGCGACGCGACCTTTTCAAATAGTTCATATAGATGTTTTTATATATGACAATCGAAATTATTTAACACTAGTTGACGCATTCACAAAATTCGCACAAGCCATTTACATTGAAGGCAAGACAGCTATTCATATAGCAAATGCATTAATTAAATATTTCACATCTTTTGGCGTACCTGAAAATTTAACTCTTGATAATGGAAAAGAATTCAATAACAACACCATAAAAGAACTTTTAAAACTTCACAAAATAAAGATTCACATTACAACCCCTTTACCTCACGAATCTAATTCTATTGTTGAGAGATTTCACTCAACTATCATTGAACATCTGCGAATACTACAAGAAATGTACCCAGACGAACACGGAGACTTATGAATTACGCTATTATTGCTTATAATAACTCTATCCACAGCGCAACAAAGTATACACCATTCGAATTAACATTTGGACATACAAACTCTAGAAATCCCCAGGAAATATTTATTCCAAATTCTTTCTACAACGACTACGTTGAAAACCACAACGAAAAATTAAAACACGTTTACAACAAAGTATCTGATACATTAGAATCAAACAAAGAAAGGGTAGTAAATAAACATAATATAAAAGGAGAAACAAACACAAATTTTAAAATAGGTCAAACTGTCTACAAAATTAATGCACTCAATAGAAACAAAAAAAATTCTAAATTTATAGGACCTTTCAAAATTACAAAATTACTCGATCGTAACAAAGTAGAAATTACAAGTTCACAGAAAAAACCTAAAACAGAAATAATTCATATCAAAGAATTAAGACAGCCTGTTTTTACAGATCCTTGTTCCTCATCGTCACTTCAAGCCTAGAAACATCCAAATCCACGATCTATTAGAAAAAATCGAAATAGCCATCACTTTTGCAAAACTTAACACACTTCATAACTCAATATTAGAACCAACAGACTTATTAACAGAGATAATATTTATTAATAAACATTTAAATGAAAATAGTTTCCCATATGAACCAACTTTAGAAAATAATAATACTATTCGAAAAAGTAATAGAAATAAAAAGTTATACTAAAGGCAATCAAATTGTATTTCTGCTTGAGATACCTGTTGTGGAGACTGAAAGTTTCCATTACTACCATTTATATTCCCTACCAATCAGAAATCAAAATTCCTTTCAAACAATCATTCCAAATTCCAAATTTCTAATTGAAAATGAGCACTCTTATGCCCTCTTTGACACCACCTGCAAGGAAATCATACCTGAAGAATTCATATGCCAAGAGGTCCACAAATCTAACATAAATGAGAACGCACCCTGCGAAATACAACTTCTCAAATACAACCCAAACCCAAATTGTGAACTAGTGTCCACCGAAGTACCAAATGTGAAGATCCAGAAGATTGAAGAAAACCAATGGATCGTCGTAGCCCCCAACGGTGTCGTCGCCATCCAAAAGTGTACGAAAAACACAGACAATATACCCCTAAATGGAACTTACCTAATCGAACTAAACAATGATTGTGAAATAAAAATTAAAGACACTACCATAAAAACTTATCAAAATTATAAACCAAATTTTAAAAACATTGAACTTCCTAAATTACCTCTTCCAGGAAATGGATATAAAAACAATTTTATGAATTTTAACCCTTTAAAAATAGAAAGTATAAACTTAGACGAATTAAAAAACATTTTACCCATTATTAATAAACAAAAAGAAAAATTAAACGAAATAAATAACGTGACTATTCCAACCAATATAAACATCCACAATATTGTAATATATTGTTGCATTCTACTAATGATCATATGTTGCTCTCTGTATTTTATGTTCCTAAGGAGAAATGATCGAAACAAGAGCCCACAGGAAGAAGATATCCAGATGACTTCATTGTCGCACAGTGTGGCCAAAGCCCCCACAGTCCTCACTTAAGGCGGGAGGAGTTATGAGTCCGGTCCTGTCTATTCTGCAGGAAGAAGACACCTTATGCAGATCAGCATAAACCTAGTATATAAGCTTATCATTTAATGTAATTCTTGTCTTTATTTGTATTTTTGCCATAATAACAACATCTCTGTAAAAGTACAATAAATTCTATTTGAAATCTTTTTAAAAACTCTCTTTTCGTTGTCACCCACATAATTCGCACATCTTATTTCAATACTTACTTGAAAAAGGCAGATTTATAGAGAATAATAATATCAGAAAACACGAAACAAATGAAACAAACAAAACAATGCTTCAAACTTTCAAATAAAGGAACTAAATGACACAAATACATTGTAATGACCACAGAGACATCTATACATCTCTTGAATAACTTCAGAGTAGTCTTGATGACTATTGAGAACTGACATGTCCGATGGCGGCAGCACCATCGGGCCGATCAGCTGCTTCTGAATTGGTACTCGCTGTGTTGTGACATATGAAAACAAACAACAAAAGCAATTTTTTTCACTTAAAATGGGGTTTGGTACCACAGAACATTTTAGATTTCTGGAAGCAACTGCTACTTCTAAATGTATTATAGAAGATATGTTAAAATGTATTTATAATTTTATATGTATTTAATCAATCGAAATTGATGATCGCAGGTGAGCGAATTATAAACGCTAACCACATAATATTATGTGGAGTATTAAAAAATGACGGTATAATATGGGTAATATTTGCACTTTGTCTGCGAACCAGTGCAATTTCTGCAAAACCACATGAAATCAAAATACATTTAGAGAAAATTTAAAAATTATTAGTGCAGAATGCACGTGTAAAGCTAGATAAAGACCACGAAATATGTAATTATCCGATTTAAAATGACGAGAACAAACTTTCATATGTTTTGTTATTTGTTTTGCACTACGAATTGCATATTCCCATGCTTTTCGTCGATCCATATCCATTTCAACACTTGCTCTTGTCGTAAATTTAACTTTATTTTGGTCATGTTTCGGAAAATTATAAAACCCAATGCCTGTGTCTCGACCAGATCTTGAGAGTGACGTCAGAATATACAACAATTTGTACGACTACAAGAACGGCAATGCAAGCTACCTAATCGTCACGTCTCCTTTTAACCATAACATGCTGCCACTAGCGGTGACTTATTAACTATCATTGAAGAAGAGAGAGCTGGCAATATAATGTGTTAGGAAGGGGAAGCATGCTATGTCTGTTTTGTATAAACAGTACGAACGGTGTGTTTTAAACTGAGAGGAATATTGGAGAAGGAAATAAGTTTTGTGACCTCATATGAAAAACAGTATTTTTATTTTATTTTTTTCATTACAAATAAGTGAATAAAATTAATAGTAATTTGAAATGTAGGTACAAACACCGGCAAAATTAGGGGAACGCCAAAAAAGCAATGTATTTAAAAAAATATGACAATGTCATCCACCTAATAAAAATTAATTATAATTTATCGAGATGTTAAATATTGATCTGTCTTTAGTTTTATTAAATATGGGTGTTTAATCCGTGTTCATTGTAGATAAAGGATTAACAATGATTTCTGCTTTTGTTTCCTTTTCAATTCTTAGCATTTAAAGTAAAAAATAAAATTTAAAAAGTAGAAAATTATTATTTTTTAGTAATAATTCATAATATATAATTAATAAAAAAAATATTTTAATTAAAAAACTGAATTTTCCATTATACACAAATTATTACTTAAAAATAATACTTTTTCATTTTTTTAAAGAAATATTTTCTACTTCGAATTGAAGACAAAATCAGAAATTATTGTTAACCCTTGATCTACAGTGAACATGAATTAAACATCCATATTTAATAAAACTAGAGACCGATAAATCAATCTTTATTATGTGGCTATATTTAGGTGTTATATCGTCATTTTTTATTTGTTGTAGATGTAGAATTACCAATAAAAATATGAAAGACAGAGGGTTCATACTTTTTTAAATACATAGCTTTTTTGGCATGCCCCTAATTTTGCCGGTCTGTGCAAATATAATATTCGGTATAGTTGCGTCAAAAATCAATTATTACTTTAACAAAAAAAAATTACTCTTCATAGAAATTTTTACCTGCCTCGGAATAATTAAAAAATATGTACATTATATCATTTTTATAATATAGAAGATGGCTTGGCTAAAATGATGACGTTCCTATTTTCAATTTAAAATAAATATCTCTAATTTCAGTACTACAAAAAGATATTTTAAAAAGTTTTTTTTAATATGTACTTTCAATTCTCAAAGGTACCTCTTTAATTTGAAAAGTAGGTTGTTATTCAGAAAAATTAATTGTAATTACAAATTAAAATTAAATTCTAAATTTTGTAATGATTGTTAATTTATTATTAATTTAACAATAAAATTGTAACAATTAACAAACAGTTCAATTTTTTATAATTTATTACAAATTTATATCAAAAACAAATTTTCAAAATAACATTTTTTGCTACTTTTCAAATTAAAACCTCTAGTTAGTATAAACTTGAAATTTCGGATTTAACAAAAATAATTGAAGTACTAAATTGATATAACTTTTTAAATTAAATTATTATAACTTCCAAGAAATCTGTGCAATTTTAGTATTTCCAAGGCCAACAGAAAAATTTAAGAAGAATACAGTCACACTTAAGGGCCTTTCTATTAAATCACGTTGAGTGTTATATTTTAATGTAAGTTCATCAAATAGAAGAACACAGTTTTTCTCCTGAACTTCCATTACTCTGACTTTCAACTCAAATTTTTTGAAAAGAGATGGTTCCAATCCAGTTCCTGTATGGTTCACTTTTAACCATTTTCTAATTGTTCGTGGAGATGGTAAAAGTAATTTTGATTTATCACGCATATATTTGAACAATGAGGGGGATTTATAATATATTTTTTCTTAAGATATACAGGGTGTTCGAAAAATATGGGACCAAATTTGGAAAATATATTAATCAAACCAAAACAAGAAAATAATCCTAATATACCCATGTCCGGAAACGAACCATTTCGGAATAAAACACTCTTTTGTGCTCGCTTTTTGGCTAATGAAAAAGACTGTTTCTCTATTTTCTTTAGCAGTTTTCGTTTCCTTGGTGTAATTTCCGGCGAAGATGAGCTTTTATACATGGAAAATATATTTTTTCTTGCGGGTGGTGTTGGTTTTATTTCTTTGCATTTTTGTCTGTCCAAAATTTTAGTTTATATATTGGGTTAGAAAAGTAAATATATATGAATTTATTAATTTTGTAGCAGTAGCGAATAGCGATATAAAAGTTTGTAAATAAAGTAGGTAAGCTGGCCGCAGAATAGCAGAGCAGAGCATTGTGATACTATTTTTGTGTATCAAGTATTGATGCACATGAGTTAACTATAGACATAATATATAATTACAATGTATACTATTGTATAAGTCGTATATGCTATACAAAAATAAATTATAAATAAAATAAAATAAATATTTCATCACGGCATATTACCCATTGCTGGGTGTGCCAATCTGCTTTGTACAGATATCGGTAATGATGGAATATTTGTACCGTGCGGGCGCTTACCAGGCGTCACCTCACGGGCACTCATAGCTGGCGTGGAGAGTGCATCACAGGGGTCAATTTTGTGCCATTAAAATTCGATGTAATTTTTGGTGTCGGTCGGGATCGAACCCGGGTCCCCAGATTCGCGACCGGACACTCAGGCACACGGCCACGAGACCCCATTAAAACAAATAATTAAAAAAATAAGTCGTATTGGAATATATAGAATGTTTTGCTCGCCGTTTCACCCCTAACTAAGTGTCGGTGTCGCCCGTGAACGACACACACACATCGTATCTACCCTATGACGGCGGACTCCTGAGCCTGAGTAGCAGGGTTTAACTATTGTTTATTTAAATGGGTTGAAATATTGTTTTAAATCCGGGATCAGCATTTCTAGGAACGGAGCATCTATAAACATTTTTGCGGTGTTTATAGCATCACTGATATGTATAAAATTACTAGTAGTGAATTCTTTGTTTTTTCCGGAGCATGTTGAAAATAATAATTTCTTTATAATCATTGCTTTTGGCAATTTGTGTAAAGCCAATTGCTAAACACAAAGAGTGTGTTACGTTCGATGATTAATATATTGCACCTTCCAGCTTATAGAAAATCAAAATTAAAAGGTTCTTTTTCTTATTTGGCACTATGTGATTTAAAAAAACTTATCCCTAGCATGTTTAAGACTTGAATCAAAAATTTGTTTGCGTAGGTAATCTCTGTGTATTATGCAAACAATTATTCTTATTTGATTATTTGGCATATTGTTTTACAATTTACATATAAAGATTAGTAGTTCATTTATTGAATGATTTATTTGTATTACTTTTACATTGTGAAAAATAATAATTAATTGGCATTATTGTGTAATGATTCGTATGGTTAGGTGGGAGACCAGCCTATAGCTGAACCTTGCCATTGATGTCTCATAAATATTATTATCATTTTATTTAATTCTTTATTGAAATTTGTTTCATTTAGCGGTATACTAATTAACTATTAACTAAACTATGGAATAATGCCATTTTTATATTAAAAAGATGGTTAGAATTTAAATATATTGACAGAACATTTTTTTTACACCAACTTCGCTCATTTTTTACAACCGGTCGCATTTTCTCGGCTGAAGAATTTTTTTGACTTACACAGATCCGAGGGGTTAACCACCACTGGAAATCAGTGTACATTTTAAAAAAATATTTCCGAAATACATAGAAATACTCGAAATACAACGAAATATTCGGAAATACATGGAAATACTTGGAAATACTAGGAAATATTTGGAAATATTCGGAAATACTCGGAAATATTTAAGAAATATTGTAGAAATACTATTGAGCATGTGTTAAAGGCATCATCAATTCAGTGCAAAACGTGAGTGTACTTAAAGTTTTATTGAATAATAAAACTGTTGTTGTTAGAAAATCATCCCTCTGTTGGTTTTTTTCTAATAAAAACCGATTATCAACAGACAGAATTTATCGTGTGCACGGTGTGAGAAGTACTAATTCAAACAGTAATTTTAAAAAAAAATCTGAAAGTGAAACAAAATTTGCAGCTCCGAAAAACCTTGCAAAAAAGACAACTTAATGTGTCGGCTGATTTTGACGATACGTATAGTGATTCAGAAAGTTCATGTATAATTAGCGTGAAAAGTGAAACATTCAAAGAAAATTTTGATACTGATCCCGAAAATGAAGAACAAATTGAATTAAGGATTGTCAATGAAAATTATTATGCTATTTATTATGACTCTAGTTGGTACATTGGCAGAGTTATTAACAAAGAAATACAAGATAAAATCTTTAAAAGAAAGCTTAGATAATTTTATTTGGTGACATCATAATGATATTATGTTGAAAAACACTTTTTTTTTATGGGCCAATATACTTAATTGTAAATAACGTATTTCAAATTAGTAGATGTGATAGAGTGAATATTACAAAAAAATATAAAGTAAGTAAATAACCCGTTAAAAATACATAAAAAATATATTCATACGTAATATAACAAGTGATATGATTACCATCGATGATATTCTCGAGTGAAATCGAGTTGCAGATTTCACGGGTCCGAAGGAAGAGTGAAATGTGCTGCTTCGGTTTCACGAACAATATCTTCGATTATTAATCGGCTAGGTATGCAGCGTCATAATGTTTATACATCGCTCTGTTCGTTTCTTGTTTCGTTCAGTTTCATAACGTTCAAATATTTACCATGAAGTTAGCGCAGATGAACTTCGCGCGCTTATAATTTAAAAAATACACTCCGCAGTACAAATTTTAAATAAAAAATACTAACAATAACTCTACCTATTCCGATTCAATAAATAATTTTTAGGAACATTTTGTACTCCGGAGTGTACTTTTTAAATTGTGTGCACGCCAAGTCATCTGCGCCAACTTCATGATCAAGATTTGAACGTTAGGAATATGAATGAAACAAGAAATGAACAAGGCGATGTATGAACATTAGGACGATACGTGTGTTTCCTTATTAATCATATCACGAGCTTATATTTAAAGGGAGAATATAATGAATTTTTGTAACACATTGTGTGTGCTGCTAACCTAACTTTTGATATACATATTCATATTGTATTAGAACATGGCACTTAGAGTTTTATTTAAAATTTAGTTATTCATATATTTTCAACAAATTCTCTCGTGACACTGAGACGAATCTTGATTTAATTTATATTCCTTTTATTGGAAACATTAAAAAAATATTGAAAATAATATAGAAATATTGGAAATACGAAGCAAATATTAGAAATTGTAAGGAAATATTAGAAATTGTAAGAAAATATTAGAAATTTTACGGAAATTTAACATATTTCGGAAATACTAGAATATTCTGGAAATAAGTAGAAATACTGCTGGAAATTCGGAAATATGGAAATATATTATAAAATATTTCCATTTTTGGAAATCAGTGTACAAATTTTCAGGTAGTGGTTAACCCCTCGCACAGATCTAATACGTTAGTAGATTAGTTGTCTCTTTCTAATACTATATATCAAAACTTTTTTCCATTATTTGCTAAATTAATATCGATAATACAGTTTTCAGTTTACTCCACTTATCATTGTTTTCAGTAGTTCATGTATCGAATGGCTGATGGCTCTGCTGCGTTCGGTACATTTTCAACGTTACGAAATATTTGGCTTACATTGCCGTTCTTATGCTTTTTCCCATCAAATGATCAAACCACATGTAACTCAAGCACACAGTCACAATATAGTACCAAATCGGAAAGTTCATATTTTTCCCACCAGATGTCATGTCGCAGCTTGTCAGTTGTCAATAGAGACATCTCTCGACAAACTTTAGAGGAGACACATATATCTTCTCTAGTTGTCTCTTTCTGTCCAGCCGAGAACATAACAAACAATAGTGAAGGATAGGACATGTTTTGTCTAGTATATGTGTGGTCGTTGGTTTTAACTAAAACGGTTGTGTACAAAAGTGGTAGTACTCGTAACATCCGCACTATGCTCTCCGTAGGCGCCACGTGTATGTAGCCGACGACTGTTGGAACGCTGAGGACCGCATTGTCTGCTGCCAATCTTTATTTCTACTTACTTCCTATCTCTCTCTTCTTTTATATGCGTTGTATTATCTATTACCATTTTTGCGTTTTTATTCTATAAAAAATATATAAAACATTTTAAATTTGTGTTTTTTATTTCATATGTGCACTGTCTAATTAAATATGTAAATATTTAACAAATAATACTGACATTACAAATGAATGCAATATCTCAAACAAATATACCTACTCTTTACTAGAGTCGGAAAATTAATGAATCCAAAAATATGTACAATTTGCACTTATGCCGTCATGATATGTAAAATGTAATACGAAATCTATAGACTAAGTAAATATGAAAACAAGAATATTGAAAATTTAACCTGTGTGAAAACAGCAACGGCAACGGTCAAAAGAGTGCAGCAACGGTCACAAGAGTGCAGCAACGAGTAAACGACAGCGCACAGTTACGCAAAGTCGTGCGCAATTCCATTACCCAGCAACGGAAAGTAGTATTGATAACACGTGCAGTATCCAAGACAAAAAATAAATTTGTTATTTAAGCTTGACTGTATCGCTTTGATATTTATAATAAATATAAACAATAGTCTCAATTATATACCATGTTATGCGTTACGAGGTGTAGGGCAAGATTTTTTCCAGGGAAGTAGGTAGGTATTGTACAGCTCAGAAATTAATTAAATTAGTTATTTAAACAATTGTGTAACGGTTTCATATTTTCAAAGAAAATAAGAAATAGACTCCGGAATACAACTGTACAACTGCCTATGCGTTACGCGCCGTAGGGGATGAACTACGAATTTTTATCCGCGGGTGAAGGTAGGAATAATACCAATCAGAAATGAAATAAATTAGTTATTTAAACAATTGTGTAACGGTTTTATATTTTCAATAATTATAAACAATAGACCCCGGAATGGAACTGTATGTCACCCTATGCGTTACGCGCCGTAGGGGATGAATTACGAATTTTTATCCGCGGGTGAAGGTAGGAATAATACCAATCAGAAATGAAATAAATTAGTTATTTAAGCAATTGTGTAACGGTTTTATATTTCCAATAATTATAAACAATAGACCCCGGAATGGAACTGTATGACACCCTATGCGTTACGCGCCGTAGGGGATGAACTACGAATTTTTATCCGCGGGTGAAGGTAGGAATAATACCAATCAGAAATTAAATAAATTAGTTATTTAAACAATTGTGTAACGGTTTCATATTTTCAATAATTATAAACAATAGACCCCGGAATGGAACTGTATGACACCCTATGCGTTACGCGCCGTAGGGGATGAACTACGAATTTTTATCCGCGGGTGTAGGTAGTAATAATACCAATCAGAAATTAAATAAATTAGTTATTTAAACAATTGTGTAACGGTTTCATATTTTCAATAATTATAAACAATAGACCCCGGAATGGAACTGTATGTCACCCTATGCGTTACGCGCCGTAGGGGATGAATTACGAATTTTTATCCGCGGGTGAAGGTAGGAATAATACCAATCAGAAATTAAATAAATTAGTTATTTAAACAATTGTGTAACGGTTTCATATTTTCAATAATTATAAACAATAGACCCCGGAATGGAACTGTATGACACCCTATGCGTTACGCGCCGTAGGGGATGAACTACGAATTTTTATCCGCGGGTGAAGGTAGGAATAATACCAATCAGAAATTAATTAAATTTGTTATTTAAACAATTGTGTAACGGTTTCATATTTTCAATAATTATAAACAATAGACCCCGGAATGGAACTGTATGACACCCTATGCGTTACGCGCCGTAGGGGATGAACTACGAATTTTTATCCGCGGGTGAAGGTAGGAATAATACCAATTAGAAATTAATTAAATTAGTTATTTAAACAATTGTGTAACGGTTTCATATTTTCAATAATTATAAACAATAGACCCCGGAATGGAACTGTATGTCACCCTATGCGTTACGCGCCGTAGGGGATGAACTACGAATTTTTATCCGCGGGTGAAGGTAGGAATAATACCAATCAGAAATTAATTAAATTAGTTATTTAAACAATTGTGTAACGGTTTCATATTTTCAATAATTATAAACAATAGACCCCGGAATGGAACTGTATGACACCCTATGCGTTACGCGCCGTAGGGGATGAACTACGAATTTTTATCCGCGGGTGAAGGTAGGAATAATACCAATCAGAAATTAAATAAATTAGTTATTTAAACAATTGTGTAACGGTTTCATATTTTCAATAATTATAAACAATAGACCCCGGAATGGAACTGTATGACACCCTATGCGTTACGCGCCGTAGGGGATGAACTACGAATTTTTATCCGCGGGTGTAGGTAGTAATAATACCAATCAGAAATTAAATAAATTAGTTATTTAAACAATTGTGTAACGGTTTCATATTTTCAATAATTATAAACAATAGACCCCGGAATGGAACTGTATGTCACCCTATGCGTTACGCGCCGTAGGGGATGAATTACGAATTTTTATCCGCGGGTGAAGGTAGGAATAATACCAATCAGAAATTAAATAAATTAGTTATTTAAACAATTGTGTAACGGTTTCATATTTTCAATAATTATAAACAATAGACCCCGGAATGGAACTGTATGACACCCTATGCGTTACGCGCCGTAGGGGATGAACTACGAATTTTTATCCGCGGGTGAAGGTAGGAATAATACCAATCAGAAATTAATTAAATTTGTTATTTAAACAATTGTGTAACGGTTTCATATTTTCAATAATTATAAACAATAGACCCCGGAATGGAACTGTATGACACCCTATGCGTTACGCGCCGTAGGGGATGAACTACGAATTTTTATCCGCGGGTGAAGGTAGGAATAATACCAATTAGAAATTAATTAAATTAGTTATTTAAACAATTGTGTAACGGTTTCATATTTTCAATAATTATAAACAATAGACCCCGGAATGGAACTGTATGTCACCCTATGCGTTACGCGCCGTAGGGGATGAACTACGAATTTTTATCCGCGGGTGAAGGTAGGAATAATACCAATCAGAAATTAATTAAATTAGTTATTTAAACAATTGTGTAACGGTTTCATATTTTCAATAATTATAAACAATAGACCCCGGAATGGAACTGTATGACACCCTATGCGTTACGCGCCGTAGGGGATGAATTACGAACTTTTATCCGCGGGTGTAGGTAGTAATAATACCAATCAGAAATTAAATAAATTAGTTATTTAAACAATTGTGTAACGGTTTCATATTTTCAATAATTATAAACAATAGACCCCGGAATGGAACTGTATGACACCCTATGCGTTACGCGCCGTAGGGGATGAACTACGAATTTTTATCCGCGGGTGAAGGTAGGAATAATACCAATCAGAAATTAATTAAATTTGTTATTTAAACAATTGTGTAACGGTTTCATATTTTCAATAATTATAAACAATAGACCCCGGAATGGAACTGTATGACACCCTATGCGTTACGCGCCGTAGGGGATGAACTACGAATTTTTATCCGCGGGTGAAGGTAGGAATAATACCAATCAGAAATTAATTAAATTAGTTATTTAAACAATTGTGTAACGGTTTCATATTTTCAATAATTATAAACAATAGACCCCGGAATGGAACTGTATGACACCCTATGCGTTACGCGCCGTAGGGGATGAACTACGAATTTTTATCCGCGGGTGTAGGTAGGAATAATACCAATCAGAAATTAATTAATTTAAAATTTAATATCATTCGATATTTCTCAAATAAAACAAAAGAATTGTTTATTTCTCAAGAATAGCGAAGCTAATTTAAAATCATAATTAAATATTTTAATCATAACTCGGTTCTACAACCGGAACCGACACCGAAAATCGGTTCCACCACTCGGTACCGAAGATCGATTCCACTACTTAGAACCGGAACGGAATATCCGTTCTATTACCTGGAACCGGAACTGAAGATCGGTTCTATTACTCGGAACTGGAACCGAGTTCCACTATCCGGAACCGAAGATCGGTCCCACTACCCGGGTATCCGCGTACCCGGATAGTTTTGGGTGCCCGGTTCCAAATTTTTCCGGTTCTTTACAGCACTAGTTATTCCCTAAACCTTTAAATGTTATTTTTTAGAGATGTATGTTATTATAAAAATTAAGGTTTTTTTAAATTTTCTACAGGTTTGCAGTAATACTTTCTCTATACATATTATGGATAAATTTATGAAATTATCTATAATTTAAATGCCAGAGCCTACGCTTTAAACACAACTCCTTGGTTACATAGTTCAGATCTCAAAAGTATGTAACAGACAGATAAATGTCATTGTCAAAAAACTAATCATTTAAAGTAAATATAGTATATATATATATATATATATATATATATATATATATATATATATATATGTGTGTGTGTGTGTGGGTGTGTATATGTGTGTGTGCCTGTGTGTGAGTATGTGACGATCGTTTCGGATCGCATATCACGATTCCAAAAATTATATTTTTTTCGTATTCCTCGAGTTTAGATTCATATGCAGATGTGATTAGATTTTGGTTATAATTGGTCAACCGAAAGTACTCTAATTAAATATCATATATTGACATTTATTGTTATTGTAAATTTTAAAGAATATATTATAAAGATATTAAATTTCATAAATCAGCCAGTTATGCTAACCATGGAAACTGCTAATAAGTATATTCAGATAATTCAAATTGACAGATGTCAATATCATTGAGAAGAAAATGAATGTGGCACAGAAGAGGATGTTGAGATAGATGTTGTGGAAGACACTGAAAGATAGGGAAAGGAATGAAAGGGTAAGGGAAATGGCTCGTGTGATAGATGTTTCTAGAATGATACAAGAGAAACGATTAAATCATTTTGAACATGTCATGAGAGATGAAAAATATATTGGAAGAAAAATAGCTTAGTAACAGAAGATAGAAGGAACAGAGGAAGACCAAAGATAAGATGGAAGGACTGTATGACGGAAGACTTGAAAGAAAGGAACTGAATGAGGACGACACGCCAAACAGAAATGAGTGGAAGAGGAAAATATAAAATAGCGATCCTGTAGTCCCTCGAGCAGTGAAGTGAAATGGAGGCGTGCCACATTTTGCTGTGGTGAGAGCTATGAAGAGAATTGGATTGCGTTTCGTCCCGGGCATGCTCACTTGGACTCATCAGTAAGGCTGTGAGTCATGCACTGCCTTAGACGCTGAAAGTTACGGTGACCGGGAATCGAACCCGGGACGTTGTGATGAGAGGTAGATGCGCTGACCACTGGACTGCTGAAGACCTTGTAGGGGTTGCGAATGGGGCGCTCTCGAATGTACCCAGGCTGGATTCCGACCGCCACAGTACTCCCCCGCTATCACGCTGGGGTCACCAGTTGTGGTGCCTCGAGAGCGCTGTGAGTGAAGTAGAGGCGTACCACATTTTGCTGTAGTGAGAGTTGTGACGAGAAGTGGATTGCGTTTCGTCCCGGGCATGCCCACTTGGACTCATCAGTAAGGCTGTGAGTCATGCCCTGCCTTAGACGCTGGAAGTTACGGTGACCGGGAATCGAACCCGGGACCGTGTGATGAGAGGTAGATGCGCTCACCACTGGATTGCTGAAGACCTTGTAGGGGTTGCGAATGGGGCGCTCTCGAATTTGGCCAGGTTGGATTCCGACCGCCACAGTACTCCCCCGCTATCACGCTGGGGTCACCAGTTGTGGTGCCTCGAGAGCGCTGTGAGTGGAGTAGAGGCGTACCACATTTTGCTGTAGTGAGAGTTGTGACGAGAAGTAGATTGCGTTTCGTCCCGGGCATGCCCACTTGGACTCATCAGTAAGGCTGTGAGTCATGCCCTGCCTTAGACGCTGGAAGTTACGGTGACCGGGAATCGAACCCGGGACCGTGTGATGAGAGGTAGATGCGCTGACCACTGGACTGCTGGAGACCTTGTAGGGGTTGCGAATGGGGCGCTCTCGAATGTGGCCAGGTTGGATTCCGACCGCCACAGTACTCCCCCGCTATCACGCTGGGGTCACCAGTTGTGGTGCCTCGAGAGCGCTGTGAGTGAAGTAGAGGCGTACCACATTTTGCTGTAGTGAGAGTTGTGACGAGAAGTGGATTGCGTTTCGTCCCGGGCATGCCCACTTGGACTCATCAGTAAGGCTGTGAGTCATGCCCTGCCTTAGACGCTGGAAGTTACGGTGACCGGGAATCGAACCCGGGACCGTGTGATGAGAGGTAGATGCGCTGACCACTGGACTGCTGGAGACCTTGTAGGGGTTGCGAATGGGGCGCTCTCGAATGTGGCCAGGTTGGATTCCGACCGCCACAGTACACCCCCGCTATCACGCTGGGGTCACCAGTTGTGGTGCCTCGAAAGCGCTGTGAGCGAAGTAGAAGCGTACCACATTTTGCTGTGGTGAGAGCTGTGAAGAGAAGTGGATTGTGTTTTGTCCCGGGCATACTCATTTGGACTCATCAGTAAGGCTGTGAGTCATGCCCTGCCTTAGACGCTGGAAGTTACGGTGACCGGGAATCGAACCCGGGACCGTGTGATGAGAGGTAGATGCGCTGACCACTGGACTGCTGGAGACCTTGTAGGGGTTGCGAATGGGGCGCTCTCGAGTGTGGCCAAGTTGGATTCCAACCGCCACAGTACTCCCCTGCTATCACGCTGGGGTCACTAGTTGTGGTGCCTCGAAAGCGCTGTGAGTGAAGTAGAGGCGTGCCACATTTTGCTGTAGTGAGAGTTGTGAAGAGAAGTGGATTGCGTTTCGTCCCGGGCATGCCCACTTGGACTCATCAGTAAGGCTGTGAGTCATGCCCTGCCTTAGACGCTGGAAGTTGCGGCGACCGGGATTCGAACCCGAGACCGTATGATGAGAGGTAGATGCACTTTACGGAATTTGTACAAATACACTTAACGGTAATGTGCTGGCTAGAACAGAATTTTGGTCAGCAAAAGTTACCAATTTGTACTTCTTTCGTACTCTTTTTATGTTGTGTTTGTCGGCTAGCTCGGAAGGATCTCAATGGAAGCTAGCTGGTAATTCTTAAAAATTGACGTCCTTCAAAAAGATGGCCATCTGTGAGTAAAGAAGGCACTCATTCCCGGGGTTCAAAATACAAAGAGAGCGGGTTGAATATGAGCTGTGGTGGGTTAATTCGAAAATGAGTAATGGTAAATCGTTAAAAGCAGTTATTATTTTTTCATTTAGTTTTGAACTAAGTTGAGTTTAGTTTATTGATTTTGTTTTTCTTTTATTTAAAAGGTGTACTAAAATAGCGAAACAAGATAAATTACTAATTTTAGCTATTTTTTTGTAAACCAATGCTTCTACTCACTCCGTGGAATATTTTAAGAAGCCAAGTATTAACGATGACAGAATATATTACTAATTTTATTTGTAGCGAGAATATCCACATGGAGGAATCTTTTCGTAGAAGTAATAATAAAACAAAAATATTTACAGACATTAACAAGTATAATATATCTCGTGACAGTCAACAATCAGGTCCTTCTTCGTCCAGTTTTTGGTACCATTTGCCACTATTTATCCATCAAAAATAATAATAAAAACCGCTTACATATATATGTTATGTGTAGAAGATACATTTCAAATAATAAAATAATGAAAGAATTGGCTTCTCCGCACAAAAAGGTTGAAATGTCTCCGTTACAATTTAATACTCCGGAATTTGTTACATCAATGTAAGACTAGGTCACCACACAATTGAGGTCATTATCACTCAGTAGTAGTAATCACTAATATTGCAGAATAAGCAATATGGAGCAATTATAATATTGTTTCTTTATTTGGTAATTAGGTGACACCTCAATTGTTTGTTGACTTAGCATTACAGTAATATAAAAGACTGTATGGACGATGGGAAGACAGAGTCCGGTGAGAGTCCATCGAGAGGTCCATCAAGAGAGAGACTAGAAGAATACCATTCATCCATACAGTCGGGTCTATCATTTGTAAATATATCAACTCATCTTTATACTAGTCAATAAACTTAGTTATAATAAATCATTATTATTATTTCGAACCTTTACTCTTCTACGAGCAACGTCACAACGGTAAGAACATTTATTATTACTTATTATATTTTTGGCGATTACTAAATTGTACCTCCAGTCTGGCAAGAACCCATCTTAAATATTATTTGTTAATTCGCCTCATAAAGGCGGGTTACATCAACACCAATTGCTAGCCTTACACTGATTCCATCCCCTGTAATGCAAACACCCCACAAATTGTCAGTGGTAAAAAGAAATATATTCAAATCTCCTACTAATTATAGTCCAATGTGTCAATTATCAGAAACTCCAAAACCAGCATATTTGTTGTCGCCAGTTAGTATTCCACCTACAAGTAGTCCAAGCGAATTTAATAAATCTAATGTATCTAGTGATACTATCGATATTCCACATTCCGTTGTGAAAATTTATCAAACGACCAATAAATTTAAAGGTGAAGTGTTACCGGCTGGTTCTAAAAATGTGACTCTATCAATTGCAAATTATTCTTCTTGTTCATTTATGGAAGGTAGTTTTTATATAAGTGAGGAAGAATGGGCAGACATACAGAAGAATAACAAGTTAATTCCTGGGATGTACAATATTGTTTTAAAAGAGAAGTTTAAAGCAGTGAACAACACTTGTTTGTTAAATATTAAGAGCTTGAGATATGTTACTCATGGGATGAAAATATATGGGTATTGTAAACATGAAAATTGTAAATTATTTAAATTATTAATTTTTCTGAAATCGAAAAAGGTATTGGTCTATAGTTCTTCTCTTAATTATTGTCATAAGAATAAAGTAACCAGATATGTAAAAGGTGTTGAAAGAAGTATTGTACGAAAGTCTTTAAAAACCGACAAACCATCTCTTGTTCGCGAATCCACTATTTTAAAATCCTCGCCCAATGTTATTCGAAGGGGTAATCTGCAAAATATTAAATCTGATTGTGTATTTCGCAAAATTAGGTCTGAAACTTTGGCAATAAATGATCGACATGAGGATGATATTTTTGATTTAATATTAATGCGGCGAGATGGTAATTCTGGATATATCCAGAGTGTGACAGAACCTTTAAATGTACATATACACAGTAAAGAGCAATTGGATATCTTAAGACAAAATTTTAGCAAAAAGGATTCAGCAGTTCTTCATTTAGATGGCACAGGATCTGTTGTAAGGCCTTCCAAAGATTTAAAGAAACGTGTCTTTTATTATGCGGGTGTTCTTCAGTTGCCACATAACGAAAGAATTTGCCCAATTTTGGAAATGATCAGTTCAGACCACGATGCAACAACAATTGGAATTTGGTTGGCTAAATTTAAGGAATTTAATATAAGAAATAGATGTAAATGGCCATCATTTAGTTTGGTGGTCACCGATTTCAGTTTTGCTATTATTAATGCAGTTGTATTGTTTTGGAACCACTTCCCAAATTTAAAATCTTATTTAAGGTATTGTTTCCAATATTTGACAGGACGCATTGAACGAGACCGAAAAATAGTGCCAATAGTAATTTGTTGTGCTCATTTTATGAAAATTATATGTAACGATACAAATAAGTTGAGTAAGGATATTGCATTAAAAAGACTTTTAAAAGAAACAATAGCTTTTGCGTTTAGCATAGAAGAAATTAACAGATTATTTAAATGGTTTGAACAGATGTGTTATGTACTACTTTGTCCAAAAAAATGTAATCATTTCCAATTATCTTTTGACGATCTTATTAATTCATGTGTATCTTCAAATCCGTTTCTCGATACAAAAGAAGAAGGTGAGCTTATTTTAGATGACAATATAGAAGATGTAGTGACGTATAAAGCTAGTTTGTTTTACATCGCTTGTGTTGAAATAAAAGAACGGTTTACAAAAATGGAAGCAAGTTGCCAGTGCCTAGATTTGGAAACAAATTATTATTATTCCCCGGAGATTTTAGATTTAATATTAAGAAAATATATACCTTATGCACCGTTATGGACTTCGTTAATCTCCAAAGATGCAAATGTTAATAGATTAAGTAATGCACCTGTGGAAAATTGGTTTGGGGTTGTGAAAAATCACATTATGTGCGGGGAAACAAAATTGAAAGCAAGCAGATTTATTCGCAAGACAAGAAGCAGGGTTCTGTCTCTGCAAAAGGAAGCGTTTCTTAATATTCCGAAGAAAAAATGTGCTAGAAAAAGGAAAATTTGTTCCGATGAAGTTTTAACAGCTGAAGAACAGTGGAAAAAACGAGCACACGTTTCTCATACATATTTTAACATGATGTATTTAAAAGATATAAAATGTCACAATGAACCATCAGAATGTAGTAGTATAGTAAAATCAGAACCAAAACATAAAACAGAGATACAATCTTCTCCATCTTCTTCACCGGTAAAAATTACAAACCAAAACATAGACGAAACTTATAGTACACCAATGATAGAAATATATGCAAATGGATTATCTAAAAATATAAACCATTATTTACATTATCCAGGTAAAAATTATATTGTTGGCCTTTATCAATCTCTACCTCTTCTGGTTACGGAATTAACAATATCAGACTACACATCTTTAGCAAAACAAAATTGGTTAACCAATTTCACTATTGACATTTGTATTAATTTGTTTATATCTCTTTATAATAAAAGCAATGTGGTTGAAATAGCAGCGGAAATCTCCACAAATATTTTGGTAAAGAAAATGCACCATTTTCATTTAAAAGACACCACAGGCATTACAATTATGCCCATTGTAATAAATAACAATCATTGGTGCGTTGCTATTGTCAACTTTGAAGAAAATACCTTTTCTTTTTTGAATCCTTTAGGAACATCGCTAGCCGAATGCAATATTTATTTTCAAAATTTCTGTCAATATTTACAATCACTAAGAAAGGTTTCTTATTCCGGTAATTTAAAATTAAAGGAAATTAGTCATGCTACTCAATCTGATGGTTTTAACTGTGGCGTTTTTGTAATAAACTTTGTAGAAAATTATATTGTTGGTGAAAACTTTTCTTCATTTAACCCTGCGTTTTACAGAAACTATTTGCAATCATTACTTTTAGAACATTCTGATTGCATGGTAAATATATGTTTATACTGTGGTCGAGAAGATCCTAAAAAGGATAAGTGGGTACAATGTAAATGTTGTCACCGATGGTTGCATTACTCATGTACTCCAGAGAAGAAAAGATATAGTTTACCAAATGTCGATTTTTATTGCTTTCTTTGTGTGAAATATAAATCATAATTTTTCAAATGATCACTACATCTTTTCATTTTTAATTGTGTTTTTATCTATTTATTTGTTGACTGAAGTACATATTTATTTATTTATACTGCACTCTATTCATTGCTTTTTATTTCTTATCGTCTTATAGCAAACTGGCCAATGTTACTTTAAACCGCTTTTCTTTAGAATGCCCTGATCTTCTGTTAACCGCAATATGCTTGCCCACCTAGTAAAGTATTGGTTTCAGATAATGTTACGTAAATTACTACTGTTTGCCCAATTTTCGGCATATCTTCTGGTGTACATTTTTTGAACACCAAAATGAAACAGAAAAATTAACATAAAATGTATCGTGTCATGTGGCCTTTTTACAGTCTATTATAAAGTGTTTTACTGTATTTGGTGTATTAAATGTTTCACATAGGTGGTGAATTTTATAGAAAATGGTTGTGCTTAGGGCGTGTATGTCCCATTCACTGTCTTATTAAAACAGTTTGAATTTTTCTGTTTTCGTCAGCTTCTTTTATATTTCTTAGTTTATTATTTTGTGTTTCGGGTCATTTCAGTTGCCAGTTTTCTTTTCGAACAATGATGCCATATTAGAATGAATATAATTGTAATACCTATAGTGTAGTGGTACAATTTCTTTATAAGAATATTTGTGGTGGTAAAAAAACAATATTAAAAATCTGGTGTGGCCATCACAATACCTCTCGCACCCTTTCCATTGTGGTATATATAAGTATTGTATTTAACATTTCTTGTACATACAAAAAAATCTAATTACACCTAATCTTTATATTTACGTATTTTCTATAATTTTAAAATTTATTCTATGAGCAAGTTTTCTTCATTTCTTCTAAATGTTCGTTTTTCCAATTCATTAACGAAATTGGCAGTATTTCTGAAAGGTTTATGTAATATATATATATATATATATATATATATATATATATATATATATATATATATATATATACCTATATATATATTGCTAAAGAAAGCAATAAAAATCGACATTTGGTAAACTATATCTTTTCTTCTCTGGAGTACATGAGTAATGCAACCATCGGTGACAACATTTACATTGTACCCACTTATCATTTTTAGGATCTTCTCGACCACAGTATAAACATATATTTACCATGCAATCAGAATGTTCTAAAAGTAATGATTGCAAATAGTTTCTGTAAAACGCAGGGTTAAATGAAGAAAAGTTTTCACCAACAATATAATTTTCTACAAAGTTTATTACAAAAACGCCACAGTTAAAACCATCAGATTGAGTAGCATGACTAATTTCCTTTAATTTTAAATTACCGGAATAAGAAACCTTTCTTAGTGATTGTAAATATTGACAGAAATTTTGAAAATAAATATTGCATTCGGCTAGCGATGTTCCTAAAGGATTCAAAAAAGAAAAGGTATTTTCTTCAAAGTTGACAATAGCAACGCACCAATGATTGTTATTTATTACAATGGGCATAATTGTAATGCCTGTGGTGTCTTTTAAATGAAAATGGTGCATTTTCTTTACCAAAATATTTGTGGAGATTTCCGCTGCTATTTCAACCACATTGCTTTTATTATAAAGAGATATAAACAAATTAATACAAATGTCAATAGTGAAATTGGTTAACCAATTTTGTTTTGCTAAAGATGTGTAGTCTGATATTGTTAATTCCGTAACCAGAAGAGGTAGAGATTGATAAAGGCCAACAATATAATTTTTACCTGGATAATGTAAATAATGGTTTATATTTTTAGATAATCCATTTGCATATATTTCTATCATTGGTGTACTATAAGTTTCGTCTATGTTTTGGTTTGTAATTTTTACCGGTGAAGAAGATGGAGAAGATTGTATCTCTGTTTTATGTTTTGGTTCTGATTTTACTATACTACTACATTCTGATGGTTCATTGTGACATTTTATATCTTTTAAATACATCATGTTAAAATATGTATGAGAAACGTGTGCTCGTTTTTTCCACTGTTCTTCAGCTGTTAAAACTTCATCGGAACAAATTTTCCTTTTTCTAGCACATTTTTTCTTCGGAATATTAAGAAACGCTTCCTTTTGCAGAGACAGAACCCTGCTTCTTGTCTTGCGAATAAATCTGCTTGCTTTCAATTTTGTTTCCCCGCACATAATGTGATTTTTCACAACCCCAAACCAATTTTCCACAGGTGCATTACTTAATCTATTAACATTTGCATCTTTGGAGATTAACGAAGTCCATAACGGTGCATAAGGTATATATTTTCTTAATATTAAATCTAAAATCTCCGGGGAATAATAATAATTTGTTTCCAAATCTAGGCACTGGCAACTTGCTTCCATTTTTGTAAACCGTTCTTTTATTTCAACACAAGCGATGTAAAACAAACTAGCTTTATACGTCACTACATCTTCTATATTGTCATCTAAAATAAGCTCACCTTCTTCTTTTGTATCGAGAAACGGATTTGAAGATACACATGAATTAATAAGATCGTCAAAAGATAATTGGAAATGATTACATTTTTTTGGACAAAGTAGTACATAACACATCTGTTCAAACCATTTAAATAATCTGTTAATTTCTTCTATGCTAAACGCAAAAGCTATTGTTTCTTTTAAAAGTCTTTTTAATGCAATATCCTTACTCAACTTATTTGTATCGTTACATATAATTTTCATAAAATGAGCACAACAAATTACTATTGGCACTATTTTTCGGTCTCGTTCAATGCGTCCTGTCAAATATTGGAAACAATACCTTAAATAAGATTTTAAATTTGGGAAGTGGTTCCAAAACAATACAACTGCATTAATAATAGCAAAACTGAAATCGGTGACCACCAAACTAAATGATGGCCATTTACATCTATTTCTTATATTAAATTCCTTAAATTTAGCCAACCAAATTCCAATTGTTGTTGCATCGTGGTCTGAACTGATCATTTCCAAAATTGGGCAAATTCTTTCGTTATGTGGCAACTGAAGAACACCCGCATAATAAAAGACACGTTTCTTTAAATCTTTGGAAGGCCTTACAACAGATCCTGTGCCATCTAAATGAAGAACTGCTGAATCCTTTTTGCTAAAATTTTGTCTTAAGATATCCAATTGCTCTTTACTGTGTATATGTACATTTAAAGGTTCTGTCACACTCTGGATATATCCAGAATTACCATCTCGCCGCATTAATATTAAATCAAAAATATCATCCTCATGTCGATCATTTATTGCCAAAGTTTCAGACCTAATTTTGCGAAATACACAATCAGATTTAATATTTTGCAGATTACCCCTTCGAATAACATTGGGCGAGGATTTTAAAATAGTGGATTCGCGAACAAGAGATGGTTTGTCGGTTTTTAAAGACTTTCGTACAATACTTCTTTCAACACCTTTTACATATCTGGTTACTTTATTCTTATGACAATAATTAAGAGAAGAACTATAGACCAATACCTTTTTCGATTTCAGAAAAATTAATAATTTAAATAATTTACAATTTTCATGTTTACAATACCCATATATTTTCATCCCATGAGTAACATATCTCAAGCTCTTAATATTTAACAAACAAGTGTTGTTCACTGCTTTAAACTTCTCTTTTAAAACAATATTGTACATCCCAGGAATTAACTTGTTATTCTTCTGTATGTCTGCCCATTCTTCCTCACTTATATAAAAACTACCTTCCATAAATGAACAAGAAGAATAATTTGCAATTGATAGAGTCACATTTTTAGAACCAGCCGGTAACACTTCACCTTTAAATTTATTGGTCGTTTGATAAATTTTCACAACGGAATGTGGAATATCGATAGTATCACTAGATACATTAGATTTATTAAATTCGCTTGGACTACTTGTAGGTGGAATACTAACTGGCGACAACAAATATGCTGGTTTTGGAGTTTCTGATAATTGACACATTGGACTATAATTAGTAGGAGATTTGAATATATTTCTTTTTACCACTGACAATTTGTGGGGTGTTTGCATTACAGGGGATGGAATCAGTGTAAGGCTAGCAATTGGTGTTGATGTAACCCGCCTTTATGAGGCGAATTAACAAATAATATTTAAGATGGGTTCTTGCCAGACTGGAGGTACAATTTAGTAATCGCCAAAAATATAATAAGTAATAATAAATGTTCTTACCGTTGTGACGTTGCTCGTAGAAGAGTAAAGGTTCGAAATAATAATAATGATTTATTATAACTAAGTTTATTGACTAGTATAAAGATGAGTTGATATATTTACAAATGATAGACCCGACTGTATGGATGAATGGTATTCTTCTAGTCTCTCTCTTGATGGACCTCTCGATGGACTCTCACCGGACTCTGTCTTCCCATCGTCCATACAGTCTTTTATATTACTGTAATGCTAAGTCAACAAACAATTGAGGTGTCACCTAATTACCAAATAAAGAAACAATATTATAATTGCTCCATATTGCTTATTCTGCAATATTAGTGATTACTACTACTGAGTGATAATGACCTCAATTGTGTGGTGACCTAGTCTTACATTGATGTAACAAATTCCGGAGTATTAAATTGTAACGGAGACATTTCAACCTTTTTGTGCGGAGAAGCCAATTCTTTCATTATTTTATTATTTGAAATGTATCTTCTACACATAACATATATATGTAAGCGGTTTTTATTATTATTTTTGATGGATAAATAGTGGCAAATGGTACCAAAAACTGGACGAAGAAGGACCTGATTGTTGACTGTCACGAGATATATTATACTTGTTAATAATGTCTGTAAATATTTTTGTTTTATTATTACTTCTACGAAAAGATTCTTCCATGTGGATATTCTCGCTACAAATAAAATTAGTAATATATTCTGTCATCGTTAATACTTGGCTTCTTAAAATATTCCACGGAGTGAGTAGAAGCATTGGTTTACAAAAAAATAGCTAAAATTAGTAATTTATCTTGTTTCGCTATTTTAGTACACCTTTTAAATAAAAGAAAAACAAAATCAATAAACTAAACTCAACTTAGTTCAAAACTAAATGAAAAAATAATAACTGCTTTTAACGATTTACCATTACTCATTTTCGAATTAACCCACCACAGCTCATATTCAACCCGCTCTCTTTGTATTTTGCACCCCGGGAATGAGTGCCTTCTTTACTCACAGATGGCCATCTTTTTGAAGGACGTCAATTTTTAATAATTACCAGCTAGCTTCCATTGAGATCCTTCCGAGCTAGCCGACAAACACAACATAAAAAGAGTACGAAAGAAGTACAAATTGGTAACTTTTGCTGACCAAAATTCTGTTCTAGCCAGCACATTACCGTTAAGTGTATTTGTACAAATTCCGTAAAGTGCATCTACCTCTCATCATACGGTCTCGGGTTCGAATCCCGGTCGCCGCAACTTCCAGCGTCTAAGGCAGGGCATGACTCACAGCCTTACTGATGAGTCCAAGTGGGCATGCCCGGGACGAAACGCAATCCACTTCTCTTCACAACTCTCACTACAGCAAAATGTGGCACGCCTCTACTTCACTCACAGCGCTTTCGAGGCACCACAACTAGTGACCCCAGCGTGATAGCGGGGGAGTACTGTGGCGGTCGGAATCCAACCTGGCCACATTCGAGAGCGCCCCATTCGCAACCCCTACAAGGTCTCCAGCAGTCCAGTGGTCAGCGCATCTACCTCTCATCACACGGTCCCGGGTTCGATTCCCGGTCACCGTAACTTCCAGCGTCTAAGGCAGGGCATGACTCACAGCCTTACTGATGAGTCCAAGTGGGCATGCCCGGGACGAAACGCAATCTACTTCTCGTCACAACTCTCACTACAGCAAAATGTGGTACGCCTCTACTCCACTCACAGCGCTCTCGAGGCACCACAACTGGTGACCCCAGCGTGATAGCGGGGGAGTACTGTGGCGGTCGGAATCCAGCCTGGCCACATTCGAGAGCGCCCCATTCGCAACCCCTACAAGGTCTTCAGCAATCCAGTGGTCAGCGCATCTACCTCTCATCACACGGTCCCGGGTTCGATTCCCGGTCACCGTAACTTCCAGCGTCTAAGGCAGGGCATGACTCACAGCCTTACTGATGAGTCCAAGTGGGCATGCCCGGGACGAAACGCAATCCACTTCTCGTCACAACTCTCACTACAGCAAAATGTGGTACGCCTCTACTTCACTCACAGCGCTCTCGAGGCACCACAACTGGTGACCCCAGCGTGATAGCGGGGGAGTACTGTGGCGGTCGGAATCCAACCTGGCCACATTCGAGAGCGCCCCATTCGCAACCCCTACAAGGTCTTCAGCAGTCCAGTGGTCAGCGCATCTACCTCTCATCACAACGTCCCGGGTTCGATTCCCGGTCACCGTAACTTTCAGCGTCTAAGGCAGTGCATGACTCACAGCCTTACTGATGAGTCCAAGTGAGCATGCCCGGGACGAAACGCAATCCAATTCTCTTCATAGCTCTCACCACAGCAAAATGTGGCACGCCTCCATTTCACTTCACTGCTCGAGGGACTACAGGATCGCTATTTTATATTTTCCTCTTCCACTCATTTCTGTTTGGCGTGTCGTCCTCATTCAGTTCCTTTCTTTCAAGTCTTCCGTCATACAGTCCTTCCATCTTATCTTTGGTCTTCCTCTGTTCCTTCTATCTTCTGTTACTAAGCTATTTTTCTTCCAATATATTTTTCATCTCTCATGACATGTTCAAAATGATTTAATCGTTTCTCTTGTATCATTCTAGAAACATCTATCACACGAGCCATTTCCCTTACCCTTTCATTCCTTTCCCTATCTTTCAGTGTCTTCCACAACATCTATCTCAACATCCTCTTCTGTGCCACATTCATTTTCTTCTCAATGATATTGACATCTGTCAATTTGAATTATCTGAATATACTTATTAGCAGTTTCCATGGTTAGCATAACTGGCTGATTTATGAAATTTAATATCTTTATAATATATTCTTTAAAATTTACAATAACAATAAATGTCAATATATGATATTTAATTAGAGTACTTTCGGTTGACCAATTATAACCAAAATCTAATCACATCTGCATATGAATCTAAACTCGAGGAATACGAAAAAAATATAATTTTTGGAATCGTGATATGCGATCCGAAACGATCGTCACATACTCACACACAGGCACACACACATATACACACCCACACACACACACACATATATATATATATATATATATATATATATATATATATATATATATATATATATATATATATATATACTATATTTACTTTAAATGATTAGTTTTTTGACAATGACATTTATCTGTCTGTTACATACTTTTGAGATCTGAACTATGTAACCAAGGAGTTGTGTTTAAAGCGTAGGCTCTGGCATTTAAATTATAGATAATTTCATAAATTTATCCATAATAAGTATAGAGAAAGTATTACTGCAAACCTGTAGAAAATTTAAAAAACCTTAATTTTTATAATAACATACATCTCTAAAAAATAACATTTAACGGTTTAGGGAATAACTAGTGCTGTAAAGAACCGGAAAAATTTGGAACCGGGCACCCAAAACTATCCGGGTACGCGGATACCCGGGTAGTGGGACCGATCTTCGGTTCCGGATAGTGGAACTCGGTTCCAGTTCCGAGTAATAGAACCGATCTTCAGTTCCGGTTCCAGGTAATAGAACGGATATTCCGTTCCGGTTCTAAGTAGTGGAATCGATCTTCGGTACCGAGTGGTGGAACCGATTTTCGGTGTCGGTTCCGGTTGTAGAACCGAGTTATGATTAAAATATTTAATTATGATTTTAAATTAGCTTCGCTATTCTTGAGAAATAAACAATTCTTTTGTTTTATTTGAGAAATATCGAATGATATTAAATTTTAAATTAATTAATTTCTGATTGGTATTATTCCTACCTACACCCGCGGATAAAAATTCGTAGTTCATCCCCTACGGCGCGTAACGCATAGGGTGTCATACAGTTCCATTCCGGGGTCTATTGTTTATAATTATTGAAAATATGAAACCGTTACACAATTGTTTAAATAACAAATTTAATTAATTTCTGATTGGTATTATTCCTACCTTCACCCGCGGATAAAAATTCGTAGTTCATCCCCTACGGCGCGTAACGCATAGGGTGTCATACAGTTCCATTCCGGGGTGTATTGTTTATAATTATTGAAAATATGAAACCGTTACACAATTGTTTAAATAACTAATTTATTTAATTCCTGATTGGTATTATTACTACCTTCACCCGCGGATAAAAATTCGTAGTTCATCCCCTACGGCGCGTAACGCATAGGCAGTTGTACAGTTGTATTCCGGAGTCTATTGCTTATTTTCTTTGAAAATATGAAACCGTTACACAATTGTTTAAATAACTAATTTAATTAATTCCTGATTGGTATTATTACTACCTTCACCCGCGGATAAAAATTCGTAGTTCATCCCCTACGGCGCGTAACGCATAGGGTGTCATACAGTTCCATTCCGGGGTGTATTGTTTATAATTATTGAAAATATGAAACCGTTACACAATTGTTTAAATAACTAATTTATTTAATTCCTGATTGGTATTATTACTACCTTCACCCGCGGATAAAAATTCGTAGTTCATCCCCTACGGCGCGTAACGCATAGGCAGTTGTACAGTTGTATTCCGGAGTCTATTGCTTATTTTCTTTGAAAATATGAAACCGTTACACAATTGTTTAAATAACTAATTTAATTAATTTCTGAGCTGTACAATACCTACCTACTTCCCTGGAAAAAATCTTGCCCTACACCTCGTAACGCATAACATGGTATATAATTGAGACTATTGTTTATATTTATTATAAATATCAAAGCGATACAGTCAAGCTTAAATAACAAATTTATTTTTTGTCTTGGATACTGCACGTGTTATCAATACTACTTTCCGTTGCTGGGTAATGGAATTGCGCACGACTTTGTGTAACTGTGCGCTGTCGTTTACTCGTTGCTGCACTCTTGTGACCGTTGCTGCACTCTTTTGACCGTTGCCGTTGCTGTTTTCACACAGGTGGAAATTTATGGGGTAAAGTAAAATTTGTTAAGATTCTATTAATAAATAGATTTACATAACTATTAGTGGGTCTTTAGGCATCTTTAAAACAACAACAAACACTACTTACAACTAATAAATAATTTCACAAAACGGTAATATTAAAACTAAGGATTGGAGTAAAAATTACCTGTGAAATGGAAAAACCCTTTGAGTAAAATATCGGGTACAATCTTTAATTTATTGCCTACTCTGGGGGGTCATCCGGCAAAATAAATATAATAATGATAGTCTCTTGTTCAACAGAATAGGATCAGCCAGTTTTTGTTTGAAACAATAGACATTTTGAAGCTAGCAGTACCGAAGTTAGGTTGTGGATTAGATGATATGGATTGGAGGATTGTTAGGAACATGTTAGAGATCCTCTTCCCCTATACCGGTATTGAAATTCTCGTCTGCTGCTTTAACCTTAACGGACAGAAAGAAGAACTCCAGCGGACCATCGACTGTCACTTCTTGAAGACTTCTAAATGTGCCAAGGGTAATACATGTAGATTTCGTCATCAAGAACTGTTCCGGGACGAAACAGTCTTAAGGAGGGGGCAGTGTGCCGTGCGCCCCTGACTTAAGAGTATAGGAGTGCCGCTACTGGTAGAATATACCGAGCGATGACGTAATCCCCTCGCCGGAATAACCACGATGACGTAATCCCCTCGCCGGAATAACCAATACGCGTTGAGACGTGTTAATTACACCGATGACCTGAATCTTTTGTATTCGATAAAAAGATGGAGAACATTCGGGAGGAGTGACGCCGCGTATAAAAAAAACCCGTCGCCAAAGCCAGCGAATATAGTCTGATATATAGAAGCAACGAGCAATGAACAATTGGTGATATAAATAAACAGACTACGAGTTGTTAACATAAATAAATGTAGTTATATAAATAAATATTGTGATATAAATATTGTTTAAATAAATAATCTTAGTGCTTAAGTATTTAATAATATTTCTTTGATTTTTACACTTCACCCAAATAAATAAACGTTACAATTGGTGTCAGGTGTGGGGTTATTAATAAACTGTGAAGTGTAAATAAAAATAAATAAAATGACGACTAAACTAGTAAAATTAAGTGAATTAAAAGTAAGTGATCTCAAGAAAGAACTGGAAGAACGAGAATTAGATACGACAGGACTGAAAATCGTTCTACGATCTCGTCTGCGGCAAGCATTAATCGATGCTGGTGAAAATGCTGAAGATTACTTATTCGAAATTTCATATGGCCTATGCCTATACGACGTTGATAAACTTATGGCAGAAAATTCTCGAACATTAAAAGGAGAATTGACAGAAAAATTAGAACAAAAATTAGAGGAGAGTTCTAGAAAGGCAGAAGAAAATTCTAGAGCATTAAAAGAAGAATTGACAGGAATATTAGAACAAAAATTGGAGGAGAGTTCTAGAAAAGCAGAAGAAAATTCTAGAACATTAGAACAAAAATTGAAGAAAATTCTAGAACATTAGAACAAAAATTAGAGGAAAATCCTAGAAGTTTAGAACCACGTTCGCACCAAAAGCCGTCGTATCGCAGTCTATGGAATTCACTGTGCGATTTGAAAGATCATCTGCTGGAGAATGACATTTTGAAGCTAGCAGTACCGAAGTTAGGCTGTGGATTAGATGATATGGATTGGAGGATTGTTAGGAACATGTTAGAGATCCTCTTCCGCTATACCGGTATTGAAATTCTCGTCTGCAGTTTTAACCTCAACGGACAGAAAGAAGAACTCCAGCGGACCATCGACTGTCACTTCTTGAAGACTTCTAAATGTGCCAAGGGTTAATACATTTAGATTTCGTCATCAAGAACTGTTCCGGGACGAAACAGTCTTACGGAGGGGGCAGTGTGCCGTGCGTCCCTGACTTAAGAGTATACGAGCGCCGCTACTGGTAGAATATTCCGAGCGATGACGTAATCCCCTCGCCGGAATAACCCCGATGACGTAATCCCCTCGCCGGAATAACCAATACGCGTTGAGACGTGTTAATTACACCGATGACCTGAATCTTTTGCATTCGATGAAAAGATGGAGAACATTCAGGAGGAATGACGCCGCGTATAAAAAAAACCCGTCGCCAAAGCCAGCGAATATATTCTGATATATAGAAGCAACGAGCAATGAACAATTGGTGATATAAATAGACTACGAGTTGTTAACATAAATAAATGTAGTTATATAAATAAATATTGTGATATCCCAGGAAACACAGTAATATATCATTTATATTTAAAACATGAAACACCAGTTACTTCAATCAATAATGTAATATTACTAGTTAAATTTTTTTATGTTACATGCAAAGTGAAATGTCCGCCCTGTGTCATCATATCCAACATATATCCTAAATATCTGAGTAGTATATGAATGACAGGTAACTGTAACATAACATTCATAAAAATGTAACATATTTGTTACAGATTTAAGTATTATTACTGCAATATATCTTAGTAACATAATCTGTATATGTCCAAAAAAATATTTCACTCATATAATATATTTATGTATTAGATATATGGTATACTTACTGTATCATCTATATTGTATGTGTATATATTAAATATATAATATCTTACTGTATCACTTATATTACATGTATTTGTAGTAGATACATGTGATATACCACATTGTGTATATGTATAGGATATTTGCTATTTTTTCAAATTTTCTACTAATTTTACAATATTTATTTATTGTAAATATATATGTATATTACAAAAATATAAACAGTTCAATCTAGGTGTACAGTAACTAAAAATAAGTACTTAAAACCTACTTATAGGTATATACAAACAAATACTGATTTTAAAATAAAATTTCTAGTATTAAAATAAAATTTCTAGTAAAGTATATCAGCCGTTGAATTAGAATGGTGTATTTGACCAGAAACGTGATTAATCAACAAACAGGACCCGTATTTTTGAGCGTTCGGAATTTCGTTCATATTCGTATTCGCGTTCGTTTTCATCTTAGTAGTGATAGTAATGTTGTTTCAAAAACAATATTGTATTATAAGTTAAAAGGTTTTTTTACGAAAATTTATTAATAATTATCTAATAAATCATTTTTTAACTTGTAAATGCTGTGAATAAATGTTGCAATATAATTGACTCCGACAATGACATAAACAGTGTTTGCTTTTGAAACGCAAACTACTATTACTAATACCATGAAAAGAAACGCGAATACGAAATACGAATGAAATTACGAACGCTAAAGAATACAGGGCCAGAACTTTTTCCAAATAAAACAACTAATCATCTCATCTCTTTGTTATCAATGACACCACTGTAATTTTCAACGGCTCATATATACCAGGTGTTTACATTATATCTTTTATATATATATATATATATATATATATATATATATATATATATATATATATATATATATATATATATATATATATAAACCCAAACAATCGTAGTAATTTTTATTTATTTTGCTATTGTTATAAAATAAGTCTATAATTCTTTTATAAAATACAATACTTGTAAAGAATGACAACTGCAAAATAAAACTAAAATTAATCACGTTTTATGTATTTTACGAAAAAAAAAGCTAAATAAATTTCACCATATTTCAAAGTCGCATGGAACAATTGATTTAAATTAGATCGTCTGTCGTACTTGTTCCCGTGATAATCTTAATTTGCTGAGTCTAAACCACTCACTCGAGTATGTTTCAAATTCATGAAGTTTTAAATGGCAGGTGGAAATTATTACATCTGAAATAAAAATAAATTTGTCTATGACCTTTTGGATAATGTTAGTTAATTTTACCTTTAATAATTATCATGACTTTCGTATCACACATTCTTATATTATTGCGTTGGCCCAGCCAGGAGCACTGAACTCCATATTTATTAGTAAATATTGCTTTTAAAATTCTATGGACACTATCCTTTGCGTGCCTTCCCCCAATATTTGTAATAAAAGATACCTACAAATTACAAACAGACAAATAAAATTAAGATCGCATCAAGGCCATCTATGTTTTATGTTTTTTTCTTTATTTATACATACCTATACTTATTAAATAATTTTATACAACCGCCAAAAATTAATTACAAAACAAGTACTAATACAAAAAGTAAAATGACATGTTCCACGGATTTGCAGACTATTTCTATATTTAAAATTTTAAATCTCGTTTGGTGAGCAAAATAATATCAGAAAATAAGTCTCAAATAAAAGCTCAATAATATCAGAAAATAAGTCTCAGATGAAAGCTCAACATTTAAATTTTGGTATAATAAAATAACTCACTAAAAGTGAATATAAGTTATTTTTATGAAACATTATTTCTTATCCCAAAGTTTAACAAGAATACCTAAAGTTCACTTTGAATTAAAATTCAATATCTTGGCCATTTTTTGTAGTATGAGTGTTGAAAGTTAAAGGAGATTTAGATAAAATTTTGAATTTTAAATAAAAATATCTTCGACTAATTCTACAGAAATATATAAGGGTGTATCAAGATAATGGAACAGTGCCTTTTATTCGTGTATATGAAAAAATACACAAATAAGTGATTAAGATATTTTGTAAGGTACAGAGGGGGACACATTTTAACAGAAACATTATCATTTTAAAGTCAGTGGTACTCAAACTATGGATCAATATTATATTTTTTTAAATGGCAATATATATCTTTTATTGTCATTAAGTAGAGATTTATTTTCTAAATTTAACTATATAATTATAATGTATCCTTACATTGTGAAAAATTTGTTAAAATTAATTCAAAGATAGTATTTCATTTCTATTATAATTTTTAACTAGTCTGAGAAAACATTCAATCATTAATAAAGTAATCTGTCATTTTTGTATGAATTTGTTACATATATTATTATAATTACGGTAATTTTCTTTACCTTTGTAATAATAATAATGGCAGCTTTAACAAATATTGATTATTTTAATTTATTGATGTGCTACGGCGAGACCCGTCAAAATGCATTTCTAGCATGCAATTTATTTGCGGAAAGATATCCGAATAAACTAAGACCAAATCGTAGTGATCATGCAAAAAAAAAATTAACGAATTTTGGAACATTACATAAAAAGCGTGTAGATAACAGGAGAACATTCGAAAATATTAAAATAGTGTTGTACACCACTCGGTTTTTTTTTGGGCTTCTTAAAAGATACTGTATACGCTATTTCTGTAACCACAAAAAAACATCGCGCCCGTACCGCATGTGATAATGCAACACCTAACATTTAAATGCAACTAATCGTGCATTATTAAAAAGAATAAATTTATGTTTAAATAAAAACGGGAATCACTTTAAACAATATTTATAATCATATTATTTAATAATAAATAATAACTTTGAATTAATTTTTATCAAGTTTTTTGCAATGCAAGGGTAATATTATTATATCGTTGAATTCAGAGTACAAATCTCTATTCAACGACTTAATAAAAAATATATAATGCCATTTAAAAAAAATATATTGATTCATAGTAATACTATTTGAGTACTACTAGCTTTAAAATGATAATGTTTATGCTAAAATGTGTCCCTCTCTGTGCCTTACAACATATCTTATTCACTTTTTTGCGTATCTTTTCATATATACGACTAAAAGTCACTGTTCCATTATCTTGATACAGCCTGTATATAACCTAACCTTTTTTGTAAAGCATAACTTTCCATCAATATTAATATTTTGCTAATGTTTCATAACACGAGCCTTTAATTCTAAATTTGTATTTCTATAAAAAAGAGATACTCACGAATGCAGATTTTTTTTCTTTGTCAGATAAAATTTCTTCAAATTTTTTAAATGATTCATGATTGTCGATAGGCAATAATTCATGCAGAAATTCGTAGTTCATGTTTGTATTTTCAGATTTGTTTTCCAATAATTTTAAACGTCTATCTATACTTTTTACGTAATTTAAAATACTACCGGATGACTGCAGCAATATACCTAAAATATAACAATTTAAGTATTTACTGACTATTCTACGGATGATAAAAATTTATATTACGTATGTCCTGCTGTAGATCCAAGTCATCGGATCTGATAGTACTCAATGATATAGTTGAACTAGTTGGTGTTGACACGGTGGACACTGTAAAATAAATATTTTGACGATACTGTATTACACAAATATAGAATTCTTATTCTTACTATTTGGCTCTTTCATGTTTGTCGTGTCAAGATGAATATTTGGCAGTGAGGTATCTGAAACTGGTAGTGAAATATATTATTTATACATACGTTGATCGCAACACCGGAACATATGACTTTAATATCATTTTCGCGTAATTTTCTGCTTCCCTAATTAATTTAGGTAAAAATACTTCAAACAAAAGTTGTAGAACTTAAAATTCTGTATCTGAATCGATAAGCAAAACTAATTTTACATAGTAGCGGCAGAAATTAGGTATGAAAACGTCGAAAATCATCCCGAAAATAGCGATAGCCATGGAATTAAAACAGATAAATTAACAAATGTTTGATATTTTATATCAAGTTAGGTTAATATATTTTTATTATACTTCATTTCCGACTGTTTTTACATACATTAAATAATTTAAATTCGTGAAAACAAAGTTTAACAATAATAAAAAAAAAATATCTGTGAAAATCTGCAAGACCTGAATATTACAAATTGCAGCAAAACATGTTTAAAAATCATTGACAGATGTTATTTTTTCGTTTTTGGGAACTAGGTTTGTATTCTGAGCAATCAAAGGGCAGAATTTATATCCCTACTAAACCAACGCTATTTTCTTACATGAAATGAAGTATAGGTTTATTTACAATATCTACTATCCACCCATTCAAGTTAGCAATTATTTATCAATTTAAATAAATAAATTAACCTAGTTTGACAGATAAATCGCCAGAATTTGTTAATTTTTTGTTAAATTTCATGGCTGTTCCTACTTTTGAGGTGGTTTTCGACATTTCATACCTAATTTCTGCCGTTATAGAGCCTGTAAAATTAATTTTGTTTATTGATTCTGATTTAAAATTTTATGCTCTTATTTATTTGAAACTTTTTTTACCTAAAATAATTATGGAAGCAGGAAATTAGTAAAGTCCTATGTTCCAGGGTCGCGGTGTCAATAGGATGTATATCAATAAGTCTTCAATCTGAACATATGCTTGACTACAACCCATGCATTGTAACTGGATTTTTTTTGTCATTTTAATAATTTCTTAAATTTCGTAATATTTATCATATTTAATTTTTATAAATAGTTTACATGCAACAACAATTTTATATTAAACTTCTCAACTAATAATTCCATAGTCAGAGTTAATTCTAGTTATGTAATGTAAGTACTTACAGTGGGTCTGCAAATCTGAAAGATTTAAAATCGGAATATCTGCTATAGCTATGGTTGTAGGAGTTACTGGATCATTACTTTTGTCTTGGACCATTTCTTGTGTATTATTTTCCACATATTCCTGGTTTTCTTGACCTTCCACTTGTTTTTCGCAGGAGGAAATCTTTTTTGTTCTTTCTGGAATTATTGGTGGTTGCAAACACAATTCTAAAATGTAAAGTAAATCGTATTAATAAATTAAAACAGTCTAACAAATTTTATTGAAATGTTCGCTTTTCATTACAAAGATTCTTAAAGCGAAACATTTTAGTAAAAAAACAAAACATATATTTTACAACCTACGTACCTTCTTCGCTCTCACTAGATTCAGCTCTGTAACTTTGAAATAGTCGTCTTTTTCTCTTTTTTGTATATGATCCACCATCTGAATTTGAAGTGTAATCAGCTTGTTCAGCCTTTTTTCTGGCTTTTTCTAATGAATCTGCAAAAAAAGATTATAGTAGAGCAGTACGACAATATATATATTTTTTTACTTACTACAGAAACATTCAATTTTAACATCGAAACTATCCCACGTTTCTCTATCCGGTCTTATGCCTTTGGACATATTTTGGGACACATTTTTTGTTTTTGGCCAGTAACACTTTTTTTTATCCTCACTCAGCCAGCTGGAGGGTACCTCCGAATATGTTTGATCTTGTATAAAATATACAACGGCGTACGCCATCTTTGTTCTACAATTAAGAAAAAAATAATTTTAAAGAATATTTACCTATAAATAATTGTTACAGTAAGTTGAATTTCGATCAACTCCGATGCAGCTGGATCACCTAGTTGAAATTGATAAATTTTTTGGACTTGCTAAATACAAAATTTTTGTTTTGTTCACATATTGTATAATTTACATAGTATCATTATGAAGAAGCGGAATAACTAAGTATTCATTTGAATTTAAATTAATAATCATACATTTTCTTCTGATATCGTCAGGCGAAATTTTTTGTGATGGTGTGTGATTTAAAGAAACTATATTTATGCCCACTTCGTCAGAATTGAAAGGAGACTGAAAATATGGCTTTATTTTATGAAATTCCTTTATTTGTACAATTACTTCTGTATTATTTTTATATATTTCTTCAATTATAACGATTCTATTATCCAGTAACATACAACAATTATTCGGGTATCTTGTCGTGACACAGAATGTTTTATAAATTATTTTATTAACTTTCTTGTCTGTAATATAAGTTGGGAATACTTTTTTATGTTTTTCAGAATTCGTCGGTAGCAGAAATTCCTCCTGTAATCTGTTTGAAATTTGTTCTAGTGGTTTGCTCGATTGTTGCAATTTTTGTTTTAATTTGAACATAAAATTTTCAAATTTAAAGGCACTGAAGTTATCCAAAACTCCAAACTTTTTAACATCATCTGCTAAGTGAATTAAATTATGCATATTATAAGATAAATATTTATCGCCATATAGAAAAGAGATATTTTTTACAAAGTGAATTAATAAATCTTTAGCATATTCATTTAATTCAACACTGTACTCTTCGTGTGATAATATTCGAATAGCCATACTTAAACATAAGAAATGTTCATATTTTTTCCGAGGCAATGATTCTTGTAATACAATCATTCCAGTATATATCAAGAACTGTCTAAACTCAGTTGCTTTCCAACGATCTAGTTCAAATAAAGTACGAGGCAAGCGAGCAAATTCGACAGGAATACTTTTATTTAACGAAAGCAGTAAATCATTAGCTTTTTTTAAATTTGCAGGGTTCATTCTAATATTCATTTTTCCCTGAACCCATATTTGAAGTAAACGTTTCATGATTCCTAAACATGTTAAGTGCATGTAATCTAACGGAAAGTTGCTAACCATATCAATAGGAAGTTTTTCTAAGACAGATGTGTATCGGTGATGTTCTGGCTGAGACTGGTTTCTAAATGATATATCGGTTCGAAGGGGGCAGTTAATTTCAGGAAATATTACACGATTTTCTACAAAATCACCTTCAGTAATGCATTTTGTGCATCCAAAATATCCGTTATGGTTTTTAATTCCCAGTATAAATGCCTTAGCAGGAGCATCACAAATAAATGCATTTAAATGAATTTTAACTAATTTTCCACTAATAATTATACCACCTGTCTCATTTATAGATAATATCTCATTGACAAATGGTTGTAGAAATGCATTAGAGTTACAAGGCTTATTAGTACCGCAAAAAATTCCAACAACAAAAGGATCTGAATGAACATCACTTACTATAGAAGCCAAAATTGGCCAAAAACAACTAGTTGAGCTTTGGGATATGGGTAGTCCATCAATATTTAAATTTAATTTGATTTGCTCTGGTGTATTGAGACAAAATTTGTTAACATGGTGGATAATACCTGTTTCCAAACCAAAATGAACGTATTTTCCTCCTTCTAAATGTATTATATTATTTTTAACGCAGCGAGGTGTTTTCATCAAAGTTCTTACGTCATTAGGTAAATCATTAAATTTATTCTTTTTCAATATTGACAAAAGATCATTCACTGCAACATGCGTAATATTATGACGTATTGTCCATTCTCGTAAACTATCCGAAAAAGAATCATTTGTAGTATTTTCATGTACTTCATTTGTATCCTTATTTGGGGAGTTTTCTTTTGCTTTTTTATCAAAATATATTTCTGTTTTTGAAGTAGAACCAGATTTCCCTGTATCCCCTATCACTTGACCAGTGCTAATAGTACTATGTGTGGAAATAAATGAATTACTACTGATTTCATTTGAAAAATTGTCATTTAACTTTGAGAGATAATACTGTGTTTCATTTTTTCTTTGACTCTGAAATGTATACGTAATACGACGTCTCTTTTGCCTAGCTGATAAATCACAAAAATCCACTTTTTTAGCCATAACGACAGCAAAATAACAATATTTGCACGTTGTAATTAGAATCACACACCAAACACCAACTAGCTATATGTTTTTGCCGGGAAATATAGGACAATATGTGAGGTTACAGAACTTACGGTTTCCAAAAAGTGTATTTACTGTACGTGTATTTAAGTTCTATTTAAAAAGATATATTATATTTACTTACCCTGAACAAAAGTATATAATTTTATAACTCACTTTCCACTAACTGCTTTCGCTTTTATAAAACACAAACTAGTACGTAGCGTACACGGATAGCGTATTACGTATTAGAAATATACAAAGTCGCATTTTGTTTACAAATATACGGCAGCGCAAATGCATTGCGCATGCGAACCGCGCAGCGCATGCTCAGAATCAAAATATTAAGTGCCATACATATAAAACGAGTAATATTTAAAATATATATCATTTTTATGTCTCTTATACATTTGATTATAATATACAAGTAATGTAACAGCCGTATTGTGGATATAATATAACGTTAAATATCATACATATAAAAAATGTAATGTTTAAAATATGTTTGGCATATATGTCACTTATACAATTCTGTATAATGTGGAAGATATGTAAGGATAGTTTTATAGATATAATGTAATGTTATGTATACGATGCATATATTTTAACAATATATTTATTATATGTTTATACAGAGATAGATAATATTTATTTTATAAAATTTTGCAACATAACTTTGTGCTTTAAAGTATCTCCAAATGTGATGTATCAAACATATGTGCGTTTCCTGGGATAAATATTGTTTAAATAAATAATCGTAGTGTTTAAATATTTAATAATATTTCTTTGATTTTTACACTTCACCCAAATAAATAAACGTTACATTATCTATATCTCGGAAACGGTGATTCATAAGTATAGAAACAACCTGTATAAAATTAAAATGTACTTAATTTTATTTCTTTTAAAATTATATATATGTATATACATGTGTCTTAGCGTTGCAAAATACATTCTCGACCGAAAAAATGGACCTATGAATGTTGGTACATAGATTACTTCGGATAATTAGCGTCGTATTTGCTTTGAACAAGTGTGGTGAGATGGGTTGCTTTGAAATATTTGTCGAACGTTGTTAAGGACGTCGTTTAAGTGTTACCAGCCGAGACCGTAAAAACATTTACAGAAACCAGATGGGTTACTAAACTAGTAGACAATTGATAACAGTTCAGTATGCAAAAATTATAAAATATTAATCAATACGTTACTACGATTTATTATTCTGCATAATGGAGACTTATACAATTCAAATATTTTGGTCGCCATCTAGTGTGTAAAAATGTATTTAATAATTAGTTATGTAGTGAGCAAGATTTAGCTCTAAGTTTGACGTTTGTCACGTGATCTATATTTGGTCCCACGTGATCACAACAACCATTGAAAAGAAACATGAACATGTCTGAGACTGGACATGGAAGTTGAAATAATATGATTAATATTAAATTGAATATGAATTAGTAATGTATTTACAGGAACCTGTGATTAAAAGGAAGTTTAATTATGTACAAAATAATAATAAAATGACGAAAACCTATGTTTGTAAAGTGGACAAACATAATCAAACTTATTTTGGGAAAACAAGTACAGCAACTCAAATAACTTTAATAAAGCTGTCTACTAATAAAGAGACACAAGCTTATATTAATAAAAACACATATAAAAATTGATAATAAGCAGAATAACTCCACACAAACAGAAATAAGATTAATAGGGAAAGTAGTACCCAAACTGTCAACAATTATTATGTAAGAAAGTTATTTGGTGCTGTAGAGACATCGAGAAATGAAACTAAATTTGTCAACAATTGGAAACTAAATTATAATTTATTAAGCCATGATGCTGTAAAAATTATATATTTCACCGGCTTATCAGTAGAACATTTTCTATACGATTTGTTAAATCCCAGTTATGCCAAAGTTGAAATACAGATATTTCCAAAAAACGTCAAAGAAAACTAAATTGAATAATTTAACATCCAGAGACAAATTATGTATGACTTTAATAAAATTAAGACGTGGATATACACTAAAAGAAATTTCATTATTTTTTCCGTCTCTCTCAACAGTGGAATTTGTAGTGTTTACATGGATTCAATTCATGTTTTTTCAAATTGAAACGATGAAATCGAATTTGTTTTCCCTCCGTGAGAATCAGAAAGATTCGATTCCGCAATGTTTCATTAATAACAATCACTACACATAATAACTTAACCAAACTTTGCTGACTAAATAACAAATTATTTGATCAACGGGAGGTGCTGAAGAGGGAAAGCATTTGATTGACTCGGCCATGGTATATCACCTCGCTCTTTCTAAAAATTTCTTGTCCCTTTCTAAAATGGGTGGTGGGAGGTCCGCTGCCGATTCGCCGCCGATGACGTCAAAATCATAAGTCCCCATTGATAAAAAAGAAAAAAAATATTTGAAGATGTATTTATTTACTTATTTTTATCTACTATTTGTTTTTAATTTGATATAATGACTTGTATAAATTAATAGAATTATCTGTATCATTTAAAGTGTAAATATGTGTTACGTTTTCAATTATATGGCAGAACTAATCACTGTGATGACTGTCGAATTTAAATACCGTATACGAAGTCATTGCGGGATATGATAAATCATGTGTTTTGTTTTTGAAAATTTGTATATATTTTTTGTAGCATCTTAGTGCACGAGTATATAAAGAGCGATAGTATATTGATAGTAGTTTAGTGTTTGTCCACAAATCGTTTGATAATAATTGTAAGTTAAAAATAAGTACTATTAATTATTATACTTAAAATAATTTGTGCTAATATTACATTATTAATTAATAATATTATTTATGGTATAAGTTTGTTTAAACAACAACAGAAAGGTGTTGGCCCAGTACGCCGGCCGAGTGCGATATTTTACTCAAGTGACATGTAGTAGCACACGTATGCCATACAAAATTTAAATGGTTTAAATAGTTCGTACAATTATGATACTATAGTGTATAAAAATAAAGTACGTGTGACGAATTTAAGAGCACGACGCAAAGCGAAGTGCTTTCAATAGCACTAATGCTTTAAAGGCCCTTATACAGGTGTATAATACAGTATTTTTTATTATACCTGCATATCTAGCCCAGATTTACAAACCCAAACAATAATTTAATCATTCTAATAATTAATTTACTTTTTACAAACATTGAAATCTGAACTTAAGCAGGCGTGGATAAAATTTTGTATAGGACACTATAACACTAGTAGTGCTGTAATAATTCTTTTATTTAACCAGTAATAAAAATAACAATTATTTATTACTGCTTATAACCAATAAAATTATTTCACGATACAATAAATCTTGACTACTTTTTTGCTCATAATTTTTATAAATAAAAGTGTATTCGGTAGGGATTTTATTACACAACGCATTTTTAACTGGTGTGGTAATAAACTGCATTACCTAATTTAAGTATATGTCAATAATTTATTACATTAGCCATTACAAAGATATTTCAATGTAATAAAAAAATATTACATATTGTTACAACCAAAATCTAACCAACTTTTCATATGGTTGTAAAAATTAGAAATGCGAAACTATGGTAATTGTTGGATTAGTAGTTACCGGAGCACACGCACACCAGACCTACGCACCGTAGATGTTGATAGCTGTGGTCGGCGGCGGCGTATTGTTTCAAATATAACGGCAGCGGCGGCATGATTAATACATTTTTAAACGGCGGCAGCGGACCCTTTGTTTTGGCGGCGCGCCGACTTATTTGTAATATAAATACCGCCTTTCACGTAAATAAACAGCAAAAGAACTTTAGAGTCGACCGTTTTTACATGCAGCAATAGTTATTTACATAATCAGTTATGAAAAGAGTGATATTATGTGAGTCAAATAATATAACGTTTTCATAACGTATTATGTACAATATTTTATCTAATTTTGCTAAAATAATTTAAAAATACACAAAATTCTAGGTTTTTCTAAGACAGCTCAATATATAGATTTCAAAATCAATTTACCAAAGCGTTTCCGTGAAAATAAATGAATTAAATTTTTATCTGTCGCTAAGAGAGGTATTGGATTCATGCTAAAAATCGCATATCCAGATTTTTTTTTGTGTGTATGCGCGTGTGTCTGTGTGCGTGCGTGCGTGATGGAGGTACGATTTCTCAAATTCCATAAGACTAAAGATTTGTTTAATTACGGATTCCTCAATCTAACAGTAATGGGAATAGTTGAATAGGTTCTGGTAACAACTGGACAACCGGAAGTGGTAGTTTCTAAGAAAAAAAATTCTAAATATTATTTTTTAAAAAATTGTTACTACAAATAATAAAGATAATTAAATTCTCAATCTAACACATTTAATTTTTTTATTATATCTCGTATAGGTTTGGAGATATAGTATATATCTAGCGAAAGCTCGGCTCCGCCGAGCTTCCCCTAGGGCTCCGCCGATAGTGTTTTATGATAGTCTATACGTACATCCAAACCGTCTAGGCATATTTTAAACGCGAAGTTCTATCGCTAACATTATTCTCATTATTTCAAATTTCAGATAAAAGTCGATCGATCTGACAAAGTTTTGACACTAATGCCTGACAGCCCTCAACACGAGCACTCATTTCATAACGAACACGACGTATTTCTGACAATTTTATACAAAAAAAAACAAAAACCGATTGAATTGTCATATTTTTGACATTTCTGCCTGACGGCCCTTCAGAAAATATTTCATTTGATACCAAACACGACATATTTCTAACAAATTTATGCAAAAAACAATAGCCGATCGACCTATAGTGTTTTATGATTTTCTATACGTACGTTCAATCCATCTAAGCACAATTTAAACCCATAGTGCTAACGCTAACAGTATTCTAAGTATATCCTGTCCTGCCCACATGTGCCCACCCATACTGCGCACGCAACAATCTGGGTGTGCAACTTTTATAAAAAAACAACTGACATAAACGATACCTAACGCACAGAACTCGGATTTAGGTAGAGAGTGGCTTTAAAAATACAATGAAAAACGATTTTTCTCCTCAGAGTCTAACTACAGATATCATTTATGTACTCCATACTGTCTTCGAGGGAAAAAGATCATACTTTATGCTCCATAAATATAATTAAAAATAACATTGGCAGTTCTGAGTATAAAGAACAAAATAACCAAACGCACTTATAAGTGAATATACGAAGGTAGAGATATATTCGAATATACAAAGGTTCGTATATTCGTTCACTGTTGTAATACGTGGTAAATAAGGAAAATCACCCATTCTATTGGTTTATAACTTAGTGAATAGTCAATCTAATTTCATTTATAATCATAATTTTTATAATCAAAATTTGGCGGGAAATTTAAACTTATTGTTGATGGAATTTGAGATTGTATTGTTGCATTTTATTGTTCTAATCAACACAGATTTAAAGTTTAATATTAATTAATTACCCGTTACACGGAGGAAATAAAAATACAAAACACATTTAATTGTTCTATAATCATCCCGATAAACAACATTTATGTACAATAAAATTTGCATTATTTATAGAATTTTAAACTCATTTTTTAACCGGTTATTGACACTTATAAAAATACATTATGCTTATTATTGATAAAATTGTTGAATTTATTGTTAAGGCGTTGGTTGAAAGGAAGAAATTATTTGTTGTAAACAACACATATTTTATTAATTGCATATGTTTATTTAATAACGGATGATTGAGGATGATATTGGAGATCGAGACGAAGAGCATTTACTGACCGCAAAGCTTATTAGGTGTTTTGCATGATCGACGCACAAAATTAAAAAATCTGATGTGGACACCACATGACTTCCTTGTACGATTATTAAACTATACATATTTTTTTAATAATTAAATTACAAAATATTGACAGGCTTAAGCCAAGCCCTAGAAATATTTTGATATAGAAGAAAAAATAATTCATTTACTACTATCATTCTTAAATTAACATTATTCTAACCCGGTTCTTTTTAAAGAGAGTTTTGATTACAACAAAGAAATATTTGATTACAACAATGAATATGACTAATTTCACAATAAAAATATAATATTTGTTATGGTACGAATCATAAAATTGCACGTATTTAACGTAATTTGACATAAACTTTTTTTTTATGTTTTTGTCCTAATCCATAGCAGGCTTTATTACAAAAACAAAAAGTATATAATTTTTAAATTTACATATCTCGCTTATACAAAGGGCTAATTTAATAATACTTGATGCGCTAGACGCAGAAATTAATTCTCTAAAACTTTTATTTGAAGCATTTATTTCTAAAATCAAAATAAAATCATTTTTTTCAAGAAAAACTGTTAACAACTTCAAGTAATGTACCACTTCCGGTTAGCCTATTTTAACCAAAATCTATTATGTTATTTCGATTGACATAAAAGTCTTGTATACCAAATTTGAAAAGTTTTGGATTATATTTTAAAATAGTTTTTCATTAAAATCTATTATAGGCTTCATGTAAAGTGCCACTTCTGGAAATTGTGTAATAACCAGAAAGGGAGGTGCACAACTAGATGTTATAGGAGTCCTAAATACAAAATTTCAACTTTCTACGGCTTACCTTTTTTGAGTTATGCGAGATACGTACGTACGTACAGACGTCACGACGAAATTAGTCAAAATGGATTCAGGGATGATCAAAATGGATATTTCCGCTGAAATCTGAAAACCGAAATTTTTCGCGATTACAATACTTCCTTTACTTACGTACAAGGAAGTAAAAAAAATAATTGAAAATTATATTGACATTTTTTTTAAGTAAATGAGGACGACACGCAAAACAGAAATGAATGGAAAAAGAAAATAAAACATAGCGACCCCCAACGAGTGGGAAAAACTAAAGAAGATGTCAGTGTCAAATGCAATTTGCATAGTTTGTTTATGAAATAATTTTACTGGAAATATAGAATCTTTTGCAAGAAAATATATGTATGGAATTTGTACATAATACACAGGATTGACGGAAGGCAAAGTGCTGGCCACATTAGATTTTTTTATAATTAATTTTCAAAGTTTATAATACATAGGCTGCGTTCGATTTTACGCTATGAGCGGTCTGAGCACTCGATGCCGTTCGGTAATTACATCTGAGCGATTTTTTTGATCAGCTCTACGTTCGGTTATTAGCTCATAGAGCGCACAGTCAAATCTGTTCGCGCAAATTTAAAATGTGTGTTGCCGGCAATGCAAACAGTGTCTATTCTATGAATGAATGATGTTGTTTTCGTATATCAATCAAAAATGTTTGAAATTAGTCATTTTAGGAAACATTTTTCTACATAATTTTCAGCTTTAAGTTGTCCATAAACATTTCTAACTTCTTAATCAGTATCATCAAAAACCGTTCATAACTCGCACACAGTACACATGTTAACAGGTTTTTATTATTTTCCGTTTTTATTCTGGCGCAAATTAATAAGTGTCAAAATGACAGCTAAACGCTCTATCCGTTCGGTTATTCAAGCTGCAGATCGGAAATCGCAGATGAATCTGTCACGTGATCAGATTGCTCACAGTGCTCGACAGATTTAAAACCGAAAGCACCCATAATAAAATCATTGGAATTGGTATCGAATTCGGCCTTACCGACAAAGTCAAAATGTCACAACATAGCCATTAGCCAAACGTTTTTGAGACGTACATGAGTTTTAACCATTTTTCTGCTGTCAATCAAATATTTTCATTAAAAAAATCAACATTTTCGACAAATTTAAATTATTAATAAATTATTTTCAATTAATTTTATGTGTTTCCTGTAAATTTCCGCCAAATTCATATCCAAATAAAAGTTTTGATGTTTTGGAAGAGTTGCAAAAAATTCGCATTGGCCAAAGCGGTTTTAAGATTTGTAAATGAGTTAATTTATATTATAAACCCCGTAGAACACGAATTTAGTGTTAATTTGAAGATTAATTTAAACTGTTATCTAGTTACTGAGCAAAATAAAATACATGTTTTTGGTGCAAATTTCGACCCTATTTTCCGGAATCCGAAAAAACCTTTTTGACACTTAAAATATTAAGTCGAACCTCCAAAGTTCGTTTTTGTAAGAATTAACACTCTATCTTTAAGGGAAATCGAAAAATCCACCGATTTTTTTAACCAAAAATGTACAATTTTTGAACTCGGGTTTGAGGAGTTTTTAATCAGAAATTTAATTACTTTTATACCGGAAATATAGAAATTAACCCTCTAAAGTTCATTTTTGCAAGAATAAACACTATTTTTGAACGAAAATGTGATATTGAATTATTTTTATCCTCACATTTTCGGCCGAAACTAAACTTGAATACATACATTTTTGAGAGCTTATAATTCCTGAACTGTTTGAAATATCTTGGTTCCTGATTATATTTCTCCTTGTTCTATTCGTTATTGTTCTTAGTGTGTTCATCTCTGTTGTATTTATCGTGTTTTCCATATAAATATGATTTGTAATGACATCTAGAATATATTCTTCTTCCTTCTCTTCCAAGGCGCAATCTGTAAACGATTGTTTAAACGATACTACACATACGTAATAAAGATCTGTTTTAAAAATGCTGTTAATTATTCAATATTACAAAATAAAAAAAGTTTATTTTACCTTTAAAATCAAATCAAAATAAAGTTTGATAAGTTGTTGGCTCAAATTTTTGTGAAAACTATTATTGTCGGCAGTTGCAAAATCTAAAAATCATAAAATTATTACATATCGCCGTTCCGGTGAAACAATGACGTAATTGCAAATTTTTGTAATTTTGACTTAACAGCATCATTGGTTTTTATATTAATGCCTCTATACAGCAAAACAACGACGTAAGTGTATAACTACTCCCGGCCGCTAGGTGGCAGTTAAGTCACTGCTCGAATTTTATTGTTTGGACCGTTCCCTCTGGAATAACAGTGACACATGATTCAGTTGTGTTTGTAACCTCAAGGGAGACGTTACACTTTCACTGGTAAAACGACATAATTGTAAAATTGGACGAAATTGTGGAGATCAGTGTGTGCAAGTTAGGAAGAATAACGACATAATTGTAAAATTGGACGAAATTGTGAAGATCAGTCTGTGCAAGTTAGGAAGAATAACGACGTAAGTACACATTATGTCATTTTTATTTCAGATTTTAATATTTTTAATGTCACAACTGTCTTTTGTGACAATATTGTGCAATATTTATCTTTTTCAATATAAGGTAAATGTGCTTTCTGACGTTGTTCACTAAAATTTGTAAGTTGTTAATTAATTTTACGTCAAATAATATCTAATAAAAAGAACGTATAGTTGTATTAATTGTTTGTATATACTTGCAAATTAGACGACTGACACGTATTATACAACAAGAGCATTTCGTCTGCGACTTTATGTTATACTTTGTTGCAGAAATTGTGAAGAGGTACAAGTCTTAGCAAGTCAGCCTGCTAAACATGAGTTCAAGAGCTGAGAAGATAGTAAATCTTGCACTTTCTTCAGGTCAAAATCAAATTAGTCTAAATAATGATTCTACAAGCCCTGGATGTTCGGCATCAAATCCTGATGCTGAAGTAAATACTACGTTACTTGATATTTCTAATATTAGTTATGAAAATAGGGGATCAGCAGAACTCACAAAAAGAAATAATTGTAAAAATGCGTATAATGATGAGACGAGTTCAGAAAGCTCAGAAGATTTTTCTGCAGGATCAAGTGACGATTTTGAGCCTTCTAGCAGTGACGACTCATCAAGTTGCTTTTCAAAATCTTCAGACACGGAACCTGAAGGAATTGTTCATCAAGAGTTAACCAACGCTTCAGATACCGTACAATGTGAAGACAATTCCCCAAGTTGTAAAAAGGGTAAAAAAAGGTTATGCAAAACTGAAAACTGGACAAGCGTACAAGCCAAAAGATTAAAGAACAGTGGGAAAAGTTATAAGTCGAGAACAGGAAAAGTGATGCCGGCGAAAAAGTTGGGACCAGTTTGTCCAGAGAAATGTGTCCTGAATTGTTCAAAGAAGGTTTCCGAAAATTATAGAGCTCAGGTTTTCAAGGAATATTGGGAGATGGCCTCATTACAGAGGCAGCGTGATTTCTTGGGTTCCTGTATTGAACAACTTCAACTTAAATATAGACGAATCACTGCTGGAGTGCCTCGGAAACCAAACTGTGCATTTTATCTTATCGTTGACGGACAAAAAATTCGCGTATGCAAAACATTTTTAATTAATACACTTGGAATAACTGACAGAACAATCCGTACTGTTATTGAGTCGAGAGCATCAGGTACTGGAATTGTGGTGCAAGATAAAAGAGGAAAGCACGGTAAACATAGAAAGGTGGATGAAGAAGTAGTAAAGTCAGTACGGGACCATATCAATTCTGTTCCTAGAATTGAAAGCCATTATGTCCGAAAAGACACAACAAGAGAATTTATAGACGGTGGTCTTTCTATTGCTGAATTACATCGGCATTATTCAAGCGAAAGATATTCTGTTCAAAAAATAGCCGCGAGCTATGATATGTACGCGAGAATATTCAATACGGAGTACAACATAGGATTCTTTTTACCAAAAAAAGATCAATGCGATCTATGCGAGTCCTACAAAAATTCAGATGTAAATGAAAAAGAAATTTTAGAAAATAAGTATCAAGAACATCTACAGGAAAAAGGATTGAGTCGAGAAGAAAAGGATAAAGATAAAGAAAGAGCCAAAAACAAAGATTTTACTTTAGCCGTATACGATCTACAGGCCGTGTTACCTGTTCCAAGTGGACAAACGTCGGCCTTTTTTTATAAAAGTCGACTGAACTGCTACAATTTTACGGTAACCGAAATTGGAAATGATAAGTCCTATTGCTTCTTCTGGCATGAAGGTTTAGGCCACAGGGGAGTTATCGAAATTGGATCTTGTATATTACTCTACCTTGAAGAACTGGCAAAATCAAAGCCAGGTATTGATGTAATATTTTACACTGACAACTGTGGCGGTCAGCAAAAAAACAGATACATGATCGCAGCGTATTTGTATGCAGTAGAAGCGTATAACATTAATTCTATTACTCACAAATATCTGGTTCGTGGCCACACCCAGAATGAAGGAGACGCTGTTCACAGTGTTATAGAGAAAACTGTGAAAAGGGCTAAAAACTCGGGACCAATTTATGTGCCTGAACAGTACGTATCACTGATAAGAAATGCCAAAAAGAAAGGAAAGCCTCTGGTTGTTAGGGAAATGAGTTTCAGTGATTTTTATGATCTAAAAGCTTTACATGGGGAAATCTCTCCTTATTTATTAAAAAATACCGCCGGAAATGAATTTAAAATTAGTGACGTAAGACTGCTTTATTTTAGAAAAGGTAGCGAGATATTCCATTACAAATTAAGTTTCAAACAACAAGATTGGCACAGTATAGAATTTAGACCTAAAAAGAGGCGTTCCGTAGAAGTAAACCCTGTTAAGGAAATTGTGCTAAAACCTGCTTACACAAGAAAAAATCCACTAACGGATAATAAAAAGAAAGATTTGAGAAGTCTTGTGGAGAGTAGATTTATTCCTGAGTTTTACAGGCATTTCTTTGATTCAGTTATAGCATAAATTTTGCTTACGTTTAAACTTAAGAGTTTTATTTGACTTTTGTTCTTTTTACGTATATTTTTAGTTCTATAAATTTATAATTCTTATAAACTTGTTAGATATTGTTAGTTAGTTAATATCCTTGTATTTTCTAATTAATTATAAGCTATTATACTACATTTGAATGTATTTTTGGTACTTATCTAATAAAAATATTGACACAAGTGCAGTATTTTCATTTTAAATTTTTGGAGAAACATTGACGTAATTACAAAATTAACGGTACAATTAAATAATAAATAATTTGAGTTGGTGTCATTTAAAACTATGTACACTTAACTTTTAATTCCTTTAAAATCGTTGCCAACAAAATTTATTTATTCCTTCAAAACTTAATTACGAATAATTAGCAATAGTTTTTCGTTTCTCATGTAAAATGTATAATTGTGCAGTTGCGTCATTGTTTCACCGGAACGGCGATATGGTGTTGTCAGAATAGATTTATTTAAAATTTACATTTATTTTATAATGCATACTTCATTCTGTAGCATTTTATATCATAATATTTTTAGTTTTGATATAAATTCAGACATTTTTTTTATCAATTCTTCAAGTTATTTCAGACAGCTGATTCGTAGTGGCAGAAATTACCTACAATATGTAAAAATGTAGAAGTGATACTTTTGATGCAGTAAAAATAACATTTTTTTGGTATACCACACTTTGAGTTAATGCTATGAATTTGTCATATTATGAAGGATTGTGATTCTTAATTTTCATCCAATTCGGTTCAAAGATGCTAAATCTGTTTGTTTCCAAATGAAGCTAAAATTTCTCACATTCCTTTGCAAACTGCATGTAATTTTAAAGGAATGAATTACCAATGAATACGATATTTTATAATGGTTGTTTCGTACTTCAAACCAAGTATGTTAAATATATTCTATGCGCAGGCGTACAATTCTGTTTGTTTTCTGCCATTTTATATTTCATTTTCCAATAAATTCACACCTGATTTATACATATTTAGCATTGTAATTTAAAAAAAAGGAACTTAAAAAGAAAAGGATTTTTTTAAAAAATACTTTATTTTATGTAGTACCTACATTATTTTCTATTACTTACATTTCATTTAATGTATTTGCTTATAACCGTCGTTAATTTAGTCATGTTTAATCCTTTAAATTTCTTCTTGTTCAAAAAATATTATTATTTATAGGTTCTGATTGACATTGTCAAATGTGTCATTTTTTAACGTTTTTCTTCTTAAATTTTTACATGGATCGTAGAATACATGTAAAAGTCGAGGGCACTCGACTCAAGAATTTTCTACCACTTGGTAAAACTTTTACGAAAATCGCTCTAACGGGTAAAGGTGCAGCCTTGTTCGTATATTCGGCGATGCTCATGATTAAAGAATATAAAGATCCTTATGGCTTTTAGTATGTAGATAATAATATAGATAATCTGTTGTAATAAATCTTGTTGCGCAAAAAACAGTTGAGATATTTAAATGTTTGTAATTGGTAGATAAATCCAAAATGTCAGTGTCAAAAATCAGCATTTTTACTAACATTACTGGAAGATTTTTCTGGGAGGTACATTTAATATATATTATTGTATTATTAATTAAATATGTATTTAAATTATAAGTATGTTAATATTACATATATTCTTAAGAAATACCGTTAATACCGTCAATGAATTTGAAGAATTTTGAACATATTAGAATAGTAGGACAAAATTTCTCATAGAACGAAAGAAGAGATTTCAATTATTTGTGTGTACAAGAAATGTTAAATTCGATACTTATAGGGCGCGAGCAATCATGTTACTTTGTTGGCCTTGGCATTGGCAAGCAGATATGAGGATCCGTATCAGAATGACGACTAGTAGTTATTTACATAGATGTCACAATTGTCATATGTTGAGTATAGAGTAAGGCCTTGGTGATCCAGATTTTTAATATTCTTTATTTATTTCAGAACATCGGACGTTTCGAACCAAAGTGGTTCATCTTCAGCATTAATAAAATTTGTATGGAAAAATCCAACGTCGGTTAACATAAGTGCTATTAAGTCACTCATAAGCTTAAGATGGGTGCGGTTTTTATCAAATTGTATTGCATTTTCGACCTTTATTATATTGCTTTATTATTTTTTTATATTTATAACTTCTAATAGTTATGACAAAATGTTAACCGACGTTGGATTTTTCCATACAAATTTTATTAATGCTGAAGATGAACCACTTTGGTTCGAAACGTCCGATGTTCTGAAATAAATAAAGAATATTAAAAATCTGGATCACTAAGGCCTTACTCTATACTCAACGAAATTTCCAACTGATCCTTCTCGACTCAACAATTGTCATATGTCATAATTTTTCATTCAAAATTTCAAAATATTCTCATGTTTGTTATCAATAGTATGGAATATGCTTGTCGAGCAAAATAATACGCATGGATTTGGAAAATCATGTTTTAAATGAAAACTTATGATACTTGACATAAGTGTCTTAAGTACATTATTACTAGCTGTCCTATGCAACATAAATGAAAATGGCGAGAGGTATTGTGCTGGCCACAACAGATTTTTTGAATTTAATGCTAATGTCAGTGCATGCGTTATATTATTGAGAATATAATTCATTAGTCAGGTGTCATGTTTTCCGTCAATCAACATTCAGATTCTCCAGTGCCGGATTAACTATAAACGCGCCCCTAAGCAATTTTTTTCTTGTGCGCCCCACAATCCCTACTCCCCCAACGATTAATCAGCAGTATAATAAATGACATTCGAAATAAAGATTTTTTAGTGTAAAAAATACATAATTATTTTTAAAATATAAAATACCGGATGGCTATTAAAAAACGAATTCTCCATAACTCCGGAATACATTGGGGTATCACTTTTAATTTTTTATCTCTTGCAGACAAAAGGTTAAAAAGTATTCCTAGCAAATTTCGGACATCAAATCTATTATTACACGTTGATAGTTTTATAATCAACAACGAAGTAGGTTGTTATTGAAATAAATATAACTGTCAGTGATATTTCGAATTGGTTGTAACGTTGTCTTAAATTTGTTCTGTTTTGTTCTCCAGAGTTCTTCTAATACTGGCACCTCACTTAAATAAATGTGACTTCGAGATCATTGCAACTTATTGCCAGGAAAAAAATAGTGTGGCAAAAAAATTGCGGAAGAATTTCTAGGGATGAATGTGGCGGATCTTGTAAACCACGAACTGTTAATATTTATCACTCAGATTTCATACTTATTGTAATAGAGAGCTACTGCGACAAACAGGGCTTGCCAATCTTATCAAAATAGCTTATATATTCATTGTTTAATGAATACTTAAAATTCCTAAATGATATTTCCATTGAAATTAATGGCGGCGCGCCATAAGAGAAAACAGCGGCAGCGCGGCCGCGCACAGGTCCAACGCATACATACTCGTGGGTACCGCGTATGCACAGCCAGACATACAGAATTCATTATTAAAATAAATCATATTTTAGGGATCCTAAAACGTACTTACATATTTATTTAAAAAAGACATTAATAGCCCATATTCCCAGCGCACTTTTATTATAAAAGTTCGCTCGGGATACGGGCCAATGCCTTTAGCTATAGATGACAGATATTAAATGGAAAGAATGTTGTTATCATTTTATTTACAGATTTTTTACGTGAATATCTCTTACCTTTAAGAGAAACATTTCATATTTTTAATAATTTCAAAAAATTTACACGTTTTTCTATAAAATTCCTCAATAAAATTTTCTTTCGTATTTTTTGACATTTTTTGTATAATCAGTAAAATAAACTATTTCATTAGTATTCATTGGTAATGAAACCAATTTCTGTATTTGAGGTTTTGGTTCTATAGAAGCTCTCGTGCTATTATAATTATTATGCGTACTTCAAAACCGCGCATTCTAATAATAAAGCTAAAAGACACATAACAAGGCATTTATTTAAACTTCGAATTTATAATAACAGTAAATTTATATGTACTCGTAATTTGTATATACAGTTGCAACGATGTTCGTCTGGTTGGTATTTGTGGCAGTCAGCGTAGTATTCTACTACATTGTGATCTATCGGCCACACCAAACATGGAAGAGACGAAACATTCCTTACGTGAAGCCGTGGCCTTTGGTAGGCAATTTGGGTCCCGCCACTTTCCGATGGACCTCAATTGCTGAAAATATCCAGGAACTTTACAATTCCACTAAACATAAGTACGCAATAATAATTTATTCTTACAACATTATGATTTAAAGTGTTATTTGTATTTCATATAATGTGATGTAACGTTCGTCTCCGGTGGCTTAATGGTTAGCAGCTAGAGTATAATTTTTTTATGTCCAACATATAGATAACGTGCCAAATATTTGGTTTAGAATTTAACCCTTGTTTCATATGATATACCAACACTACTAAATCTTCTTTCAGTAATAAATTTATTTATTTTCAGATATTTGGGAATTTACCAGTACATGCTACCAACTTTGCTCATACGAGATATTGATCTAATTAAACAAATTACTGTAAAAGAATTTGATCATTTTACAGATCGCCGAGAGTTCATAACGGAGAAAGCGGATTCCTTGTTTGGAAGTTCTATTTTTTCATTGAGAGGTAAGTGAAGATTATAGAATTATTATTATATTATTGAATAGGGGGCGATTGGCTGTGTGCGTTAGGTGATCGGTGACTATTCGGACGGTCCGAGTTCGATTTCGACTAACGTCAACCTTGTAATTTGAAAATTATTTTCAATTTCCAAACAGCACGAAAGTGATCCTTGTGTTCTCTCTACGATAGCTTTGGAGGTGATGCCTGGTAAACGCCCTCAACGTATATGTCATTATCTGTGAATAGCCCCAGACATGGGTAGTAAGCCATGATGACATTTTCAGTTCACTTTAACTTTGAAGTTATAAGATAATGTCTCGTTATTACATAAAACATAACTTTGGACTTCCATTATTTTTTATTATTTCACTAAAAACAAAAATAATAACACAACGTATCGGTTGTTAAATATCTGCTGCCGCCATCAGGTGTACTGATAATACAGTGTCAGCAGATATTTAGCTATTGAAACGTTGTGTTATTTTTAATAATATTTTAATAAAAGATAATGGAAGTGCAAAGTTCTGTTTTATTTAATGACATATTTAGTTATTTATTATATTACTAAAATATTTTCTATAAAATCGAATACAAGTTTATCCCCAGTTCTGAAACTTGCTAAATACCTGCAGATTTGCACAAGAAGAATAACTTTAGCTCCTTATCAAAAAATATACTATCAGTAAACAAAATTTTATAGATGACATTTTTTTTTACTTCTTGTGTGTGTTGAAAGTTAATTATAATAATAATTTATTTTGTATAGCGTATTTAGTATAGGCGACTTTTAAAAGTTTATATTTTAGACTTAATATTCTACTAAGATAAAATTGATTTATTTTTAAGGGTGGCATTTTTTTTATCAAATATAGTAAGTGCTGCGTGTACCACGAATAATGTTTTAGAAGAGAATATAATGAATAAATAATAATAATAATAATAATAATAATAATAATAATAATAATAATAATAATAATAATAATAATAATAATAATAATAATAATAATAATAATAATAATAATAATAATAATAATAATAATAATAATAATAATAATAATAATAATAATAATAATAATAATAATAATAATAATAATAATAATAATAATAATAATAATAATAATAATAATAATAATAATAATAATAATAATAATAATAATAATAATAATAATAATAATAATAATAATAATAATAATAATAATAATAATAATAATAATAATAATAATAATAATAATAATAATAATAATGATGATAATAATAATAATAATAATAATGTGACGGGATACTACACTGAAAACACAGCTGTTTTCATTATGGTACAAGCGTTTGCTGAACAACAATAATTGTAATGTAATGATTCTAATTGGTTAATGAAAATATAAGATTAAAAAAAATAATTACTTAAAACTAAAAAGTCGGACGCTGTGCTGGAAATTGTGAAAGCCTTTGAATCAACTCCAGGCCAAATAAAGAAATTAAATTCGTTGTTAACACAGTATCGCTAAAGACAAAATCTGCTATGAGGGCAGTTAAAAAAAATCTCATGGTTCACGTTTAAATCTTTTGCATTTCTAGATGATAAATTGAAACCAGGAGAAACACGCGGGAAACATTTCTACCATAAATAAATATTTAGTGAACTTACAAAAATGTTTGGCAAACACGACAAACATTTGTCAAATGTTTAGTGAAAGTTTGACAAGTGCTTGTTAAATGTTTGTCATAATGTTTATTTTCAAATGTTTGCATAGTGTGGACACAGTTTTAATGCATTTTTTTATACAAAACTTCAAATAAATATCTTCAAAAACATTTTTTGGATTGAGCACAGAATATAATTATTTTTAACGTGTCTTTAAATTAATTTTACAAGGTAATCTGCAGCGTAAATTAAAAAAATTGCAGATTTTTATGCTGTATTATTAAATTATAATATAAATAAAATATTTATCCATAAAATTAAATGAAAAATAATGCGGAACAAAATGGATGTTTGGATTAATATCTTGTATAAAAATCTGTTGTGGCTAGCACAATACCTTCCGTCAATCCTGTGTGTTATGTATAAATTCCATACATAGATTGTCTTGCAAAAGATTCTAAATTTCCAGTAAAATTATTTCATAAACAAACTATGCAAATTGCACTTGACACTGACATCTTCTTCTTCTTTAGTTTTTCCCATTCGTTAGGGGTCGCTATTTTTACCAACCTTTGCTAAGGGCTTTGGTAAGGGAGGTATAGGGATTGTGCTAAAAATCGTATATTGAGATTTTGGTAAATGACCACGTTTTAAGGTCCGTACAATCTAGTTTTAACATTTTCACGATGATGTCTGTGTGTATGTGTGTGTGTGTGTGGTCTGTGTGTATGTGTGTGTGTGTGTGTGTGTGTGTGTGTGTGTGTGTATGTGTGTGTGTGTATGTGTGGATCCTCTTTACGCTGTAACTCAAATACTATCGTTCAGAAAATTTTGAAACCTTGTATTGCTACCTTACTCTTATTTGGAAGATGCCATTAGATTTTGGAGTAAATCAGATAACCGGAAATGGCATTTTACTGGATGCTAAAAATAGTTTTTCGTCCAAAAATACCTTTAAATGTTATTTTTTCGAGATTTGTTAAATAAAAATTAAAGATTATTTAATTTTATACAGGTTTGCATTAATACTTTTTCTATATATTTTGTGGATAAATTTATAAAACTATCTATAATTTTAATCCCGAAGCCTACGCTTTAAACACAACTCATACACATGGTTACACAATTCAGATCTCAAATGTTTGTAACTAACAGATATATGTCACTGTCAACAAACTAATCATTTCAAATAATAATATTAACGTTTTAAAAAGAATAATTATATGGAAAGGAACTTAATACAGTTTCCAGCATAAGTAAATATGTAAAAATATAGGTAAGATAATAAAAACATATAACATCACGGCATATTACCCATTGATGGGTGAGCCAATCTGCTTTGTACACAGATGTCGGTAATAATGACGACATATTTGTTCCGTGCAGGCGTTTACCAGGCGTCACTTCATGCGAATCTTGGGAACGGGTTCGATTCCGACCGGCGCCAAATATTTTAGAATTTTAAATGACACAAAATTGACCCCTGTGGTGCACTATCCACGCCAGCAATGAATATAAATAAATATATCATCACGGCATATTACCCATTGCTGGGTCTGCCAATCTGCTTTACACACAGATTTCGGCGTTTACCAAGTGTCGCCTCACGAGCACTTATTGCTGGCGTGGAGAGTGCACCACAGGGGTCATTTTTGTGCTATTTAAAATTCGAAATACTTGGCGTCGGTTGGAATCGAACCCGGTATTTAAATTAATATAATTTTAAGTATTTACATGAATAAAAATTAAATTAAACGGGAGGTATTGTGTTCGCCGTATCAGATTTTTTATTTTCTTCTTCCACTCATTTCTGTTTTGCGTGTCGTTCTCACTCAGTTTCTTTTCTCTCAAGTCTTCCGCAATACAATCCTTCCATCTTATCTTTGATCTTCCTCTGTTTCTTCAACCTTCTATTACTAAGCTATTCATTCTTCTTCCAATATATTCTTCATTTCTCCTCATGACATTTCCAAACCAATGTAATCATTTCTCTTGTATCTTTCCAGAAACTTGTAACACGAATTATTTCCTTACCGTATCTTTCCCAACATCTACTTCAAAATTCTCATCGCTGCCACATTCATTTACTTTTTATTGATACTGACATCTGTCAATTTGAATTATCTGAATATATTAACAATTTTCATGGTTAGCATAGCTGGCTGATGTATAAAATTTAATTTCTTTAAAATTCTTTAACTCTGTATCTATTGAATATGAAGTATAAAATATAATCAAATCATATAGAGAATAATATATTCTTTAAGTTATAATAACGTTAAATGTCAATAAATCAAATTTAACTGTTAAATCTTCAAATGAGGCTACTTCCGGTTTACCAATTATAACCAAAATCTAATCACTTGTTCTTCTGGATGTAAATTTGAGGAATACGAAAAAATTATAATTTTTGGAATCGTGGTATTGAAGTTATGCGATCCGAAACTTTCGTCACACACACACATACATATAGACATCATCGTAAAAATGGTAAAATCGTATTATAGGGACCCTAAAACATGCTTATTCAATAAAAACTCATCATTGAATTTTTTGACCAAAGACAATAAATACCTTCCTTACCTAAAGGTGACGGAAGGTAAAAAAATGTAATACTTATAATAAATAATTAGGTGAGAAATGGCGCCACATGCGTTCAACCTTGTCTCCTGCGTTCACGGGTAGCAAGATGCGGTCCATGTTCGGCCTGATATCAGATTGCGGGGAACAGTTCGTGCGTCACTTTTCCAAAACAGTAAGATCAGATCAGCCACTCACCATCGACCTCAAGGATATGTTTACACGTTTCGCTAACGACGTCATCGCCACTTGTGCTTTCGGCCTCAACTGCGACTCACTTACGGACAGGGATAATTTGTTCTACCACAAGGTAATCTACATACGAGAATTTTTTTCTATAAAGTAAGTTAATGAATGTAGTGTACCAAATAATATGATCAACGTGAGGATCTCGAGAACTAGACAGGGTTCCCAGATGTCTGATATTAATTTGAACAGGCCGCTATTTGTGAATCATAACATATTATATACCTACTTATGCTCGCAGAATTAGAATTTCTTATATTTTGCTTTAAATTACTAAAATAATCGCCCAAAAAGAGTTTATAAGTAAGTTCTCTGTAACCATGTAAAGTGTAAAGACTAACGAATATTGATTATAATTTTATTTTATGTTTAGTTAAAACAAATTACAACTTAATGAATTACTATTCCAGCAAAAAAAAAAGTTTTAATGTGTAACGTAATAATGTATAAACAGGCCAGTGAACATCAGAAAATCAAACAATACAAACCAAAATTCAAGTCTTTATAAAAAAGGAACATTCGATAAAAAATCTTGAACTTTATATCCGGATTGTACAATTTTCGTGTTGCATTTCGCATTTAATATATTTTGTACATATTTCAAGATTTATATGTCCTCTATCTTGACACATACGCACACTAGATAAATATATATAGTAATTTTTTTTAAAGATGTCCGATCAAAGTCGTCTGTATAATGAACGAATTAACTAATTGACATACATTTATCTCTTTCCTTTGCAAAGGCTATAAGCGTGTGCGAATAAGGATGGATATAACACGCTTGTCTTTCAAAAATTCATATTGTTTCGACTAAGTTAGGACATTCCACTTTAAAACGATACTCCTTGTTGATAATACTTTCGCAGTAACGTAAGTTAATTTATTAATTCAGATACATTACCTTAATTCATAGCCGTACGAATAACTTTATTTTCTGTCAGAGTCACTGACACTGACATTGTGCCAGTATCTTATTTTTCACATATTTGGTTTTACATTTGCTTATAAACTTACCAGTTGATTTATTTTTGAATTTTGAATGCTTTTATTGTAACATATTTTTATAATAATAACATAACAGTAGTATCTTATGTGCCCGCATAAAAACTGAGCAAACAATACTACTGAATTTGTCAGAATGGGCGGAGCAAAAATCTGAATTCATACAATTCGTAGATAACCTTGATCGAACATCTCGATTTTATATATATATATATATATATATATATATATATATATATATATATATATATATATATATATATATATATGTTTAAAATAACTTTCGTGTGTAACAATTGGTAATATGCATGAATAATATCGAGGCATAATAAATTCAAATAAGTAGTACGAATTTGGAATAGAGTAATATTGTGACACGTAGACGGACATTAAAATCTCGAATATTTTGAAAACTAATATTTGTTTAAATTTTGATAGCCCGTATTATGCTGTTGTAACGTCTTATTTTCATACAAATGACGACCCAAGTTCTAATTTTGTTATTATAGTGGAGGACCCTATAATCTACTAATACGGCAACTTCGTTTAATACAAACCTACATCATAACTCTTACAGAGTTATCGAAATCCTAATATTGGTTACTCAATACGAATTAACTCGTATAACAACAATTTTTTTTATAAATAGAAATTGATATTGTTATTGTTTCATTCTTTTTACTTTTGTATGTTTTGCTTTTAAGGGCAAAACGGTGTCAAACTTCAGCGGCGTGCAAACACTCAAATTTTTCGGCTATGCGGTCAGTCCATTTTTAATGCATTTCTTCAATATTAGATTCTTTCCGGAAGAATTAGGAAATTTCTATAGGAATCTAGTGCGCGACACGATGAAGACAAGAGAGGAGAAAAAGATCTTCAGACCGGACATGATCAACTTATTGATGGAAGCGAAAAAAGGAAAGTTGAAGCATGAAACTAAAGGCAAAGGAGAGAGTGCAGGTTTTGCCACTGTTGAGGAATCACACATTGGAAAAGAAAATATTAACCGAGGTAAGAAACAAAATCTGAGGGACACTTCTGCCCGACATTACCACCAAAATTAGATGAACGGTAATAGGTAATCAGGGTAATCTCTAGTTGTCGTGTGATTTAAGAATATTAACTGCACTAATATGATCTGTCGTGTTATTTATAGTACTGATTTAATAATAAATTTAAAATTTCAGACTGGAGTGAGGATGAGCTAATTTCCCAGGCAATGACCTTCTTCATAGCCGGATTCGACTCGATCGCGACGATGATGTGCCACATGGCGACCGAGTTAGCACTCCATCCCGAAGTCCAGGAACGCCTTCAAGCTGAAGTAGACGCCACCATGGCTGCATGTAACAATAAAGTCACCTATGATGCCGTCATGGGTATGAAGTACCTCGACATGGTTGTTTCAGGTTAGTGATCGGTGCTTGCTACGACTATGATACGCGGAGAACCAATCGTACCGTCCAAAAAATATTGACTTCAGTATTTTGACCTTGTTTAAACTTTCAGATTCAATTTCAAGATATGAGTTATTGAATGTTATTTTTAACAGTGCAATTTTTAAATTTTGGCCCATACGAAATACTAATGGTCGGACATTAACGCGTAATGACAAAATACAAGGTAATAATCGTACTTGGACGCAATGATCTGATTTGCCTTTCGTAAGTGATCAGTGGTTGTAGCACGAATTCAGAACTCTTAAGTTATATTAGTGCAAATCACAAAATTACATCGACTTTCAATCGTGCTACACATTTTTTTCATATGTTAAAGGTGTATACAGGGTGCTAAAAATATTTTTGAGAGTTTATAGAGTACATTTCGATTTGCTGATTCTCAAACAAAAAAATTTTTTCAAAAATTTGAGAATTAAGGGCATGGTTCTTTAACTGTACATTTTTCGTGCCAGTGACCGACGCAATTTTTTTATAAAAATAAATAATTTGTTTGCTATTCAATATCAGTTACTTAATTAAATTATTATTTTTATTAAAAATTTCGTGTCGGTTAATGACAATAAAAATACAAAATTCAAAAAACATCTCCGTTTTGAAAAAAATAAATCTTTTTGACAGAATCAACACATATTGAAATGTATCAGCATCAATTTTTCTATTCTGTTACAACACCCTGTACACTATAAAAACACTATATGCTTATTCCGTAACTCTTAATACATAAACATGGGCGTACACAGGAATTTCTTCAGGGGGGGGGGGCAAGAAGGAATTATGTTTAAAATGCTTTTGTTAAAGGTAAAGGTTTACTTAATGTAAATACCAAAGATAATCATTTTATTTAAAAAAGAACAAATAAAAATTAATAATATATTTAGTGAATTTAAACTTTCTAAAATATTAACCGTAGTGGATTTTCAGAAAATCTTTATGTCTCTTCTACCTCTATAAGTATAAAAGTATATGTTCTTGGTTATTATAAAAGTACTGTAATTTTTTTAAAGATGTCCGATCAACAAATGGGATGAATTAGGATTTTAGCTCCGCCTATTCTGATAAATACAGTTCACTTAGTTTTTATGTGGGTCCATAAGATACTACTCTTATTTTATTATTATAACAATATATGTTAATGCAAAAGCATTCAAAATTCAAAACGGAAATGGACTAACACATGTGACTAATATGATACTGACACTGTGTTAGTGTCAGTGACACTGATAGAAAATAAAGTTATTCGTACGGCTTTGAATCAAGGTAATATATCTGAATTAATAAATAAACTTGCGTTACAGCGAAAGTAATGTCAACATCGAGCATCGTTTTAAAATGGAATGCCCTATCTTAGTCGAAATAATATTAATTTTTGAAAGACAAGCGTATTGTATCCATCCTTATCGCACACGCTTCCTGTTATGTAAATGAAAGAAATAAATGTATGCCAATTTATTAATTCGGTCATGATACAGATGACCTTGATCGGACATCTTTAAAAAATATGCTGTATGTTATTATACCTGTACAATACACATGTATTATACATTTCATACTGTATAAAACGTATTATTCCTTTTGAGCAGTTTAAAAATATGTAGTATTGATCATATTATATCATTTCATACACGTATATTATATTTTTATACAGTATTTTACGTATGTATGATACATGTGCAATATAAAATGTATAATACTTTTATTTTATATACATATATACAGTAAATTTTCCATTTTATTTTTTATATGGAAACTAAGTCTATGTATGAGTATGTTTATAAACAATAGAGATTCACGGGTTTGGCTTGAAAGCTTGGATTAGCTTGAAAAATCAGTCAAGCCTGCCGTTCAAAAAGCTTGATTTTTCAAGCCAAGCCAAGCTTCTGTTTCATTAAGCGCAAGCCAAGCCTAACATTAAAAAAGCTTGAATTTTCAAGCCAAGCCTAGTTGTCGCCTATCAATTAGCTTGGTTGAAAGCAACCTTTTCAAGATTATTTGTTGAGGCCGACAAAACCGTAATTTTATGGAGGTAACGTACCTACTTTTTCATTGCTTCGGCACATTTTTGTATACTGGGATTCCCAAAAGGACCAGCTTTCATTATTTGTCGGTCTAATTACGTTCAAAAAAATTTAAATAATAGGAGTATACCCTTCATCATGGAGGTGCATAAATAATATTTTCTACGACTTTACTTACGAAAATAGATATATTTACAAAAATAATATTAATTGATTAATTCAATTAACATTCATAGGGCTCGAAACAAGTGTGAAACCAACAATTTCTTATCTTCGTATCCAACGTGTCGCTGTTTTAGGAAGGCAATTAATCTATGTATATTAGCTAAGGTTTACATTTTCACATACCTACATTTATTTATTTATTTATTTATTTATTTATTTATTTATAATACCATGTCCAGACAGGCGAACCCAGTTATTTGGACAGGAATAAATGTACAAAAATACAGAAAAAGAGTACATAAATACACATCAAAAATAACAATTTAGATATAAACAATATTTATATACAAAGACTATAAAAGAAAAATGTAGGAGTACAACTCGAAATCAGTTTGATTTACTTGTATTGCGCAAAAAGGTTTTAAATTTATTAAGTGAGACATGAAAAATGTCAATTTTTGACTCAATGTTTTTATGAAGGGTATACATATGGTATAGAGGCGAATGTAAAAGGATGTTTTTATGAGCACGCGTGGGTAAGAAGGAATTCTGGTTTCTGGAGTTGAATGCTGGAATACGAAAATTAATTAAATTTAAAGTTAAGGGATCATCTATTAAATTGTTTAATAGTTTAAATAAGTGTATTAATTGGAAATTATTTCTGCGGTCTGATAATTTAGCAAAATTAAAATATTGAGATAAAAGTTCATATGATATGTTAAAGTCGGGATACACCTTATTCTTTTTAAAATATAAATAGCGCAAAAATTTCTTCTGAATAGATTCTAATAAATTAATGTTCGTAGCATACAACGGATTCCAAACTATTGAGCAATACTCAAGTTTAGAACGTACGAAAGCATAATAAAGTGTGAGTATTGGATCAATGGTGGTAAAATTCTTTGAGTTCCGTATAATAAATCCGAGCATTTTATAAGCACTGGAAGTAATACTTTTTATGTGAGCATTGAAACTTAATTTTGTATCGAATACTACACCTAGATCTTTAAATTCAAGGCAACGTGCTAACGAAATACCTGATATATTATAGGAATAAGTGATTGTTGAAATCTTTCTTGTAAAAGACATAGTTTTACATTTTGTAATATTCAATTGCAGTTTATTTTTATCACACCATTCAAGTAGTTTATCAAGATCATTTTGAAGTGAATCACAATCTGCGGTATTTGAAACAGAACGAAAAATCTTGAGATCATCTGCATATAAAAGTTTGTGATTTGAAATAGAAGCCGGTAAATCATTAATAAATAGGAGAAACAGGAGTGGGCCAAGATTGGAGCCTTGAGGTACTCCTGAAGAAGCAATAAAAGGAAATGAATCATAACCAAGATAGTGAACAAAGAGACGGCGATTACTTAAATATGAGGAAATTAAAATAATTAGTGAATATGATAAACCGAATGAATGTAATTTCTGGATAATGATATCGTGATCAATTCGATCAAACGCTTTTGTAAAGTCGGTGTAAATGACATCGACTTGTAAATTTTTATCTAGAGATTCGGAGATAAACTGAGTTAAATAACATAAATTTGTAGCAGCTGATCGACGTTCAACAAAACCGTGCTGAGAAAATGATAAATTATTATGAACTTGTTTATACATTGTTCGGTAAATAATATTCTCATAAACTTTACTGAAGTGTGATAAAATTGCGATTGGCCTATAATTAGTTATTTCAGAACGATTACCTGACTTATGAATAGGAACTATTCTAGACTGTTTCCAGATTTCAGGGAAAGTGTTAGTTTTTAAGGATATATTTATTATTTTAGAAAGACCTACTTTGAATGACTGTGCACAATCCTTTATAATTAAAGAGGGAATCATGTCTGGGCCAGAAGAAAGTGTTTCTTTAAGTCCTTGTATAGCTGTTAATACGTCATCTTCAGAAACATAATTAAGAAATATGCACTGATTTTGTGCGTTGGTTTGATCTAGATTAAGATTATTATTAATATTACATGATATAAACGTATTTTGAAAATAAGTTGCAAATCCATTGGCTATACTATGAGGAGTATTCAAGCTGATATCATTATATGTCATATTGGTTGGAGAAGAGGTTTGATTCCTTTTGGTTTTAATAAAATCCCAAAATTTATTTGGATCCGACTTAATGGCTAACTCAGAGGAATTTATGAAATTAATATAAGCTTTTTTAATGTCATATTTTATTTTAGATCTATAGTATTTGAATTTTTCAAAGAAATATGTGTTATTATATTTTTTATATAGCCGATGAAAATGTGCTTTTTTCTTAAGATCAGTTTTTATTTGACAAGTGTACCAAGCAGGATAAGAGGATTTATATATAGGACGATAAGGTACACATTGGTCGAAAAAGTTATATAGAACACTATAGAAAAATTTACAGGCCTCATTTGCGTCAGTAAAAGTCTCAAGCTGATTCCAATTAAAAGAATCAATTAAGTTATATAATTTTGGATAATTGGCTTTTTTAAAATTATATTTCTTATAACATATAGTTTTTTTGAATTTATCATCATTTCGAGTGTTGATTTTAGCTTCAATGTGAAGAGCCGGATGAGGCGCATATTCAATATTTAGTAAAAGGTCTTCAGCATGTGTAACGTTACAATCAATATTCGAAATGACTAAATCTAATAAACGATTATTTGAGTTGGTAATAAAATTGAGTTGTTCATATTCAAAAAAGTTAAGAAAATTATTCATACATTTAGCTTAGCTTTCAGCAATGCGCTCACAGGAACGATGATTTGTATTTTTTTGACTATCCGTAAAAATAAAACGTGTTGGATAACTCTATAGAAACCTACATATTAAAAAGAAATTTCGATAAGCATCCTTTTGCGGAAAGTACGCCAAAAATAAATCCTTCGAAGTTCCTCGTACTACGTCCCCAATCTTTCAGGTTTTAAACTACGTATATTCCTTTGTACAATGACCTAAAGCTACAGATTCAGCTTCCAACGAATATTTTCGGGCAATAACTCCATAGAGTTCCACATATGCCCGAAGAAAAACTCTAAATTTATTTATCAACAACCCCTGACATCATACACAGATAACAATTCAAACCAAAGCAACGATGACACCTACTTATTTGGCTTATTTGAGAGTTCGCCATTCGTTTTCGATCGTCATTGTATAATAGCCGATCATGTAAGATAAACAAGCCGTAAATTCAATAAATACTTTTGGACAAACACCCTGATAGTCGTAATATTTTTGTTTTATCTACGCAGAAACTCTGAGAAAGTGGCCTGGAGCCGCATTCCTGGACCGTATATGCACCCGTAGTGTTGAGATAGAGACGAGTCCTGGTGAGAAGCTCAGCATCGAGAAAGGCGATGTGATCTGCATTCCCTTGTACCCCATCCACCACAACCCAGACTATTATCCCGACCCTGCAGTATTCGACCCAGAACGATTCTCCGAAGAGAACAAGCATAACATCAAGCCCAACACGTACATGCCTTTCGGCGCTGGGCCTAGAGGCTGCATAGGTAAGTTCTCCGCACCCTGCCATTGCTCTGCGGAGTTGTCGTTTTTTCATAACTTAGCATTTTCAACATGGTCACTGAATTGGCAACAGGGTAGAAATCTCCAATCCATACTTATTTGACAGCAACTATAGTCGAAAATAGACGTACTATTTCGTTGAAAGCAGTTTATGTATCTTGAAAACGAGATCACTATTTGTTATCACTGCACAAAATATCTGATAACAACTGATAAAAAATTTTTTTTTTTAGATAAGCAAAACCTAAATATAAACAAATATTCAACATATTTTAAAATAACTGATAGCTTTCTTTTATATTTTATCCACGATTTAAAATATACTGGTTATGCCAGTTATCATTGATTTCATTATTTTTGAGGTTCTGATTGATACGTGCTTTCTTGAATATCCGCTAGATGCGTTACGTGACAACGACCCTATTTTATCATGTTTCAAAATGAAGTACTTGTATCTTCTGAATAATATACGTGGTAAAAGTTCGTCATTGTTTGAATTATAGCAATAATTTCGTAGGGAATCAGTGAAAGGGCAATAAGTATAGTTTGTTCTATTATTTCAACAAGCTTTCTGATTTATTTTAATCCTTCTTCAGGATGCTGTAAAGTTATACATAAATGTAACAAACAATGTTAATACAGTTAATATTTAGTATGAGAACTTACAATAGTGTGAAGTTGAATTTTACAATAGCCTCAATGAAGAACATGAAATTACTATTTTACAGATTTGGAATGCTGGAATACATATTTATTGTAAACTTGTATTCCACCAGGAAATAAAATAACTTTTATGTGTTTTTAATGAGATGCAATAAAACACGTATCGTTTCAAGGAATGGTATTGTACAACCAGTATATTTTAAATCACGATTTTACTTCAATACATTTGCGGCAATAACAGTTATTTCTTCAACACGAGTAAAAATATGGCCTAATTTCACGAATAGGAATCATCAAATCCTATGAGTGTATAAGACACTCTCTATTTGCATAATTTTTTTTACGTCTACAATAAAAGCGTGCAAAAAAGTGTCATTCTTATGAACCTATTTTAATTGAAAAAAGCAGATTTTAAATGAACGTAAAAAAATTTTTTTTGCACTTATTGCAAGAAAGTTTAAGTTCTAGGATGAGTTAAAATAAAATTCTTTACTTAAATGGTAAATTACCAAAGCGATACTTCATTTATTTTTACTACATAAACATAAATAAATAAAATAGATCACTGCATAGTACCAATTTCTGGGTTTGCCAATTCATATTAGTTTTCAACATATAAAGTGATCTGAAAATAAGTTTTATTTAGCGTTTTTCTTTTTTTTTTTTCATAAAAGCTCATACTTTGGAGTTTTTAACCCATTTGATATCGACCCATGAAGTTTTTAGTTTGTATCTACTCTATTATATTGAATTTAGAGATCTTAGTAGCCAAACTACATTTAGTAATCATCATGACTATATTTTTTTTAAATAATGCCTAGAAATTATATATATATTTGAAAAGAAAAATGGGTGATTACATGTTTGAACTATATCTATCAGGGTCTGCTTTTGTATTTTGAATTTGTTTATAAACATAGCGGAATTATTGATAAAATTCGATTGGGTCCTTTTCAACCCATGGGAACTGCATCTTGTATGGTTCATAACAACTTGAACGAATCGTGACTAAACAATATTTTACTTGCCATATCTCTTAGTAAACATAATCATCCTGCCAACTTTTTATGGATCGAAGTAGGTACATCTAATAGTTATGTATGATGGTAGAAAGAACTGTACTGTTTAGTCTAATGTTTGGTATTTTGTTTACATTATTATAATAATTACTATTATTAATTATTATCGTTATAAAAATACAAATTGCAAGCCATATTGTCACATGATTTTATTTATTACGCAATCGTAATTTATTTCCATTCAAGCACAACACACTCGTTTTGTATATATAGTTGTTCCCAATGGGTCGCTAATGACCCATGTGTTTTTCTGAGGCCCTAGTGCCCGAATTTTTTTTAACACTTTTCTGATGATAAAGAAGATTAAAATATATAATAAATGTAAAAAGATATTAAAATTATAAAAAAAGTATGTAATTACTGGTTCAAATGGGTTAATTTTGAACAAATTTTGTATGTTCAACTTTCCTTTAAAATTAATAAGTAACTACCGCGAAATATAAAAATTAACACTGTATTCCAATACGTGTAACAGTTTTGAAATGGACACACGGTATATTTATGAAACATCTTTACCTTTTTTTTACTTTTTCTAACTAAACACACAATGTTTACAAAAAGCTTATTTATTTTAGTTGAGCAGGTAGCACGTGACTTCGTCTCATGCCACAACTTACACAATAAAATAAATATAAAATTTTGTATTTGATTTATAAATAATTAATATAGGATTTGTTTGTGCAGGTTCGAGATTTGCTCTTTTGGAAGCCAAGGTAGCTTTCGTGTACATTTTATCCAAGTTTGACTTTCTGGTGGATAGGAAAACATGCATTCCATTTAAACTTTCACGTACCGACTTTTTTATAAATCTGGCTGGTGGATTCTGGTTGGCCATGAAGCTTCGTACTAAGTAAATAAATTTATTATCTTGTTATTAATTTTTATATAAAATAAATGTATTTTCAATAAAAGATTTTGTTATATTCATTTCAAAACTTACCTTAGAAGAAATACATATAGACGTCACATTTCATCGACACTTGTGATCTGGCAGCCTAATTTTCAGGAACCTAGAATACGCTAGCCTAGCTAGAGCCAATACGCTATATTTTCGGGTTTGTGCTAACCCACTAAGTGAGACACGTGATTTTATGTATGTATGTATGTAGCTATATATGTATGTATGTATGTATGTACATATGTATGTATGTATGTATGTATGTAAAATGCATACTTCTACTTCTTTTGTTGTACGTACATTTAATAAATGGAAGAAACATTATATTGCTACAAATGTATTTTTATTGACTTAACGTAGATAACCACATGACAATCATTTTACAATAATATTCTTGACAGGTTACGAATTGACCTTTGACCGGCTACAAGAAACAAAACACAATTACCAGCCGCAGCTAGTATAACCATTAAAAATTGAAAATTAATGATTAATTTGAACTATACAACAGTTCGTTTATTGGTTTTCTTAAAATAAGCAACAGGACGCTAAGTTTATTCGAACTAATAGAAAATGTTGAGAATCGATAACCATCAAGTAATGGTACTGATGTTGAGAATCGATAATAATAAAGTAGCAGTACTGATAAATCATTCAACATGCCCTGAAATTCATCTGCCGCAGTCCTACACGTCAGAATTTTCCTAGTCAAAATTTTATAAATTCTTTAGAAAATCTTATGGGGTATGTGACTTTTTTTTTACATACATATATGATATTAGACATTTTTAAATCGATTAATTATTTGCAGTTTATGAGAAATAAATTATTAAAATTGTGGAGGGGGTATCGTGACGTCATAGTGTACCGAGAGCAACAGATAGTCTCATAACGGTAAATGTAAATTCCCGAACATTCACGTCATCGTATCTCCTCTCCAAAACATTCAGTTGCAAATTATATTGAGTGTTGAAATTCCATTATAGTCACATTCATATTTTACTTTATACAAAATAACTCGGGGATTCCCCAACGGGGAAGAACCTTATTTTGTGTGGTGTGGAGTCTCGGTAGGGTATTATCAGAAACTGCAATACCATGTCCATCTACTGGTTGGCTCTTCATTGCTAGATACTCTATGTTTTTGTCGAGTTGCCTGCTATATTTTTTTAAATATACCTAAGCATAATGTTATGTGCTCAATATGATTACTAATTTCCCTAGATATCAATAAAAATTTATAAAAATTCCCCTTTTCCCAAACTAATGAAAAATTCCCTAGATTTAGGGAATTTTCCCTAGACTTGGCAACACTGGTTCCATATACTGCGATATGACGGCTTCTGGTCAATGTTGCCAGATATATGTACCTACCATAATTATGATATTTCTACCATCATTTCATGTTAAACACCATACAAAATAAAGAACAATAATTCTGCTATATTTTATGAATTTTTACCATAAAATACCATAATTTTAAAAATATCATTATTGCGCTAAAACATTAAAAGATGTCGTTAGTGTACCTATGCAGTACGTTGTACATGTAAATTCAAAGACAAATGTGTTTGATCCAAACGCTACCGATTTGCATTTGAATAATGCAAAAAATTCTAAAATTAAGAAAAGAAAAATTATACAAACATATAGACGAGATTCTGAAAATCAGCCCGAATTTAAAGGTTGGTTGAAATCATCCAGTGATGGCAAAAGAGCTATGTAATAAAGAAATTATTGTTGATATTTCTGTATTAAAAAATCATACAAACAGTAAACAACATAAAGGTGATGTTCGGAAAATTGCCCCTGATAAACAAAAGACGACTGACTGACCAAATACTGATATTTTGTAAGCAAAAAAGAATAACTTGAAAAAAGAAATTAATAATCGACCCAGACCCTGCCCAGCAACAATTCGAAAAATCAATAATAATTATATGTACCAAATGATTTTTTTCTTTAGGGACAGTTAAAAAATGTATACTTGTTTAGTGTACCTCGACGATATTATTGTGGTAGGTAAGACATTCGAGGACCACATGAAGAATTTGGAAGAGGTTTTCCAGAGATTGAGGAAGGCTAACCTGAAACTTAGCCCGAAGAAGTGTCACCTGTTTCAAAGGGAAGTTCATTACCTTGGACATGTGGTTTCCGGTAAGGGTATTGCAGTTGACCAGGAGAAGATAAAGGCTGTGAGAGACTGGCCAGCACCTAGGGACAAACACGAACTTAGAAGTTTCCTTGGTTTGTGTACCTATTATCGACGATATGTACCTGGATTTGCCAACATAGCCAAGCCACTGACAAGGCTTACTGAAGAAGGAAGAAGTTTTATCTGGGAAATGAACTGTACAGTTGCATTTAAAGAACTAAAACATGCTTTGACAAGCGCACCCGTCTTGAGTTATCCTTTACCTGAAGGAGAATTCATACTAGACACATATGCCAGCAACGTCGGAATTGGTGGCGTTCTTTCCCAGATACAAGATGGGCATGAGAAGGTTATTGCCTACTTTAGTAAGACCTTGTCAAAACCAGAAAGGAATTACTGTGTGACCAGAAAAGAACTATTGGCAGTCGTGAAATCCGTGGAACATTTCTACAAATATTTGTACGGAAGAAATTTTTTGATTAGAACTGACCATGCTGCATTAAAATGGCTGCTACAATTCAAGAATCCTGAAGGTCAGGTGGCTAGATGGATAGAAAGGCTACAGGAATACGATTTCAAAATCGAACACAGGATATGTACCAGCCATCGTAATGCCGATGCATTGTCCAGAAGGCCTTGCCAAGATGACTGCAAACATTGTAGTCGACTTGAAGAAAAACAGTTTACCGTCGCCAGGACAACAGTAGTCGATGATAGTTGGCAGCCCGATTGACTACGCAAGGACCAAGAAAATGGCCCGACTTTGAAAATCTGATTAAAATGGAAAGCAGAAGAATGCAAACCAATATGGGAAGACGTTGCACCACAATCACAGAGTGTAGAAGCGTACTGGGCGCAATGGGACTCCATGGTGATTGAGGATGGCCTGTTGAAGCGTGTGGTAGAGAATGCTGATGGAACTGAGAAGAAAGCTCAGTTGGTCATTCCTAAGAGTAGAATACCAGACGTGTTGAAAGAGATCCATGACGGGTCTGGAGGCCATTTTGGAGTCACCAAAACCCTAGAAAGATTGCGCCAGCGGTTTTACTGGGTTAACTTTACTGAAGATGCTAAAGACTGGTGCCAGAAATGTGTGGTTTGCGCGGGAAGTAACGGCCCTCATAGACGACGAAAAGCTCCAATGCGTCAATACAACGTTGGCAGTCCATTTGAGCGCATTGCGATTGATGTGGCCGGACCATTCCCAGAAAGTGACGACGGAAATAAATATATCGTGGTTGTGATGGACTACTTCACCAAGTGGGTTGAAGCTTATCCATTACTCAATCAAGAAGCCACCACGGTCGCTGAAACCTTAGTTAAAGAATGTATATGCCGATTCGGGGTACCACGTGAACTTCACTCCGACCATGGAAGAAATTTCGAGTCTGCCGTTTTCCAAAATATCTGTAAGATATTAGGAATTAATAAAACAAGGACAACTGCATTACATCCGCAGTCCGATGGCATGGTTGAACGAATGAACAGAACGATCAACCGATATTTGTCGAAGGTAGTCTCCAACCACCAAAGAGACTGGGACCGACATCTTCATCTGTTCCTGATGGCTTATCGTTCATCCGTGCATGAAACGACAGGGCAAACTCCTGCGAACATCTTATTCGGGCGTGAGTTGCGTTTACCATGCGACTTGGTGTTCGGCAGCAAACCTGGGGAAGATCTGGCCGGAGAAGACTACGTTACGGGCTTACGGAGAAGAATGGATCACATTCATGAACAAGTCCGTACGAACATTCAAACTGCCAGCGACCGAATGAAGGACCGGTATGACATCAAAGCCGAAAAAGGTGGATATCAACCTGGGGATTTAGTGTGGCTTTACAACCCACAAAGGCGCCGCGGGTTATCACCAAAGCTGCAAAAGAATTGGGAGGGCCCCTATGAGGTAGTCAAAAGAATAAACGACGTGGTTTATAGAATTAAGAAACGACCTACCGGGAAGCCGAGAGTGGTACACTTTAATCGGCTAGCCCCTTTTGCCGGAGACAACCACGAAGACCATAATGGAGCAACAGTTCGTCAAATCATAGCTCAAGAACCAACTTTTGAAGATTTCATGGAGAACTACTCCTTTGGACGCAAGGCGCGGTACTGCGTGACAAAAGAAGAACACCGAGATCTGTTCACCGTGTCTTCAGAGTATTCCCTCGGCCACTGCGTATCAGAAGACTTAAAGATGTCCCGCGGCATAGCCTCAGTCTTTAAGGCGAAATATGGACGACTACAAGAACTGGCCAACCAAGGTCCATCCGTCGGGAAGATGCTACGACTGAGGGATAACAATACTGAACATCAGCGGTATATCTACTACTTGGTAACAAAACCACGCTCGTACCAGAAGCCGTCATATCGCAATCTATGGAACTCGCTGTGTGACTTGAAGGATCATTTACTGGAGAATGACATTTTGAAGCTAGCGGTACCGAAGTTAGGTTGTGGTCTAGACGGTTTGGACTGGAGGATTGTAAGGAACATGTTAGAGATCCTCTTCCGTTTCACCGGCATTGAAATTCTCGTCTGCAGCTTTAACCCTAACGGACAGAAAGAAGAAGTCGAGCGGACCAGCGACTGTCACTTCTTTAAGAACTCGAAATGCACCAAGGGTAGTACATGCAGGTTTCGTCACCGCGGACTGTTCCGGGACGAAACAGTCTTAAGGAGGGGGCAGTGTAACGTAACCCCCGCAGCCGCCGCCGACGCGCTACCAGGCACCTCAGTGTCTGGCCGCCACGCACTCGTTAGGACTGGTCGCGGTAATCTATTGTGTGATGTTGTTTACCTCTAGAACTTATCCAGAAGAGCCTAGAAATAATTCCGCCAGGTATATAACCCACCGCGAAAGCCAGCGAAGACATTCGGTATTATAGAACTAATGAGTAAAGAAGACTGATATAAATAAACGTTGTGAATAGTTGGTGATATAAAAACAAGTCGACAATTGAACATAAATTAGTGACATAAAGAGTAGTGTTAATTGTTTAAATAAATAATCTTAGTGTTTAAGTGTCTTATAATATTCTTAGTCTTTAAATTAGTGTAAATATTTGTTAATCATAGTGTTAGTTACTTTTATAATCTTTTAATTATATTTCTAATATTTATTCATCGTTTAATAAACATATTCTTTTAGTTAATAATATTTGTCTATGTTTTACACTTCACCCATATAAATAAAAACGTTACAATACAATGGTGACAGAATGAACATTGAACAATTAAAAAACAGAATTAGTGCAGCTTCACAAAATATTACTCCCTAGCAAATAACGAATGCTATTAATTCTTTTTATAATCGTTTAGAATATTGTTTAAAATTGAATTGTGCCAAATGAGCATTTAATAAGTTAAAATAAAAATTCCTCACTACCTTCATGTAATTCTTAAGTGTATAAATATAAGTAAATAATTTGTCATTTCTTTAATTCATAATTTAATGGCTGCAATACTTTTAGACTGGAAAGGTGATTGGAAATAAGGAATACTGGATATAAGTCAAATAATCATTTATTTTCCGTCTCTAGCGGTTTCGACACCTCATATGTTTCAAATTCTTCATTTTCACCTTCTGAAGAAGACCCATGAGGTGTCGAAACCGGTAGAGGCGGAAAATAAATGATTATTTGACTGATATCCAGTAATTTCTCCTTTCCAATCATACTTTAATATCTATTGTGGCTATGTTAATTATCCCTAAGTTTACTTATAAAATAAACGCTTTAATATATTGCTGTCAGCCCTGTAACTATGGTAATGATATACCCTATGTTTACTGATAAAATAAACTCCCGGTATATATATATATATATATATATATATATATATATATATATATATATATATATATATATATATATATATATTGTGCCGGTGGCCTCGGTGGTGGTGCTGAGCCATCGCTATTCCGTTCTTTCAGCCGGCGGTAGGATTGTTCGGGCGCCGTCGGCGGTGGTAGGTGAAAGGAAGGAGAGAGTGCCGGGATAACTTGTGGAGGGAGGCCCAGGTTTTCTGAAGAAGCACGCTTTTATTACCCTTAATAAAATATCTTTATTTTCCTGGTTAACTTTACAACCCAAAAAAACGTAAGAAAATGTAAATAGTGTAACATGGAACAACCCTATGTGACAAACTGGTACGGTAAGGCCCAAATGAACGGCGAATGTGCCCCGCGATAAGGCAATGGCACAGTCTCTGACAAAAAGTAAGTAGATAATGAAATACGAACAAAATCAAAGTTAATATTGAAATATAAATTTCACCAGCAGCGAACAATCGTTACGGTAAAGTTTACGGCGGTGTCTCTCTATCAAACATAGTCATATTTACCTCAAATATTTGTTCGTTCTTAACTCACCTTAACAAAAATTTCCGGAACCCTGAACACACGTTATACTGTATTGCACAACAAAATTCGTCATTGTGAACTGCTCAGCTGATTAACTGTCAGCTTTTAACAGACGACAATAGATGGCAGAAGGTATAGTAAAACGATATTAGGGAAAGGATATTGAAATGAAATGAATATTTCTTATTTACAGCAAAATATTTTGAAAGTGTCAACTATTAGTGCACAGTCAAGAATTAGTGCTTTTACCTTATTATATTATAAATTCAATTACAAGTAGAACCAATTCTGTTGAAGATATAACTAACAAGCTAGGGAATATTATATTTAATTAACTTAATTATTTATTTTGTTTATTTATAAAGTTTGAATCATTAAATATGGCGATCACTACTGTGGCTAATCAAAATAAAGATCACCAATGGCATAACTCTCATTGTATACACTCTAGCAACATCCATATACCTGAAAATATATTTTACCTCATTCGTACCTAAGGAATCATTGTTCAGAATTATTATTCAGTTTTACTAAGTTAATAAAAAATCAAAAACATGATTTATTTATTCCTTGTCATAGCCCCATAATTTCAAAACATAATGTATTTATTCTAACCTTATAATTTGTAAAATGATTGAAATATTTAACAAATTTCAAAACAAACTGATGTATTTCGAAAATCTTATTGTTAAATAATCTTTGATTCACTTACCACAAATTGTGTCCTTATATGCACTTAAACTGTACTACGAAGTATGTACTTAAAAACTAAGACGTTATAATTAACAGTAAATGAAATTAAACAGTAATAATTAAATAAATTCAATAAAAACTGCAAAAGGCGCACGAACTCCTATACATCGCTAGCTAAACTGGACCCGAATGAAACAAATATGGCGATCACTACTGTGGCCAATGAAAATAAGGATCACCACGGGCATCACTCTCATTGAATACACTCTAGCAGCATCCATATACCTGGAAATATCTTTTATTTTAAGTATTTTTCTCTAAAATAATCTGTAAACGGTTGACAGATTAAAATAATGCTTGTCAGATGCTCATTAATCAGCCTTAATCACTGTTCATACTAGCGGTCAATGTATTTATTCTAACCTTATAATTTCTAATATGATTGAAATATTAAACAAATTTCAAAAAACTTAAATATTTCGAAAACATATTTTTAGAATATTATTATATTTTATTATTTGTTCTGAAATAATTGACAGTCACAGATATTTATAAATATATTTGTAGATGAATATTAAATTTTTAATTTCAGAAATATTTGTTTAATGCTGTTGACTATGTTTCTCGATGTCAGAATCTTATAACTTATAATGTCAAGTATGGTTGCAAAATTAAACAAATATCATATAAAACTTTATTCGGAAATATATTTTTAATTATTATTAGTTTTTCAATACAATGAGGCAATATATGGAAAAATATGTAATTAATTCTATATGATAGAAAGAAAAACGGTAAATATACTTATTATTATTTCGAAACGATTGCAAAAGTGAAGAATTACAATTTTAAATACTAAATAATCCATAGTTATTTCTTCAGACTGATTTGAATGATATGCAAAAGCAAAAGAATACTTGTAGATTTGGGCTTTCCACATTAATCATTAGTACATAACTTTACACTCCGGAGTCCAAAACGTACATGGAAATTATTTATTAAATCGGAATAGGTAGAGTTATTGTTAGTATTTTTTATTTACAATTTGTACTGTAATTTGTAATAACGGATTATTTACCAACAAAGGTCTGTGTCTAGATAGAGAATTTGGTGTATGAGTCGAAAATTGTTTCTTAATAATTGTAATATCAAACATTTAAAATATACTTTTGATAATGAACTCGTATTCTTATAGATATTTTGGTAATGATAATTCGGTAGTTGATATAATTTTGTGATATGAAAAATTAATTTATTTAGGATATAAAGTAATATAAAAATTATATACATAGGTAAATGACGGGAGGTACTGTGCTGGTTACATCAGATTTTTCGACGTTGGAGATACGGTTCTAATATGAATTAAATTATTTTTAACTTATTTTTGGGGAATGACAAATACAATAAACAATAACCACAAACGCAAAATTTAAAAATATTTGAGAGGTATAATAAACAATAAAATTTGAAGGTTGCATATTTATTTTTATAATTTAAATAATAAATCTCAGTAATTTAAAGAATTTTATTTATGAAATATATATATATATATATATATATATATATATATATATATATATATATATATATATATATATGTATATATATATATATATATTTGTTTATTAATATAAATGTTATTTATAGTCAGGAATTTGGAAGTTTTTGGTTTTGCATCATGTATTGTGGATATTTTCTAATGACGTTAAGAAAATTTGTGTGCGATGAGCTTTCTTCTGCACTGACTTACACAGGCTGCGTCCTTAATTATTTTGTGATGGTAATATACATATAGTTCTTTAAATAACTTATTATATATATAGCAAAGATGAATTAAACAAATTAATGAAGGATAAATTAAAGAACAAACGATCAAGTGGATCCGATAATATTCCTAACTTTCTGGTAAAAGCAACCTTTTCTTTTATAATTCAACCAGTTCTATTCCTAGTTAATCTTTCGTTTAATTTGGGGGAATTTCCAAATAAATTAAAAATTAATAAAATTACGCCTATTCATAAAAAAGGCGACAAGACCGAATTGAATAACTACAGGCCAGTATCGGTTATTTCAGTATTTTCAAAGATTTTTGAATATTCCTTCCTCAATCGCTTAGAAGCATTCCTGAAGGATAATAAAACTATTAGCGACCGCCAGTTTGGCTTCAGACCTAACAAAACAACTCTCGACGCTATCCAAAAATCATTAGAAACCATTGCAAAACATATGGAAAAAGGAGAAAATCCTATGAGTATATTTTGTGACCTTTCAAAAGCCTTCGATTGTGTAAATCAGGCCAAATTATTGGACAAATTGTTTGCTTACGGTGTTAGAGGTGTACCCTTAGAATGGATTAAATCGTTTCTAGACAATCGTAAACAGTATGTCTCAGTGAACAACTGCGAGAATAATATAATAAGACAAGTAAATTCTTCTACATTAATAAGTAATGTAGGTTTGCCTCAAGGCAGCGTTATTTCACCCATATTATTTACGCTGTATATAAATGACCTGCCATTAATTTTTGGGGATGAATGCGATATTACATTGTATGCCGATGATACATCCATAATTATTTCAGATTTCAATCAATATTTGTTGCAGCAAAAGTGCGAATATATTTTAAATAGTCTGTCAGACTGGTTCTGTTGTAACGAGCTATATTTTAATTTAAATAAAACTCATTACATAAGATTCCATTTTCTACAGTGCAGAAAAGTTCTAGATCTAAACCTTTCAATAAATGGACATGTAATTGAAAAATCAAACAACGAAAACTTTCTCGGCTACAATTTCAATGAAACTCTAAATGGAAAATATCATTTAGAAAAACTATCATCAAAATTAAGTTCCATATGCTACCACTTTTGGTATTTGAAAGATTTTTTAACAAAACAACAGCTCGTAATATTGTACCATGCACAAGTAGAGCCCAGATTAAGATATGGCATCTGTTTTTGGGGCGCCTCATCCTCGGCACATGATGTATTCATCATTCAGAAACGGGTAGTCAGAACCATAGCAGGCATCTCTCGTAGAGATTCGTGTAGACAAATTTTTAAAAACTTAAATATACTCACTCTACTTTCTCTGTATATTTTTGAAGTTTGCCTATTCGTATATAACAATAAAAACGTTTTTAAAACGAATGCAAACATACATCCTTTTAACACGAGGCAAAAAGATTTATTTTACATACCCACATTGAAGCATAGTTTTTTGAAAAATACACCACAAATACAAGGTATAAATATATTCACTAAGTTGCCAAACAATATTAGAGAAGAGAAAAGAAAAAGTAAATTTAAAACTCTACTTAAAAATTTTCTTCTGGATAAAACACATTACTCGTTAAATGAATATCTGAGCAGTTTATAATGAAGTCTCCTTCTTATAATTTTATTACTGTATCATTATTATTTTAAACAAACTATGTACAAATGACGTATTCTATACATATGTATATAATTATGTCAACGGAATAAACTTATTATTATTATTATTATTATTATTATTATTATACCTAATATCTTCAACATATATATTCCTATACAGACTAGTATCTAAATCTATCTTATACCTGTCAGTAATGTGCATATTTTGGGTAAATATAATTATTTGAATGACGTGATGTTTAAATTTTTTGTATATCGAAAATATTATTGTGCTAATGGCTATTAATTATTATTATCGAATAATGATTTAAGATTTCTATTACGAGTGAAATGTACTTGTGTGTAAGATATACATTTCTTTTGCTAATTATTTTCGAATACTAATAAATACAATGACACTTTGTAAAATATTTTGGTAATTCCCTTTAATGTGGATATATTTTGTTGAAGGTAATTAGATAGTTTGATATAACGTTATGATATGAAAAATATATGTAGGAAAGTCAGAGAGTTGTAGACATATTTACTCATACTGGTCTCATCATAGGGATTTTAAAATTTCTATTACATGGCCCGAAATTTCTCTTTTCGAATATTTAAAATTGATTCAATGTAATAATTACTCAAATACATAACAATATGTTTAGCTAAATGAAAGATGGCAATCTCGTTGATATGTTAGTTTAATAGGGATTTTAAAATTTCTATTACCTGGTGACAAGGTACTTAAATTTTTTTGGGAAGGAGAACATTCTGGAATAAGCACAATTCTTTGAAATTTACGTAGAATTATTTCTCGGAAATACGAGTATATTTGATTACTTTGTTTAAATTTTTTGAAAGTACCTATATTTATTTTTATAATCATGGCCATTAAAATTTCCACAAAAATGTGTAACTTTCTACTTGTGATAACTAAATATTTGTTTTAGAAATAGATTGGGAAATATGCCCATAATATAATAATTAGTCACATTCTGTAGGATGTTGTCACAAACTTTTGAAGTTTATTCAATGCTCAAAATTAAGTATCCTGCAAAAAACGTATAAAGAATTTTGTTCTGAAATATTCAAATAACATTTAATGAAATTCTCAGTAGCTCATTATATTTAAATAATTGTAGTTGCCTTAAATGTGCACATTACTAACATTACAATTTAGTTTTCACCAGATAATGGGAAATCTTAAATACTCATTTGAAAATAATTATCATTCGCTAGTAAAAGACTAGTTCATTGTACATAAATATTCTTAACATTATTAGAAAATATCGACAATACAATTTAAGTATCTGCTACTCTGCAATAATCTTTTATATTCAAATTTTACACACCATGCTATATATAATAATAATAAAATAAATATTACTTAAAATTATTCAAATTTCTTTAAAATAATTTTGAAAATCTTAAGTTATTCTTTCTACATGTGAGAAAGTATAATAATGTAACGTTTTTATTTATATGGGTGAAGTGTAAAACAGACAAATATTATTAACAAAAGAATACGTTTATTAAACGATATATAATTAAGGATTAAATATTAAAAGATAATAAAAACAACTAACACTATGATTAAATAATTATAAACACTAAGAATATTATTAAATGCTTAAACACTACGATTATTTATCTAACTAACATTTATATCACTGCACTTATTTATATAACTACATTTATATATGTTAACAACTGTTAAACTGTTTATTTATATCATCGAGTTCATATCTGGTTGCTTGTATATATGAGACTGACTCCTGCTGTTCCCCCGACGGTATTTATACAGCCCCTATCATTCTAGAACTCTTCTAAAGCGACAATGACCCGTATACAAAGGAATGAGGTCACGGCGCAATTAACCTGTCTCAGCGCGTCGGGTATTGTATTATCGCTCTGGTACGTTCTTTCGAAGGGATTACGTCATTGTTCGCGAACATGCTATCAGTAGCGGCGCATGCATACTTTTCTCTCAGGGGCGCACGTCACAATAAAATACTGCTGACTTCAAGTTTGTCTTTTTAATTAGCAGTAATAATGTCGTTAAATCTTTACAATTTTAAAATAAATTCAGGAATCCAGAGTTCTCCAATTTCCGCTTCAATATATGCTTTATGATTCCAGAACTCTCCTCTACTCTTCCAGGATTCACCACCAATTCCAGTTCCAATTTCTGCTCCAGAATTTCATAATTCTCCTCTACTCTTCCAGAATTCACCTCCAATTCCTCTTCCAATTTCTGCTCAAAAATTCCAGAACCTTCTTCGGCTTTTCTAGAATTCTCATTCAATTCACGTTCCATTGTCCTAGAATATTCCATTAATTCTTCTTCCAGTGCTCCGGAATTTTCCTCCGCTTTTCCAGAACTTTCCTCCAATTCCCTCTCTAATATTCTAGAATGTTCCATTAATTCTTCTTCCAGTGCTCCGGAATTTTCCTTAACTTTTCCAGAACTTTCATGCAATTCTCTTTCCAATGTTCTAGAATGTTCCTTTATTTCTTCTTTCAATACTCGGGAACTTTCCTCCGCTTTTGTAGAACTTTCCGCCATTCTTCGCTCCGCACTTCTAGAGCTTTCTTGTAATTTTTCAGCGAATAATTTGCAATCATCGAATAAGCCACACGAAACTTCGAATAAGTAATCGTCAGGATTTTCACCAGCTTCGATTAAAGCTTGCCGCAGTCTTTCTTGAAGCTCTATTTTCCCTCCTGTGGCATCCAAATCCAGTTCTTCCACTTCCGTCCTGAGATCACGTACTTTCAATTCACTTAATTTTAATAGTTTAGGCATTTTATTTATTTTTATTTACACTTCACAGTTATGAACAACCCCACACCTGACACCAATTGTAACGTTTTTATTTATATGGGTGAAGTGTAAATAATCAGACAAATATTATTAATAAAAGAATACGTTTATTAAACGATAATTAATTAAGGATTAAATATTAAAAGATAATAAAAGTAAGTAACACTATGATTAAATAATTATAAACACTAAGAATATTATTAAATGCTTAAACACTACGATTATTTATCTAACTAACATTTATATCACTGCACTTATTTATATAACTACATTTATTTATGTTAACAACTGTTAAACTGTTTATTTATATCATCGAGTTCATATCTGGTTGCTTGTATATATGAGACTGACTCCCGCTGTTCCCCCGACGGTATTTATACAGCCCCTATCATTCTAGAACTCTTCTAAAGCGACAATGACCCGTATACAAAGGAATGAGGTCACGGCGCAATTAACCTGTCTCAGCGCGTCGGGTATTGTATTATCGCTCTGGTACGTTCTTTCGAAGGGATTACGTCATTGTTCGCGAACATGCTATCAGTAGCGGCGCATGCATACTTTTCTCTCAGGGGCGCACGTCACAATAAAATACTGCTGACTTCAAGTTTGTCTTTTTAATTAGCAGTAATAATGTCGTTAAATCTTTACAATTTTAAAATAAATTCAAAAATCTTCGTAGCAGTAGCCATAATACCTCTCAAATATTTTTAAATTTTGCGTTTGTGGTTATTGTTTATTGTATTTGTCATTCCCCAAAAATAAGTTAAAAATAATTTAATTCATATTAGAACCGTATCTCCAACGTCGAAAAATCTGATGTAACCAACACAGTACCTCCCGTCATTTACCTATGTATATAATTTTTATATTACTTTATAAATTTATCCATACAATATATAGAAAAAGTTTGCTTTAATAAAGCAAACTTGTAGAAAATGGAATAATCTTTAATTTTTATTATAACAAATTCAGAAAAATACATTTAATGGTATTTTTGAAGAGAGACTATCTTGAGCTTCAAGTAAACTGCCATTTCCGGTATATATACGAGGTGTGTTCAAAAACTATCGCGAATTTTGAATTTTCGCGGGTTACGTATATTCGAATTTCGATCTTTTTGTGGCTTTATGTTGGTACTCATGTCTCTCACTTATGTCGACAAGCTCGGCCATTTTGAATGTTCACTTACTTGTTGACAGCTGCTTTGCTTGCACGTGTTTTGGATCGTCTTCGATTTTTACCTATTGTGCTTATTCGTTAAAAACTAACTATGAATTTTTTGACCAAGACAATATCTTTCTTATCTAAAGGCGACGGAACGTAGAAAAAAATAATTCATTTAAAATTTGTCATTGTCATAAAATGTTTTTATCAAAGAAGTTATTTCATTTGTACGAGTAGAAATGAAATAACTTCTTTGATAAAAACATTTTATGACAATGACAAATTTTAAATGAATTATTTTTTTCTACGTTCCGTCGCCTTTAGATAAGAAAGATATTGTCTTGGTCAAAAAATTCATAGTCAGTTTTTAACGAATAAGCACAATAGGTAAAAATCGAAGACGATCCAAAACACGTGCAAGCAAAGCAGCTGTCAACAAGTAAGTGAACATTCAAAATGGCCGAGCTTGTCGACATAAGTGAGAGACATGAGTACCAACATAAAGCCACAAAAAGATCGAAATTCGAATATACGTAACCCGCGAAAATTCAAAATTCGCGATAGTTTTTGAACACACCTCGTATTATAGTTTTATGTAATTATTGCCGAAGTCAATTTTAAATAATTAAAACAGCTGAAGAACAATTGCGGGGTGTGCTAATCTGCTTCATACACAGATATCGGAAATGATTGAATATTTGTACCGTGTGGGCGCTTACCAGGCGTCACCTCACGGGCACACATTGCTAGCGTGGAGAGCGCATAATTAATTAATTTAAATATAAACTTACCTAGTTGTTCTTGTTACTGCAAGCATATATCAAATCAAACAAATATCTTCCAAATGAAAATTAATATAAAATAATCTAATTACACACATACGTCACAAATTCCAAGGTCATTAAAAATTTCCAAATTCTTGACTATAAATAACATTTATATTAATAAACAAAATCCCACAATAACAAACTGCCTCAGGCCCAGTCTGAACTGGCGCCACGCTAATGAGTTTTTAATTACACTATGCCTGCTCAAATTAGTAACTACAGACTACTATCGTTGTAGTCTTCTATGGATCTGCTTGATTGGTATTTTTTTGTTTTTCACAGCATTTTTAATCTCAGTTGTCCACCAAGGAGTTTTCTTTGTTTGCTTATTGCATATTTTTGTTTTTCCACATACCTCTTCCGCTTTTTCTAATACAATCTTTTTAAATTCATTCCAGTTTTCTAATATTCCTTTTTTGTTATTGGTTTTCTCTAATCTTTCTTCTACTAGTTCTTGGTATCTTGTTTTTATTTTCTCGTCTTTTAGTTTGTAGCTCCTGATTTTGTAATTTATTATTTATTTCTTTTCTCTTCGTGTTCTGCTGTGTTCTCTTTTAGATGCATTTTGAGCAAAAATTGGTTACTGCCTATTTCGGGACCTCTACAGACTCTTACGTCACTAATTTTCTTCACTATTTCTCTGATATATTTATGCATATCTTTATGTGTGAAAAATGTGTTCGTAACTGTCAAATCATTAAGTATGCACAGGTCTATTATCCTTTCTCCATTGTTGTTTCTTTTGGTCTCGCCTTGTGTTCCTAAGTGTTTTTCAATTCCTGTATTTATGTTTCCCACTCTTCCGTTAAGATCTTCCATTATGATAACTGGTTTATTGGTTTCGTTTATCTCATTTTGAAGTTCTTCAAAAAATTTATCCTTTATCTCTTTGTTTTCGTTTTCATTTGGTCCATATGTTATAATCAGCGTATAATTGTCTGTTTTTCCTATTTTTATATCAACTCTGAGTATTCTTTCGTTTATATATTTCTCGTTGCTTATTTTGTTTAATAATTTTTCATTCACTATTAGGCCAACTCCTTCCGCTGCTCGTTTTGTTCTTTCTACTCCCGACCAGTACATTCAGTATCCCTGTGTTAGCTCTAGTAAACCTCGTCCTTTTTTTTTTGTTTCTGTAATGCCTATTATATATAGCTTCGCTTTTATCATTTCTTCTACTAATTCTTCCTCTTTTCCATTGATAGATCGAATATTCCATGTACCTATAGTAAATTTTGTTCTCGTTTCCTTTTTCGTAGCTTTATTCGTTACCGGGTTTCGTTGATTTTGTTGCAATGATTTTGTTAGTTTTTTGATTTTTGGTAGAGTGGCACAACTTCTTGTTGATTTTCATTCCATTCATAGTCCTCGTTGTCGATTTTTATTTTCCTGCAGCCAGTTTTTACTTTTTGCCTTTTTGTTTTTGTTCTTTTCCAATTTTTATTATTTCTTTTTGTATTTTCATTTCTTCTGTCGTATAATCGCTTTCTATGTATATTTTTTGTTTCTCCAGTTTGTATTTGTTTTTCATGATACTTATCTTTTGGTCCCAGGAGTCTAGTTTTACTAAATATGTTCTCCAGTTATCTTTTTCGTTGATTTTTGAAATTTTTCCTTTATTTACGTCTATCCCAAATTTCTCTTTAATTAGTTCTTGAGCGAAGTTACCCTTATCTTGCTTTTCATTTATTTCCCCTTTTATAATTATATTCATTTTTCTATTCTGCTTTTCCTTTTTTCCATTTTATTTTCCAGATCCTTTATTCGTGTATTTAGAATTTATTTTTCTTTATCCCACTTTTCTTCCTTCTTTTTCAGTTCATCTTTAAGTTCTTTTATTTCCTCCGTGTTTCCTTTTATCTCATTTAATACTTCTATTAACAATTTCTTTATATCCGGTATATCTCCCATATTTATATTTTGTTCTTTGTCAGGTGCTCTTGTTACGTTTTCCGGAGATCTTTTATCTTTTATGCTTTTTCTTAATGCGTTTTGTTCTTCTTCTGTCCTGGAATTTAAATCGCTTTCTCGTTTTCCACCTCCACTCATCCCACAGTTTAAAAAAAAAACTTTAAAAAAATCTTTACTGAGTCCGGCTCTGTTTTATTTTTAAACTTGTATTCGTTTGTTTGACTTGGTTCATACACTGTCGCGTGGCCTTCAACCTGGCTATTTAACAAAATTCACTGTTTTTCACTTTTGTATGTATGTATTAACGCACCACTTTTTTAAATGCCGATATAATGATAACTTTTATTTACTAGTTATCTTGCAAGTAGAATTTGGATTTGGATTTTTTTAGAATTTGGATGTCCTCTGACATTTCAAGCAAATATTACCAAGAAATGTTTTGTTTTAAAATTAAAATTATTAATTAAAGCCACTTTTGCCAAAAATTGATTTAAAATTTGTTCGGATATTGCTTGTTAAGACAAATTATCTTTAGCCACAAAGTTTTTTTTTGTTATCGACTGTATCAGATACAAGTGTTTTAAAGTTGAAAAATGAATCGCCCAAAAAAATTATCGGTGGAGAAGGCAGTAAGAGCATCAATTTTGCTGGATGAGGGATACTCGATGCGTTATGTTGCTAATGCCATAGGAAGAAATCATTCGAGCATAAATTGGATGGTAAGACGATTTAACGATACAGGATCTTACTTTAGAATGCCAGGGCAAGGACGAAAACGATGTACCAATTCAAGGGATGAACGTTTTTTTAGGCAGTCTGCTGTACGAAACAGGAGAATCACTAGTAATATGCTAAAAAATTAGCTTGCCGCTACTCGCAATCTTGTAATATCGTCTCGAACAGTTAGAAGACGTTTAAATGAAGCTCGATTAAGTATCAGAAGATCGGCAAAAAAACCATTACTCACCAGAGAGCACAAAATTCAAGGATGGCGTTTTGCCCGAAATCATGAACATTGGACTATTAATGATTGGAAGAAGGTTTTATTCTCAGATGAAACGAGAGTTAGCCTCAAATCTCCTGATGGACGTGAACGTGTCTGGCGAAGGGCAGGAGAGAGATTTGCAAGTCGCAATATATATATATATATATATATATATATATATATATATATATATATATATATATATATATATATATATATATATATATATATATATATATATATATATATATATATATATATATATATATATATATATATATATATATATATATATATATATATATATATATATATATATATATATATATATATATATATATATATATATATATATATATATATATATATATATATATATATATATATATATATATATATATATATATATATATATATATATATATATATATATATATATATATATATATATATATATATATATATATATATATATATATATATATATATATATATATATATATATATATATATATATATATATATATATATATTGTAACATTCATTTTTTTAATTTTTTTATAATTTCATTATTTATGGAATAGTTAAGCGCCTTACAATTTATTTAGTACCTACGTCCCTGGTATATACGGTCACTTAATTGGACGTACGCGTGTCGAACGTTTTTGCAAAATTTGGGTCTTGGGGTTTCTGCCGTGAAACGAGACGGTAGTGTTTTTTTCCTTGCCACTCTCACGTGCTCTAATAAAGTCTGTGCCACTAGTAGTGCCGTTTATAATAATTAAGTTGAGTATCGTCGATTATCGTCACTACCGAAAGAGTAGAAAATTTTGTCTCAACTAAAGTTCGCGAGTGAGGAGGTGAGGAATCAAAGTTTTGCACACATGGTAGCAGTATTGTCTGTGTGCGCCCTTCGTCTCGACCTATCGTAAAATTTTAGTATCGGGCGTCCAGATTTATCCCGTATTTTGGGGAGTTAGTAAGACTTTTAGTGCCGTGAACCGAGTGATTTTCACTGTGCATCCAAACCACGCTTCGCCGAAACCAGCCAAATTTTGGGCCGCCATTTCTACTCAGTTCCATTGCCGCCGCCAATTGTGTTGGATTTGGACATCGTTTGCATGGCCACTCAGCACCCCAGTTGAGTACTACCTACTTTTTGTCCAAAGCGCTATATTTGTCTCACCAAGTTAATTTTCATCATTTTTCTGCGTGCATTTTGTGTTGTGCGCGTGCGCGTTTAGTCTTTGTCAGTGACGCACTTACGGTGCGCCGTGCAGATATAATTTACACTATTTTGTGTATTGATAATATTATTCTGTGCTCTTATTACCAAAAGTTTAAAAACAATAGTCGAAGTGCAGATAACAGAGAAAATAGGCCTAAGAAGAAAATAAAAGATGAAAAGAAGACAAAAATAGAAAAATGTTTCAACTGTGGTGAGGTTGGACATAAGAAAAGGGACTGTTCACAAATTAGTAAAGGGCCTAAATGCTACATTTGTCGCAAATACGGGCACATTGCAGCAAAATATGAAGAAAAACAAGGAGACAAGGACAAGCCAAAAACCAACATGCAAGTAAACACAGAGTGTGATAAAGAAGATATCACTTACAAAGAAATATTCATTGAGAACCATAGTGTTCATGCATTAATAGATACAGGTAGTTGTGTAAATATTATAAGAGCTGATGAATATTTCAGTATTGGTGCTCCTGAAATTAAGCAGGAAATAAGAGTACTGTCAGGTATTGGGCAAAAGCAAATAAAAAACATCAGGTTGTTTTGTGACAGAAATAGATGACCAGCAATACCCAATAACTATACGTATACATGTAGTAGGAGACAATATTATGCAAATGTGTTGTATAATAGGGAGAGAATTATTAGATCAAGTCACACTTGTCATTGATCAATCTGGAATTGTAGTCAAGAAGGTAGAGCAAGATGCAATTATGCAAATATCCCTAAATATCGAAGATGAGAATGAAATGCAATTAAATGTAGGGAACCAGAAGTACAGCGAAGAAATTTCAGCACTAGTAAGAGCTTACAGCCCAAGAGCGACATAAGAAACAGGAATATAACTGAAAATAGTGTTGAAATATGAGACACCGGTGGCCCAAAGACCGCAAGACCAAAGGAAAATCAAGAAGTGGAGAAGCAAATTCATGATTGGTTAGAGAAAGGTATTATTCAGTCAAGTTGTTCTGAATTTGCTAGCCCGATTGTTTCTGTGAAGAAAAGGGATGGCAGTATTCTAACTTGCATAGACTTTCGTAAATTGAACAAGGCGGCCATACGAGACAGATACCCGTTGCCAGTGATCGAGGACGAGATAGACAAGCTCCAGAAGTCAAATGTTTTCAGTACAATTGACTTGAAAAATGGCATCTTTCATGTGCCTATAGAGGTAAGCAGCCAAAAGTATACCTCATTCGTAACAAGTACTGGGCAATACGAATTTATTAAGATGCCCTTTGGCTTTTGTAATAGTCCTGCTACATTTCAAAGATTCGTAAATGATATTTTTAGCCCGCTTGTGCAGGAAGGAATTATTGCAATTTACCTTGATGATGTTATTATTCTGGCGAAACATGAAAAGGAAGCAATAGAGCATTTGCAAATAGTTTTGAAGCTAGCCGAGGAGTATGGGTTGAAATAAATTGGGGAAAATGCCAGTTTCTGTGTAGAAAAAATATTTATTTAGGGTATGAAATCGAAGCTGGTAATATCAGGCCTAATGTGGAGAAAAAAAGCCGTGCAGAAATATCCAGAGCCACAGAACGTAAAAGGAGTTCAACAATTCTTAGGACTGACTGGATACTTCCGGAAGTTTATTAAAGATTATTCAACCATAGCTAAAACCACTTACTGACATATTAAGAAAGAAAGTGCCATTTAAGTTTGAAGCAGAGGAAAAGTTGGCTATGTTAACATTGAAGAAAAGACTAGCTGAAGGACCTGTGTTAAAAATTTTTCAAGATGGGTTAGAAACTGAGTTGCATACCGATGCCTATAAGTATGGACTGTGAGCAATATTATTCCAGAAAAGCGTTGACGATAATAAACTACACCCTGTTTACTTATATAGTAAGAAGACTACCGAGAGTGAGCAAAAATATTCAAGTTATGAGCTTGAAGTGCTAGTTGTAGTTAAAGCCTTAAAGAAGTTCCGGAATTACCTGCTGGGTAACAAATTTAAATTAGTTACGGATTGCTCAGCCCTGGAGATGACACTCTCAAAAGCTGATGTCACAAATCGCATTACACGATGGGCATTAGTACTGGAGGAATATGAATATTCCATTGAGCATAGACCAGGTGAGCGATTAAAACATGTAGATGCGATATCACGCAATTCTGTAATGACAATCACTGAAGATAGCCTACTAGCTAGAATAGAATCAGCACAGAAGAGAGACGAAGAATGTCAAAAAATATCAGAAGAGTTGAAAAGTGGATTAAATGGAGATTATACCCTAAAGAGAGGTATACTATACAAATTTGAAGAAGGAAAAGATTTGTTAGTGATACCAAAAAAGTTGCAGAAAGAAATCATACGCAAATGTCATGACTTTGGACACTTTGGCGTGAAGAAAACCAAAGAATTGATTAAAACTGACTACTATATACCCAAAATAGAGAAAAAGATAAGGTCTGTGATTGAAAACTGTGTCCCGTGTATAATGGCGGCAGCAAAGGCTGGAAATTCAATAGAAAAAGAAGGTGGTCCTCTAGACACATTTCACATTGACCATCTCGGACCTTTACCCTCCAGTGTGAAGCAGTATAAGTATATCCTATTAGTAGTAGATGGTTTCACTAAGTATGTGTCGTTGTTCCCCACAAAGACATCATACACCCAAGAAGTGATAGACAAAATGGAAACTATCAAGCGAACGTTTGAAAATCCAAGACGTATAGTTTCAGATAGAGGTTCTGCGTTTCGTTCCAATGAATTTGAAGCATACCTTGAGGAAGAGGGTATCAAACATTATTTGATCACAACAGGAGTTCCTCGTGGCAATGGTCAGGTGGAGAGAATTCATAAAATTGTTATAGCCTCTCTGTCCAAATTAAGCATTAAAAACCCTACGAGTTAGTACAAGTACGTACATGGGTCCAGCGTTTCTTAAACGCTACCTACCAAAGAAGCATAAACACTACCCCATTCGAATTACTAGTTGGGACAAAGATGCGAAACCAAGAGGACATAAAACTAAAAGAGATACTCGAAGAAGAAAACCGAAAAGCTTTTGAGGAAGAGCGAAATGAGCTGAGAACGATTGCAAAGAAACAGCATGAGAAGATACAAGAAGAAAATCAGAAGACCTACAATAAAAGCAGAAAGAAGGCGCACAAGTAAGAAGTGGGTGACTTGGTAGCTGTCAAACGAACCCAATTTGGTGCAGGCTTCAAGTTGTTCCCGAAGTATCTAGGGCCGTATAGGGTAAGTATGGCTAACCCAAAAGATAGATATGTTGTAGAACATCAGGGGCATGGGGAGGGTCCTTGAACAACAACCACGAGCGCCGATCACCTGAACCTTGGGGAGGAGACCTAGGTAGTGACACCGAATACGAAAACGAAACTGAGCCACAAGAGGATGAAGACCAACCTAGTGCATCCGAGACGGAAGTTACTGCAGGAAGGCCGAGCTGTAGGATTGACCCCTGTAGGGACGCCCATAATACCCCTCCCATGCGTCCGGTGAGGCGAAGAACAAGAATAGGTAGAGATGTCGAGCTGTGTGGACGGGTTAGATTAGATGTATGAGATGTTAAGATGTATAGAAGAAGTTTTGTGTTAACTAATTAAATAGAAATTGTACTTTATTTCTGTTAAATATACTTGATCAGTCAACAATATTCGCTCATTCAGGACCTACATAGTATATAGTTTAAAATCTTGCTTTTGACGGTTACTACTTTCATTGAAATTACTATTATATCGTGATAGAAACTTATTTGTAATTATTTAACAAATTCATCCATATTATCTCATAATATCTTTAATATAAATTGTAATTAATACATAAATAAAAAATGAAAAGTTTAGTTTGATGGAGATTTGAACCGCAACCTTCAAAAATTCTTTAATTCCACAGGCAGACACGTTAACCATTAAGCTACAATGACAGTTATTAATATTTTTATATTACATAATAAAATATTGAAACAAATATTTATTGACATTTACTTATAATTTCTTTAGTTTATGCAATGATAATAAAGTAATTAGTTTTAAATAACGTACAGGAGGTAATGTACTATTATCATATTAAATAGCATAGCTTAATTTTCTGCCAGACACTTTTTATTTACAAAAAACTGTTTTCCTATGTGCCTATGTCAAAGTTTGTTTGGGACTCACGGTATATATATATATATATATATATATATATATATATATATATATATATATATATATATATATATATATATATACATATTGTAACGTTTTTATTTATATGGGTGAAGTGTAAAACAGACAATTATTATTAACTAAAAGAATACGTTTATTAAACGGTAAATAAATATTAGATATATAATTAAAAGATTATAAAAGTAACTAACACTATGATGAACAAATATTAACACTAATTTAAAGACTAAGATTATTATAAGACAATTAAACACTAAGATTATTTATTTAAACAATTAGCACTACTCTTTATGTCACTAATTTATGTTTACTTGTGTTCACTTGTCGACTGTTCTTTATATCACTAACTATTCACTACACTTATTTATATCAGACTTCTGCACTCGTTGCTTGTATATTACAGAGTGTCTTCGCTGGCTTTCGCGGTGGGTTATATACCTGGTGGAATTATTTCTAGGCTCTTCTGGATAAGTTCTAGAGGTAAACAACATCACACAATAGATTACCGCGACCAGTCCTAACGAGTGCGCGCGGCCAGACACTGAGGTGCCTGGTAGCGCGTCGGCGGCGGCTGCGGGGGTTACGTTACACTGCCCCCTCCTTAAGACTGTTTCGTCCCGGAACAGTCCGCGGTGACGAAACCTGCATGTACTACCCTTGGTGCATTTCGAGTTCTTAAAGAAGTGACAGTCGATGGTTCGCTCGACTTCTTCTTTCTGTCCGTTAGGGTTAAAGCTGCAGACGAGAATTTCCACGCCGGTGAAACGGAAGAGGATCTCTAACATGTTCCTTAAAATCCTCCAGTCCAAACCGTCTAGACCACAACCTAACTTCGGTACCGCTAGCTTCAAAATGTCATTCTCCAGTAAATGATCCTTCAAGTCACACAGCGAGTTCCATAGATTGCGATATGACGGCTTCTGGTACGAGCGTGGTTTTGTTACCAAGTAGTAGATATACCGCTGATGTTCAGTATTGTTATCCCTCAGTCGTAGCATCTTCCCGACGGATGGACCTTGGTTGGCTAGTTCTTGTAGTCGTCCATATTTCGCCTTAAAGACTGAGGCTATGCCGCGGGATATCTTTAAGTCTTCTGATACGCAGTGGCCGAGGGAATACTCTGAAGACACGGTGAACAGATCTCGGTGTTCTTCTTTTGTCACACAGTACCGCGCCTTGCGTCCAAAGGAGTAGTTCTCCATGAAATCTTCAAAAGTTGGTTCTTGAGCTATGATTTGACGAACTGTTGCTCCATTATGGTCTTCGTGGTTGTCTCCGGCAAAAGGGGCTAGCCGATTAAAGTGTACCACTCTCGGCTTCCCGGTAGGTCGTTTCTTAATTCTATAAACCACGTCGTTTATTCTTTTGACTACCTCATAGGGGCCCTCCCAATTCTTTTGCAGCTTTGGTGATAACCCGCGGCGCCTTTGTGGGTTGTAAAGCCACACTAAATCCCCAGGTTGATATCCACCTGTTTCGGCTTTGATGTCATACCGGTCCTTCATTCGGTCGCTGGCAGTTTGAATGTTCGTACGGACTTGTTCATGAATGTGATCCATTCTTCTCCGTAAGCCCGTAACGTAGTCTTCTCCGGCCAGATCTTCCCCAGGTTTGCTGCCGAACACCAAATCGCATGGTAAACGCAACTCACGTCCGAATAAGATGTTCGCAGGAGTTTGCCCTGTCGTTTCATGCACGGATGAACGATAAGCCATCAGGAACAGATGAAGATGTCGGTCCCAGTCTCTTTGGTGGTTGGAGACTACCTTCGACAAATATCGGTTGATCGTTCTGTTCATTCGTTCAACCATGCCATCGGACTGCGGATGTAATGCAGTTGTCCTTGTTTTATTAATTCCTAATATCTTACAGATATTTTGGAAAACGGCAGACTCGAAATTTCTTCCCTGGTCGGAGTGAAGTTCACGTGGTACCCCGAATCGGCATATACATTCTTTAACTAAGGTTTCAGCGACCGTGGTGGCTTCTTGATTGGGTAATGGATAAGCTTCAACTCACTTGGTGAAGTAGTCCATGACAACCACGATATATTTATTTCCGTCGTCACTTTCTGGGAATGGTCCGGCCACATCAATCGCAATGCGCTCAAATGGACTGCCAACGTTGTATTGACGCATTGGAGCTTTTCGTCGTCTATGAGCATATTCAGTGAAGTTAGCCCAGTAAAACCTCTGCCGCAATCTTTCTAGAGTTTTAGTGACTCCAAAATGGCCTCCAGACCCGTCATGGATCTCTTTCAACACGTCTGGTATTCTACTCTTAGGAATGACCAACTGAGCTTTCTTCTCAGTTCCATCAGCATTCTCTACCACACGCTTCAACAGGCCATCCTCAATCACCATGGAGTCCCATTGCGCCCAGTACGCTTTTACACTCTGTGAGTGTGGTGCAACGTCTTCCCATATTGGTTTGCATTCTGCTGCTTTCCATTTTAATAAGATTTTCAAACCATCGGGCTGCCAACTATCATCGACTACTGTTGTCCTGGCGACGGTAAACTGTTTTTCTTCAAGTCGACTACAATGTTTGCAGTCATCTTGGCAAGGCCGTCTGGACAATGCATCGGCATTACGATGGCTGGTATCTATCCTGTGTTCGATTTTGAAATCGTATTCCTGTAGCCTTTCTATCCATCTAGCCACCTGACCTTCAGGATTCTTGAATTGCAGCAGCCATTTTAATGCAGCATGGTCAGTTCTAATCAAAAAATTTCTTCCGTACAAATATTTGTAGAAATGTTCCACGGATTTCACGACTGCCAAGAGTTCTTTTCTGGTCACACAGTAATTCCTTTCTGGTTTTGACAAGGTCTTACTAAAGTAGGCAATAACCTTCTCATGCCCATCTTGTATCTGGGAAAGAACGCCACCAATTCCGACGTTGCTGGCATCTGTGTCTAGTATGAATTCTCCTTCAGGTAAAGGATAACTCAAGACGGGTGCGCTTGTCAAAGCATGTTTTAGTTCTTTAAATGCAACTGTACAGTCCATTTCCCAGATAAATCTTCTTCCTTCTTCAGTAAGCCTTGTCAGTGGCTTGGCTATGTTGGCAAATCCAGGTACATATCGTCGATAATAGGTACACAAACCAAGGAAACTTCTGAGTTCGTGTTTGTCCCTAGGTGCTGGCCAGTCTCTCACAGCCTTTATCTTCTCCTGGTCAACTGCAATACCCTTACCGGAAACCACGTGTCCAAGGTAATGAACTTCTCTTTGAAACAGGTGACACTTCTTCGGGCTAAGTTTCAGGTTAGCCTTCCTCAATCTCTGGAAAACCTCTTCCAAATTCTTCATGTGGTCCTCGAATGTCTTACCTACCACAATAATATCGTCGAGGTACACTAAACAGGTTTTCCAAGATAGCCCAGCCAATACCGTTTCCATGAGTCGTTCAAACGTTGCAGGAGCATTGCAGAGCCCAAACGGCATTACGGTAAATTGCCAGAGTCCTGTACCAATGGTGAAGGCTGTCTTCTCCTTGTCTTTTGGATCCAAATCCACTTGCCAGTAGCCGCTCTTTAGATCCAAAGTGGAGAACATTTTTGAGCCAGCCAAAGTGTCTAATGTGTCGTCTATTCGAGGTAGCGGGTAGCTATCCTTCTTCGTCACGTTGTTGAGTTGACGATAATCGACGCAAAATCGTGTAGAGCCATCCTTCTTCTTCATTAACACCACTGGTGAAGCCCATGGACTGCTTGAAGGTTCAATCACACCTTCCATCTTCATGTCCTCGATTATTCTTTCTTCTTCCTCACGCTTCGCCAGTGGTAGTCTTCTTGCTGGTTGACGGATGGGTCTTGCGTCTCCGGTGTCTATTTTATGGTGAACTACATTATTTCTCCCTTTGGTTTTCTCATCAAATTGGAACACATCTTTAAAATTTCCAATTAGATTCTTTGCCTTTGTTCTCTGGTCGGCGGTCAATTCTTCAAATGATGTTGTCAATTGAGTGATTAACGTGTCCGGAACTTTCTGAGATGTGTTCCCTTTGGCCTTTACAGTTCGGATAATCGAGGATACTGCCATGCATTCTCCCACAATTGTTCCTCTCTTCAGAACAACAGGATAAAAATTTACGTTCATTATCCGAACTGGTATTACCTGGCTGGCTTTGACCAGTGATTTTCCGACAACAACTCCAGTGCCGGTTTTGGCATCATCATTCTTGGGCGCCAGCATAACGATACTTCCCTCACAGAAACTACCATCTAAATGCGCTTCCAGGATAGTTTCACTTCGTTCTGGGAGGGTAACGTCCTCGGCCATTAGTACGCGCATAGCTTTGTCATCTCGTGGATTTAATACGAGTTCTTCTTCATTGACCATCATCACGCCCTTCTTCAGGTCAAGTTTAAAACCATGCTTTGTCATTGCGTCCATTCCGAGTATTAATTCATCTTCAACTTCAGCTACCAGCGCACGATGTTTAAAGGAGGTGTTTCCAATAGAGATGGTGACATCTACTTCTCCTAATGCGGTAGCTTGTTCTCCCGTTGCTGTGCGTAACCGCCACTTAGTTGGTTGAAGATGCGTCTTTCCAGTTTTCCTTATGAAGTCGGGTCTAATTATAGTTTTTGTCGCACCCGTATCCAGTAGCATTTTCATTGGCCTTCCATTAATAGAGCCATCCACATAGATGCTATTAGCTTTATGATGAAGAGATGCGACATAACTGATGGATTGTGGAGCTACTAGATTACGGGTCGACAGTTGCCCCTTCGCATCAACCTGATTTAGTTTTCCGACTCCTTTTCTTCCTTTGTCGATTCCGTCTTCTTTTGAGAGTTTCTTTCTTCCGGTAAACACTTCACTTGCAATTCGTCGCACTGTCTCTTCTAGATCTTCAGTGTTTTCTTTTCTCTCAGCATCCATACTCCGCACTCGCGATTGGTTACGCGAAGCTTGTTTGGCAGCTTCATGCTCCAATGCATATGAGAGTGCATCAATTAAAGTTTTAGGACGGGGCAATCGCAGTGCTTGTTGAGTTTCGCTGTCTCGAACCCCGTAAATGAATGATTGAGTGGCCAGGCACTCCAAAACGCTGTCAGGAGCTGTAGGATGTGCAAGATGAACTAAACGAGCTACGTCAACTTCAAATTCTTGAAGGCTTTCTTTTGAACTCTGATACCGGTTCCTCAGTTGCGTCTGGTACACCTGCTCCAGATGCGCGTTTCCATACCGCATATCCAATTGTTTGACTAGCTGGTCGTAGTGTTCTTGTTCTTCTTCTTTCAGCGTTTGCAGGATGTCGATAGCTTCTCCGCGCAACGAGACAGTCAACGCCGTAGCCTTCTCCTCGGACGTCCAATTATTCGCTTTTGCGGCCGCTTCAAATTGTTTAAAATAATTTGGCCACGAATACTTCCCATCAAATTCCGGAGTTTTTATGTGCATTTTTGAAGTAGTATCAGGTTTTACTACTTTTCTTCCTTCTATTAGACTTGGCTCAGCCACACCAGAATTCGGAATTGACGACGGTGTAATTTTAGTGAATTTTTCTCGTATTTCTTCAATCTTCTTGTCATATAAAATACTCACCTTTTAAATTCTTCAGGTCTTCCTCGGTTTTTCTAGAATTCTCCTCTAATTTTTCTTCTAGACTTCTAGAATTTTCTTCTGCTTTTCTAGAACTCTCCTCCAATTTTTGTTCTAATGTTCTAGAATGGTCCATTAATTCATCTTTTAGGGTTCTGGAATTTTCCTCTGCCTTTCTAGAACTTTCTATTAATTTTTGTTCTAGAGTTTCGGTCAATTCTTCTTTTAGCGTTCTAGAATTTTCTTCTGCCTTTCTAGAATTTTCTGCCTTTTCCAGTTTTAATTCTTCTTTTAATTTACTAGAAGTTTGTTCTATCTGTTTACTAATATCGGAAACGTCACCCGGAATTTCGAATAGGTAATCTTCAGGGTTTTCACCAGCATCGGTTAATGCTTCCCGTAGACGAGATTGTAGAACGCTTTTCAGTCCTGTCGTATCTAATTCGCGTTCTTCCAGTTCTCTCTTGAGATCACTTACTTTTAATTCACTTAATTTTATTTTTTTATTCGTCATTTTTAATTATTTTTGTTTACACTTCACAGTTATTAACAACCCCACACCTGACACCAATTGTACCGTTTTTATTTATATGGGTGAAGTGTAAAACATAGACAATTATTATTAACTAAAAGAATACGTTTATTAAACGGTAAATAAATATTAGAAATATAATTAAAAGATTATAAAAGTAACTAACACTATGATGAACAAATATTAACACTAATTTAAAGACTAAGATTATTATAAGACAATTAAACACTAAGATTATTTATTTAAACAATTAGCACTACTCTTTATGTCACTAATTTATGTTCACTTGTCGACTGTTCTTTATATCACTAACTATTCACTACACTTATTTATATCAGACTTCTGCACTCGTTGCTTGTATATTACAGAGTGTCTTCGCTGGCTTTCGCGGTGGGTTATATACCTGGCGGAATTATTTCTAGGCTCTTCTGGATAAGTTCTAGAGGTAAACAACATCACACAATAGATTACCGCGACCAGTCCTAACGAGTGCGTGGCGGCCAGACACTGAGGTGCCTGGTAGCGCGGCGGCGGCGGCTGCGGGGGTTGTTACAATACATATATACAGGGTGTTCACCAGTGTTTCACTATTGCTATCTCGAGAACAGTAAGAGATACGAAGTCGGTTAATATAGCAAATAATTTCTATATTATAATAATATTAAAATGAGCATTACAAAAATTATTTTCAACCAGTGGTTCTCAAAATACAGGATTCAACTTTTTAATTTTGAATGAGAACCTACTTTTTTTCTTCGCCTATTCGATTTAGCATTTTTTTCTGAATACAACGATATAAAATGTTTATACCCTTACATAACGAAAAAAACGAGAAAAATGCAAAAGACAAATTATTATTTTCATATTTATTTCTACATGTAATCAGAGTGCCATGACAAAAACAATTGAATAATTTGTTTTCATCATTGTTTGGGCGATTTAGATACTTTAAAAAATATTATAAAAATTGTTCAAAATTATTGCCATGCATACATAATTCCAGCCTTCTGAACATATTACTTCTTACTTTTCTTAAATTTCGGCCGTCTATGTGGGAAATAATATTTTCGATTGCATTTTTAAATGCTGAATATCTGGATAGATAGTTTTGTAGACTTTATCTGTAACATAACCCCATAAAAAAGTCCAGGGGATGAAGGTATGGTGATCTTGCGGGCCACGGAATATGACCATAAGTACCAATCCACCGATTTGGAAACCGTCCGTTTAGGTAATCCCTAACTTGACTTATCACTGAAAATTGCACACCAAACATTTATATTAAATTTTCGCTGGAAGCTTCTCTCTCGTACAACAGGATTTTCTCGGCTCCAGTAGTGTGTGTTTTTCACATACCATTATTAGAAAAATTGGCTTCGTCAGTCCAAATAATTGATTTTAAGATATCTGGATCCTCATTTATCAATAAATTACAAAATTCTAATCTTCGCTCACGATCACCAGGATATAAATGGTGAATTTTAATCATTTTGAATGGTCTATATTTATGTTTCTTTAAAATCCTATGGATCGTGCCCACACTCAGCGGCAGCCATTCTAACTGAAGCTGTTGGATTAGCTTCAAAATAGCTAATATATTTATCTCAGCTTCTTGATTTTGTACGCTACTTCGATACGAATGCATCCGTATTAGCGCGCAGTGCTAATTCTAATTTTCTAAAATACTGACGACAAGAAACTCGCCGCTCAGGATAACGTTCCCTATACATATTCCTTGCAGCAACAGTATTTTTCAGAGATAATATGAAAACTTCGTACATATCAATTTTTTCTTCGTGCGTAAAATTCATTTTAACACAAAAGAAAACAAGAAAATTCATAAACGAACTACTTTGACATGTGATACAAAACAAAATATTCAATTGTTTTTGTCATGGCACTCTAATTACATGTAGAAATAAATATGAAAATAATAATTTGTCTTTTGCATTTTTCTGGTTTTTTTCGTTATGTAAAGGTATTAACATTTTATATCGTTGTATTCAGAAAATAATGCTGAATCGAATAGGCGAATAAAAAAAGTAGGTTCTCATTTAAAATTAAAAAGTTGAATTCTGTATTTTGAGAACCACTAGTGGAAAATAATTTTTGTAATGTACATTTTAATAGTCTTATAATATGACGATGATTTTAATTGTGTATTTTGTCTTGCATGGCAATCTGAAATAAACTTAAAGACGGATATTTTATGTTACTACTTTCATGACACTCATGACAAGAACCTATTATATCAACAAATTTAGGCTCCTTTGATGCAGTATTTAATTTTGAACATTTTTCATATTTACACTTTAGTTCTAAAATTAATACGTTAGAAATTACAGTTTAATAAAACATTTACCATTGTATTTCCTATGGTCCATAAAAAAATAGATACCGGTATATATATATATATATATATATTGGTAAAGGGTACATTGTCGCCTCCAAAGTAGATACTGAAGAAACGTTGTCACCTCATATATGACGCTGTCACCTCCGACTTCGGAGGCGACAACGTTTTTCCATATTCTCATCGGTTCTGGCCTTAGGACGTCATCTAAAGCCCTAAAATAAAAAATAGGTCGGAGGCGACAACGTAGCTTCCATACTCACAAAAAAAAGTTTTTAGTTCCGGTATATACCGCTGGCGTTAGTGTTGCACAAAAAATATAAGGGGGACACGTTGTCGCCTCCGATTATATAAATCTCATTTTTGTATCACAAACGTTACTTTTCCGCCTCCGTTAAATGGCAACATGGGAGAAGAGGTCATAAGGATGTTTTCATATGATTTCATTTCATATTTGCAAGCTCGCGAAAAAAAGATGTGCATTGATAGTATAATCTGGTAATGATGTCATCAAGGACTAAGTTGCTGTTAAAATTGTGCAGTAAGTCCTACCAAAAAGCCTTTAAGTATTGCGCCAACAAATTGGACATGTGTATATAATACTACACTATTTAAAATATTTCATAATAACGTCATACGGTGTCTAAATGTTCTTCATAATTCCCATTCGTTTTACAATTAAAAGGCATTTAAATATTTATTCATTGATAATTTGTAAGGCTTTAATTTAAGACTATTTTTGTACCGAGCGACAGCGGGGAATTGCCTCACTCACTCGCTCGATAGGTCGATCGGTCCGTGCGCACGGTAACTTGAGAACGCAATCTTGATCAAATTTTGTATGCAGCTTCTAAAGAAAAATCGCAGATCTAGGTTTGTGAATGGGCCAAACCGGCCCAAGATATATAAGGCCCTTTGTCATTACTTTGTTTTTTATTAACCGATCGGAACCAAATTTAAAACGTACTTATTGTGAGTTATTCCATGAAAAACATGTTCGAATGCCAAATTTAACAACTATATTTTAATTAGAAAATGTCCTTTTGGTCGTTTCTAAAATTTAAAAAATAATATAAAATTTCTCAAGAAACGGCTATCGCCATAAAAGTTTATAGGCAGATTCTAAAGTGAAATTGTAAATGAAATTTCGGGAATAGGCCTTATCGGTCCAAAAATATATAAGGCCCTTTGCCATTTCCCAGTTAATTATAAACCGATTGTGACCAACTTTGCAGCATTTTTATTCAATGTGAAACCATGGCTGAATAACAATTTTAATAGCAATATCTTCATTAGAAAGTGCATTAATATTTATTTAAAGCAAAAAAGGTCCCGCAACTATAACCAAAAAAGGTACATACAGTAAAAACAAAAATAGGTACAAATAATTGGGAAGTAACAATAATTTTAGGATGGACCGCTACAGAAGTTGATGCTTTAGAGATAGAATTTGCTTCATACATACAGAAAAAAATCTGTTGTGGCCAGCACAATACCTTCCGTCAATCCTGTGTATTATATACAAATTCCATACATAAATTTTCTTGCAAAAGATTCTAAATTTTCAGTAAAATTATTTCATAAACAAACTATGCAAATGGCACTTGACACTGATATCTTCTTCTACTTAAGCTTTTCCCATTCGTTAGGGGTCGCAATTTTTATATTTTTATTCCACTCCCGCAATACAGTCTTTTCATCTTATCTTTGGTCTTCTTCTGTATCGTCCACCTTCTACTACTAAGCTATTCATTCTTCTTTCAATATATTCTACATCTTTCCTTATGACATGTTCAAACCAATGTAATCGTCTCCCTTGTATCTTTCTAGAAACTTCTAATACTCGAGTTATTTCCCTTCACACGGCCACGAGACCCCAATCTTAATTTCTTGTTTTATAATATTAGTATTCTTTTCCTGTATTGTATGTCTTTTTACGCTCTCATTATTGTCGTTATTAGTGTTAATATTCGAATTCCTAAAGTCTTGCCTTGTTGTTTTATTCCTATTCCGTATTTGTTTAATCTGTTTTAGTTTTTTGGAGTTTGTGTTTTCTCCTCATCTTCTAAGGGCACCAGTTTGTTTTCTTTCGTGTTCCATTTCCATATCTTGTTGTTCACTACTAATTTATGATATCTTACCTTTACTGTTATGTTCGCCCCTTTTTACCTCTCGCTAAGAGAGGTATTGGATTCATGCTAAAAATCGCATATCCAGATTTTATTGAATAAGCACGTTTTCAGGTCCCTACAATCCGATTTTAACATTTTTACGATGATGTCTGTGTGTGTGTGTGTGTGTGTGTGTGTGTGTGTGTGTGTGTGTGGATGTATGTGTGTGTGTATGTATGTAGGATGTTGGAAGGACGATTACTCAAAAACTATAAGACTTTAAATTTGTTTAACTACGTATTTCCCAATCGGACATTCATGGGAAGATCTGAAAAGGTTTTGGTAACAATTGAACAACCGGAAGTAGAAGATTCTTGAAAAAAAATATTCTAAATAATATTTTTTGAAATTTTTTCTTGATAATATTAAAGAAAAATAAATTTTCTTTCTGATACATTTAAATATTTTATAATATATTCTATAGATTTAGAGATAAAAGAAATATAATATGTAAAATAATCTGTTATAATAAATTTTACAGCCGAAAGAATGGCCATGGAAAATAGTTGAAAATTTAATTTTTTTGTAACTGACAGATAAATGTCAGTGTCAGAAATCCGAAGACATTACTGAAGAGTTTTTCTGGGAAGTACATACATTATATTATTTCTTAATGTATTAATAGAATTGGAAACATTTCGAAAAATTAGAAGAGGACAAAATTTCTTCATCAAAAATGAATTTAAAATTAAACAATCTAAATATATATGGAATAGATATATGCGTAAGTAGAATTTTTGGTGTAGAGTATACAAGAAATGTTAAATACAATAGGGAGCGAGCAGTCATATGATTTTGTTGGCCTTGACAAGCAGATATGGAGGCCCATGTCAGAATGATAGCTAGTAATTATGTATAAATTTCTCATTCTAAATTTAGTGATTTTCCAATTCCATGTGGAGCAGAATTAAATGTTAAATATCTAAGGCATACAAGTAAATTTTAAACTCCTGGTGATAAATTGACGTAAATTTAGAAAATCTTAAAAATTTTAATGAAAAATTCTAACATTTGACATCTATGTACATAATTACTAATTATCATTGTGAAACGGGCCCACACATCTGCTTGTGAAGCCCAAAAATGTAACATTACTGTTCGCGCCCTATACTTATGTAACCAAAAAAAGGAAGTGGCGAGAGGTATTGTGCTGGCCACAACAGATTTTTTTCGTTCTGTTCTAGCTATGTCCCTTATATTTTTCTGGATTGCCCTGTCTCTGTTTGTAAGTGCTGACTCTATGAACACAATCTTACCTTCTCTATTTTTTAATTTCCCTTTCGCTTTAAGCACCTCTATTTTATCTTCCCAGTTGTTCATTTCCATTATATATCTAAATTCACCTATTTGGTTTATCGACTTTGGTTTCACTTTAATTTTTAATTCCTTTTCCAAAAATTCCTCTACTTCATTACTTCTTGCCTCTTTTGTTTTACTTAACTCCATTCCCGTAATAACCAAATTGTTCTTTATTTTATCTTTTTCTAGTTTTTCGATCCTCTCCTTGGCTTCTTGTATCGCATCGATCATTTCTGTTTTCTCTATTTCCCAGTTTTGTTGCATTTCCTTCATTTCCTTTCTCACTTTTTTCGTTTCTTCATTATTTTCCTTTACCTCTTTTCTTAATTCTTTGATGTCTTGTTGTATTTGCGTTAGGAGTTTCTTAATTTCTTTCATATTTTTTGCTTCCTGGTCTTCGTTTATCTCCATCTTCTTGGTTGGAGATCTAGTTATTAATTTACTTCTTTGAAACACTCTTTCCTCTTCTATCGATGAGTCGTGTATGGGTTTATCTCTTTTGCTCATCTATTCTTATTAAAAAAATTGACTTACCAAAAAATTTCCTACTTTGCCTGAATACGGATCTGACTGCTGATTTATGTCGCGTTTCGGCAAGAACTTCGCTCGGGTCGACCCCTCGGAAACTTAGTTCTTCTCAACTTGGTTTTTATCAGTCAATGATTTAATTTACTTTATATTATTATTTTATATGCACTGCACTCACTTATAATTATTTTTGAGTGAGAGTTATAATTAATTTCCGATTTAAAACTCAGTAATTTGACAATTATGTAGGAACGATCTGTCACACTACTAAAATGTTCTTTACCAGGAAAAAAGGTTCATGTAACATTAATGCTGATTGTTTATCACGTATTCGTGTAAATTCAATTGCCGATAACGAATCAACCATAAATAATCCCGGTAATATTAATAACGACGTACTGGAATATTTAAAAAAATTAGCCGAAAATCTTGTTCCTGATGATTCTGAACCATAATCACCTATTCTTACTAGAAAACAACCTCTCACTAATAATTCAATTCAATTCAATTTTATTTCCTTGTTTGAAGAAACACTTCGTACAAGTAAAGGTCGGCATACAATAATTATAGTTACAGACTTTATAGAGTTTTTTAAATGTAACATGAAAAATACAAAATTAAATTTACTATGTCTAAACATAACAATACCAGAAACCTGTACTTTTTTTTAAAACTATTTTAGTTACAGACTTTATATAGATTTTTAAATATAACATGAAAAATACATTTTTTTTACTAAAACATAACAATGCCAGAGACTTATTCTTTTTTTTTCTTTTTAAACTTTATATAATTTTTTTTTAAATATAACATGAAAAATGCAAAATTAAATTTACTATGTCTCAACATAACAATACCAGAGACTTGTTCTTTTTCTTCTTTTTAAACTATTATAGTTACAGACTTTATATAAATTTTTACATATAACATGAAAAATACAAAATTAAATTTACTATGTCTAATAGGGCCATAGCACAAGCCTCGTTCCAACCAAAAAGCTGTTCAAAAAAGTTATTTAAACAAGATTGAAATTAAATATTGCTATTTGTATATGACCAATCCTAAAACGGCATTACAGCCAAAACAAGGCCTGTGCTATCAGCCATTTAACATTACAGATTTATTTATTATTCCTCGAAGCATTTTAGTCATTAAAGCAGAAACTTCTGAGTTTAAGAGCATTTACAGTAAAATAATAGATATTATTTATTTTTTGTATATTCAAGTCTTCAAAGAGAACAAACAATCTTTGTTCTGATGTAACAGTTTTTATATACCCTGATAAGTAATACTCTCTGAGTGAGCTATATATCGGACATTTAGTGAAAAAATGATACAAACTTTCATTCTCTAACATATTGCAAATAGTACAATTATTTTCAGGGTGTAAGATGTATTTGAAACCTTTTTGAAGAATTTTTATGTATTTTTTATTTGAGAGTCTGAGTTGTGCAATCAATCTCTTCTTACTAAATGATACATTCAGTAGTAAGTAATCTGATACACCTGGGTGAATATCCAACTGGTAATAAAAGCATGTATAATTTGACTTTTTAGCTTGATTAATATCTTTTTCAATCAAAATATTTTTATAATGAAGTATAATATTATCAATTAAGCTTTTGTTTATTGACTGATTTCTCCAAATGTTTTCAAAATTTAAATCAATTAAAAATATTTTTAATTGCGACACCCAGTTATATTCCAATTTGTTTATATAGGATTCGTCCAATGCCATTAATCTTTTATAGATTATTTTTGGAAGACGTGTGTCGTCCATGGAAAGTATTTTCTGCCACCATCTTAAAACTTTCTTCCAAATAGAGGAAGCTAAACACTGGACTCCGGTTTCTAAGCGGAGAATAGCATTTGCAGTGCTTCTAGGACATTGAAGAACTAGTTTTAAAAAAATTAATTGACATTTTTCAATAAAATTATAATTATTTAAGCCCCATACTTCACAAGCATATAGCGCTGTTGCATTAATTATTGAGTCTAACATTTTTATTTTATCCAACCATCCAGATGAATTTGCTTTTACTAGTATATTTCTTACATTATTGATTGCAATTATTGCTTTTCTTAAATTTTCCTTTGCTGCTTGAATAAATTTTGCTGATGTGGAAAATATTATCCCTAAATAGCAATAAGATTGAACAATTTCTAATGGGAGGTTATTGTAACAAAATGGTTCCTTAATCGTTGTCGGTCTACCTCTTTGAAAAATAAGAATTTTTGTTTTTTCTATATTTACGGTAAGACTGTTTTCTGTACAGTAACTATGTAAGACTTCTAATTTTTTCCTTACGTCAACTGGTGAATCTGCCAAAAGGACAAGATCATCAGCATAAGCTAATAAAATCAAGTCATTATAACTGTCTATATTAATGCCTCTACAACCAGCCTTACGAAAAGAGCTATCAAGATCATTTATAAAGAGCGCAAATAGTATAGGAGATAATATTTCTCCTTGCAATACTCCCTCAGATATATCTACACTATTTGAAAGATTATTACGTATTTTGACTTTTAAGTTAGCATTACTATATAAGTTCATTAAAATTCTAATCATTTTAGCTGAAATACCTGAATCGTATAGTTTGTGCCATAGTTTATTGTGGTTAACTGAATCAAACGCCCTTTTTAAATCTATGAAAATTGCAAAAACTTTACTTTTTTTAAGTCTAAACTGGATTTGTATAACTAAAAAAAGGCAAAATATATTATCAGAGGTACCTCTGTTTTTCCGGAAGCCCATTTGATATTCGGTTAAAATATTATTTTGTTCTAACCAGAGTTGTATTCGATTGTGTATTATTTGTGTAAATAGTTTACATATACAATTAAATAAGGCAATTCCTCGATAATTCATCGGATCTGTAGGATCACCCTTTTTATATAGAAGAAACATTTGTACATTTGACCAAGTTTTAGGTGTACGTTCCGAATTTAATATTATATTGTAAAAATTTAAGAGATAATGGATCCAAGCTGGTGTAAGACATTTAAAAAATTAGTTGGAAATGTTATCTGAGCCTGGGGTTTTGTTACATTTCGAGCTTGTTATGCTAATTTCTAATTCTTGTAAGGTGATTTCACAATCCAAAACTGGGTGCAAACAACCGAAAAAATAAAAGCTCGATTCTACTATATTTCCGTAAATATTTTTGTAAAAAAATTCCCACTCTGTAATGGAGATATCATTGAGTATGTTAGGTTTATTTCTTAAATTTCTAACCACATTCCAAAATTCAGTATTATTTTTAACGTTCATTAACGAGTTAGAAAGTGATGTGAAATATTCAGTTTTGGATTGTTTTAAATTGTTTAAGTATAATTTTTTTGCGTCTAAATAATTTTTTAGACTAATCTCAGTTCTTTGTTTCTGATAATGATTTAATAATTTTTTTGCAGCTTTTCTAAGATCATAACATATATGATTAAACCAAGGCTTTTTAAAGTTAGTTTTTACAGGGCCATTTCGTATTCTAGAAACTTTACACATATGTGATTGACAAGCAGCCTCTTTTATTGCCATTAATATATTTTCATTTAATGTGTCTGGATCAATGCTGTTGCAGTATAAAAAATGAGACAATTCTAAATATTTTTGAAATTCGTTGATGCATGTGTTATTAAAGTTAAATTTTATAACAAAATTTGAATCTATCGTAGGTATTTCACCTGTTTGTAAGAGAAAATTTATATTTTTACCAATTTTTAATAAACAAATACTATGTGGAGAAGCAGATAATGTGGGAGATATGTTTAATTCAGAAACTTGTTCAATTAAAACTGCGTTGACCCAGAGTAAATCTATTACAGATTTACCATTATTATTTATGTAAGTAAATTCACCTGTCATATCATTTTTAGTTCTTCCATTTAGTACATGCAGACCAATACTTTCCATGGACTCCACCAATCGGTTTATTTTGTGGTAAGAAGAGGTTCTTGCTTCAAATACATGTGGATTGCTGAACATATCATCTTCTAATTGGTTAAGTTGCCCAATATGCGCATTGTAGTCACCCAGGATAAGGATGTTATCATTCATATAAACGTCGCAGGTAACTTGTAACGAGTCATATAATAAATCAATGCAAATATCATCATTCAAGCTAAGTTTCAAATACACCGTCCCAATAATTAACCTGAAATTGTTAGAGAGTATTACTTTCAAAATAATCCACATATTTGTTTGTTCAAGTATTTCAATTTCTGGATTTAACGCTTTATTAATTAATATAATTATGCCGCCACTAGCCCTGCCACGATCTTTAATCTTATCAGCCCTAATATCAAACATATGTTCTTTGTAATTATCCAAAAACCGTGGCAGGGTTGGTATACTACTATAATGCCATGATTCGCATAAACAGATAATATCTCCGCTTAGTATTCTGGATTCGGTGTCTTCGTCTAAATTGAATAAGTTGTTTAAGCCGTTTATATTCCAGAATACTATGCCTAAATTTAAATTATTAATACAAAGGTTACTTAGCTTAGTTGAAACTTCCGCGATATTATCTTCGTGTGTTATGTCTGTGTCGGAATTTGGTTTGCTATCTAGACTTGTTTTGGTCATCGTGAATCCTGGGATATCGGCGCCTCGAAAAAATTCTCTTCATTGTTGGACGACGTCGGTGCAGCACTCACTTGTCCTATGTGCCCTTTCGGAATTTTGAATGCTTGTTTTTCTTTTTTCGGCGTATCATCGGACGATTGGCGATTACGTTTCTTATGCTCGTTCATATTATTGCTTAATCCAACATTTTTACTTACATCACGTTCATTTTTCTTTTTGTTCACGAGTTTCTTTCTTCGTTCTTTCTCATAAATGCTTAAATCGTTGTTGATATAAATATGTGTTCCTTTAAGCATACTTCTTTTTGCAAATATTAATTGTTTATTTGTAATAGATGAAAAAGTTACTAAGAGGGGACGTGTTTTTTCTGCTTTTTGTCCTAAGCGGAAACTGTTTTCTATGTCATCTGCGTTCAGTTTTACTTGTAGATATTTTTCAAATATTTCGATTAAATATTCCTTTAGCTTATGTTGTTTTTCCTCTTCCTTTAGGCCGATAATAATTAAATTTTTCTTCTTAACAACTTTTTCCAGATTATCAATTGTTTTGTCACGTTGCACAATTTTTTTATGTAGATTTTTAATTTCATCTTCTAGCTGTGTAATCTTTATAGAGTTATTAATTATAGCCTCTTTAAAAGTTTTAATTTCTGTTCTTATTTCTTCCAATGTGGTTAATTTATTTAATATTTCCTCTAGTTTTTTGTCTGTAGATTCTGCCATCGCGCCAAAAATAGTGAGGTTATATTACACACAATGCACTATAAGTTTCACAAGAGAGCTAATAACAGTATTTTAACTTATTTTATTGCTTATTGTTTTAGTTTATTTATATTTCCGTATAAAGTAAGTAATTACAACAACTTTTTCTTTATTTAAAACAGATCACTGAAAAATACGACTTGACCTTTGAGTACAACCCCCTCTCACTAATAAACATCCCCAACCTAGACAAAAACCCAAAATTAATATTATTTCCGATATACAAATAAGACCTCTTGATAAACTTGCTCTAGTTCCTAACACTGACCTCGCAAACATTGATAACGAAAACACTGACTCATCAACTCAACACTCATGTGTAAATGACACAACAAATGAAGGAATTATCATCCTAGATGAGATAATAATAATAAATTATTCCCAAACTTATATGCCAAAACAAACACTAGTATAAAAAATACGAATATCAAACTATAGTTAAAGTCAAAATTCCAGAAATCAATAATGAAAAATTAATATTTGAATTCTTAAAAAATTATACACTAAAACTACGTACCACATGTATTTTCAAACTGAGAAATTATATCAAGATTTTTGTAGAGTTTATTTAAATAAATTTTTTGATCATGGACCAAAATTAATTAAGTGCACAAAAATTATAAACACCGTCACAGATAAGGAAGAACAGATAATGCTTATCAAAATGCATCACGAAGGAAAAACGAACCACTGTAGTATAAATGAAACACTAACGTAATTACTACTGGAAAGATATGAAAGCTACCATAACAAATTTTATTAATTCATGCGATATTTGTCAAAGATCTAAATACGCAAGAAAGAAACCATATGTACCATTTATGTTAATCGATACAGCGACGCGACCTTTTCAAATAGTTCATATAGATGTATTTATATATGACAATCGCTATTCACATAGCAAATGCATTAATTAAATATTTCACATCTTTTGGCGTACCTGCAAATTTAACTCTTGATAATGGAAAAGAATTCATTAATAACACCATAAAAGAACTTTTAAAACTTCATAAAATAAAGATTCACTTTACAGCCCCTTTACATCACGATTCTAATTCTATTGTTGAGAGATTTCACTCAACTATCATTGAACATCTGCGAATACTACAAGAAATGTATCCAGATGAACACGGAGACTTAATGAATTACGCTATTATTGGTTATAACAACTCTATCCACAGCACAACAAATTATACACCATTCGAATTAACATTTGGACATACAAACTCTAGAAATCCCCAAGAAATATTTATTCCAAATTGTTTCTACGACTACGTTGAAAACCACAACGAAAAATTAAAACACGTTTACAACAAAGTATATGATACATTAGAATCAAACAAAGAAAAGGTAGTAAATAAACATAATATAAATGGAGAAACAAACCCAAATTTTAAAATAGGTCAAACTGTCTACAAAATTAATGCACTCAATAGAAACAATTTGTTTTTCTAAATTTATAGGTCCTTTCAAAATTACAAAATTACTCGATTGTAACAAAGTAGAAATTACAAGTTCACAGAAAATACCTAAAACAGAAATAATTCATATCAAAGAATTAAGACAGCCTGTTTTTACAGATCCTTGTTCCTCATCGTCACTTCAAGCCAACATCCAAAATCCACGATCTAAACAAGAACCCTGGCCTACTTCCACTAAAACTAGGAAATGCACAACTTAAAATCGACTACTGGACATTTGTCCAAATTTATGACATTACAGACATAATCACAGAATATACTAGCTTGAAAAATTCATTTATTAAGATAATGGACGAATTAAAGGACTCTAAACACAATCAACATTCTTACCAAATAATTAGTGTCCTAGAAAAAAAAGTATTGTTGCAAATAAAACAACAAAATCCACTATACTCGAAGAAACAAAAATCTGATGTGGCCAGCACAATACCTTACGTCAATCCTGTGTATTATGTACAAATTCCATACATAAATTTTCTTGCAAAAAATTATAAATTTTTGGTATTATGTGATTCCCTTTCTCGGCAACTGAATGCCATACTCCTGATAACAAACAAACCACTTGAAATATGAAAATTATGAAATTTTGATTGAAAAATTATAACACTCGTCAGTCATGGACATAATTAATTGCTGTCATTTTGACACGGGTCAAAGTCATGTTACTGCACGCGCCCCATACATAAATTTTCTTGAAAAAGATCCTATATTTCCAGTAAAGTTATTTCATTAACAAACTATGCAAATTGCACTTGACACTGACATCTTCTTCTTTAGTTTTTCCCATTCGTTAGGGGGTCGCTATTTTTTATTTTCTTCTTCCACTCATTTTTGTTTTGCGTGTCGTCCTCATTCAGTTCCTTTTCTCTCCAGTCTTCTACAATACAGTCTTTTCATCTTATATTTGGTCTTCCTATGTTTCTTCCACCTTCTATTAATATATTCATCTCTCCTCATGCATGTTCAAACCAATATGTAATCGTCTCTCTTATATCTAGAAACTTCTAACACTAGAGTTACTTCCCTTATTCTTTCATTGATTTCATTTTATTGATACTGACATCTGTCAATTGGAATAACCTGAATATATTAGCAGTTTCCATGGTTAAGTTAGCATAGCTGGCTGAATTATGAAATTTATATAAAATTTATTATCGTTATTCTTCTTTAACTCTATATCTGTTGAATATCAAATATAAAATGCAATCAAATCGTATAGACAATAATATATTCTTTAAGTTATAATAACATTTAACTGATTTTTTCAAGAAAAACTATTAAAATCTTCAAATGAGGGTACTTTCGGTTGACCAATTATAACCAAAATCTAAACAGGTCTGCATATGGTTGTAAGGAAGAGGAATACGCAAGAATTGTAATTTTTGGAATTCTAGTATTGGAGATATCGTGCCCGAAATGCGGTCATACACACACACACACACATACATACACACACACATACACACACACGCACACACGATCACACACACACACATACATACACCATCGTAAAAATAGTAAAATCGTATTGTAAAGACCCTAAAACGTGCTTATTCAATGAAAACTCACCACCGAATTTTTTGACCAAAGACAATACCTTCCTTACCTATAGGTGACGGAAGGTAAAAAACGAGGACTCATTAATGGACTTGGCACAATAATAAAATCAATCACGGGAAATCTCGATCAATCGGATGCCGAAAAATATGATAAAGCTATTAAAGAAATATCGAACAACCAATTCAAAATTAAAGATGTCATGAAAGAACAACTCAGCATCTTACAAATTTCCATTCAAAAAATTAACAATAACACAGAAATTCGTTCTAAAAATCAATTTTCATTAAATTCAAAAACCGAACAAAAAAAAATATATTAATTCAACCTACATTAAAAATGTAGAAGCAAACAATTGCTTATGTTTACAAACTGTTATCTCTCAATACACTTCAAGTTTGCAAATTATTTACGATCTATTAGAAAAAAATTGAAATAGCCATCACTTTTGCAAAACTTAACACACTTCATAACTCAATATTAGAACCAACCGGCTTATTAACAGAGATAATATTTATTAATAAACATTTACATAAAAATAGTTTCCCATTTAAACCAACTTTAGAAAATATCATACTATTCGAACAAGTAATAGAAATAAAAAGTAATACTAAAGGCAATCAAATTGTATTTCTGTTTGAGATACCTGTTGTGGAGACTGAAAGTTTCCATTACTACCATTTATATTCCCTACCCATCAGAAATCAAAATTCCTTTCAAACAATCATTCCAAATTTCTAATTAAAAATAAGCACTCTTTGACACCACCTGCAAGGAAACCATACCTGAAGAATTCATATGCCAAGAGGTCCACAAATCTAACATAAATGAGAACGCACCCTGCGAAATACAACTTCTCAAATACAACCCAAACCAGATGTGAAGATCCAGAAGATTGAAGAAAACCAATGGATCGTCGTAGCCCCCAACGGTGTCGTCGCCGTCCAAAAGTGTACGAAAAACACAGACAATATACTCCTAAATGGAACTTATCTAATCGAACTAAACAATGATTGTGAAATAAAAATCAAAGAAGCTACTATAAAAACTTATCAAAATTATTAACCAAATTTTAAAAACATTGAACTTCCTAAATTACCTCTTCCACGAAATGGAGATAGAAACAATTTTATGAATTTCAACCCTTTAAAAATAGAAAATATAAACTTAGACGAATTAAAAAACATTTTACCCATTATTAACAAACAAAAAGGAAAATTAAACGAAATAAATAACGTGACTATCCCAACCAATATAAACATCCACAATATTGTAATATATTGTTGCATTCTACTAATGATCATATGTTGTTTCTCTGTAGGAGAAATTATGGAAATAAGGGCCCACAGGAAGAAGATATCCAGATGACTTCATTGTCGCACAGTGTGGCCAAAGCCCCCACAGTCCTCACTGAAGGCGGGAGGAGTTATGAGTCCGGTCCTGTCTATTCTGCAGGAAGAAGACACCTTATGCATATCAGCATAAATCTAGTATATAAGCTTATCATTTGATCTAATTCTTGTCTTTATTTGTATTTTTGTCATAATACCTTTGCATCTCTGTAAAAGTACAATAAATTCCATTTGAAATCTTTTTAAAAACTCTCTTTTCGTTGTCACCCACATAATTCGCGACAAATCGAAAAAATTAGGACTACTATAACGGCGCCTTACAACTATTTGCAATCGGCGCACTGAGAAATTTCCTTGTCTCCCTCCGGCCCCAACCGCCCCTGGATATCCTTGACAACCAAATAGCACATATTTATTTCAACAAGACAATTTCAAATGTGTTATGTATCAGTGTCAGCCCAATTTATAATTTTGTGTAATAAATGTATAACTATTTCATTTAAAACATGTCTCAAGAATACAAGAGGAGGCAAATACAACCGCCCATATTTTATTACCTGCGAAAGCCCCAAGACGGTATTTATAGACAATTGACTTGTTTGCCCAAACGCCTAATGAAATATTTCAACCCATTACCCATGTTAACTACCTTTTGAATGTAAACTGTCACTTACTGTCAACAAAACAATGGCATGTCTAATTTTCGTAGTACGTTGGACGAAAATACCTGAGTAGGGATATCGCAGGTAATAAAATATGGGTGGCTTAATTTGGTAAGTATTACAATTTGTTTAATTTTATGTTTACATTCATTTTATTTAATATTCTTAAATGCTGCAACATTTTTCAAATTTTATTATTAATATGTTATTGCCTACTATGACGGTGGAAAGTTAAAAAAAATCTCTTTTCAATGGTGCAACTTTTCAATATGGATCTACTCCGGTGGTGTTAGTGATGCCGCGAGACGAGAAACGGCGAGAAACAGTTCACTCTCGTCTCGTCTCGAAAATTCGAGACGAGATTTGTTTTTGACTCGTCTCGTCATATTTTCCATCCTCTATTCTCGATCTCGAGCCGAGAGTCTCGAATTTCTCGAATTTATAATTAGTTGCATGGGGTGTTCCATAAGCTGCTAGGTCAGAGTGTGTTTGTATGGTTAAAGGTAGCAAGCAGTGACGCTGTAGAATGCACGCGCACAGTGCAAGGTAACACTTGGTTAGTACTTATTCTTAGATGAGTATTTTATTTTACACTGTAATTATCTATTATTTGTATATAAATACATATAAAATGAATTCATGAATTACCTTCTGTCATTTGTTTATTATTTGGATAACATGTTTTAAATTTTATATACATTCATCTTTCAGGAAAATAAATTAGCATCAACTTGGACGTAATGGAGTAGTAATACTACTGATTAAAACTTTATTTTTACTAAGTCTGGTATTTAACACGTAAGTTAAAAAATACTAAACAAATATTACTTGCAGCAAGGGCATTTAATACTAACGTGGAGAGTACACCACAATTTATAATTTAAAATGAAAACTGATAAATATTTTTCTTATTGTATATCTTTAATTATATACATATTTAAAAAAAATCGTGCAATCGAGATCTCGAATACCTACTCTCGTCTCGAGCAAATCTCGAGGGCATTACTCTCGTCTCGTCTCGATTTTTCGAGACGAGATTTATGATAGTCTCGTCTCGAAATTCGAGAAAATTCGAGACGAGATCTCGAAAACGCGAGATCCCACGGCATCACTAGGTGGTGTAGTGGGCAACGTAGTCGACTTACGATTCAAGGGTCCTGGGTTGGAATCCCGGGTAAGGTATGGATATTTGTGTATGTCTTCATCATCTCATTTCCATGAATGCAACGTATTCGATTGCAAAGCTACAAAATTTCAAGCAAAATTTGACCCACCCCCATATTTCAATTGTAATAAAATTGTAAATCTTGAGAAACAATAAATAATTATTATTATTATTAATTATTATTAGTATTACTTTTCAATATGGTGTCCATACAAAAACTAAAACTTTAACATCATAACTCCAAATCCAATAGCAATAAAAAAGAGCATTACCATTCAAAAGAACATGAAAAGTGCACTAAAGATGTGCAAATTAAAATCCAGTATTATTTCCAACTTGGAAGATATTTGCAAAAAATAAAAGCTACAAACTTTACATTTTTGCATATATCTAGCGACCTATGCATTTTTTCTCAAATAACAAAACACCATTAAAATGGTCTTCCAATGGGATAATTTTTGTCTAATTTAACCAACTTCGTATCTCTTATAGTTCTAGAGATCCCTATGTTGGACAAGTTTTCCAGGGTATTTCTACACTTATGGATCAAACTTTAAGGAATAATAACAGCCAAAAGACAAAAAGTCTTAATCCGCTAAGACATTTAGTGGAACCTAATGGGTTGTTTAAAAGCTAGTGTTGTTGCTATCAGTTCAATATACAAAAAAAAATATTAATCAAACCGTTACTACGATTTATTATTCTGCATAATTGATAGGAAAAAAAAATTGAAAATATATTTATTTACTTATTTTTATATAATGTTTGTTTTTAATTTGTGATAAGGAATGACTTGTATAAATTCATCATTTAAAGTGTAAATATGTATTACATTTTCAATTATATGACAGAAAACTAATCACTGTGATGACTGTCGAATTTAAATACCTTATAGAAAGTCATTGCGGGATATGATAAATCATTTGTCGTTTTTGAAAATTTATATATATTTTTTGTAGCATCTTAGTGCATGACTATATAAAGAGCAATAGTATATTGATAGTAGTTTAGTGTTTGTTCACAAATCGTTTGATAATTGTAAGTCAAAAATAATTACTATTATACTTAAAATAATTTGAGTCAATATTACATTTTAATTAATAATACTTATAACTTATTTATGGTATAAGTGTGTTTAAACATATTATTGTAAATACAATGTTACGCGAGAAAAGTGTTAACCCACAAGGTCGGCCGAGTGGGGTACTTTTCGCAAGTGACATGTAATTAGCACATGTATGCCATACAAAATTTAAATGGTTTAAATAATTCGTACAATTATGATACTAGTATATAAATAAAACACATGTGACGAGTTTAAAAGCACGACGCAAAGCAATGTGCTTTTAACGGCACTAGTGCTTTAAAGGCCCTTATACAGGTGTATCATGCGGTATTTTTATTATACGTGCATATCTATCCCTGATTTACAAACCCAAACAATAATTTAATCATTCTAACAATTAATTTACCTTTATCAAATTGAAAAACTCATAATTTGTTCTATTTTCAATGGCATACTGAAAATTACTTAAAAATTCTTAAAATTATGATAGTAACCATGTTGTTACTTGTTTTTAAATTTATAAAAATTATTCACTTTGAATTAAAACGAATTATCTTTATTTATAAAAAAAAAAATTATTCACAATGTGTCGAAAGCGAAAAAATCTGCTATCATCATCAGGTAATCTGATAATCTGACTAATTCCTTAACATACGAGCTTTATATCTAGTGTCATGGGGGTGAACGTTAGTGGCGTGCATTGATTTAGGTTATTCTGATTACCTGTGTTAAGCCCGCGGTCTGCTGTAATGTGTTTTCTTCAAATTGGCCGGAGTTCCACTCTCGGCTGGCTGAATACTACTTTTTTGTTTTTCTCTATGATAGCGGTTTCTTTGAACTTCCTCTTGCACTCAGGCCCGAATTACCCATAAGGCGCAGATCGTGTAGTTGGGGAAAATGGGAAAACGGAGAGAGAGAAATGTCTGAAGTTACCACACGACATAAACAGTCGTATTTACTTTAATTATACAAAAAGAGTATAGTAAAGTGAATGGAAAACTAGGGCTATGACAGTTGTCGAAGATTTTAAATAATTCTAAAATTCATATACCGGATTCTACTTTTTATATGAACCACAGCACCATAGGAAATACAATGTTAAAATTTTCCTATGGCTAAAATTTCTGCTCTATTAATTTTAAAACAAAAGTATAAATATCCGTTTCGCTCGCGAGAGGCTCAATAAAAGTTGTAATATTAGCTATTTACAGGCTGCCACCAGGCTGCTATGAGAAATAGAACAAAAATGTTAAACAATTGTATTTTTTGAGTTTGCTAGATGACATCTATTATAATGTTTTAATAATATTGATTTCAATAAATTAATTTTTAATTAATTATAAAAAGATGGTAAATGTATCGCTGCTGACTGATAATAGTATATTAAAAAAAAACAAATTTCTTAAGCGTTCTGTTAAAGCACGAGTCCAACTTTGGAAAACGAACCGCTCCGCGGTGAGTTTTACAAAGGACGACTGCGATTACAGGTGTTATGAAACATGTTTTTACACTATTATTTATATTAGGGTATTTTATAATTAGATTCTTAAAAAATGCAACGTCAAAAATATGACTTGGTGTTTTTTATCAGTTATGTTGGTAGCGCTTCCCTCTAACAATTTTACTTCACATATGAAAATTCATTGTTGTCAATTTCATGTTACGTCATTTATGTGTCAGTTTTAAGAACAATAATACCAGATCTAGAAAACGAAAAGCCCTAAAAACAATGCGTTTATAGATCTTCTTAGGGCCAGTGGTACCAACAAGACTTAAATTTTAGGCTAGGTTAAACAAAAAAATGCAAATCGAAATTTCGACAGCAGTGACATTTCATTTCGATGCAATATATTGTCAATTTAAGCCAAGTTTAATATTTAAATTACGTTGGTGTAATCGGCCATTAATTATATGTTTTCAGTGCGTTTATAAACTCATAACGACACGCAAATAGAAAAAATAATGTAATAAAATCAAGCATTATTAAAATTCTGTCAGATGTCACCCTTAAACATGTTTCTTATGATTCATTAAAAAAGTAGACACATGGTCTGTAACTCTGGATTTTGTTGTCTCCCTTCTCTCAGAGTGTTGTCTTCGTTCCTTAATTCTGATACCCAACGGTCGTTTTGTTTCTCCTAAACTATGATGTTAATATATACTCATATGCATATTTATCTTACAATGCTAATATTAATGTATTTATTGGCATTGAAAATTACATAAAGAATAAGTAATAGCAACGTGACATGATTTTTAGTTCAAAAAGTGAGTTATAAGATATCTGTATATTACTAGATAGAAGAATTACTGTAGCACTACAAGTGTGAAGAATCACACGAGTGGTGAAATTATGCTCTAGCTCTAGCTCACTTGTGATATACAAAAAAATTATCTACGACTGCTTAAGAGGACAAATAGAGGATATTTCCACAAAGTATTAAATAGAGATTTATTTCTGATTTCAGCGATATAAATATTGTATAAGATATAAATGGTATTTAAAATTAAAAATGATGTTGTAATATTGTAATAGATTATGCAATAACGTACACAACTATTGATACGACTGTTGCATAGGTTACACTAGACATTTTTATTACATTATTTCTAATTTTTATATCTTTGTCTCGAAATATTTGTTATACAACCCTATACAATATTTATATCGTTAAAATTAGAAAAAATATTCCGTATCTAATGGATTAAAAATTATATAGGGTACCATTTAAAAAAATATAATTTTATTGTATCATTTGAAAAATGAATTCGAAAACTGGCACTAAATAAAACATTAATTCTATAATATTGAAGGAAGAAATATAAAATTCATATTTACAATAAAAAAATATATTTATTAAAATGAATAACTTTATTTAAGATTTTGTGATAAGATGCTTTAATTTTTTTTAAATTTAATGCGGTTACTTTAAAAAAACTAGGACACTTTGTAAAAACCCGCGAGGATGTCCGAGGACGCCTCCAAAAAGAGTGCATGTCGTCGTAAACTAGGACGTCTGGTCACCCTACACACTTGTAGTGCTGTAGTTTTTACTTAACCAGTAACATAAATAACTATTATGTAGATTGAAGAAGGCCTTTAGGTTCACATACTTTATTGTAGTCAATTTTTTACAAGGTTATATTGAGTACATCGAATATTTTTTTTTTCACTTACCGTTAAATTATTTTACATTGAAGTTACATTATTTTGTTAAGCTTAATTATAATTTTTATTTTACAAAAAATCGTCCTTTAAAGAACTTAAAAATTATTGTACATTTGGACAACACACATATTGTGAGTTAACTGTCAAAAAACAACGACAAACTAATTTGTAACTAGAGACAGGTACAACCTGTATAAACAAACAAAGGCTGGCCGAACGAAAATTAACTAAATTAAAAACTAGCGGTAAAATCAAAAACTATTGAAAATATTTTTGAGATGAATTTTATTTGTAGTCGGTTTGATTGTTAGTACTGTTAACTTTATTCTTATTATTATAACACGTTTCGTATAAAAGCCGTGTATCTTTATCGGGTATTTTTTCCAAAATCTTAAATTTTTTGAAATTAAATTTATGACCAGTTTAACAATGATTTCTGCATAAGGCACTATGGTATTCATTTAAGGTATTACAATGGTATTGGTGTTGATATAATCTTTTTTTAACAGGTTGAGAGGTCTCGCCAATGTAACTTTTATCACAATGCCCACATTTGATGTGGTATATGATGTTCTTTTGGGTGGCAGGTTCGATATTATCTTTTAGAGTTATGTAGTGGGGTTTCGAATTAACGTCACTACTATCAGATATTATAATATTCGAGTCTGGCGTTACTTTATTAAAAAAATTGTTGATTCTATGATCAAAAGGTATTGAAGCGTAAATTTTGGGTTAGCTCTGTATCAATCCATCCGCAGCAGCTTCATCAACTCTTGGATATCTTAATGTGTGAAGTCTTTTAGTTATATGTTTATTACTTCATTAATTTTTCGAAAATTTTGTTATGTAAGGGTAGGAAAATTGTATATCGTTGGATTCAGAACAAAGAGCTCTACAGAATGAACAAATAAAAAGTAAATGTTTCTATTTAAAATAAAAAAGTTTGTATATATTTTGAGAATCACTGGTTAAATTTTTTTTCTATTTATCATTGTCCCATATAAAATAGAGATTCTTTGGGAAAGAATTTTTCCTTGCGCGTTGTTTCCCAAATTATTTTCCAAAAAAAAAATACTTCAAATATAAGTTGTAGATCATAAAATTCTGAATTTGAATCAATAAACAAAATTAATTTTCCATGCTTTATAAAAGCAGAAATTAGATATAATAATGTCAAAAATCACGTCAAAGTGATAGGCATGGAATTAAAACAAAAAGCTTAACAAATATGTGATATTTTTTATCTGTCAAAATTTAATTTACTTTTTATTTTTTTAAATAAAATTATCATAACGTAAAGTTCTTAAGCAAAATAACAATTTAGTTTTATGCAGTTCGTTCAAATACTTATTTTTCTTGACAAAAAGTTAAAACATCAGATATTTGTTTTAATTCCATGACTCAATATTAAACTGAAAATTTACCGAATTTTTAATATTTAATTCTGGTGTTACTAAACATACGAAATGAAATTTATGTATTGATTTACATGCACAATTTTATGTTCAACAAATATTTGAAGTATTGAAAAATTGTCTTCCTATGTTTAATAAATACTTAAAATTGCTAAATGATATTTATATTGAAATTGATGGCGGCGCGCCATAAAAGAAAACAACGGCAGCGCGTAAATTATACTGGGGTGGCGCGACGGTGCACAAGCCTAACGCATACACAGTCACGCGCATCACGCTTGTACAGTCACAGCCATACAGAATTCATAATTAAAATAAATCATATTTTAGGGATCCTAAAACGTACTTACATACTTATTTAAATAAGAATGTCTTAGCTATAGATGCCAGATATTAAATGGAAAGTATGCTGTTATAATTTTATTTACATGAGCTGTTATTTACTAGACTTTTTACGTGAATATCTCTTACCTTTTAAAGAAACATTTCATTTAATAATTTGAAAAATATGCAGTTTTTTCAATAAAATTCCTCAATAAAAAAATCATTTTTCTTTCGTATTATTATCACATTTTTTGTATAATCAGTCAAATAAACTATTTCATTACTATTAATTGACAATGAAACCAATTTCTGTACTTGAGGTCTTGGTTGTACAGTACAGAAGCTGTTGTGCTATTGATAATACTGCGTATTTCAAAACTGCGCATACTAATAATATAGCTAAAAGACAGATACATTTATTTAAATTTCGAATTTATAATAACATAGTAAATTTTAATATGTAATTTGTATGTGTACAATGTAGTTGCAACAATGTTCGCCTGGTTGGTATTTTTGGCTGTCAGCGTATTATTCTACTACATTGCGATCTACCGGCCACACCAGACATGGAAGAGACGAAACGTTCCTTACGTGAAGCCGTGGCCTTTGGTAGGCAATTTGGGCCCCGCCACTTTACGATGGACCTCATTTGCTGAAAATGTCCAGGATCCTTACAATTCCACCAAAAACAAGTACGGAATAATAATTTATTCTTAGAACATTTATAGCCTGTCTAAAGTGATATTTTTATTTTATATGTAATATAAAGTTTGGTTCCGCTGGCTTAATAGTCACGAGCATGCTCCCGGGTTCGAATCCCGCTAAGGTATGGATGTTTATAAATGTAAATCCACTCTTATTATTGAGATTTCATTTCTGTTGAGAAAAAAAAGTTAAGCTTCATTTTTTACAGTATAAAAGAAAGTATAAATATAATATTTGTTTCATACTCATTGTTATTTTTATCATGTTCGTTTAACCTTGTAAACAAAATTCGTCAAAATTCAAAATCTATAACTATAGAAAAATTAAATAATTTTCCGCCGTTGTAAAGACCAAATAAGTGATTGTTTCTTACAGGAAAAATTAGAAAAATTACTTTTTTGCCAATATTTAGTAATCTATACATTTTTTGTTTGAATATAAAAAAATTCAGGCCTTCTTGTAGACCCATGGCATGAATTTAGATTTTAATGATTTTTTAAACAGGTATTAGAAAACTATATAATATATTTAATTATTCATTATTAAGCCTATACAAGTAAATGTACATTTTACCATTTGAAACGCTTTACTTTAAAATGCTAACCTTTTTAACTGTTTGTCAATGTAACATACCCTAATTATTCCAAATTAATTGATTTCAAAATGGTTCTTAATAATAATAATAATAATAAAATAAACATATCATCAAAGCATATAACCCATTGCTGGGTGTGCCAATCTGCTTTGTTCACAGATTTCGGTATTGATGACATATTTCTACCGTGCGGGTGTTTACCAAGCGTCATCTCAGGGGCAGTCATTGCTGGCGTGGAGGGGTCAATTTTGTGCAATATAAAATTCGAAATATTTGGCGTCGGTCGGAATCGAACCCGGTTCCCCAGATTCGCGACCAGACACACAGGCACGCGGCCATGAGACTTCATGTGGCATCGCATATTACCTTCTGTTCTGGTTCAGTACACAAAAAAAACTATATGACACACGATCGGGAGTCGCATTTATGGCCTTGTTTTGTTAGTTTACGTTTTTCCGCTATACGGGTTCGAACCGCGATGTAGAAGCTCTGCCATTATGCTTCGCGACTGGTCTAATTTCGTAAATAGCTATAATGTAAAAGTAACTCTACTGAATTCTGGTTTACTCTTGAAATATCTATTTTCCGGACTAGTCCTGTAAATCCACCAAAATAGCGTTCGTTGCTACGATAATAGGTCAATAAAATGCACTGAATTTTCATATTTTCTGTTTCCAATGAATTCTCCTGGGTGACATTGTCGTATTGAATCCATTTGTTAATATTTTACTGAAAACAGATAAAATATTCGAAGGCTTTCAATTATTGCCTATCTCATTCCGTAAAATGATATTTTATTAATTTGATGAATAATAAATTATACACATATATCTGAACAATAAACAACTGAACTAATCCTGAAAGTTGTATTTGTCGATCTATCCCTATAAAATTTGTTCGATGTAGAGTAACGAGCGAATGAGATTAAAAAAAAATAATACTCATATTGGGTTTGAAATGAAGGATCATTCTATGTGGTCAACATATAGAAGATGCCTGCCAAATATTTGGTCTAAATTTTAACCCTTATTTCATATAACATACCAACACTACTAAATCTTCTTTCAGTAATAAATTTATTTATTTTCAGATATTTGGGAATTTACCAGTACATGCTACCAACTTTACTCGTACGAGATATTGATCTAATTAAACAAATTACTGTAAAAGAATTTGATCATTTTACAGATCACCGAGAGTTCATAACAGAGGAAGCGGATTCCTTGTTTGGGAGTGCTATTTTCTCAATGAGAGGTAAGTGAAGATTACAGAATTATTATTATATTATTAGGGGGCGCTTGGCTGTGTATGTTAGGTGACCGGGACGACCCGTGTTCGATTTCAACTGACGTCAACCTTGTTATTTAAAAATTATTTGCAATTTCCAAACAGCACGAAAGAGCCGCCTTTTTGTTCTTTCTACAATAGCTTTGAGAGCCCACGAAGTGATGTCTGGTAAACGCCCTCAACAGTACAAATATGTCATTATCGAAATCTGTGTAGAGACACAGATATGGGTAACAAGCCATGGTGATATATATAGTTAATTTTAACTTTGAAGTTATAAGATAATGTCTCGTTATAAATAAAACATAACTTTGGACTTCTATTATCATTTATTATTTCACTACAAACAAAAATAATAACACAACGTTTCGATATCTAAATATATCTGCTGCCGCCATCACGTGTACTGATAATACAATATTATCAGCAGATATTTAACTACCGAAACGTGTTATTATTTTTAGTCCGGGAACCAGCATCATTTTTCAATGACTAATTTTATTATTCATAAAAATATATTATTTTGATAACAAGTAATAAAAAAAATGTGTGCTGCCAGCTGATTCGAGGTACAGCAGCCAGAAACGGTGCCTCGAGTATGTAAAAAATGTATGAAAAAAAAACTTATTTTATTATTAATGAAACTTTGGGGAATGCATATTCTAATTGTTAACATTAAAAAAAACCTGTCGGTCCGCCGGTGGGACAAACGGTTACTGCCGACTACTCGGACATGCAAAAAAAAATTGGTAGTTCCACTTATTTTATTATTAATAAAATTTGTTGTAGGTAAAAGCTTATACGTTGTTCTTTAAGAAAAAAATTGTGCTGCCGGTTATTCAGCAGGACAAAGCCCTTGGCAGCATGTATAGAAGGTTGCTCCACGCGCTTTAGATAGCCTATTATGCGCAACCCGAACAAACTTTTACATGTGAACGTAAGGTCGGGTAACTTATTTTATTATGAATAAAATTTATTAGACGTGAAAGTTTATAAATTTTCTTCAATAAAAAATTATGCAGCAGTTCGTTTAGCGGGATAAAAGCGTTGGCAGCACACATGATCTATAGGACTGCGCCCTCAAGATTGCCTAGCTCGTCTGAACGAGCGATCACCTTTTTACTCCAGTTTAAAATATGAATTATTATTTAATATAATTAAGTATCATAGTATAATAACATTATTTGATAAATATATAATTTTTGAAATCTAATTATCATTTTTATTTAATATTACATTTTACTCCAGAAATACGACTAATCTTTCACTTTAAGGTTAGGATAATACCTGCGCATTGAAAGAATCGAATGCACAGCGCAACATTGTAATTGTGCTATCAAAGCTTTATCCCACTAAACGAACTGCAGCATAATTTCTTATTGAAGCATAGCTTACCTATATAATAACCAACGTTACGTAGATAATTAAAAGTTTGTTCGAGTAGAGCATAATAGACTATCTCAAGCGCGTGGCGCAACCTTCTATGCGTGCTGCCAAGGACTTTGTAACCAGCAGCACAAGTTTTTCTTGAAGAACAACATATAAGCTTTCAGCTACAACAAATTTTGTTAATAATAAAATAAGTGAGACATCCAATCATTTTTTATATGTCCGAGTGGTCGGCAGTAACCGTCTGTCCCGCCGGCGGACCGACAGCGGTGTTTTTTCTTTAAATGTTAACAATTAGAATATGCATTAATAAAATAAGTTTTTTTCATAATTTTTTTACATTCTCGGGGCTCCGTTGTTGATCGTTGTACTGTTGGTGCGCCGGCAGTACTCGATTTTCCTAGTATGCATCATCTGAATAATTGAAATAACATGGTTTCGTGAATAATAAAATTGTCGTAAAAATAGTGTGACGGGCTCCCGCACTATTTTGATTTTAGTTAAATCATAAAAGATACTGGAAGTCCGAAGTTCTGCTTTATTTAATGACATATTTAGTTATTTATTTTATTACTAAAATATTTTATTTATAATCGAGTAAATTTTCCACAAGAAGTATCACTTTAGCTCATAAAAAATATACTGTCAGTAAAAAGTCGGACGCTGTGCTGAAAATTCTGCAAGCCCTTGGTCAACTCCAGAACAAATAAAGAAAGTAAATTCGTTGCTAACACAGTACCGCCGCGTGTAAACCTTACTAAAGACAAAATCTGGTATGGGGGCAGGCAAAAAATCTCCATGGTTCACTTTTAAATCCTTTACATGTCTATACGACAAATTGAAACAAGGAGAAACTCGCGGGAAACATTTCTACCATAAACCAACTTACAAAAATGTTTAGCAAGCATGATAAACATTTGTCAAAACTTTAGTGAAAGTTTGAATTTTTGGTTAATATATTGGATGAAAAAATTTAATACTTATAATAAATAATTAGGTGAGAAATGGCGCCACATGCGTTCAACCTTGTCTCCTGCGTTCACGGGTAGCAAGATGCGGTCCATGTTCGACCTGATATCAGATTGCGGGGAACAGTTCGTGCGTCACTTTTCCAAAACAGTAAGACCAGATCAGCCGCTCACCATCGACATCAAGGATATGTTTACACGTTTCGCTAACGACGTCATCGCCACTTGTGCTTTCGGCCTCAACTGCGACTCACTTACGGACAGGGATAATTTGTTCTACCACAAGGTAATCTACATACGAGAATTTTTTTCTATAAAGTGAGTTAATGAATCCAGTATACCAAATAATATGAGCAACGTGAGGATCTTGAGAACTATACAGGGTGCCAGATGTCTGGTATTCATTTGAACAGCCCGGTATCTGTGATTCGTAGCATATTATATACCTACTTATGCTCGCAGAATTTAGCTTTTCTTATATTTTTATATATTCAGTAATGAGTGTCCGTGAGGTGACGCCTGGTAAACGCCCGCGCGGTATGAATACGTCAATATCATTACCGAAATCTGAGTACAAAGCAGATTGGCACACCCAGCAGTGGGTAATATGCGGTGATGATATATTTATTTGTATTAATAAAAAAAATCTGATGTGGCCAGCACAATACCTTCCGTCAATCCTGTGTATTATATACAAATTCCATACATAAATTTTCTTGCAAAAGATTCTAAATTTTTGGTATTTTATGATTCCCTTTCTCGGCAACGGAATTCCATACTTCTGATAACAAACAAATCACATGAAATAAGAAAATCATGAAATTTTGAATGAAAAATTATGACACTTGTCAGTTATGGACATAATTAGTTGCTGTCATTTTGATACGGGTCCCCATATCTGCTTGCCAGAGGCAGCAAAGTCATGTCACTGCACGCGCCCTATACATAATTTTTTTGCAAAAGATCCTATATTTCCAGTAAAGTTATTTCATAAACAAACTATGCAAATTGCACTTGACACTGACATCTTCTTCTTCTTTAGTTTTCCCATTCGTTAGGGGGTCGCTATTTATTATTTTCTTCTTCCACTAATTTTTGTTTTGCGTGTCGTCGTCATTCAGTTCATTTTCTCTCAAGTCTTCTGCAATACAGTCTTTTCATCTTATATTTGGTCTTCCTATGTTTCTTCCACCTTCTATTAATTTATTCATCTCTCCTCATGACATGTTCAAACCAATGTAATCGTCTCTATTATATCTAAAAACTTCTAACACTAGAATTACTTCCCTTATTTTTTCATTCAATTACTTGCTTTTTATTGATACTGACATCTGTCAATTTGAATTACCTGCATATATATTAGCAGTTTCCATGGTTATGTTAGCATAGCTGGCTGAATTATGAAATTTATACGAATTTTTTATCTTTATTATTCTTTAACTCTATATCTGTTGAATATGAAATATAAAATGCAATCAAATCGTATAGAGAATAATATATTCTTTAAGTTATAATAACATTTAACTGAGTTTTTCAAGAAAAACTGTTAAAATCTTCAAATGAGGGTACTTCCGGTTGACCAATTATAACCAAAATCTAATCAAGTCTGCATATGGTTGTAAGGAAGAGGAATACGCAAGAATTGTAATTTTTGGAATTCTAGTATTGGAGATATCGTCCACGAAAAAGCGGTCACATACACACACACACACACACACACACACACACACACATACACACACACACACGCACATACGAACACACACACACACATACAGACATCATCGTAAAAATAGTAAAATCGTATTGTAAAGACCCTAAAACGTGCTTATTCAATGAAAACTCACCACCGAATTTTTTGACCAAAGACAATACCTTCCTTACCTAGAGGTGACGGAAGGTAAAAAACTACGTTGATTGCCACTAGCAGCCTGTCATTCAACATATCTTTAATTTTAATACAAACTTGTTTTCTTAACTGGCGTGCAATAATGAATTCATATAAGTAGTAAGAATTTGTAATAGAGTAATTGTGTGACACGTAGATGGACTTTAAAATCTCGATTATTTTGAAAATTAATATTTGTTTAAATTTTGATAGCCACTATTATGCTTTTTTCACGTCTAATTTTAAAATAAATGACCCAAGTTCTAATTTTATTAGTATAGTGGAGGACTCCATTATCTACTAATGTGGAAACTTCGTTTAATTTAACATACAAACCTACATCATAACTCGTACAGAGTTCTCGAAATCCTAATATTGGGTACGCAATGCGAATCAACTCGTATAATAACAATTTTGTTTATAAATGGAATTGATGTTTTTATTGTTTCATTCTTTTGACTTTTGAATGTTTTTTTTTTAAGGGCAAAGAGGTGTCAAACTTCAGCGGCATACAAACTCTTAAATTTTTCGGCCATGCGGTCAGTCCATTCTTAATGCATTTCTTCAATATTAGATTCTTTTCGGAAGAATTAGGCAATTTCTTCAGGAACATAGTGCGCGACACGATGAAAACAAGAGAGGAGAAAGAGATCTTCAGACCGGACATGATCAACTTATTGATGGAAGCGAAAAAAGGAAAGTTGAAGCATGAAACTAAAGGCAAAGGAGAGAGTGCAGGTTTTGCTACTGTTGAGGAATCGCACATTGGAAGAGAAAATATTAACCGAGGTGAGAAATAAAACCTGAGGCACACTTCTTCACGACATTACCACCAAAATTAGATAATCATGATAATCTGTAGTTGTCGTACGGATTAAGAAAATTAACAGCACTAATATGATCTGTCGTGTTATTTATGGTAATGATTTAATAATGAATTTAAAATTTCAGACTGGAGTGAGGATGAACTGACTTCCCAGGCAATGGTCTTCTTCATAGCCGGATTCGACGCAATCGCGACGACAATGTGTCACATGGCCACCGAGTTAGCACTCCACCCCGAAATCCAGGAACGCCTTCAAGCTGAAGTAGACGCAACCATGGCTGCATGTAACAATAAAGTCACCTACGATGCCGTCATGGGTATGAAGTACCTCGACATGGTTGTCTCAGGTTAGTGATCGGTGTTTGCTACGACTATGAGTTAAATTTAACTCCAACGACATGCTTAAAATATGTGTCGAAAAAAATCTGATATGCGGCGAACTAATCGTACCGTCCAAAAAATATTGACTTACTTCAGTATTTTGACCCTGTTTAATCTTAACGTGACTTCCTAATGTGATAGGCATAGGAACTACAAGGCAGATAACAGAATCTTTCAGATTCAATTTCAAGATGAGTTATTGAATGTTATTTTTAAAAGTGCAATTTTTTAATTTTGGCCCATATGAACTACGAATAGTCGGATATTAACGCTTTCAAACTGTGGGGACAAGTTTTTTATTTTAAATGAGACCATATATCTTTTATTTGGTTATTCGTTAGAGAATTTAATTCTGAATTCAATAATATATTTTCATTTCCTCACATAACGATTTTTTGGTTCGGGTCCAAGCAAAATAAAGGTTAGGGTTATCGCCCCGGTTTTCAAATCCGAAAGAAAAATATGCTTCGGTTAACCGTTTAAAATAACTGTTAATATCGATATATTTTAACATTATATTATTTACACAAATTGTATAAAAATAGTTAAAAGCTAATATCAAACACTGTAACAAATGAATTTTCTTTATTTTTCGGTAGAAAAGTTTTTCTTTGACCTGTACCAATCGCACTAATATATGCACAAGTGTCATATTCCAATATTAGCATACCAAAGTATGAATATTGAAGAATGTGACAACGTCGCACTTAGATAACTGTGGCAACGTCGCGCTTAGACAAAAACAGAGATATTTTAATATTTGGTTTGCGTTGATAGCTTCATTTTTAACATTTGTGTAAATCGTGAAAATGTCCAATCGTTTACGCTATAAAGCAAGATTTATTTATGTACATTTGTAGTAGCAGTCAACAAGGAAACTAAGTTATAAGAAGTTACAATTACATTACAAACTTTAAAGGTTTTAAAAGGTATAATTTCCAAAAGCATGATTCAAAAATTCTGTTGTGGCCAGCACAATACCTTCCGTCATTCTCGTGTATAATGTATAAATTCCATAATTTTTCTTACAAAAGATTCTAAATTTCCAGTAAAATTATTTCATAAACAAACTATTCAAATTCCACTTGACACTGGCATCTTCTTCTTCTTTAGCTTTTCCCATTCGTTAGAGGTCGCTATTTTTGCATGTCGTTCTCATTCAGTTCTTTTTCTCTCAAATCTTCCGCAATACAGTCCTTCCATCTTATCTTTGGTCTTCCTCTGTTTCTTTAACGTCCTATTACTAAACTATTCATTCTTGTTCCAATATAATCCTTCATTTCGCCTTATGACATGTTCAAACCAATGTAATCGTCTTTCTTGTATCTTTCTAAAAACTTGTAACACTAGAGTTATTTTCTTACCGTATCTTTCCGTGTATTCCCCAATATCTACTTCAACATCCTCATATCTGCCACATTAATTTACTTTTTATTGATACTGACATCTGTCAATTTGAATTATATGAATATATTACTAGTTCTCAAGTTTGGCATAGCTGGCTGAATTATAAAATTTAATTTCTTTAAAATACTTTAACTCTGTATCTATTGAATATGAAGTATAAATTGTAATCAAATCGTATAGAGAATAATATATTCTTTAAGTTATAATAACGTTAAATGTCAATAAATCAAATTTAACTGTTAAATCTTCAAATGAGACTACTTCCGGTTGACCAATTATAACCAAAATCTAATCATTTGTTCTTCTGGATGTAAACTTGAGGAATACGAAAAAATTATAATTTTTGGAATCGTGGTATTGAAGTTACGGAATCCGGAACTTTTGTCACACACACACACACACACAAACAGACACACAGACACACATGCATACAAACATCATCGTAAAAATGGTAAAATCGTATTATATGGACCCTAAAACGTGCTTATTCAGTAAAAACTCATCATTGAATTTTTTGACCAAAGGCAATACCTTCCTTACCTAAAGGTGACGGAAGGTAAAAAACTACAAATACTGGAATTAATTTTGAAACACTAAATACTATATATATATATATATATATATATATATATATATATATATATATATATATATATATATATATATATATATATATATATAGAAAATGGAAGAAAAGGTGTTATACACTTTTTATCGGAAAATGTTGTCGGTAATAATAAATCACGTGTATCTATACATAAAAGAGTTAGAGAAAATTGCTGAATTTTTAAATAAAAATCGATAATTTAGTCTCACTCTCAAATTAAATATTAATTTTGAAATGTGATTTTTTTTTAAATTTTATTTTCACAATACCTTCGTATTAAAAATACATTAAATAAATATTTATACTTATTATTTCCACATATATATTTTTTCAAATATGGGTTCAAATAGGTTATTTTATTTTTAAGACTTTTTCTAAACAAACGCTTGAAAAATAGTTTGAATTTTGAAGTATTCCCACATTTATTGGTACATTGAGGTATAAAAGTAATAAGATATTTTGAGATATAATACTAATTCTAAACTACAACTCGGAACTGCAAAACAAATTAATATATTTCTTTCTTAAACGAACAAAAGAAGTATCATATTGTTTAAACTTTTCATGCTTTTCACGTAAAATACTCATTTAAAATATATTTCCTTTGAATGTACGTATGAAATTCCTTTAACCAAAGAACACCTCTTATTCTCTAATACCAAAGTGGGCATTACTAACTGATACTCCATCTGGAACATTTGTACATGATGGGAAATATAATTCTACCTATTTATCGTATGTTCAGATTATAATTATCTAGAGCCAATAATATTAAATCTGGGTGGTAAATAATTTTAAAATTTTTATATAAAATCTGTTAATTAGTCTTCTATAACATACTAGTTTTTCAATTAAATGTCGGTTTGAATGTAAAAGTTATAATTTAAAATGTTATGTTTATTTTGCCATTTCCTATTCTTCACGTGTTAAAAAGACCAAATTTAATTGCAAATATTTCAGCTACCGTGTTGTCAATTGTTTTTAAATTAGGAGAGCAAGTGTATTGATTATACTTCAGTTGAGATAATCTTTAAATTTCAATTAATTCTGGGTAAATTGTTCCACTATATAACTACCTTAAATTGAAATAATTGTGAATGTCAATATTGATGCCCAAATAATTTTATTTCGGAATAATAAAATGTCTTCTAATATTATTTCCTTTTTTATATTTTTACGGAGACAAAATAAAATTTATTGATGATAATAATTGTTCAACACTCACTTATGACGGTACAGACAATGCAATTTGCACTTAGGTGTGCAATTCAGGTGCAATATTCAGAGTTCGCCATTTAATTTAGTATCAAACTGTTTTCGATCTTCATTATACAATAGCCGATCATGTAAGCTAAAACTTCGTATATCACATGTGAGTGAAATATATTAATTGTGCTTTTGAGGATTTACAACACTCGCACTTGCCCGCTTGTACGTCTAACTTTCACTCGCATATAATATATATTTCACTGACTTGTAATATATATAATGTACTATTGTCCGTTAAAAACAGTGTACTTTTTTCATTAGAATACGTTTTTAGAGAATGTATTTTTTATGCATACGCGTGAATGACAACTTTTTTAATGCAAGCGGATGAAGAAATGAATTGCTATTGCTATTGCTCAAACTATTAAAGAAGTGCCTTCGGCTTGTGCGACAAATTTTCCTTCTCGTAAAAAGTACTTATTATAGAAATACGTTTCCAGAGAAGTTGTAGAAAAATTTGTTTACTCAATTACCAAAGCCATAAATTCAATACTTTTGGATGAACAGGCTGCATATACTCGTAAATATTTTCGTTTTATGTATGCAGAAACTCTGAGAAAGTGGCCTGGAGCCCCATTCCTGGACCGTCTGTGCACCCGTAGTGTTGAGATAGAGACGAGTCCTGGTGAGAAGCTCAGCTTCGAGAAAGGTGATGTGATCTGGATCCCCGTGTACCCCATCCACCACAACCCAGACTATTATCCCGACCCGGCAGTATTCGACCCAGAACGATTCTCCGAAGAGAACAAGCATAACATCAAGCCCAACACGTACATGCCTTTCGGTGCTGGGCCTAGAAATTGCATAGGTAGGTTCTCCGCTCCCTGCCATTGCTCTGCGGAGTTGTCGCTTTTTCATAACTTAGAATTTTCAATATGAGCACTGAATTGGCAACAGTGAAAAAATATCCAGTCCATACTTATTTGACAGCAACTATAGTCGAAAATAGACGTACTTTTCGTTGAAAGCAATTTATGTATCTTGAAAACGAGCTTACTATTTTTATCACTGAACAAAAATACCTGACAACAGTTGATAAAAAAAATCATTGTTATTTTGATAGATAAGATTACTACGAGCAAAACCTAAATATATACAAATATTTAGCATATTTTAAAATAACTGATAGCTTTCTAATATATTTTATCCACGATTTAAATTATACTGGTTATGCTAGTTAGCATTGATTTCATTATTTTTGAGGTTCAGATTGATACGTGCTTTGAATATCTGCCAGATGCGCTACGCGACAACGACTCTATTTTATCATGTTTCAAAATGAAATACTGGTACTTTCAGAATATATACAGGGTGTTAATACTAAGTCGTTATACCCGAAAATGGTAGATAGAACTCATTAAAACAAACAACATTTCTTAGCTCAAATTTTTGAATTGGAGCCCCAGTTCATAGCACAGACGCAATATATATTGCGTCTGTGTTCATAGTTATTGGCGTTCTCTTGTTTTTCGAAAATTCGTCATAACTCCCTTATTTTAAGGAATATTTAGAAAATACAAAAACTTTCAGCATTTGCTTTCGGTTCTCTAAAACACTTGTATTTACAATTATTTTCTATTTCATCAAATAACAAAATGGCGACCAATCAAAAATTTAGAAACAAGATATTTTGAAAACCACCCCATCGATTTTCGAAAATAAAACATTTTAAAAATCCTTAAAATTTCTATAACAATATTTGTCTGAAACATTTTTTTCTATCTGTCCAAAAAAAAGTTTTTATTCACTTACTTGGCTTACATAAGTATTAACAAACTAAAAAAAAGCATTTAAAACGCAGTAGCTTCTGAAAACAATGAAACAAAAAAGAGATTAGATTTGACAAGTACTCAAAAACCAGTTACTTCAAATTTAGCGCACGTGTATGTCCGTTTGTATGTTCGTATTTTGCATAATTTATACGTAAACATTATGAAAACGTTGAACTTCTTGACATGCTTCTGGTTTTTGGGGAGGCAAGGCGTAATGCACAGGAATCTCGAAGAATTTATCGGGAAAGATACCCGAATCGTCAACAACCAAGTAGCCAAATGTTCAGAAAAATTTGTAGGCGTTTGTTAGAAACTGGTTGTTTCTACCCAACAACTGGTGGAAACGCCAACAGGGTACGTCAACCCCTAGATTTGAAGAGGCTGTACTTAACATTATTGAAGATGAGCCATCGACAAGCACAAGAGTAATAGAAGAGTAATAGGGAACATATTAAATGTGAATCATGTGAGTGTTTGGCAAGTTTTGAATGAGCAGGGCCTTTACCCGTACTCTAGGCAAAAAATTCAAGCTTTGGAACCTGACGACTTCCAGCCAAGACTGTTGTTCTGTCGTTGGCTCCTTCGACGTTGTAATCTGAGAAGGCATTTTGAAAAATTTGTTTTGTTTACCGACGAAGCTTGCTTCACAAGGGACGGGGTATTTAATTCTAAAAATAATCATTTGTGGGCTGACGAGAATCCCCACGCACCATTTATTCACGCACATCAACAACGTTTTGCGGTAAATGTATGGGCTGGAATCATAGGGGTGTACGTTATTGGACCCTACATTCTCCCAAACCGATTGAATGGTGAAAATTATTTTATTTTCTTGGATACTGTGCTGCCGGAACTACTTGAAGACTTTCCACTAAACATAAGACTTACGGCCGAATTCACCATTCCTTAATCATGAGTTGATTCACAGATCAACGCTGATTGTAAATCAATCCAATTCACCATTAAAAATCAAGCTAATCTACTAATCAAATTCAATGATCAACTGATTCGTCATATTCCATGAATCAAGGACTGATCACATCTTTGAATCCTAATTTTGACATTTATAGCTATGTTAGGATTCTGGCTGTTGTACTCATTTATAACTTTGGCTCATCCTTCTTCTTTATCTTTATTTAGATCCGCATTGGTTTTATTATTTTGAAATATACTTTTATATCATTCATTGTCTCTATATTTAAAAACACTCTTTTATTGGAATCAGTGTAATTTTTGCCTATATTAAAATAAAAATATAATAGTATTATAGGAAAATTATAAAATATATTTTATAAATAAATTTAAAACTTACATATTAATACCTTTTTTACGGAAAATATAATTACCACGAATAAAATTACATAACAGTTACATTAACTGTCAAAAATCAATACAAAACAGTGAATCAGTTGATCATGATTCTTGATTCAGAAATCAAGTTAGTGATTTAGAACATACGTTGATCTATAAATCAGCTTGATTCCTTAATCAACTGATTATTAATCAACAGATTAATGGTGAATTCGGCCGTGAGACTTTGGTTTCAGCATGATGGGGCACCGGATCACACAACGCGAGAAGTCACCGCATTGTTAAATAGAAAATACACGAATAAGTGAGTTGGGAGGAGAGGTCCAGTTGCGTGGCCAGCCCGGAGCCCCGACCTAAGTCCACTAGATTTCTTTTTTTGGGGTCAGATGAAGACCTCTGTTTACGAGACATCGGTGAACACAGAGTTAGAACTAGTGGCTAGAATCGTGGCTGCAGCAGAAGATATAAAAGAGAAGCAGGCAGTCCTTGCGAAGGTCTCCACCAACATCAAAGCACGCTGCTGGGCTTGCGTTGCTGCGAATGGTGGCCACTTTGAAAATCATATTTAGTCCTACCCTTGTTGTTTCATTGTTTATTGTTTTATTTTTCTTGTTTGTTTTTTGTTTTTCTTGTTTAATGGCAGCAAGCCTACTTTGTTTTAAATGATTGTTGCAGTTTGTTTTTGGCCAGATAGAAAAAAAAATGTTTCAGACAAATATTGTAGTAGAAAGTTTATGAATTTTATAAATGTTTAATTTTAGAAAATCGATGGGGTGGTTTTCATAATATCTTGTTTTGAAATATTTGATTGGTCGCCATTTTGTTATTTGATGAAATAGAAAATAATTGTAAATACAAGTGTTTTAGAGAACCGAAGCAAATGCTGAAAATTTTTGTATTTTTTAAATATTCCTTAAAATAAGGGAGTTATGACGATTTTTCGGAAAACAAGAGAACGCCAATAACTTTGAACTGGGGCTCCAAATAAAAAATTTGAGCTAAGAAAAGTTGTTTGTTTTAATGAGTTCTATCTATCATTTTCGGGTGTAACGACTTAGTATTAACACCCTGTATACAGTAAAAAAAATTAAAGATGACCAATCTAGGTCATCTACGAATTGTATGAATTAAGATTTTAGCTCCGCCTATTCCGACAAATACAGTAGTGTCGTTCACTTAGTTTTTATGAGGGCCCATAAGACACTACTGTTATTAAAATAAATCTGATGTGGCCAGCACATAACCTCTCGCCGTATATTTTACCTGGCTGTATGCATAAAGCAAAGATTATTTTTATAAATACAAATAATATATTCATATAAATCTATGACGTATAAACTTCTTTATTATTCAATAATAGCATGTCTCAACATGAAGATATTTTACCATAAATTATGTTACAATAAATTACAAAGTAGAGTTTACCATATATAAATATTAGGCTGGTAACAGCAATTTTCAATTCGAACAACTTTGTTTACTTTCTCTTCATATTCTTCTAGTAAAAACATTAATTTTGGGCGGTCTAAAATGTATATATCTGGATTGTGCATCTATTCTTATATATCTTCTTTTACATTTTATTTTTTCATACTTGTTATATCTAAATAACCTTAATTCCCTTTAATAAAGTGACGGATAGATTGCACTCCGATTTTGTCAATATTTACAACTTACTTGAGAAGAATTTGATAGCTTTTTCGCAATTCAAAGTTACTCTAGTCTACAGTACTGGTGTACATTGTCCCATAATGTTTGAAACAAATTTAAGTCCTTCAACCTAGACTTGTCATCTCCATAATAGTCACAGATCAAGAACTAAGGGATTCTCCAAGTACATTTTTAATTCATTACTCATTATTTCTGACACTGACATTTATCTGTCAGTTACAAATAATTTAAATTATCAACTATTTTTCATGGCATTCTTTCGGCTGTCAAATTTATTACAACAGATTATTTTATATATTATACTTCTTTTATCTCTAAATCTATGGAATATATAATAAAATATTTAAATGTATCAGATAGAGAATTTAATTTTCTTTAATATTACCACGAAAAATTTTCAAAAAATAATATTTAGAAGATTTTTTTTCAAGAATCTTCTACTTCCGGTTGTCCAATTATTACCAAAACCTTTTCAGATCTTCCCATGAATGTCCGATTGGGAAATACGTTGTTAAACAAATTTTAAGTCTTATAGTTTTTGAGTAACCGTCCTTCCAACATCCCACACACACACACACATCCACACACACACACACACACACACACACACACACACACACACACACACAGACATCATCGTAAAAAAACGTGCTTATTCAATAAAATCTGGATATGCGATTTTTAGCATGAATCCAATACCTCTCTTAGCGAGAGGTAAAAAGCATTCAAAACGGAAGTCAACTGATAAATGTAAAATCAAATATGTGAAAAATAAGATAGACATTTTGTCAGTGTCAGTGACAGTAAATAACGTTATCCGTACGGCTATGAAGCAAGGTAATATATCTGAATAAAAAAACTTACGTTACAGCGAAAGTATTGTCAACAACGAGGATCGTTTTAAAATGGAATATTGTAACTTAGTCGAAACAGTATATTTTAATTAGCGATTTTACTTTAATACATTTGGTGTCTAATCAAAGGCGTGAAAGAAAGTGTCATACTTTATGAACCTGATTTTTGACACTGACATTTTGAATTTATCTATCAGTTACAACATTTAAATACCTCAACTGGTTTCCATGGAGTTGTTTGAGTAGCGAGATTTATTACAGGTTATTCTGTATTATTATATCTCTAAATCTATAGGAGATATAATAAAAAATTAAATGTGTCAGTTTGAGAATTTAATAAATAAATAAAACATAATTAAATATATCATCACGGCATATTACCCATTGCTGGGTGTGCCAATCTGCTTTGTAGGCAGATATCAGTAATGATGAAATATTTGTACCGTGCGGGCGCTTACCAGGCGTCACCTCACGGGCACTCATTGATGGCGTGTAGAGTACACCACAGGGGTCAATTTTGTGCCATTAAAATTCGAAGTAATTTTTGGCGTCGGTCGGGGTCGAACCCCGGTCTCCTGATTCGCGACCACACACTCAGGCAAAAAACATAATTTTTCAAAAAATATTTAGAATTTTTTTTTAGAAACTACCACTTCCGGTTTTCCTATAGATACCAAAATCTTATCAGCTCTTTCCATTAATGTTAAATTGAGAAATCCGTAGTTAAATATGTCTTGTCTTGTAGTATTTGAGAAACCATCCTTCCAAAACACACACACACACATCATCGTAAAAACGTTACAATCGGATTCTAGGGACCTAAAAACGTGCTTATTCACTAAAATCTGGATATGCGATTTTTAGCATGAATCCAATACATCTCTAAGCGAGAGAATAAATAGCAGTTTTTAAACTAATGTAAAAAAATATATTTTGTACTTATTACAAGAAAGTTTAAGCCGTAGGTTGAGTCGAAATAAAATTCTTTTTACTTAAATGGTGAATTACCAAAGTGATGTTTAATTTTTTATTTATTTCATAAACATAAATATACAAAATATATCACTGCATATTACCAATTTCTGGGTTTGTCAATTCATATTATTTTTAAAACATACAAAGTGTATCTAAAAATGAGTTTCATTTATCGTTTTTCTTTTTTTCTTCATAAAAGCTCATACTTTGCAGTTTTTAACCCATTTGAAGCCTGCGCGTCAATGTCGACCCATGTAGTTTTTATTTTGTATCTACTGTGTTATACTGAATTTAATGATATAGTCAAACTACATTCAGTAATCATCATGACTATAATTTTTCAAAAAATAATACCTAGAAATCATATAGTTAGTTTTAAATAAAATTATTAATTTTGCTCCATTATAAATCGTATTTTTGTCTTAATATTTCATAATTTTTTGTAAAGAAGGAAAAGGATTTTTGAATAATAATAGGTGATTATAATGTTTGAACTATAATCTATCACATTAGCGGAATTGTCAATAAAATTCAGTTGGGTCTTTTTCAATTCACTTCATAACAACTTGAACAGACTTGTGTAAGTACGTATACGTTCACAATAAGTTGAAGTTGCTTCTCGAAATTACGGAGAATTTTGTTGAAGTCGACTACACAAATTAGAATTTATTTAGTAATTACAATAAAATATACAAAAATCTGCTGTGGCCAGCACAATACCTTCCGTCAATCCTGTGTATAATGTATAAATTCCATACATAATTTTTCTTGGAAAAGATTCTAAATTTCCAGTAAAATTATTTCATAAACAAACTATTCAAATTGCACTTGATACTGACATCTTCTTCCTCTTTAGCTTTTCCCATTCGTTAGGAGTCGATATTTTTGCGTGTCGTTCTCATTCGGTTCTTTTTCTCTCAAGTCCCGCAATACAGTCCTTCCATCTTATCTTTGGTCTTTATCTGCTTCTTCAACCTCCCATTACTAAACTACTTATTCTTGTTCAAATATAATTCTTCATTTCTCCTCATGACATGTTCAAACCAATGTAATCGTCTTTCTTGTATCTTTCTAGAAAATTGTAACACTAGAGTTATTATCTTACCGTATCTTTCCGTGTTTCCCCAACATCTACTTCAACATCCTCATCTCTGCCACATTAATTTACTTTTTACTCATACTGACATCTGTCAATTTGAATTATATGAATATATTACATCATCGTAAAAATGGTAAAATCGTATTATAGGGACCCTAAAACATGCTTATTCAGTAAAAACTCATCACTGAATTTTTTGACCAAAGACAATACCTTCCTTACCTAAAGGTGACGGAAGGTAAAAAGATATCACCACAGAATATTACTCGTTGCTGAATGACCGCTATGTTTCGTACGCTGATATCGTTAATGATTATGACAGTCAACTCATGGACACATATTGCTGACGTAATCAGTAATTATACCTCAAGACACGGATGAAGATTCAGATTATGAACAATACTGTGATCTCGATCATCTAAATTCAAATAAGTAGAACTAATATGTTGATGTTATCAGTAATGATTATTTATCTGATGTGATGAGCGCAATGAAAAAAAAAATCATCTACTTGTGTGAATCGTAAAAATTCAAAATTGCTACAAACTATTAGAGTTTCACGGCTTGACTTGATATTCAAGTTACTTGACTTGACTTGACGTGAAATCAAGCCAAGCTCAAGTCAAGTAATAGTAGCCGAAAGTCAAGTCAAGTCAAGTAGTTACAATTTCATGTACTTTAAAAATCAAGTAGTTATTCTTCAATTACTTGAAAAAATCAAGTAGTTATTTTTTAAATTACCAGAAAAGTTCTTCAAGACTACATTTCATTTTCATATAGATCCTTATGTTTTATAACAATATCAATAATATACCTTGAAATATACACTTTTATTCATAAAAATAAATCATACATTCAAATTTAAAAATAAAAAAAAAGATTTAAGAGTATAATATGTATATGAATTAACAAACTATTTAAAGTATATGTATTATGATGGACCTTAAAAGGGAGCAAGTCGAATTTTAACCGGGCCGCCCCCTAAACTGGTTCCAAATAATTAAAAAAATTATACTGGCAATGATTCCGCTTAATTTTAATATTTGACCGTGCCTAAATGCATTTGATTTTTCCCCATTTAAATAACATTCGGTTTTGGCACATTTTGGAACTTTATTTTTCTCCGAGATATTAAGAGGTTTAAAAAATCCATTAATTATTGTAATATATACAAGAATGATCCTAGAATATGTGGACAAAATCTGAAATCCCAATTATTGTTCTTAATTAGAATGGAGTATAGCTTAATAGCTTTTTGGGCTTTTGTGCGATAGTTTAACCATCTATAGTTAACTTAATAAAAATGATTACGACTTCAAATTTTGTCGACATATTCTCAGGTCATTCTAGTATATATTCCAATATTGAGTAATTTTTTTAAACCTCTGCACAGATTTTAACTTGCAGTAGTGAATCAGCACAGCATATGAAGCGCCACGCCGTACCACGATTCTACTGATTCGCACGTTTTCGTACATAATCGGTTCGTTATCAAGTAGCTTGAATTTGCTTGAAATTACTTGATCAAGTCAAGCAGTAACGATAGAAAATCAAGTCAAGTCAAGTAATGAATTTTTGAAAAACTTGATTTTCAAGTCAAGTAATTTACAAAAACATCAAGCTACTTGACTTGATGAAACCCTACAAACTATCCGAAACTGAATTATTCGAGATTTTATAAAAATACAAATTGTAAGCCATAATGTCACATGTTTTTATTTATTACATAATTATTTCCATTCAAGCACAACTACATACTCGTTTTGTATAAATGGTTGTTCCCAGTGGGTCGCTAACGATCCATGTTGTTTGTAAGGCCATATTTACCGAATATTTTTTAAACACTTTTCTGATGATAAAGAAGACTTACATATATAAATGTAAAAAATATGTAATTACGGGTTCAATTGATTAATTCTGAACAAGTTTTGTATGTAGAACTTTCCTCTAAAATGAAACGGTAACTACCGCGAAATATATAAAAATTAACGTTGTATTCCCATACGTATAACAGTTTTGAAATAGACACCGGTATATTTATGAAACATCCTTTCACCATTTATATTTATTTTACTTTTTCTAACTATACACACAATGTTACAAAAATCTTATTTATTTTACTTGAGCAAGTAGCACGTGACTTTGTCCCATGCAACAACTTGCACAGTAAAATAAATATAATTTTTTTTATTTGATTTATAAATAATTAATATAGGATTTGTTTGTGCAGGTTCAAGATTTGCTCTTTTGGAAGCCAAGGTAGCTTTCGTGCACATTTTATCAAAATTTGACTTTCTGGTGGATAAGAAAACATGTATTCCATTTAAACTTTCTCGTACGGACTTCAATTTAAATCTGGCAGGTGGATTCTGGTTGGCCATGAAGCTTCGCACAAGTAAATAAATAAATTATATTGTTATTAATTTTTATATAAAATAAATGTTTTTGCAATAAAAGATTTTGTTATATTTATTTCAAAACTTACCACAGAAAAGATACATATAGACACATCACGTTTTATTCACACTTTTGATCTGGCATTTTTAGGAACCTAGAATACACTACAGCCTGTACGGTATATTTAAAATGCATACTTCTACATGTTTCTGTTGTACGTACGTTTAATAAATGAAAGAAACATTATATTGCGACAAATGTATTTTATGGACAACGTAAATAACCAAATGATTATCATTTTACAATAATATTCTTGACAGGTTACGAATTGACCTTCGCTCGGCCATACGTAACAGATAATAGTATATTATTAACTAAGGTAGGGAAGACTATCATTTTTGACCTAGAGTCAAGATTGTATTGTGATATAAGACGCTGGTCAATAATGGTCTTCCCTACCAAGGTAAATATACTATTTTATTCACTACTAGCACTTAAATATTTTCTAGTTAATGATTTTTAAATTGATAATAACGAAGCATATTGAAATGAACATTTGTTTTGTAATATTTCAAAATCCAAGTAGATCTCATTTGTTGTTTTTACCTCTCGCTAAGAGAGGTATTGCATTCATGCTAAAAATCGCATATCCAGATTTTATTGTATAAGCACGTTTTAAGGTCCCTACAATCCGATTTTAACATTTTTACGCTGATGTCTGTGTGTGTGTGTGTGTGTGTGTGGATGTATGTGTGTGTGTGTGTGTGTGTGTGTGTGTGTGTGTGTGTGTGTGTATGTATGTAGGATGTTGGAAGGACGGTTACTCAAAAACTATAAGACTTTAAATTTGTTTAACTACGTATTTCCCAATCGGACATTCATGGGAAGATCTGAAAAGGTTTTGGTAACAAATGGACAACCGGATGTAGAAGATTCTTGAAAAAAAATCTTCTAAATATTATTTTTTGAAAAATTTTCTTGATAATATTAAAGAAAAATAAATTCTCTTTCTGATAAATTTAAATATTTTTATATATATTCTATAGATTTAGAGATAAAAGGAATATAATATATAAAATAAACTGTTGTAATTAATTTTACAACCGAAAGGATGCCATGAAAAATAGTTGAAAATTTTAATTATTTGTGACAGATAAATGTCAGTGTCAGAAATAATGAGTAACGAAAGAAAAATTTACTTGGAGAATCCCTTAATTCTTGATCTGTCTCTATTATGGAGATGACAAGTCTAGGTTGAAGGACCTAAATTTGTTTCAAACATTATGGGACAATGTATACCAGCACTGTAGACTAGAGTAACTTTGAATTGCGAAAAAGCTATAAAATTCTTCTCAAGTAAGTTGTAAATATTGACAAAATTACACATCAATATAAAAATAATCGGAGTGCAATCTATCCGTCACTTTATTAAAGGGAATTAGTGTTATTTAGATATAACAAGTATGAAAAAATAAAATGTAAAAGAAGATATGTAAGAATAGATGCACAATCCAGATATATACATTTTAGACCGCCCAAAATTAATGTTTTTACTAGAAGAATATGAAGAGAGAGTAAATAAGGTTGTTCGAATTGAAAATTGCTGTTACCAGCCTAATATTTATATATGGTAAACTCTACTTTGTAATTTATTGTAACATAATTTATGGTAAAATATCTTTATGTTGAGACATGCTATTATTGAATAATAAAGAAGTTTATACGTCATAGATTTATATGAATATATTATTTGTATTTATAAAAATATTCTTTGCTTTATGCATACAGCCAGGTAAAATATACGGCGAGAGGTTATGTGCTGGCCACATCAGATTTTTTTCATTTGAATCTTGTGTGAATCAATTTTTACCATTAATTATGAGTAGTGAAAGTGACATTAACTGCACTCCTCCAGAATTAAGGCAGCAGGCTGAAAATGTATATAATTTATTACTGCCAGAAAAATCAAGAAGTAAATATATGAAAGTGTATACCATATTTAAAGATTGGTGTCCGATAAAAAAGGTAACTAAAATCTCTGAAAAAGTGTTGCTGGCATATTTTCAAGAACAGTCATGTACTAAGAAGGTTTCGAGTTTATGGGCTATATTTTCTATGTTAAAATCAACTTTTTTACTTAAAGATGATATAGACTTAACAAAATATTTTAAATTAATTTCATTTTTAAAACGTCAGAACGCTACATATACACCCAAAAAATCAAGTGTATTTTCAAAAGATGAAATCAACAAATTTTTGACAGAAGCGACAGATGAAGCATTCCTCTCAACGAAGGTATTTTTTCATGTTGTGGTAATAGATTCTAAAAAATTAATATTGTTATTATATTGTATCGCAGGCCATTTTAGTGACTGGGTTAGCTGGAGCTTGTCGCACTGATGAGCTTTGTAATTTGCTTATGAAGAATATGGATGTTCGAGATGACATTATTATCGTAACCATCCAGAAAAGTAAAAATGGATTGTCTAGAAATTTTATTTTAGTAGAACCGTTATGGGTATATATAATGAAGAGCCTTAGTATGGGGCCCACTCCAGATATGTTAAAACTATTTATTGGTTTCCGAAATGGCAAGCCTACAAAACAAAATATAGGTCATAATACAATAAGTAAAGTGCCAAAAACGGTAGCTACATTTTTGAAGCTCCAGAATTCTCAAAATTACACAGGCCATTCATTGCGTCGTACTTCAGCTACCATTTTAGTAGAAAATGGGGGCGACATTTTATCATTAAAACGTCACGGAGGCTGGAAATCTCCACAGTCGCAGAGGGCTATGTGGAGGAATAAATCTCAGACAAAAAAAAATTGCTGGAATAATCCAAACTACATCAACTAATTGTCAAATGTAGCTACTGCTGATAATATGTCTGTTCCTTCTACATCGTCCTATTCCGATCAGATTCCCTTTATTCCTTCATTATATGCAGCTGAGCCATTAGAAGTTAACAATGAAACAATAAATATTCCAGTGAGGCAAGATGAAACAACAACAACAAATACTTCAAACAAAAATACATCTGTAAATACGGGAAATACTGCAATTCACATGACTTGCAATAACTGTACCGTAAATATAATAAACTATAAGTAATGCATAACTTATAATTGTATAATTTCTAGATATGTATCTAATTAAATTATTTAATACTTAATAAAAAGTTATCATAACGTTAGCAGCTTATATGTTTTTGTTACATTCTTCTTAATAATCGTACACGCACGCTTCAAATATTTCAGCATCTTTATTTAATATATAAAGTTATATTTCTTATTAACAAAATAAAGCGTCTACAATTTTACATTTCATCAATATTTATTCAACTATTCAACATAACCCTATACCCTATTATTTTACAATGTCACCAACGTTATTTGATTCCAGTGTTGCCAACATACATCTATGTATTCCTACATCTCTAAAGTTTGACAATTTGATTTCTGAGAAATTCAGCCTTATTGTGAATTTATATTATTATAGACCAAGGTTACTGTATAATAATATACACTTTTTTAATTTATTATATGGTTTTGGAAGTATAAAAGTTACTGTAAATATTGACATTTAACAGAGGTAGGTAATTATCGGTAACCATGGTTACAATATACAGGTAAGAAAAAACAATTTCGCTTGTCAAATAAAAGTAAATAATTGCGGTTGCTTAGGCTAGTAGTGAATAAAAACTATTGCCAACCAGTATACCAGTGTTGCCAACTATGTTGAAAGCAAAGTCGCTAACTTGTGAACCAAAAATCACCAAATAAATAATTTCGTTTCCATACGTATTTCTTTTCAGTATTATTATATGGTATTTATAAAACTTATCACATTTTATTGCACATAGATCAATAATTATTCTTATATGCAGTACTTAAATTTATGAAACTATATAAAAAATACGATTTAACCTTTACAGCGTTTCAATACTTCTGGAAAAATTAAATGCTAGATACTAAATGATATACTGATCACGAATCAATTTTTATTTTTAAAATTCACAAAATTAATTGCATTTTTCATGAAGTATAAATTTTTGATTACACTGGTTTCAATAATATACCTTAATCATAAAACAACTACTTTATTAATATTAAAAAAAGGAAATACATTTACAATATTAATTAATTGTTACTTGTATTTTCTACGTAAACATAAAACTTTATATGTTAAATTATGCATCTATATTTTTAAAAACTTCGCGCCAATTTTTTTTTTTTTGGTATTTTGGGGCATGCGCTTGCATAACGCAAATCTGGGCCCTTATTCTTCAGCGTTCGTCATTTCGTTCGTATTCGCCTTCGTTTTCATGTTAGTAGTCATAGTAGTCCGTGTTTCAAAAACAATATTGGATATGTCATTGTCAGTGTCAACTGTATTGTAGCATTTATTCGCATCATTTACAAATTAAAAAAATATTTATTAATCGTTAATAAATATATGATAAAAGTGAACTCTTGTAAGTGATCTGAATAAATGTGACAATATAATTGACACTGACATATATAACATTATTTTTGAAACACAGACTACTATCACTACTAACATGAAAACGAAAGCGCATACGAATACGAATCTAATTACGAACGCTCAAGAATAAGGGCCCTGGTGCGCAGTGCTTTATGAAGAGAATGAAGTAAGTTACAAGTATTTCTATCGCAAAATACGAATTACTAACTTGAATATATTTTAGAAAAATCACCAGAAATGTCGCTAGATATACATTAAATTCACTAGAACTCTGATAAGTCGCAAATTTATAAAATAAATCGTATTTGAGTAATTAAATTCACTAGGTATAGTGATAAAATCACAAAATTGGCAACACTGCAGTATACCAATTAAGGACCTAAAAACTAATGATTAATTTAAACTATAAAACAGTTCGTAAGTTACTACGGACTATGCAACGCTATTTTCATTGTAATTTAAAAGTTTTCTGTACTAGGAATTAATATCTCCTGTCCTCCAATTTTAGCAAAAATGCATTAATGGTGGCGTCGGGCGTACACACGCTACACTACGCCTTCCTTAAGACTGTTTCGTCCCGGAAAGTTAGTGATGACGAAATCTTCATGTATTACCCGTGCTACATGATCCTTTGTATTCGATGTTATTATCGCATCGAATGTTCCAGAAAATGACAGCCGGGTATTCTGATATAGACACGCATCATGAAATGAATAGATGGTGATATAAATAAATAATCTATAGTTATATAAATAGTGTAATAAATATTGTTTAAATAATCTTACAGCCGAACTCTTGAAAGAGTATTAGCGTTAACACCGGTGTTAGTTGCCAGTGTTAGCGCTAACCCTATTCTCAAAACAATTTAATACCAAACTCTTAATACTCATCTAATACCGGTGCTAACATCGCTAATACTCTCCATATCCATGGCAACATAAAACAAATAACCTAATTCTATTCACAAAGAATAACACTGTCTGAAAAAAGTTAAATTTAACACCAAAACTTATAACTAGTCGACATCAGTTTTAGTTGGAAATAGTTGTGTGTTGTCATTTAAAAACACAAAATGAGACGATTTTTACTTAATGATGAAGAAAGAGAGGCAGATAATGATGAATGTCCAAATAGAATACATCGTCCAAGAAGACATCATGTACATCTTAGCCTCGATGATATATCAGACCATTACCTGCAACAGTAATGATATATTTTATTATTCAAATATTTCATAGATGTTTAATTTATTTATATCTTAGACAATATAGACTTCCACGTAATACCATTCTAGAAATTTGTGATTTGGTTACACCATTTCTAGAAAGAAATACCAAAAGATCAAATGCTCTGTCTGTTCACACGCAGGTGTTGATGGCATTGCGATTTTTATCAAGTGGAAGTTTTCAGAATGTAATGGGAGATGTGGTTCATGTTAGTCAGTCCAGTTGCAGTAGAATATTAAAAAACGTTTGTAACGCAATTGAACAATTATCTGGAAACTACATAAAATTTCCAACTACAGAAGATGACGTTTCTGCAACAAAAATCGGTATAAATTTAACATTTCACTGCTCAGAATCTGAGGACCGGCTTGATCTTTTGCGGGGCCATATGCAAGATTTTACCACGGGGCATTTGAAAATAAAAATAAAAAATATACGTGGGTCAATCAAATATAAACCGTTTTTTTTTTTTTTTTTTTGTTAAACTATAATTCATATACAAGTTATTTTTCTATACAGTTTCCCTGAACATCTAAGAACTTCCGTCATTAGATTGACAGCTTTTTGATTCTCAAATAAAAAAAAAACCTCTCGCCATTTTCATTATATTATGTTACATAAAATTTTGAGATTGAATGACTGCCAAGGCATTAGGCAGCTTCGACATTTCCTAGGGACAGCAAGTGCGTTAAATATGTTATTAGTCATTTTAATTTTTGTAATCAATACTTTTATTGTTATAATCAATCTTTTTTTCTATAAACTAAAGAGCTATAAGATATAACTTCTGCCTTAACATAAAGAATACAAAAATACTGAACTACATTAATTTATAAAAATAAATATGAATTGTTTACAAAGCGTGGAGTCTGATGTGGCTGCACCGTTCGCATCTGCCTCAAGCCGGCTCTGCAGATTCTAGTCATGGTTCTACCTTTCTCTCATTAGATACGAAAAAATAGCGTTTAATTTAAATTGAATATTGTTACAGGGTTTTACAGAATCGGAAAATTTCCAAATGTTATTGGTTGCATCCATTGCGTTCATGTTAGAATAAAGCCGCCTCGAGTAAGTTTTTTGCAAAATTTATCAGTAGGTACCTTTAATTACAATTATTAATAAAATAAATAAATAAATATTTCATCACGGCATATTACCCATTGCTGGGTGTGCCAATCTGCTTCATACGCAGATGTCGGTAATGATGGAATATTTGTACCGTGCGGGCGCTTACCAGGCGTCACCTCACGGGCACTCATTGCTGGCGTGGAGAGTGCGCCACAGGGGTCAATTTTGTGCCATTAAAATGCGATGTAATTTTTTTTAGTACCTTCTAGGGTACCTATATACTCAGTGTATGGCCATGACGTGCTCGCGTTTCGTCCGCCATTAGAGGGCCACTGTCATATTCATTGTTGTTGCGCAAATTATTATGTATTTTCGTGGCTACTTGCTTTATTTTAATGCAAAACACATTTAAATATACTTCTAATATTTATTTAAAGTGTAAGTAATACTTTTATTTTATTTATTTGTATATTTTCTTGAGATACTGAGTACGATGACTGGCAATATTGAAAACACATAAAAATGACCAATATTAAGCACAAACATTTAATTTTTTAAAAGGTAAGTTTAAAATATATACTTATTATGTAAATAATAACCACAGTTATTAAATTTGATGTGATAATAACAACCTATATCATATGCTATACATAACCTCCAAATCTGTGTCATAATAATAATTGTGTATCTCTTAAATAAATGAATTTTTATTACCTTTATAGATTCATAGTGTGATTATTTAATATTCCTGTATAATATAATATCACATTTCTTACAAATAAATAGGGAAATGAATTATCAGTATGTTTGACATTGGCCCGCTTATGGTGGCGATCTTGCCTCATGGCCATACCCTGTATATAAAGGTACCCTAGTACCTTCCTGTCAAGGTATTGTCAGGTTGACTGTTATTTTGTATCAAACAGGCCCTGGGTGCTGTGGACACCCCGTGCGCCTTCCCACGTAACTTTTTTTTGCACGATTTCTACTAATTTGGTAAGTTGGTTGATTCAATTTTTGTTTTTGTGTAACTTGTAATGAGGTTATAGTGTTGCAATGGCTGGTTATTCCTATGAGGCTGAACAAGCAAGGTTGGAGAAGTTGCTATTGGAGGTTCCCAGTGATGATGATGTCGTCGAGTTCGAGGACTCGGAGGATTCAGGTGAATCTGATCACAAGGAAGAGCCTGAACAAGAACACCATAGTGAATCGGAAACTGATGGCGCGGATTCCGAAGATGAGCCTCTGTCCGTTAGTACTGCTGCTGTTCCCGCTCCTAGTGGTCGATATTATTTAGGACGAGACAAGACAACAAAATGGTTTCGTGCACCAGCTGTGCCAAACGTTAGAACACGGCGGCAGAATTTGGTCACTCGTCTACCTGGAGCAATAGGAGCGGCGCGAAATTTGAAAAATCCTTTCGATTGCTTTTCTTTATTTATAGATCCTATAAGAATTATCACGGCGAATACAAATATCTATATAAAGAGTAGTATTGCTCATAGATTTTCGAGAGAACGAGATTCCAAGCAAACGGATGAAGCAGAAGTCAAGGCTGTGATAGGTCTGTTGATTATAGCAGGTTCATTTCGGGCAGGGAATCAAAATTTGAAAGACTTATGGGATCAGAACGGTTTAGGAATGGTAATTTTTACTGCAACAATGTCGATGAAACGTTTTCTGTTTTTGCTACAATGCCTTCGGTTTGATGACATCAGAGACAGGGCTCAAAGAAGAGAAGTAGATCGTCTGGCACCTATCAGGGAAGTTTTCCAGCTATTTTTATTGAGCTGCGAGCGCTATTATTCAGTTTCCGCGTACACTACAATTGACGAGCAACTTGTCCCATTCAGGGGTCGTTGCAGCTTCCGCCAGTACATCCCAAGCAAACCCGCGAAGTACGGTGTACATTATTTTTAGAGTTTGCTTTGTAAAAAAACAAGTGGATGACAAGTTTTTTTTAAATATAATTCTTATATGTCAAATAAAATATTATTGTAATAATATTAAATAAATCGAATATTTAATATTGGCGACGAGGATTTTTATCAAACATGGTAAAATTTGAATCTTATGATAGTACAAAAGAATCATGGAAAAGATTTGTCATGAGATTAAAGTATTACTTCACAGCGGAAGGAATAGGTACAGAAACAGATGGAGAAAATGAGAAACGTAGAGCATTGTTATTATTACATATGGGTGTTGAATTATATGGTCGATTTCTCGATTCCAAACCCGCTACATATGATCCAAACAGTAGTACTTTTCATGTATTAGTTGATGATATAGATGTTCTAATTAATCCTGCACCTTTAGAGCTAGCTGAACGATTTAGTTTTTGGAACTTACAGACCATCTTCAGGTACAAAAGTAGACGAAATATGGGCGAAATTAAATAAGGTAGCACTAACGTGTAATTTTCAGAATGATACAGACCCAAGAAAAGCACGTATACGAGACGCATTTATCTGTGCTTTACCTGATAATTCTATGCAACGTTATTTATTACAACATGATTTAACATACGACAACGTATTATCGTTAGCACGGACATTTGAAATGGCAGGCATGACCGCAGATCTTTTGAAGACTTCAACAGTATTTTCAGAAACAACCCACGCTATCAATAACCAAAGAAATCAAAATACAGCAAACAATAATCGTAATTGTTCTGTATGTGGAAGAGACAAACATTCAGCGAAAAATTGCCGGTTTCGAAATAGAAATTGTTATCGATGTCATCAAAAGGGGCATACATCATGGATATGTCCTCAATCAGATACACGGGACTATAGAAACAAAAGTACAATGTCAAAGAAGATGTCAGAAAGAGCGCATAATATAGAAATTGAACAGAATATTGAAATGAATGATAGCGAAGATTTACAGTATGTGTTTGCTATAAATGAAAACGAAACTGTACCAAAATATTTAATTAAGGTAAATATTAATAATAAATTCATATTGATGGAATATGATACTGGAGCAGGAGAAACCATGATAACGCACGCTGATTGGAAATTCATGGGATCACCACAGTTAACTAATACTAAGAGACGATTTTGCGGTTATGGAGGAGAGGAGCATTCAATTGATATTCTTGGAAAAGGAGAAGGTATAGTGAAGTTTAAAGGTAAGCGATTAAAATTATGTTATTTTGTCGTAAATGAAGGTCCAAAAATATCGCTATTAGGTCGTAGATGGCTAGATACGATGAACATTAATCGTTCAGATTGTAAACACTACAAGAATATATCTGTTATTAAATCGATTAGTCCAAAACTGTCAAATGATTCGTTGAAAACCTTAATTAATGAATATTCAGAATTATTTGATGGAACTTTAGGGTGCATAAAAGGAATAAAAGCAAGTCTGACTTTTAGACAAACACCTACGAGAAAATTTTGGCCTTCTAGATCAGTACCGTTTGCATCAGAACAAAAATTACGTTTAGAAATGCAGCGTTTAGAAAAACGGGGTATTTTAGAACGAGTAGAACGGGATATTTCGGAATATGCTTCTCCAATTGTAATAGCGGCGAAACGAGGTTCAGATAGTGTCAGGCTATGTGGAGATTATAAAGTTGGGATTAATAAAACACTAGTAGTCGAACAATATCCTTTACCTAAAGCGGAAGATCTTTTCTCGCGATTAGGTAATGTAAAGATTTTTACTACGTTAGACATGGCCGAAGCGTACCATCAAATAGAACTTGATAATCAAGCAAAAGAAAAATTAATCATAAATACAAAATTTGGACTTTACCGATATTTAAGATTACCTTTCGGAATCTCATCAGCGCCCGCAATTTTTCAAAGGACAATGGATACGGTTTTACGTGATTTACCAGGTGTTATCTGCTACTTAGACGATGTGTTAGTAGCAGCTAAAACTGAAGAAGAACATATTGAAAGACTGCGTGCAGTATTTAGGCGATTTAAAGAATACGGTATTCGTTTAGGTTTGGCCAAGTGCGAATTCGGTTTAAAATCAGTAAAATATCTTGGTCACATAATTGATAAAGAAGGTTTAAAAACGGATCCAAATAAAATTCAGAGTATAATTAAGGCACCAGTTCCGAAAAACGTAACTGAATTACGTTCATTTTTGGGATTGGTAAATTATTATGGAGTTTATAAAAAATTTAGCTACCTTATGTGCTCCTTTATATAAACTTTTACACAAATCGGAAGAATTTTATTTTGGAAAAGAACAACAACAAGCGTATAGAAAATTAAAACAAACCCTAACTCAAGAACATTGTTTATGCCACTACGACCCTAATCTTCCAATTGGATTAGCAGCTGATGCCTCTAAATATGGTGTTGGTGCTGTTATTTTTCATATTTTTCCAAATGGAAATGAAAAACCAATTGCTTTTGCATCCCAAATTTTATCGGAAACACAAAGAAAATATGCGCAAATTGAAAAAGAGGCTTATGCAATTGTTTTCGGTGTAACAAAATTTCGACAGTATTTATATGGTAGAACGTTTACTTTAATAACAGATCATAAACCATTATTATCAATTTTCGCTCCACACAAACAAATATCCGAAAGAACGTCTTCACAATTGCAACGGTGGGCATTAATATTAATGGCATATTCATACACATTACGATTTAAGACAACAAATAAACACACAAATGCAGATGCATTATCAAGACTTCCTATAACTGACGAAGACGTAAAAGGGGAATTTACTGATGTTTTCAATTTAAAAACATTTGACGATATTTTTGACCTCAATGAATGGGAGCCGATTGAATTTTCTAATAAAATGGTTGTACGAGAAACTCGTAAAGATAAGATATTATCTAACATTATGTGCTATGTGGAAACGGATTGGCCTGAAACTGAAAACCCGGAATTTGCAGCATACAGACTTAGAAAAAACGAATTATCAATCGGAAAAGAATGTTTATTTTGGGGCTCACGAATAATAATACCATCATCAATGCGAAAACATGTCTTAAACGAATTACATGAAGGTCATCCGGGAATAGTCCGAATGAAAGCATTATCTAGATCATTAGTATGGTGGCCAAAATTGGATGCAGATGTAGAAAATATAGTAAAACTATGTAGTCATTGTCAGTTAGTTCGACCTGAGGCACCTGCTGCTTCAGTTCATCCATGGGAATATCCTGAAAACCATGGTATAGATTGCATATTGATTTCGCAGGGCCTATACAAGATATATATTATTTAATAATCGTTGATGCACGAAGTAAGTGGCCTGAGATTTTGCCAATGACTAAAATCACAACTGAAAGAACAATTCAAGCACTGCTAACAGTAATGTCACGTTTCGGAGTTCCAGAACAAATAGTTTTTGATAATGAGCCACAGTTTACTAGTAATTGTTTTAGACAATTTATAAATAAATTTGCGATTAAACATATATTAACAAGCCCTTTCCACCCCAGATCAAATGGCGAAGCAGAACGTTTTGTACGCACATTTAAAGCAATTTTAGGCTTTAAAAAATTAGGTGAATTTGAAAGATGTTATCGAATTAATCATTTCCTATTATCATATAGAAATACACCTCATACCACTACTGGAATGACACCAACTCAATTATTAATTGGAAGACGTGCTAGATTACCACTAGATGCATTGCGAAGCCAACCAGAAAACGCTGTGCGCAAATCACAAGAGAAACAAGCCGAGAAATCAGCTGAAAATCGCTTATTTTTCACTGGAGATAAAGTATGGGCTCGTAGTTATAATGATGGTAAGAAGAAGTGGTTACCTGCATCAGTTTTGCATCGAACAGCACCATTGACGTACATTGTACAAGTAGGAAATCAAATATGGAAACGTCATATTGATCAATTATTGCGGTGACATACAGTTTATTCATCAGAAAATGAAGATCAAGAGAAAATGATTAACAGCGAACGAGGTATATTAATAATACCAACAACATCAACCTCGACAACAGACGTACCGCAGACTTTACAACCACCTTCAACAACAGAAGCTAATATACCAACAACAAGAGCAACTGTCGAGCAGCCAAGATCAGCTTTCGTCACAAAAACAACATCAACCTCGACAACAGACGTACCGCAGACTTTAAAACCACCTTTAACAACAGAAGCACAGCAGCCGTCTCTGTTGCCCTCTATCACATCAAAAACTTCGACTTCATTTGCGAATATTCGGAGGTCAAACCGTGAAAATAAAGGAAAGCCACCAGAACGTCTTGGATATTGATTTAAGGAAAAGGATAATGTTGTATTTTTATGTTTACATTATTTTTAGAGTTTGCTTTGTAAAAAAACAAATGGATGACAAGTTTTTTTTAAATATAATTCTTATATGTCAAATAAAATATTGTTGTAATAATATTAAATAAATCGAATACTTAATATACGGACTGAAGATTCAAACTATTTGTGACGGAAGGACTTGGTATACTCTAGGAATGGAAGTATATGTGGGAAAGCAACCACCAGGTCCCTATGAGGTCTCGAATTCGCCATTTGATCTTGTCAAACGTCTAGTTCGTCCCATTGAACATACAGGACGAAATGTCTTAGCAGACAACTGGTTTGGTAGTATCCCACACACCGAATATTTACTGACTAAAAACCTCACGTATGTCGGAACATTGCGAAAAAACAAAAAGGAACTACCACCGAATTTCGTCGCGATCAAGAACAGGGAGGAGAAAAGCAGTTTGTTTGGCTTTCAGAAAAATGCAACTCTTGTATCGTATGTTCCGAAGAAAAACAAAAATGTGATACTCATTTCGACAATGCACATTGATGGAACCATCGATGCCAGCACGGGAGACCTCAGAAAGCCGGAAATTATAACAATGTATAATACGACTAAAGCTGGACTGGATACGGTCGACGAAATGTGCAGAACTTACATAGTCCAGTCATTTGGTGCTCAGAAAAGGGTTTGCTTGGAAAGTTTAGCGGAAGTTTTAAAAATTGGTAGTCTTATAGATTTTGAGGTGCTCTAACCGAATTTCCACTTTGCGACCTCGTACCGGAATGGGAAATGGCGCCATTTTGGCTAAAATGGCACCAAAAATCGGTTTTTTAAAAATATCTCCTTACCGGTCGATTTATTGAAAAAATAGTTATGTACAAAATTGTTCTCCAGAAAATTTCCAATAATTGATGTCTTATTAATTTTTTTGTCAGATGAACAGTTTCAGCGTACGAGTACATATTTCTGATAACTCATTTCCATGCTACCATGACGTAAAGTAATGGCGCGTTTTTTTACTTCCTTGTACGTAAGTAAAGGAAGTATTGTAATCGCGAAAAATTTCGGTTTTCAGATTTCAGCGGAAATATCCATTTTGATCATCCCTGAATCCATTTTGACTAATTTCGTCGTGACGTCTGTACGTACGTACATACGTACGTACGTATCTCGCATAACTCAAAAACGGTAAGCCGTAGAAAGTTGAAATTTTGTATTTAGGACTCCTATAACATCTAGTTGTGCACCTCCCTTTATGGTTATTACACAATTTCCAGAAGTGGTACTTTACATGAAGCCTATAATAGATTTTAATGAAAAACTCTTTTAAAATATAATCCAAAACTTTTCAAATTTGATATACAAGACTTTTATGTCAATCGAAGTAACATAATAGATTTTGGTTAAAATAGGCTAACCGGAAGTGGTACTTTACTTGAAGTTGTTAACAGTTTTTCTTGAATAAAATGATTTTATTTTGATTTTAGAAATAAATGCTTCAAATAAAAGTTTTAGAGAATTAATTTCTGCGTCTAGCACATCAAGTATTATTAAATTAACCCTTTGTATAAGCGAGATATGTAAATTTAAAAATTATATACTTTTTTGTTTTTGTAATAAAGCTTGCTATGGATTAGGACAAAAAAATAAAAAAAAATGTTCATGTCAAATTACGTTAAATACGTACAATTTTATGATTCGTACAATAACAAATATTATATTTTTATTGTGAAATTAGTTATATTCATTGTTGTAATCAAATATTTTTTTGTTGTAATCAAAACTCTCTTTAAAAACTCCTTTTATGGTCGCTATATATCTTACTGTTTTGAAGTTAAAATTAATATTTTGTAATTTATTTATTAAAAAAAATATGTATAGTTTAATAATCGTACAAGGAAGTCGTGTGGTGTCCACACCAGATTTTTTCTTCTGGTATCCCCAGTAGGGCTAATCCACCTGATGCATTTATTATGCAATTTAACGCATCTTTCTCCGCTTTGCTGTCCCTGACGGACCGGGTTCAGCAGGTTCCTCGACATTGATAGTGGGCGAAGCTTCGCCTATTTCTTCGACGGAATCCGCTTCCGCCTCAATTTCGTCATGAAATTTGTCAATAATATTTTCCGCTTCGTCCTCGTTGTCGCTGTCCTGTATTCTAATTTCTACATTCGAACACACCTCACCACAATTTATGCACATCGTTGAGCATTTAATCCAGCCATTCAGCATATGGATGCTCCTTGACATCTTTTTTTGAATTTGCAAGAAATGAGTTGTAATAAAGTTTCCGGAGCAGAAGCCTGGAGTGTGCTGACAGGAATCAGTCCATTGATGCTGTTTTCCATCCCCATTCTTCGGCGTTCTTTTCCACCCCATACCACTGCTGGACTTGGTGATACGTGCGGAAGGAATGTTGCCTTGCTGCCGCTTCTGTTGGAGGTAGTGACGCGATATTAAATTTGTTTTTATACGCTGATTGCATAAAACATTGATATCTATAGTTATTTAGCGATATAATTTTCTTGACCCTGTAACCGTAGCTGTTATGATAAATTGTTCTTCTACTTCAGCGACGGTGTCCGGGTCGGCTTCTCAGCTTTTAAACACTTCGACATGTTCGCCAATTATGGATTCTTTTTTAATGCAGTCATGTATTTAATTTTCCCTTGATTAAAGAAAGCTCCTGTTGTATGACAGCCACTAAAGGCGTGCAAAAACAGTATCTTATCAGCGATTGATTTGTCTGTGATGCTTTGCATTGAGTAGATTTGTTGTGAAGTTTTTCCTCTTCCGGGTTTTAGAAGATATGTGTTTGGGCGTATGGATAGTGCAATCAAAAGAACAAGAAGATATATGTCCTCGCCAACAACTATTGCAGAATCAAACGCAGATGAAACGCTGTTTGCCGTTGTTACTATTAGCACATCTGCATCTGATGTGGCTTGCTTGAAGTTCGCAGCTTCAAATTTTAATTTTAACATTTCAATCAGACAATTTTTGTTTCTATCATTGGCAAGAAATTGCTCTTGTGACACGATCGTAATTATAGTTTCGTCGAAAAGTATATTTATCGAAGCATATGTCCGTAATCTTCGCAATCGCTCCGCATATTTCGTACCACTGTCCTCAGCATTTTCGGGATATCCGTCAAATACGATAATGGCGTTCGAAGAATACTTTGACTGAACGAATACGACGTAAATATTACAACAAAGAATATTTTGATAGTTCAAGAATATTGATTCCAAGAATGAATCCGACAATTAATCCAATATTTAAATATTACTATTGTGTGAAGAATCCAATTCTTACTGTTTCCAATTCTGACATCTTGATAAGATAATTTTATTTTTCTTTTCTGCGGATAGTGAATTTCTCTGATTTACTATTAAAGTTTAGTAGAAAAAAAGTAAAAATCCTGACAAACGGATAATTTTCTAGCATTGTTATGATGTTATGTTGGAATGCAAACATAACCGTAAAATTGTTGATTACAACAAACGATTTTGATAACCTAATAATATTGTAACGTTTTTATTTATATGGGTGAAGTGTAAAACAGACAAATATTATTAACAAAAGAATACGTTTATTAAACGATATATAATTAAGGATTAAATATTAAAAGATAGTAAAAACAACTAACACTATGATTAAATAATTATAAACACTAAGAATATTATTAAATGCTTAAACACTACGATTATTTATCTAACTAACATTTATATCACTGCACTTATTTATATTAAACACTGCGATTATTTATCTAACTAACATTTATACACTGCACTTATTTATATAACTACATTTATTTATGTTAACAACTGTTAAACTGTTTATTTATATCACCGAGTTCATATCTGGTTGCTTGTATATATGAGACTGTCCCCCGCTGTTCTCCCGACGGTATTTATACAGCCCCTATCATTCTAGAACTCTTCTAAAGCGACAATGACCCGTATACAAAGGAATGAGGTCACGGCGCAATTAACCTATCTCAGCGCGTCGGGGATTGTATTATCGCTCTAGTACGTTCTTTCGAAGGGATTACGTCATTGTTCGCGAACATGCTATCAGTAGCGGCGCATGCATAATTTTCTCCCCGGGGCGCACGTCACAATATTGAATCTAACAAAGACAATTTCATCAATATTTAAACCTAGCATTTTTCGAAGAATCAAAAGTATAGTTTAAACTTTAAAGCGTGTGCTACTTTGAAAATTATGCATTATGGAGGGCGCTGGAATATAATTTTGCACGAAGGCGCCTTTTACACACGGAGCGACACTGCGGTCCTGTATATAACGCGTAGCGCAATGTTTTTTACCAATGCACGTGTTGCGGTTCAATTCGCGGTGCTCGTACGCTGAAACTATTCATCTGACAAAAAAATTAATAAGACATCAATTATTGGAAATTTTCTGTAGAACAATTTTGTACATAACTATTTTTGTCAATAAATCAACCGGTAAGGAGATATTTTCAAAAAACCGATTTTTGGTGTCATTTTATCCAAAATGGCGCCATTTCCCATTCCGGTACGAGGTCGCAAAGTAGAAATTCGGTTAGAGCACCTCAAAATCTATAAGATACCAATTTTCAAAACTTCCGGTAAACTTTCCAGCTAAAACCACCAAATGACTGGACTAACAGTACCTCAAGGAATTGTAGACGTTGGCCATTGGTAATTTTTTTCAGATTGCTCGATATCGCCGGAATAAATAGCCAGGTCATCTTCACCAGTAACAATCCTGATACAAAAGTTATAAGAAGAAACTTTTTCAGAGAAGTTGGGTTCAAAATGATAAACGATCATTTATGCAAAAGAGCAACAAACGAAACATTGCCAAAACATCTCCGCCCAAAAATTGCCAAATTATCAGGCGTTGCTGAGAATCATCTTGCAAGACCTCAGTTGCCGGTAAGAAAGGGCAGATGTGTGATTTGTCCAAGGCAGAAGGACATCAAAACCAAATGCTGCTGCGATCGATGTGCTAAAAATATGTGTATGAAGCACATGAAAAATATTTGTGGAGAGTGCTTCGATTCTATGGATAATTCCAGTAGCGAAAGTGAGTGACTTTTATCAGGCTAGGTTTTGTTCCCCCTTTGCTGTTTTTTCATCAAATTATTATTACTTTTACTTAATACAACCTTTTTATGTTTTCAGTGTTTTTACAAAGTTTTATTATTATTGTAAAGTTTAAAATTGGTTCTTTTAAGAATAAAAGCTTTATTTCAATGAAATTTTCATCCTTCCACTTTTTTATCTTTCTGTCCTCTTCTGACCAAATTGGAAGGCAACAAAACATAATTTCATTACCTTAATTTACCTTAACATGCTAACCTTGGAAAAAAACGAAAAAAAAATATCGATAACACTCAGGGACGCTTTGATTTTGGGGGTGTCTCTGACACCCCGTGCGACCTATTACGTTGTGAAAAGGGACGCGCCTGCTTAAGGGTTAATATCGCCCATATGTGATGCGATAGTTGCTACATTTTTGTTTAATTCTTCTCCGTGTGCCAACAATTTATTATTCTGTTTAAAAATGTTGTGTGGTTTCTTTTTCTGGTAAAAACTAATAGTAAGTAAATAATTATTTAATATGATGTGTACGAGTACAATGCCTCTTACTCTGTCTGCGTTTCTACAGAAACTTTATGGATTATTTGGATTTCATCAGTAAAATTTGAAGGAGGAATGACGTCGAGAATTTGGATTGAAACTACTTTCGTCATATAACATTGAAAAGGTCTCATTAATTGAAGGGGTGGGAGTAGGATCTTGGTTAGGACCTATAAATAATAGAAATATACTTTAAATACTTGCGTAGGTACTTACATATTTCTATCTTGGGGAGTTATAAGTGGTGAAGGTTTGTCAAATAAAATGTTATTTCTTTTATTTACCTCATTGATCATTATATTGACTTCGATTTTACTAAAATTCGGCTTCCGTTGACGTTTGTTCGCCATATCACCTGTCATGTCAGCCGACATTTTAATATGATGTGGTGTCATGCTAGCACCGTACTAGTCTAATATCGCGTTTTTGTTTCGAGAATTTGGGGTTAGGCTAATTTTTAATACCGTGTTAAGGCGGTGTTAGCTAACACTCATTTTGGTGTTAAGCTAATACCCTTTCGAGAATTTGGCTGTTAGCTAACACAAAAATGAGTGTTAACTAGCACTGCCGTAACATGGTATTAAAATTTAGCCTAAAACCGAATTCTCGAAACAAAAACTGTATTGGGCTAGTTCAGTGCTAGCTTAGTATCAAAATGACAGCTGACATTGCAGGTTATAGGGTGAACAAAAGTCACAGCAAGTAAAATTTTACTAAGAATGAAGTAGATGTGATGATACAGGTAGTAAATAAATGAACTAGTATTTTATTTGGCAAACTATCGCCATATAATTGTCCAATGAAGAAAGGTCGTATTTAGGAATAAATTTCTTTGGCTATAAATACCAAATGATGCAAGACTATTATGGCACTAGGCTAGAGGCCAAAATACTATACGGTACGCGCTCACTAATAGATTTAGATACTTTGAGTGAGATATGTCAACTGACGTAAGCACTACTTTAATGTAGCTATTTCATCGTTTGATTAGACAAGAAGTACATTTACAATTATGTAAAAAACGAATATAACGGCTTCAATTTCGTGAATTTGTTAGGCAGGCGAGAACATGAAATAACTATCATATTATTGTCATCAACTATCACATTGTTATTATCTGCCATATTGTTGTCATCACGACCGTATTATATTGGTAAATTTTGAGTCTACGTTATTCTTGATAGCACAGCAGAAGTACTCGATCTCGCATATCTAACTTGAAGAAAAATGACATACAGATGGACATCCAAATGCATAAACCCGTTAATAAGCTTTTATTTCCCTCCGGTAAAAACTCCCTCTTTCTAGAAATGGTATATTTAACCATATCGCAAAAGTCCAGAATAGAATTAAGCACGGAATTAAGTCTGTAACGTGAAGTAAATAAATAAGGTTAAGATAAGTATACTTGTCGTCTTGGACGACGGTTTTTATTTGGACGGTTAAATTAATCGTTATTTGCTTCTCTTTCTTTATCAGAATGTTAAAATGGCCTCATTTAGTTACTCTGATGTTAGAAATAAATACTTTTTAAATATTTTAATAATATTCTCAGTCTTAAATTAGTGTTTATATTTGTTTAATCATAGAGTTAGTTATTTTTATTATTTTTACCTTAATTATTTACCGTTTAATAAACTTATATTTTAATTAATATTTCTTTGATTTTAATACTTCACTCAAGTAAATAAACGTTACATTACGATCCTTATACTGAGTGGTGGGGTTGAACATAGGAATTAGTTTGTATGTAATTTCCTGCTCTCCTGTTCATTTTATGGTAAAACTGCAGATTGCAAAGTTGTACAGTATTAAAAGTTGCATACAAAACTGTTTTTATATTTTTTTTATTGTTTTTGGTTTCTTAACAATTTTAAAAAGATATTTCAAAAGGTTCGTATTAGGAAAATTCATGACGTATGACGCCACTATGGAAAATAATATTTTTTTTTTCAATTTGTCATTTTAACTCTATAGCAACAGGTATAAGGAACTGTTTATTTGAGTGAATTAGAAAAAAATTGAATCACTCTCACTGAATTTCAAGCACCATTTTAAGCCGCTTTGCAACGAATAATGACAGTTTAAAACGTAAAAAATAATAATAAATACCTAACAACGTCGTTTGTCACTTCGTTATTTATTTTGTCAAAATTAAATTCATAATGGTTATTATTATTTCGTCAAAATTCAATAGAATATTGTATAAACCACGTGAGTTAAGTAAGAATGTTTATTTATGGGATTGTGGGCTAAACGTTCTCCTCATGAATAAAAATTATCTTAACTACCTTGTATATAAATATCTCTATTATTCATAGTCTGTCATTTTTTTTTTATTTTAGAAGAGACCTAGATCATTTAAGCTTTTTTTCGCCATTGTACTTTTTAAATAATTTTTCAAATATTTTAATATAGAAAATGATTAATTTAAATGCATTAGATTATCAATTCACTGGATTTTAACGGGGGCTCAAGCTCCCTCCTGAATACGCCACTGTTTTATTTTGTTAACAAACATAGATAAGTTTATAGGGTCAATCAAGTTCACAACCTATTGTCTGGTAGCTCTCGAAGTTTGTTCGTTTTTGTTTGGCCATTGATTTTAACCGAATGTGTAAGTTGCAACGTCTATTTACTTTCCACGTACTAGTGCTTGAAAAGTTACTCTTTATTCACTGTAAACAGTGCGAAAAGTATGTACTGTACGGACGCTTGTAGGAAAATATTTTTTAAACATAAATTTTTATGAGAATTGGTAGGATGTGTGTTTTACTTTCTGTTTTTTATTTGATAATAAATATAATAAAAAATCTCAAAAAACAATGTTCGAATGTGTTTTGGGATGGACATGGAAACGGAAAGAAACAAATTCTCGGACGTGCAGTCAATAATAAAATTTTATCATGCCGACGTTTCCACTATACCATAGTCTTCTTTAGGGCTCTACAGTGTAACAAAAGTGAAATAAATGTACAGTAAAAATTTTGAAAGATGTCCAATCAAGGTCATCTACGAATTGTATGAATTCAGAATTTTGCTCCGCCTATTCTGACAAATTCAGTAGTGTCGTTTGCTTAGTTTTTAAGAGGGTACACAAGATAGTACTGTTATTTTATTATTATAAAAATATATGTTACAATAAAAGGATTCAAAATTCAAAAATAAGTCAACTGGTAAGTTTATTAGCAAATGTAAAACCAAATATATGGAAAATAAAATACTGACACAATGTTAATGTCAGTGTACTGACAGAAAATAACATTATTCGTACGGCTATGAATCAAGGTAATGTATCTAAATTAAGATATAAACTTACGTTACAGCGAAAGTATTATCAACAACGAGCATCGTTTTAAAGTGGAATGTCGTAACTTAGTCGAAAAATATGATTTTTTGAAAGACAAGCGTGTTACATCCATCCTTATCGCACACGCTTATAGCCTTTGGCAAAGGAGAGAAATAAATGTATGCCAATTTGTTAATTTGTTCATTATACAGATAACCTTGATCGGACATCTTTAAAAAAAATACTGTAGATATGTACACAAATAGAATTACAATAATATATACCATGGAACTTACAGAATGGTCAAGTTGAAATAAAATCACATGTGGTTATAGCGATATACATGTAAAAACTGACATTTTAAAAGAACTATATTTTCTCTAATATCTTTGACATGTTAGATAAAATGATAATAGGGCGTAGATCGTCGAGTAATGTTACATTATCTTGTTTGGGTACAGTGGCGGATCCAAGGGGGGGGGGACGGGGCGATCGCCCCCCCCTGAGAGATTTTTTCTTCAAAATTTTAAGATGTCTTCCTTGTAAAATTACAGATCAATAAATAAATAATTATTATTTTGCTTTGTTATATAAAAACTCAACGTGAACCAAGAAAAAGTTTATAGATATTTAAATAAATTAGATGTTAATAAATACTCGAAAGTTCAGTCAAACAGCATTTATTCTTACTACCAACGTTTCGGTGCACCCTTGCACCTTCTTCACGGTCTACAACAATTATACAATAAGAATGTAATACATACAAAATAACATGGACATATTATCACACTTACAGTAAGTTCTTACAAATTGTTACAATTCATGTACATAAAATACATTCGTACAAAACATCCATTTAATCTATTGAAAATCGTACCAAAAAATTCAAAGAGCATACACACACCCATTTGCTCTAAAACCGACAACCAAATAATATGGAAAATAGCCGGAAATAACCTGTGTAAGGATTCTGGTGACATTGAAACGGAATCCTATTGGTCCTCTGTACACCAATAATAATGTAGCAAGTTGTAGGAATTTAAATAAAATGTAGAGAAATGAATGAAACTCAGTTTGGCCTAAAATTTGCCTTTTTCTTTTTGAACTTTTCCAATACACCAAAATATACGCTGTTAAGTTCTTGAATATCAGTCCTTGCATTGATGTTATTGCAATCATTGTAGACCCTGAAGAAGGTACAAGGAAGCACCGAAACGTTGTTATAGTAAGAATAAATGCTGTTTGATTGAACTTTCGAGTAATTGTTAACACCTAATCCACATTACAGTCGAGAAATTTACCCACAATATTTAAATAAAATTCAGTTTTGGCGCCATAACAGGTGTCATTGTTGAATTTCTAGCGACTAGCGACATCTGTTACGAAATTTTAAAACGTATTGTCAATTGTCATTCACGTGGCGTGAAGTTAGTTGCATGTGGACATTAAGCCCATATTTTCGGTCATTTTAATGCCTTGCAGAGATGACTACCACTAACTAAAAAAAAAAGTAGTTCGCCCCCCCCCTGAGAGATTTTCTGGATCCGCCACTGTTTGGGTATTGGTTTTACGACCGCTGTTTTCCAAGTGTCGGGGCCTATTCCTTCTATAATGCTAGTGTTAATAATATACGTAACGTAATCAATGATTTAGGGCAATGTTATTTGCAACATTTTGAGAGAAATACATACCGTCTGTACCAACTGCATTTGACTTAAGTGACTGAATTACGTTCTCTATGCCAGATTTATCCACACAATTAAAACAGAAATAATTAGGTTTTCACTCTGTTGATAAAAATTACAATTATAGTGGTCCAAAGTTTGAAGATTTATATTAGTGGCATTGACTTTCTCAGTGATATGTTTACCGTAATCATCCGGTATTAAAAGATGGTCTGGTAATACGGCTTTATTTCCATTCTTAATTCCCACAGGCTTTAAATTGTTCCACAGTTCCTTGGAATTTTTTATATTCTGATTTATATTACAAGGGTCATTCAATAAGTAAAGAGACAAATTCTATAACTTTAAAACTATTCAATGAATGTGTACAATCTTTTCAGGGGTGTTAGTTGGCAACCTTGGGATATGCTCTGATCAGCTGTTTCATCATTTTATGTCAACATAACCTCAAAATTTTCAGTTCACCATGGCAAGTCCACTAGAAGATTGCACCTTAGAAGAGCAGCGCTCAGTCATTAGATTTTTAGTCGCAGAAGGTGTAAAACCAAGTGAAATTTTTTCTAGAATGTTAATACTGTACGGTAAAAGTTGTATGAACCGTGCGAATTTTTACAAGTGGGTTGATCGGTTTAAAAGTGGCCGAACAAGTGTAGGTGATGAACCCCGATGTGGACGTCCAGTGGATGACCATCTTTTGGGACTCACAGGGTCCAGTCTATTGCGATTTCCTTAAAGATCAGCGAAATATCAATAGCCAATACTACTCTGAGATGCTAGAACACAAAGTTAGACCAGCTATCAGGAGCAAACGCCGTAGACTCTTGTCAAAAGGAGTCATTCTTCAGCACGATAACGCCCGCCCTCATACAGAACAGCTGACCTGTAATAAGCTTCAAGAATTGGGATGGGAGGTTTTACCTCATCCTGCCTACAGTCCCGACCTCGCCCCATCTGATTTTTACCTGTTTTGACCACTCAAAGACGCCCTACGTGGAAAAAGATTTGCTAACAATGAGGAAGTTAAGGAAGCGGTGCAAAAGTGGCTTCGGGGTAAATCGAAAGAATTCTTCGCCAAGGGAATTAGGAAGCTGCAAGAAAGATGGGACAAGTGCATAACTGTGGGGGGTGATTATGTTGAAAAATAGCCTTAATTTTGAAAGATTGAAATAAACCGTTTTTGAGCTATAGCCATTTGTCTCTTTACTTATTGAATGACCCTCGTATATTTGAGAAAAGCTTGTTTTTCACGACGAATCACAGCTGTTGTTAAATTTCATAATTCTTTATAAAATTTTAGTTTAACGTCTTTATCTCTTTTTATTTGCATGACCTTTATTACTGGTGTAATCCAAGGACTGTATTTTTTGTTAATTTTTATTGAAATTGCAGGGGCATGTTTGTCAAATAGGGAATCTATATTTGCATTGAGATAATGTAATTTCTGATTAATATCTTTAAGGGATATAATAAAATTACAATCTATTTGATCACAGTCCTCGTAAATCAATGCAAATTAAAATGATTAAAATCTCTGTAAGTTATAATTTTAGGTGTGATAGCACTTTTACGAAACTACAGTGAACAATATACACAGTCATGGTCCGAAATATTAGTGGTACCCAATAAGTTCTTAAAGGATTTTCTTCGTTACTATCTTTATATGTAATTACTTCAGTCCAAAATCCTATTGTGCTATCGACGTGTTGCCATTCAATTCAAGTATTTTTTCTCCATTGAGTTTCAATATTTTCAATCATTGTGGATGTATATTTGAATTGTTCTAATAAATTAATTAAACTTGGTTTTATGACTTTTAACGTATTTTCTACTGAAAATGTTAATATTTTTTTAAATAAATCAACATTATCTGGCAGTCTTTGTATTGTTTCTTTTATTAATTTTATTAAGAAATTGATGCACCTATTCCTCAAAATTTCATGCTCCCTAAAACCAGTTGCTTTTATTACTTCTATCTTAGTTTCAAATAGATATCCTAAATAACTAGACCTGTAGACAAAGGAATAAATTTCATAAATAATCTAAATTTGGTATTTGGCGTTGTTAATTTTTGCACAAGGCCTTCTAATAATTTTGTTAAACCATCAAGTAGCTTTGAAGAATCGGCATTATTCGACTCAAAGGCTTTATTAACTTTTTGCACATCAGCAAGAACTGGTTTTAAGAAACATAAATATGCATCATCGTTGTACATTTCATAAAGCAGTTGGGCAGTGTAGCATTTTTCTTTGTCTCTGGCAATACTAATATGGGTTTTCAACGCAAGCCATTGGCTGAAAATTCTGTTTACGGCAGATTCAATTGAGAGCCAACGTGTCACACAACTTTGTGTTATTTTTAAAGGATTTTCTCCTTAATTTATTAAATTGTATAATTGTCTGTATGCCTGCTGTCTTAGTGAAGAATTGGAGAACCAGTTGTATGTTTCTCTTATCAGGAATTCGAGATTTCGTGGTATATACTCTTTGGCAGCAGCTGATACAGCCAATTGAAGAGAATGGCATACACAGTTTATGAGAATTAAATTTGGAGAAAATTATTTTAATTTGACATAAACACCCTGTCATTATTGACGCATTGTCAGTACCAATTCCTTTCAAGTTCTTGATTTTTAAGTTATATTTTTTCAAAAAATTTAAAATATCACTAACAATGCCATCTGCATTAAGTGTTTCAAGTTCAGCCAGTTCTAGGAAAGAATTTACATTTTTTTTCTTGTCATAACTATAAAACATATAATTGTACAATCAAGATATTTATCTGTTGTATTATTCGTAAACTCGTCTAATAAAGGACTGAAAGGATAATCTCCTATGTCATCACATATTTTTTTTTGAAAAATGAGGTGCGCACACATTTCGAATAATGGCACTACATTTTGTTCGTGTATTTCTAAGTAAACTGTTTCATCACATTTAAAGACACTTTTACAAGTATTAACTATGTGATCAGTTAAAATAATATCTGTGTGTTGTACTACCAGAAGTGCTAACCTGGCTTCCGCTTTTCTAGCACCATCTAGCTGATCCAACTTAGTAAATGGAAACTTGGACTGAGATGTTCCCAAAATATTTTTTTGCGTTAGTTTTATGCTTTTTAGATTGACCATGAGATTTCAGCTCTTAGTATGGGATGGTTAAAAATTGAAAACAAAATTTGCATTTTACAGTAGTCCCTGATGTACTCTGGATTGCTTGCAACCAATCTTTAACCAGAGGGTTAAAGCTTGCCGGAATTTCTAGGAGTATTGTGGTTTCGGCATTTTACAACCTATAAAAAATCAAAAATATGTGAAAAATTTAAATAATAATAGAGTTCACACAATAAAAATTACAAGTGAAATAGATTTCCCTCAAGTAAATAAATTTTAAAACTTAATATAAATTGAATAAAATAATTACTTTTACCAATATAAAACTGCACACCACCAAATTTCACTAAAGAAAACAGGTAAGAAATTTTAAAAAAAATTTAACGAAGAATCACGTGAATAATTGAATCATAAATGACGCCAAATCGTTGTCACAAACTAGAAAACGACACAGATATTTCACTTATACACTTGTGTGCATAACTGTCCTGAAATTTGTAATACGCAGCCGCGAACTTTGAGTTGGAGGTATAAATCAACCAATAAACGTGTGCAAAACAGAGTGCTTCGTAGGAGAGTTGAAAACCCAGAGCTGTAATTGGCGTAACCAAGTTGAGAGAGACAAAGTGAGACTGTGTTTGACAAAGACAGCAAGCTACACAGGACACCATATCTGTGGTGTTGTGATCTGTCTTTTATAATCTTTGACTTCTGCTTCTCAAAAATGAGGGCGTATTAATATATTTATAAAACTTTTCAAATTAATCTTCTCAAAATATATCTATTTTTACATTCGTTACGCACATTACTTATTCGTGTAATTAAAAACCTCATTCACCAGATTTTCTACTATACCACTAATTACCAAATTTCGCCACTAGATCGTGTTCTCAATCCACCATATTTGGTGGAAATTCCACCAAATTGGCAACACTGCGGCCAGCACCCGCTATAGTACCATGATTCATCTGCACGTGCATATTTTTTTTTTAGATAATCAGTATGAAGTAGTAAGTACTTAAGAATTTTTGACATCAACAGTATCGTTTATAAACAATATGAACAACAAACGACCGAGATTCGAACCCTGAGGGGTACCTGAAGTGGCAATAAAGGGACCAGAGTTGTAGTTATTTAGGTGTACGAACAAATTTCGACCGTGTAGATTCGATTGAAGAAGAGAAATAAGATTGGGAGAAAAATTGAATTAATTTGAAGTTTTTGAAGGAGAGCTCTGTGATCAACAGTATCAAAAACTTTATGAAAATCAGTATAGATAACGTCAACTTGAGCATGTAGTGAATTTAGAGTATACGAGGTCTGTCCGGCAAGTACCTGACGTTGTGCTAAAACTGAAAATAGGGTTATTATACTTTATCAATATTGACGATATGTCCTTCAAAGTACTCTCCTTCGGAAACCACAATCTTCTTCCAGCGGTTCTGCCACTTTCGGAAACATCCCTTGAAGTCAGCTTTAGGAATAGTAAAAGATGCTTCGTCGCGTTACGTTTGATGTCTTCTACGTCCTCAAATATTCTTCTCTTCAATGGATTTTTCTATTTGGGAAAGAACCAAAAGTCACAGGGGCTAGGTCAGGGCTGTACGGAGGCTGTTGAAGTTGTATGATGCCATGTTTTTTTACCAAGAATTGTTGGATAAGTTGCGATGAATGGGCGGTACATTGTCGTGGTAAAGCATCCAATCCCCATTTCTCCACAAATCGGGCCGTTTTCTTCTCACTGCATCACGTAATAGTTTCAAAACCTGCAGGTAGTATTCTTTATTCACTGCGTGTCCTCTTGGAGCGTATTCATGATGAACAATACCTTCTTGGTCAAAGAAAACAGTGAGCATTGCCTTAATGTTACTTCGACCCTAGCACGCTTTCTTGGCACGTTGTTCTTCAGCAAACTGAATGAATTGAATATATTTGATGACTATGATGATATTTTGAACTTGGAAATAGTAAATAACATGAGAAATTGTTCATACACCTTCAGAGAGCGTCCTAACCACATGCATGACCGGACAGAAGAAGAATTTTTTGAAAGATCCTGCTTAAGAAACGAAACTGTTCTCAATTTACTATTAAAAATTGAGGGCCGTATTCAATCTCAAACAGTCAATAGGTAAATCAATATAAAAATACTTTTGCTATTATTATTATAATAAAATAATTTCTATTTTATATCTCGTGTACTTTCTCCTGTAGAACAATTGCTAATAACATTAAGATTTTATGCAACAGGCAGTTTTTAAGTTGTATTGGGAGATTTTGGAGCTATACATAAAGCTGCTGTGGGGCGAGTAGTTAAAAATGTTTCTCAATCAATAGCAGATCTTTGCCCACAACACATATATTTACCGCGAACAGAAAGAGATACACAAAAAATTCAAAGAAAATTTTACAATATATCTCGTTTCCCGCGTGTGTAGGACTTGGAACGAGATGTCAAGTAAGTCTAATGCAGAAAATCATAATAGCAACAGCTGTGCTTCGGAAGCAATTTGCTGTGCAACCAGATATAATTCCTGATGGCAGAGGGGGAAGTATAAATGACAGAATAAGATGACAATTTATAAGATATTTTGCTAATTTGTAATTTTATTTTTATTTCAAAACTACGAGTAGAATATAAAATATTTGGCATATTGTATTATATAAAATAAAACATGTTTAAGTATTATTTCTCTCTTCTCATTTTCAATATATTTTTCAAACATTTTTTTTTTGTTGTCCTCTGCATTTATGTACTCGAATTCTCTTTCTATTAATTTTAATTTCGCCCCAGCTACTACACCCATTTTATCATGTATTGTTAATGGAGCAGTTTTATTGTGCTTCCATGTTTTTAATTTTAATTTGGAGTTCGTTTTAAAATGTTACTCCAGTTAGATTGCTGAAAAGAAGAAATATTACATCTTAATCACTTGGTAACAAACAGTGGATAATAATTACCTTTTCAGGAAAATTCATAGTTGTACTGGTAGTAGCTGTATTGTTAACTTCAATTGTTTTGGTAGTATTGTTATCGGTATTAAATTCACTTGCACTGGTAATTGCATTATTACTGACGGTATTAACTTCAATTTTTTCATTCTCGTTTCCTGATTCTTTGTTAATTACCTAATATGAAAACAATACCTATAAGTTAATATAAATACATGCTACGATGATGTACAACAACCGTACATCATTAAAATTTGTTTCTGTGTGAATAATAAAATTCTCCAAGTTTATGGATTCCACAATATAATTTCCAGTATTTCTGTAAATCATAGGTAAATAAATCTTTATTACCCAACAGGATAAACCTAATTACAGAGTAATATTACAATAGTAAATATAGATATATAATAAAAAAAATCAAATTATTAAATTTCTTGACTTATTTGTGAATAAATTCATATTATCATCAAAATCTAATTCAGAGCACATTGAATTATAATTACGACACATTGCATGAACTGGTGAATTGTATTGATAATTGGCCGGCAAAAATTACAAAGAAATATGTTGTTACTTCTAGTAATACAAACATTAACATAAAAATTTAATTGAGAATGCAGCTCACTATCGTCAATAAGATAATTAATTTTTTTTTACAAAAATACAATTTGTTGTTTAATAAGCTTACTCAAAAATGGTTCTAGAGTAAAGGTACTAAGAAGAGTTACATGATCGGTATTTGGTCAAAAATTAAACAAACGATAGAAAACAGTTTTACAAAACCTCTTCTGAATACTTTCTATAGCATTAATTAAATATTGTTGTGTGGGAAACGAAATAATAGAGCCCTAGTACAATTTACTGAGAACTAGGACTAGGGATTCAAATAGAATTTTATAGCAAAGAAAATTTTTAAATTCAGATGTGGAACGAAAAAAAAAATCTAACATTTTGTAACAGGATGCAATAGTAATTTCAGCATGGTAAATTAAACTTAGTTTATAATCTAAGAATAGACTTTTATCATAACAACTCGTTTTAAGATTTCATTGTTCATGTTGTAATCGTAGCTAATTGTAATTAGTTTCTTACTATAACTAATTAATTGACATTTGCTAATATTAAAATTTAATTGATTATTTTTCGACCAATTGGAGATTGAAAGTAAATCTTCTTGTAAAGGAAACATGCGTAAATAGAGATAGTTTTTAAATATTATATACCTGTTGCGTCTTTTTGTTGTTCTCGTACTGACGAAGGAACAAAATCTGAAACAATTTTAAGTTGCATTTTATATTACCACATATTTACAATCATATATACCTTTAATCTCTTCATGCATTGCGTCTGATTCTGCAGATGCTAATCCATCTACTTTGTAATTTATTTCACAAAGCAAGAGTTCTTCATAATCTTCTAACTTTGTTTTTTAAAAGACCACCACCAGTTAAAAATAAATTTCTTTTTTTCTTGGACTACTTTTTTCCAAATATTTTTCTTAATTTCTTCGTATTTCAATTTTAAATTTCTCGTTATGCGCATTACTCCAGTTATTGCACTTTTGCAGTTAAACTCATTAGCAATATCATCCCATATTTTCTCTTTCTGCTTCCATGTTTCTGAATCCGTCTTTTTATTTTCTATTATATACGTGTATGTCACTGCTATGTCCATAAGATTTCTTATTTCTTCTTCGGTAAAATTCGATGATCTTTCTCTTTTCTTCATTATTTATAAAAATCAGAATAAAAATGTAAAACTATTTCTTTAGGTTCAATTACTAGTTTAGAATTTCATTTATACTGACCACAAATATTTATTTTACTTACAGCCAAAGAGGATATATACAACAGCAGTGAGCAATCAATGCTAGAATACCACGACCGGCATAGCAACAAAGTTTGATGTAGTTTGTTTCGATTCCGCAATACCCTTTCAGAGCGCTGCTGTTCATATTTTATATTTAAAATTTAATTTTTCAAATATTTTAAAAATAATACAAAGTATTTACGTACATAGAAATATTTATTTATATAAAATATAATACAATATCTATAGAAACGTTTAAACATTAGTAATTACAAATAAATATACTCGTATGATTTTAAAATATAACCTTAATTTAATTAAAAGCATACTTTGAGATAAAGGTTACTTATTTAACGGATTATATTGTATTATCCTCTGATTCGTACTTTCTTATTAATTAAAATCGTTTCATCGATAGTGACATCACCTCCCGCGTATGTGCCTCAGGTGCAAATGAAGTTTTACGCAACAATCGTCGAAGTGTAGATTTACTTGTAAACGTGAAATATCGTTAAAATTTTCTATAAAGCGTCTTCCAGTTTTCTTCTTATTTCGTTCTCTTATTTGTGATAATAAGGTTTGCACAACTCAGTTCGTCACAGGATTGAGGACCTTATCCAGACTTTTTTTCGAAGTGGATCAAATATATACTTCGTTTCTCCATCAATTTTAGCTATACACATGCTAAACAAGACTGATTGCAACAATACATGCCTGTAATTGCTCACAACACCTCCTTGGGTTTGGAAACTATACGTTTTATTCAGTGAGAAGCAAGATTTTATACAGCATTTCATTGGTATCTGCAAATGAGTGAATACATAATACATTGTACCTCAAAGTAATAATAATTTGTATCTTACCTCATATCTATATTCCGAAAAGAGTTATAAAATTTAAACAGAAATTAAAATTCTAAAATTCAGAATATTAACGGACGAATTATACACAAAACAAGGTAAACAAACAAATCAGTATGAAAATGAAGGATTATGTCGCGTTCTACCTTACCGATAGTGTCATAATTTAGTTTGTTCCGAATCCGTTTTTTGGCGCTGTACGGTATCATGGCGGGTATATAAGTGACTAGCTGTACCCGCGACTTCGTGCGCCTAAACTTTAGAATTTGAACATTTATGTGAATATTATGAATAGTGTTAGGACATAAGGTTGTCGAGGTATAGATTATTGGATTTTAGAACACGCAACGTACAGTTGCCCATGGGAGAAACAGTCACCTCGCAGACCCACTCCTGTTATTTTAAGGTTCTGGCCTTGCAATTTGTTAATAGTAATTGCGAAGAACGGTTTAATTGAAATGGAAAGTCCGACGAGCGCATTGGTATTCTGGGTATAAAAATATATTCTCCTGATGCGTAACCTGTGAAAATTACCGATTCTATAACGTGTAGGTATAGAGCTTTTATTGAAAGTCTCGTTCCGTTACATAACTTTGATAGATCAGCCATAAATGGATCAAATTTGGTTATTAATTCAATACATCCCAAAAAGTTACCATTTTGAGAAGAAGCGATAACTTCATTATTACCAAAAAGAGGCATTCCTCTTGATGCTACAAATTTCACAGTTTCTAACACTCTCTTCAGTACATTCCTACAATACTCCACTTCGTCCTCTTACTGTTTCACAGGCTGTGCGTCAGAAAATCATCAACCTAAGAAGTCGAAAATATTTACTCTTCAAGAAATAGAAAAAATTATCTGTGACGCCCCAGATAGCAAATTTGTAATGATGAAAGTAAGGTAATAAAAACACATATCAAATATATAATATGTACAAAAACAAAATCTGATGTGGCCAGCACAATACCTTCCGTCAATCCTGTGTATTATGTACAAATTCCATACTTAAATTTTCTTGCAAAAGATTTTAAATTTCCAGTAATATTATTTTATGCAAATGGCACTTGACACTGACATTTTCTTCTTTTTTAGCTTTTCCCATTCGTTACGGGTCGCTAATTTTTATTTTTTTCTTCCATTCATTTGTTTTGCGGGTCATCCTCATGTCAAAATTTTTCATTCAAAATTTCATTTTTTGGTATTTTATGATTCCTTTTCTCGGCAACTGAATTTCACACCCCTGATAATAAATAAACCACATGAAATAAGAAAATTATGAAATTTTGAATGAAAAATTATGACATTTGTCAATTATGGACGTAATTATTAGCTGTCATTTTGACACGAGTCCACATTCGTATCTGCTTGCCAAAGTCAGTAAAGTCACGTCACTGCACGCGCCCTACACATAAAAGATCCTATATTTCCAGTTAAATTATTTAATAAAACTATGCGAATTGCACTTGACACTAACATCTTGTTCTTCTTTAGTTTTTCCCATTCGTTAGGGGATCGCTATTTTTTATTTTCTTTTTCTACTAATTTTTGTTTTGCGTGTCGTCCTCATTCAGTTCCTTTTCTCTTCTTTCATCTTACATTTGGTCTTTCTATGTCTTCCACCTTCTGTTATAAGCTATTCTTTCTTCCAATATACTCATCTCTCCTCATGACATGTTCAAACCAATGTAATCTTCTCTTATATGTTTCTAGAAACGTTCAACACTACAGTTATTTCCCTTACTCTTTCATACATTTACTATTTATTGATACTGACATCTGTCAATTTGAATTACCTGAATATATTAGCAGTTTCCATGGTTAAGTTAGCATAGCTGGCTGATTTAGGAAATTTATTATCTTTATAATTCTTTAACTCTATATCTGTTGAATATGAAATGAAAATGCAATCAAATCGTATAGAGAATAATATATTCTTTAAGTTATAATAACATTTAACTGAGTTTTTCAAGAAAAACTGTTAAAATCTTCAAATGAGGGTACTTCCGGTTGACCAATTATAACCAAAATCTAATCAAGTCTGCATATGGTTGTAAGGAAGAGGAATACGCAAGAATAGTAATTTTTGGAATTCTAGTATTGGAGATATCGTGCACGAAACGGCGGTCCACACATACACACATACATACACACACACACACACACACACACACACACACACACACACACGCACACACGAACACACACACACACATACAGACATCATCGTAAAAATAGTAAAATCGTATTGTAAAGACCCTAAAACGTGCTTATTCAATGAAAACTCACCACCGATTTTTTTGACCATAGACAATACCTTCCTTACCTATAGGTGACGGAAGGTAATAACTATTTAGGTTGTGGCAATCTTTCGTATTTCGGGGGCATGCCGTCAACATGAATTGGCAGATATTTTAACAGATGATATCCAAGATGCTGGCAGTGCTGATTGTAACTATCCAAGAATGCAAAAATAAAATTCCTAGAACTTTTACCGTTGTTGACGTCAAGGATAAAACTCCAAGTTTTCTGCAAATTTATAGAAAATATGCTTCCCACCAGATACGAATCACAAATGATTTTTCGTTTTTTACAAAAATAATAAATGCACTAATCAACCAGATGGTTTAACCAATTTGGCAAAATAACTTGTTTAATAACTACATATCTCAATCTACAGCATCCTGATACATATACGGAACACTGTTTTAGACGATCATCTGCTTCCTTATTAGCAGACGCAGGGGCAGATATTACTGCAGTTAAACGGCATGCTGAATGGAAATCCACCACTGTCGCAGAAAATCTGAAATAATGAGTTATTTTATTTTTACTTTTGCGGCTTTCTTTTTGTTCGTGTATTAAATATTATCGTTGGTACATCTTTAAAAATCGTTACAAATAACGCAAAAGTTGTTAACTTTATTTGAAGCCCATAACAGTTTTTAATGCAGAACTATATTAAAATATAATCCAATACTTTTCAGTTTTAGTATTTAAGACATATCAAAATTATATTGAAAATTCAATAAGTAATAAGAAACAACAAAAAAATCTTTAGCACGGAAAACCAGCAACTGCAAATCCAACCATCAACTTCTAGGACATATTCACTTTCAAGGGAGACTTTAATTAGAGGAGAAAAATCCCAAATATTTTTATAAGTAATATTAATAATTGTACTAATTTGACAAATAACGTTAATGTAACAAAATAAATTCATTCATTATTGATATAAAATAAAATAAATTGTTAAGATTAAAGATAAATAATTGGAGTTGCAGTCTTGGTGAAAAATGTTTATTAAGATTTCATCTACTTAACATTCCGACGTTTCGATTCCAAATGAATCATCATAAGGGATAGTTAATGTATGAAAATGATTCATTTGGAATCGAAACGCCTGATCAAAACGTCGGAATGTTAAGTAGATGAAATCTTAATAAACATTTTTCACCAAGACTGCAACTTTAATTATTTATCTTTAACCTTAACATCATACCAACAGTCAAGAAATACCAAGAAATTTATAATAAATTGTATTTGTATTTTCGTAGATATGGTTCGTAGATAAAATCTTGTATGATACACATGTGTGAAGAGCTTTTATGAATTCGCTGCATTTAAAGCATTCGCTTTCAACTCGTGCTTTAAACTTTGTAACTAATGCATAAAAGCCTGTCTTCACACACCATAAATAATTATTTTGTTCCGCGTATTGCCTTGTAGTTACTAAAATCCGCGCTAAAATCAAAATTATCGTTTTGTTCAAAACCGTTTCTAACAATCCGGTCCCTAAAATGATCATTGACAGTCCAATTTGCTGGATCTCTAGGAACAGTTGTTATAACTGAGGTGTCACAATTGGTTACGTCTGCTTTATTCTCAGAAGTATCGCCGGCTAAAATTTCAGAAGGGATCGAAGTAAGCGAAACATTTTCTTGTTGCTCATTAATGCTATTAGTTTCATACACATTGGATTCTGTACTCAGCATATTAGTTTTACTAGTATTGGCTGTTGTGAAAAATGAATCAATTTTAGTTATTTTCTTTTTAAGTTCATTTTCTCGCTCTTCTTTTGCTTTTGACTTTTTTTAAAAAATTCTGCACCACTTGGTTTTTTAGCAGCGGTACGTAGTCGATCGCTCATTCTTCTACTTTCCTGTGAAAAAAATCCAACACAACTGTATTTATGTAAATATTCACAATTTGTTGATATTTTCTGAAAAGAGAGCACATTGCCGCGATATTATGTCAACCGTTATTATTAAGAAAAATAAACGAATTTGAAATACTACTGTACATGTAAATATACGAGAATTGACTTACAAGGATGAATTTATGTAGAAATATAACAATTCCAGATTATCCAAATACTTTGTTTTTGCTGAGATACGATTGTATCTCTTATCTCTTGATGAATAATTACAAAATAAAAAATCTGATGTGGCCAGCACAATACCTTCCGTCAATCCTGTGTATTATGTACAAATTCCATACATAAATTTTCTTGCAAAAGATTTTAAATTTCCAGGAATATTATTTCACGCAAATGGCACTTGACACTGACATCTTCTTCTTCTTTAGCTTTTACCATTCGTTAGTGGTCGCTAATTTTTATTTTTTTCTTCCATTTATTTCTGTTTTGCGGGTCCTAATGTCAAAATTTTTCATTCAAAATTTATTTTATTGGTATTTTATGATTCCTTTTCTTGGCAACTGAATTCCACACCCCTGATAATAAATAAACCACATGAAATAAGAAAATCATGAAATTTTGAATGAAAAATTATGACATTTGTCAATTATGGACGTAATTATTAGCTGTCATTTTGACACGAGTCCACATTCGTATCTGCTTGCCAAAGTCAGTAAAGTCACGTCACTGCACGCGCCCTACACATAAAAGATCCTATATTTCCAGTTAAATTATTTAATAAAACTATGCGAATTGCACTTGACACTAACATCTTGTTCTTCTTTAGTTTTTCCCATTCGTTAGGGGATCGCTATTTTTTATTTTCTTTTTCTACTAATTTTTGTTTTGCGTGTCGTCCTCATTCAGTTCCTTTTCTCTTCTTTCATCTTACATTTGGTCTTTCTATGTTTCTTCCACCTTCTGTTATAAGCTATTCTTTCTTCCAATATACTCATCTCTCCTCATGACATGTTCAAACCAATGTAATCTTCTCTTATATCTTTCTAGAAACGTTCAACACTACAGTTATTTCCCTTACTCTTTCATACATTTACTATTTATTGATACTGACATCTGTCAATTTGAATTACCTGAATATATTAGCAGTTTCCATGGTTAAGTTAGCATAGCTGGCTGAATTATAAAATTTATTATCTTTATAATTCTTTAACTCTATATCTGTTGAATATGAAATGTAAAATGCAATCAAATCGTATAGAGAATAATATATTCTTTAAGTTATAATAACATTTAACTGAGTTTTTCAAGAAAAACTGTTAAAATCTTCAAATGAGGGTACTTCCGGTTGACCAATTATAACCAAAATCTAATGAAGTCTGCATATGGTTGTAAGGAAGAGGAATACGCAAGAATAGTAATTTTTGGAATTCTAGTATTGTAGATATCGTGCACGAAACGGCGGTCCACACACACACACACACACACACACATACATACACACACAAACACGCACACACGAACACACACACACACACACACACATACAGACATCATCGTAAAAATAGTAAAATCGTATTGTAAAGACCCTACAACGTGCTTATTCAATGAAAACTCACCAAGTCAGCAAAGTCAGGTCACTGCACGCGCCCTACACCTAATTTTTCTTGCAAAAGATCCTATATTTCCAGTAAAATATTTCATAAACAAACTATGCAAATTGCACTTGACAATAACATCTTATTCTTCTTTAGTTTTTCCCATTCGTTAGGGGATCGCTATTTTTTATTTTCTTTTTGACTTCTATGATAATTTTGACATCTTACTCGGACTTGACAATTTAAAATTAGTCGACGCAATAATAGATCTTACAAGAGATAAATTAATAACGCCTACACACGATATTAACATACACTACCACAAAATTATGCCAATTACTCATTATATTAATATCCCTCCGAAAACGGAAAAAATTACCAAACTATACGTCCATAACATCGAAAATGGAGAAGTTATTATTCCCGAATTAAAATTAAATAATATTATAATACCAGAAGGCATAGCGAAAGTTGAGAATTATGAAACACTATACCCCGTTATCAACACAAACACTAGCGAACAAATCTTTACATCAGGACTCCAAATTACCGCGCAACCTTTAGAAAATTTTGAACTAAACAATCTAAATTTTAATATTCTAAATTCAAAAAATATTTTAGATATTTCAAAAATCAGAACCGATCATATGAATTCCGAGGAAAAATGCGAAATTACAAAATTATTAAAACAATATTCTGACTTATTTCATACTGCTGATAAACCACTTAGTTTCACGAACAAAATTAAACATGTCATAAGAACATCAGACGAATCTCCTGTCTATACGAAAACATATCGATATCCAGAAATTCACCGTAAAGAAGTTGAAAATCAAACACAAGAAATGCTAAATCAAAAAATTATTAGACATTCGCACTCTCCATGGTCATCCCCAGTATGGGTTGTGCCCAAAAAACTAGACGCCTCCGGAAAGCGGAAGTGGCGCATTGTTATTGACTATAGAAAAGTAAATGATAAAACTATTAGCGACAAATATCCGATTCCCAATATTAACACCCTTTTAGACAAGTTAGGCAGATGCCAATATTTCACAACTCTTGACCTTGCATCCGGATTCCATCAGATTGAGATGCATCCCGATGATATAGAGAAAACTGCATTCTCTACTGAAAACGGACACTTTGAATTCCTCAGAATGCCGTTTGGGTTAAAGAACGCGCCCGCTACGTTCCAACGCGTAATGGACAATGTCCTTCGCGGCCTAGTAAATAATATTTGTCTCGTCTACCTAGACGATGTCATAATATTCAGCACTAGCTTACAAGAGCACGTTCATAGCCTACGAGCTGTATTCGAAAGATTAAAAAAGGCCAACCTAAAAATACAACTAGACAAGTCGGAATTTTGTAGAAAAGAAGTTGCATACTTAGGACACGTCGTAACACCAGACGGAGTCAAACCAAACCCTGACAAAATTACAGCTATTAGAAATTACCCAATACCCAAAAACACAAAACAAATCAAAGCTTTTCTCGGACTCCTCGGATATTATCGAAAATTCATAAAAGATTTTGCAAATATAACAAAACCACTCACAAAAAGATTAAAGAAAGGTGTACAGATAAATGTAAAAGATTCAGATTACACAAGTTGTTTCAACGCGTGTAAAGACCTCCTGACCAATGAACCCATCCTACAATATCCTGACTTTACAAAGACATTCAACTTGACAACTGACGCCAGCAACTTCGCTATAGGTGCTGTACTCTCCCAAGGCCCTATTGGCTCAGATCTCCCTATAGCATATGCTAGCCGTACTCTAAACGATTCCGAGCAAAATTACTCGACAATTGAGAAAGAGCTATTGGCTATCGTATGGGCTACCAAATATTTTAGAACCTATATTTTTGGAAGGAAATTTAACATTATCACCGATCATAAACCTTTAGAATGGCTTGTTTCACTAAAAGAACCAAATTCAAAATTAATCCGCTGGAGATTAAAATTAGAAGAATATGATTACAAAATTATCTATAAAAAGGGATCCTTGAACAAAAACGCTGACGCCCTCTCAAGAATAGAATTAAATGTAAACACTGTCGATCCTAGTTGTCAGTCATTTTTCGACTATATGAAAAATTTCAATGAGCAGCTAGAAAAGAATGAAAACACAGGTTCAATGATAGCAGAACCAGATGACTCACCCGACTCAGACTCATACGATACGGTACACTCCAACTCCGAGAACCCAATAATAGGCATTCCTATATCCGATTCTCCTGTCAATGTTGGAAAAAACCAAATCATTATTTCCGAAGTTACACACTCTCCATCCCAACCAAAAATCACTAAATTTCACTCTGATAAAATGAGAATCCATTTACAAATTTCAAAAAATAATTTTGAAAAAGACATCACGAAATTTATTAAAGATTACATCGCACCTAAGGTTAAATATTACCTATATTTCGCACATCTTATATATGAAAACTTTAGTAATGCTTTACAAACAAATTTTAAACATTCAGAGATAAATTTTGTAAAATGTAACACGAAACTGATAGACGTCGAGAGAGAAGACGATATCTTAGAAAAGATAAGGAATTACTACGAAGGAAAAACGAACCACAGAGGTATTCACGAAGTTCATAATCAAATTAAGAAAATTTACTATTGGCCAAACCAAATTAAAACTATTACAGATTATATTAATCAATGCGAAATATGTCTTGCCTCCAAATACGAACGTAACCCCGTGAAACCAAAATTTAATATAACACCTACACCCTCGAAACCATTCGACACACTTCATGTTGACACACTGAGTTTAGAAAATTCAAAATTTTTAACCATAATAGACGCCTTTTCGAAATATGCCCAGGCATATAAACTAAATTCTAATAACGCTATTGAAATTAGTAACAAATTAATACATTATTTCTCACATCATGGCACACCTAGACAAATCGTCTCTGACAATGGTCTAGAATTCAAAAATAATGTGGTAAAAGAACTATTAGCTCTACACAGAGTAGAAATTCACTTTATAAGTTCTCAACACCCCAATTCAAATGGCTTAATAGAGAGATTTCACTCCACCCTAATCGAACACATCCGATTATACAACCTTCAAGACAATTTCAAACGCGAACCTATTGATGTAAAAGTATGCTATGCAATCCTCGCATATAATAACACCACGCACTCTTCAATAAAACTCAAGCCTTTAGAAATAATTAATGGACATTTAGACACAAATTCCCCTTTAGACATAGAAATAGAAAACCAAATTACCCAAGATTACGTGCAAAAACATAAAGAAAAAACTAAACAAATTTACACAATTATTAATGAACGATTACAATCAGGCAAAGTAAAAAATATTTCAAAATTAAATGAATCTCGCGACGATTTACCCGATATACCAAACACAGTTTATGTACACAATAAACAAAAAGTCAACAAAACAAAACAAGCTAAATATAAGAAAGAAAAAATTAAAACTGTTAACGAAAATTTGAAAACAGCAGAAATAGCAATTGATATTAAAGACAAAAAACAACCTAAAATTCATTTATTCAATATTAAAAGACCAAGGAAAGTAACAAAAAATTCAAATATTCCAGGTCCGTCCTGTTCACGTTCACCCACGGACTAAACCTGTTGGACATAACATATAACCCTGGACTGCTGACAATTAACCTAGGACAAGCAAACTTGCAGAAATCCAAACACACATTCCTTCATTACTATGACCTTACATCATTATTCGAACTCTATAACAATTTAAATATTCAATACTTTAATCTAAAACAAAGTATCACAAAAGACGTTTCATATGAATTTATAAATAACAATAAAATAATTAATTATATTCAAAATTCAATTGATAACAAGATTAATCATTTAACACTAAATTCAGACAACCTATACAAAGACAAAAACGAGGTGCAATAAATGGTCTTGGAACTATTATAAAAGCAATTAGCGGCAATCTCGACGCTGAAGACGAGAAACGTTATAACGAAATTTTAAAACATTTAGGAAATAACCAACAAAATTTAAATAAACAATTAAAACAACAGTATTCAGTCAATCTTAAGCTCACAGAACAGTTCAACAACACCTTAGTAACTATTAAACAAAATGAAAACATTTTGAAAAATAAAATCGAACAGTTGCAACACAGTGTAGTCGGTGGAACCTTTAATCAAAATAAACTTTTTGTTCACGATATTTACAACCAGTTTAACACACATTTCACAATGATATTAAATACCCTACAAGACATTGAAAATTCTTTAACGTTTTGCAACCTACACGTTTTACATCCAAGTATTATTCAAAAACATGAGCTTTTGGCAGAATTAAGCAAAATTTACAAATATTATAATAACGAATTACCCTTTGAACCTATTCCTGAAAATGTACCAAAATTTGAAAAATTTATAACAGTAAATTGCAAATTAGAACCCACAAGAATAATTTATTTTATTGAAATCCCGCTTAATTATGAAACAGAATTTGAATTACTCCATCTCATACCTATCCCTACGAAGCACCAAGACGATTTTGTAACTGTTATACCAAACAAAAATTACTTTTTAAAATCAATTGATGGTAAAATAATTTCTCTAACTGGCTTATGTACCAAAGGAGATAAGTACCAATGTCCCAATAAAATCAACCAGGTCGAAGACAATTCCTGCGAGAAGAACATCATCTTGAAGAACAACGCAGAAAACTGCCAATATATCAAAACGAAAATTAAAAAGAATCACGTCGAAATATTGGAAGAAATAAATCAATTCTTGGCAGTATTTCCTAAACCAGAGACTATCCACATATCTTGCAACGAAAGTGATAAAATTAAAAACCTAGAAGGAATATTTTTAATAAAGGATGATAATTGTAAACTAAAATTCAAAAATGAAATATTGACTTTTAATCAAAAATCTTTCGGCAAACCAATTATACTAGACAACTACAAAATCAATCTAATTAAAAATCAAGCACCGAAATTAACCATCGACTTGAATACAATCCAAGAATTACAAATACCGATCAATAAATTCGAAGACATCGAACCCGAACCGATCGACAACTTCGCATCAATCAACTACCCTATAATAATTTTATATGCCCTACTTGTAATAATTGTATTCAGTTTAGTTACAGTTTACATTCTTAAAAAACTTGAACATTCTAAGCCAAGGAACCAAGCACCAAACCAGGGCATCGAACTAAGGCCTTCACCTTGCCAGTCCATTCGACTACCCGATGAAGCCCAATTTTAGGGGGGAGGTGTTAGCACATAGCTTTCCTGCAATTCCGCTGACACTGCATCGGAATATTCCACATCCGCGGAATAAACCATAATACGAAAAACGCCGACCCAGCCATCTCAGGTGTCTTCCTGTAAAACCAAGACACACACAACAGGCAGTCTAGTCCAGAATCTCGATCGTATAACTTGTAACTCTGATATATCTTTTGTAATAAATCTGATAATACTTATAGTTGTATTTATAAATTTTTGTAATAATATAAATAAAATTTTTTGGAATATAAATAAATTTATATTATAACTTATATATTGGTAAAGGGTACATTGTCGCCTCCAAAGTAGATACTGAAGAAACGTCACCTCATATATGACGCTGTCACCTCCGACTTCGGAGGCGACAACGTTTTTCCATATTCTCATCGGTTCTGGCCTTAGGACGTCATCTAAAGCCCTAAAATAAAAAAATAGGTCGGAGGCGACAACGTAGCTTCCATACTCACAAAAAAAAGTTTTTAGTTCCGGTATATACCGCTGGCGTTAGTGTTGCACAAAAAATATAAGGGGGACACGTTGTCGCCTCCGATTATATAAATCTCAATTTTTGTATCACAAACGTTACTTTTCCGCCTCCGTTAAATGGCAACACGGGAGAAGAGGTCATAAGGATGTTTTCATATGATTTCATTTCATATTTGCAAGCTCGCGAAAAAAAGATGTGCATTGATAGTATAATCTGGTAATGATGTCATCAAGGACTAAGTTGCTGTTAAAATTGTGCAGTAAGTCCTACCAAAAAGCCTTTAAGTATTGCGCCAACAAATTGGACATGTGTATATAATACTACACTATTTAAAATATTTCATAATAACGTCATACGGTGTCTAAATGTTCTTCATAATTCCCATTCGTTTTACAATTAAAAGGCATTTAAATATTTATTCATTGATAATGTGTAAGGCTTTAATTTAAGACTATTTTTGTACCGAGCGACAGCGGGGAATTGCCTCACTCACTCGCTCGATAGGTCGATCGGTCCGTGCGCACGGTAACTTGAGAACGCAATCTTGATAAAATTTTGTATGCAGCTTCTAAAGAAAAATCGCAGATCTAGGTTTGTGAATGGGCCAAACCGGCCCAAGATATATAAGGCCCTTTGTCATTACTTTGTTTTTTATTAACCGATCGGAACCAAATTTAAAACGTACTTATTGTGAGTTATTCCATGAAAAACATGCTCGAATACCAAATTTAACAACTATATTTTAATTAGAAAATGTCCTTTTGGTCGTTTCTAAAATTTAAAAAATAATATAAAATTTCTCAAGAAACGGCTATCGCCATAAAAGTTTATAGGCAGATTCTAAAGTGAAATTGTAAATGAAATTTCGGGAATAGGCCTTATCGGTCCAAAAATAGATTAGATTAGATTAGATATATTTTGCTTAAGAAAAATAATACATTTCTTATACAAAAGATTAGCAATAGGTATCAAGTTTTTACAAAGTACGTTATATAACTGCTTATATATTAATATAATATCAATTATTTGACAGTGAATATGTTAATATAGTTTACAATTCGTTAATGTTTATTAAAAATTCATGACGAATGCTCGTAATTTGAGAGAGTTTGTGATGTATCTGTACACATCGAACATCATGGGCTTTGTTGGTTCTGACAGGAGCGTGTTGTCCACATCTATATCTGTAGTTGGGCTATATTTTGAAAAAAATGTTGTTCTATATGGGGAAAAGATGGGACAATGGAAAAGGAAATGGACTAAGTTATTTGGCTCGTGTTTGCTGCAGATAGAGCATAATTCTTCTTGGCTGAACTTGTGGCGAATACCATCTTGGTATATATTAAAAGCTTTAGTGTTTGCAGTTCTTAGGAGACTTGTAATTTGCAGGATTTTATATGGGACATTGTAGGTAAAGTAATTTAAGGTAATATTATAGTTTTTGTAGGAAGGGTTGTATGAGGATTTTATAATTTTTTCTGTGTCTTCGTTATATAATGTTTCGTTGTACGATATTAGTATATTATTGAGTTCTTTTTTAAGTAAAAGGAAGTTCTGTTCTTCCCATATCGATTGATGATTTGCTTTTATCAACAATAATTCAAGTTGCTTTGCCCAGTTAGAGTTGCTTAAAGTTGTATGGGTGATTTTGTTGTCATGATTTGTTTTGAGTAGTTTGTCGTAGCAAATTTTCACATATCTGCTATTGGGCATTAACAGTATCTTGTTCCACCAGATCAGCATTTTATTAAATATTAGTAGTTCAATTTTTGATAAGCCTGTTGCTCGTCTGATGATATAACCTGGTGTAGTACGCTGCCATGAATATAAATGTTTAATAAATTGCTGTTGGCCTTTTTCAATAGTTTCGTGCTGAGATGGACCCCAGATCTCTGCACCGTAAGTAAGAGCTGGAATTAATGTTGATGAATAGAGTTTCATAGCTGTTTCCCAGGAATTTATTTTCGCTTTACTCATTGTCTGTTTAATTGTAGCTGAGATTTTGTTTGCCTTTGAGATATTTGCTTGCGAGTTATTATTAAAAGAACCCGATGATTTAAAAATGACGCCTAAATAGGTGTAGTTGTTGGCAAATTTTATTTCTTTACCTTGGCAAGAGTAGGTAAATTTTCGTTTTGGTGGTCTTCCTCTATGAAAATGTACAATTTTTGTTTTTTCGTCATTCACTTTTAGTTGTAATTGATTGCAATAGTCGGTAAGTGCAGAGAGTTTTCGCTGCACGTCAATAGGGTTCTTTGCAAAAATTACAATATCATCTGCGTATTGTAGCGACAGTATATCTGTTTTTTGTGTAATGAAAAATCCCTCTAGTCCCTTGTTTCTTAATGCTGTTTCTAAATCATGTATGTATAGGGCGAAGAGAATGGGACTTGTACATTCGCCCTGTAATACGCCTTTATTTACCTGGATTCTTTCAGTTAGGCTGTTATTCACTTCAACTTGGAGTGTGGCTTCATCGTAGATGTTTTTCATTAGTCTCACATTTTTTCCGCTCAACCCCGTGTCGAAAATCTTACTCCATAGAAGGTTGTGTGGAACTGAGTCGAAGGCTTTACGGAAATCTACAAATATAGCATAAATGCCTTTCTGTGTGCTCGAGAGCGATGACTGGATTAAGGTGTTGAGTACAAATAAATTGTCTATGCAAGATCTTTTTTTTCTGAAGCCGGATTGCGCTTCAGGTAATATATTATGACTTTCTGTCCAGGTTTGAATACGAATATTTATAATAAATGTGAAGAGTTTCGTGATCGTATTTATCAATGCGATGCCTCTGTAATTGTCCATATATGTGCGGTCACCTTTTTTGTGTAATAGTATTAATTTTATGCCTTTCAGCTTTTTGGGAATGTCTTCTTTTGTTAGAAATTCGTTTAATATCTCGAGAACATATAATTTCCACTTGACCGGTAAATTTTTTAGTTGTTCGTTAATAATTCCGTCCGTTCCTGGACTTTTGTGTGTTTTGAGTTGGCTAAGAGCGAGATTTATTTCTTGAATGGTAATTTGAGAGTCCAAATAAGGGTGCCGAACATCTAAGAAGTTATGGTTATCTACAATTTTTATACCGAACCACTCCTTATAGTACTTTGACCATCTCTGTATGTCAATTGGATTCTTGTGAAATGTTGAATAGTTTAAGGATTTTATTGTTTTCCAAAATTCCTCCTGATTGCTAACTGCTTCAAGTTTCTGCTTCAAATTATGTTTAAACACTTTCTTTTGCTTTGAAATATAGTCTGTGTAAGCTTTCTTCGCTTGCAGAAAGAGATTTGTGTTTTCTTCACTGAAGTTGGATGTTTTGCATCGCCTTAGATATTTTCTGGCGTCTCTTTTTAGTTCTGCACAAGTCTTGTCATACCATAATGTTTTATTTATGGGTTTATCGTTAGGCACTTTGATTTCATTTATTAACCCTATGTTCTTAGAAGTTTCCTGTATAACCCTTGAAAGATATTCGTATTTGTCTTCAGTTTGTTTTTCAATGGGTAAGTTGTCTAGTTCTGTTACATATTTAATAGCGTTCGTTGTATCCCATTTTGTCTTAATTTGTTTTTGGGTTTCGTTATATGTGCATATTTCGTGAGTTTGTAGGACGTTACGGATTTTTAAAGAGCATATCATATGGTCAGATATTATAATTTCTTCTATTTGGAGATCTAAGATAAATTGTATTGCGCTGATATCTACCCAAATTAGATCGATTGTGCTTTTTCCGTTTGTTCCAACAAATGTGTTTTTTATTAACCGATCGGAACCAAATTTAAAACGTACTTATTGTGAGTTATTCCATGAAAAACATGCTCGAATACCAAATTTAACAACTATATTTTAATTAGAAAATGTCCTTTTGGTCGTTTCTAAAATTTAAAAAATAATATAAAATTTCTCAAGAAACGGCTATCGCCATAAAAGTTTATAGGCAGATTCTAAAGTGAAATTGTAAATGAAATTTCGGGAATAGGCCTTATCGGTCCAAAAATATATAAGGCCCTTTGTCATTTCCCAGTTAATTATAAACCGATTGTGACCAACTTTGCAGCATTTTTATTCAATGTGAAACCATGGCTGAATAACAATTTTAATAGCAATATCTTCATTAGAAAGTGCATTAATATTTATTTAAAGCAAAAAAGGTCCCGCAACTATAACCAAAAAAGGTACATACAGTAAAAACAAAAATAGGTACAAATAATTGGGAAGTAACAATAATTTTAGGATGGACCGCTACAGAAGTTGATGCTTTAGAGATAGAATTTGCTTCATACATACAGAAAAAAATCTGTTGTGGCCAGCACAATACCTTCCGTCAATCCTGTGTATTATATACAAATTCCATACATAAATTTTCTTGCAAAAGATTCTAAATTTTCAGTAAAATTATTTCATAAACAAACTATGCAAATGGCACTTGACACTGATATCTTCTTCTACTTTAGCTTTTCCCATTCGTTAGGGGTCGCAATTTTTATATTTTTATTCCACTCCCGCAATACAGTCCTTTCATCTTATCTTTGGTCTTCTTCTGTTTCGTCCACCTTCTACTACTAAGCTATTCATTCTTCTTTCAATATATTCTACATCTTTCCTTATGACATGTTCAAACCAATGTAATCGTCTCCCTTGTATCTTTCTAGAAACTTCTAATACTCGAGTTATTTCCCTTCACACGGCCACGAGACCCCAATCTTAATTTCTTGTTTTATAATATTAGTATTCTTTTCCTGTATTGTATGTCTTTTTACGCTCTCATTATTGTCGTTATTAGTGTTAATATTCGAATTCCTAAAGTCTTGCCTTGTTGTTTTATTCCTATTCCGTATTTGTTTAATCTGTTTTAGTTTTTTGGAGTTTGTGTTTTCTCCTCATCTTCTAAGGGCACCAGTTTGTTTTCTTTCGTGTTCCATTTCCATATCTTGTTGTTCACTACTAATTTATGATATCTTACCTTTACTGTTATGTTCGCCCCTTTTTTTCGTTCTGTTCTAGCTATGTCCCTTATATTTTTCTGGATTGCTCTGTCTCTGTTTGTAAGTGCTGACTCTATGAACACAATCTTACCTTCTCTATTTTTTAATTTCCCTTTCGCTTTAAGCACCTCTATTTTATCTTCCCAGTTGTTCATTTCCATTATATATCTAAATTCACCTATTTGGTTTATCGACTTTGGTTTTACTTTAATTTTTAATTCCTTTTCCAAAAATTCCTCAACTTCATTACTTCTTGCCTCTTTTGTTTTACTTAACTCCATTCCCGTAATAACCAAATTGTTCGTTATTTTATCTTTTTCTAGTTTTTCGATCCTCTCCTTGGCTTCTTGTATCGCATCGATCATTTCTGTTTTCTCTATTTCCCAGTTTTGTTGCATTTCCTTCATTTCCTTTCTCACTTTTTTCGTTTCTTCATTATTTTCCTTTACCTCTTTTTTTAATTCTTTGATGTCTTGTTGTATTTGCCTTAGGAGTTTCTTAATTTCTTTCATATTTTTTGCTTCCTGGTCTTCGTTTATCTCCATCTTCTTGGTTGGAGATCTAGTTATTAATTTACTTCTTTGAAACACTCTTTCTTCTTCTATCGATGAGTCGTGTATGGGTTTATCTCTTTTACTCATCTATTCTTATTATAAAAATTGACTTACCAAAAAATTTCCTACTTTGCCTGAATACGGACCTGACTGCTGATTTATGTCGCGTTTCGGCAAGAACTTCGCTCGGGTCGACCCCTCGGAAACTTCTTCTCAACTTGGTTTTTATCAGTCAATGATTTAATTTACTTTATATTATTATTTTATATGCACTGCACTCACTTATAATTATTTTTGAGTGAGAGTTATAATTAATTTCCGATTTAAAACTCAGTAATTTGACAATTATGTAGGAACGATCTGTCACACTACTAAAATGTTCTTTACCAGGAAAAAAGGTTCATGTAACATTAATGCTGATTTTCATCACGTATTCGTGTAAATTCAATTGCCGATAACGAATCAACCATAAATAATCCCGGTAATATTAATAACGACGTACTGGAATATTTAAAAAAATTAGCCGAAAATCTTGTTCCTGATGATTCTGAACCATAATCACCTATTCTTACTAGAAAACAACCTCTCACTAATAAACATCCCCAACCTAGACAAAAACCCAAAATTAATATTATTTCCGATATACAAGTAAGACCTCTTGATAAACTTGCTCTAGTTCCTAACACTGACCTCGCAAACATTGATAATGAAAACACTGACTCATCAACTCAACACTCATGTGTAAATGACACAACAAATGAAGGAATTACCATCCTAGATGAGATAATAATAATAAATTATTCCCAAACTTATATGCCAAAACAAACACTAGTATAAAAAATACGAATATCAAACTATAGTTAAAGTCAAAATTCCAGAAATCAATAATGAAAAATTAATATTTGAATTCTTAAAAAATTATACACTAAAAGTACGTACCACATGTATTTTCAAACTGAGAAATTATATCAAGATTTTTGTAGAGTTTATTTAAATAAATTTTTTGATCATGGACCAAAATTAATTAAGTGCACAAAAATTATAAACACCGTCACAGATAAGGAAGAACAGATAATGCTTATCAAAATGCATCACGAAGGAAAAACGAACCACCGTAGTATAAATGAAACACTAACGTAATTACTACTGGAAAGATATGAAAGCTACCATAACAAATTTTATTAATTCATGCGATATTTGTCAAAGATCTAAATACGCAAGAAAGAAACCATACGTACCACTTATGTTAATCGATACAGCGACGCGACCTTTTCAAATAGTTCATATAGATGTATTTATATATGACAATCGCTATTCACATAGCAAATGCATTAATTAAATATTTCACATCTTTTGGCGTACCTGCAAATTTAACTCTTGATAATGGAAAAGAATTCATTAACAACACCATAAAAGAACTTTTAAAACTTCATAAAATAAAAATTCACTTTACAGCCCCTTTACATCACGATTCTAATTCTATTGTTGAGAGATTTCACTCAACTATCATTGAACATCTGCGAATACTACAAGAAATGTATCCAGATGAACACGGAGACTTAATGAATTACGCTATTATTGATTATAACAACTCTATCCACAGCACAACAAATTATACACCATTCGAATTAACATTTGGACATACAAACTCTAGAAATCCCCAAGAAATATTTATTCCAAATTCTTTCTACGACTACGTTGAAAACCACAACGAAAAATTAAAACACGTTTACAACAAAGTATATGATACATTAGAATCAAACAAAGAAAAGGTAGTAAATAAACATAATATAAATGGAGAAACAAACCCAAATTTTAAAATAGGTCAAACTGTCTACAAAATTAATGCATTCAATAGAAACAATTTGTTTTTCTAAATTTATAGGTCCTTTCAAAATTACAAAATTACTCGATTGTAAAAAAGTAGAAATTACAAGTTCACAGAAAATACCTAAAACAGAAATAATTCATATCAAAGAATTAAGACAGCCTGTTTTTACAGATCCTTGTTCCTCATCGTCACTTCAAGCCTAGAAACATCCAAAATCCACGATCTAAACAAGAACCCTGGCCTACTTCCACTAAATCTAGGAAATGCACAACTTAAAATCGACTACTGGATTATGACATTACAGACATAATCACAGAATATACTAGCTTGAAAAATTCATTTATTAAGATAATGGACGAATTAAAGGACTCTAAACACAATCAACATTCTTACCAAATAATTAGTGTCCTAGAAGAAAAAGTTTTGTTGCAAATAAAACAACAAAATCCACTATACTCGAAGAAACAAAAAACGAGGACTCATGAATGGATTTGGCACAATAATAAAATCAATAACGGGAAATCTCGATCAATCGGATGCCGAAAAATATGAAAAAGTTAGTTAAAGAAATATCGAACAACCAATTCAAAATTAAAGATGTCATAAAAGAACAACTCAGCATCTTACAAACTTCCATTCAAAAATTTAACAATAACACAGAAATTCTTTCTAAAAATCAATTTTCATTAAATTCAAAAATCGAACAATTAGAAAAATATATTAATTCAACCTACATTAAAAATGTAGAAGCAAACAACTACTTATGTTTACAAACTGTTATCTCTCAATACACTTTAAGTTTGCAAATTATTTACGATCTATTAGAAAAAATCGAAATAGCCATCACTTTTGCAAAACTTAACACACTTCATAAGTCAATATTAGAACCAACCGGCTTATTAACAGAGATAATATTTATTAATAAACATTTACATAAAAATAGTTTCCCATTTAAACCAACTTTAGAAAATATCATACTATTCGAAAAAGTAATAGAAATAAAAAGTTATACTAAAGGCAATCAAATTGTATTTCTGCTTGAGATACCTGTTGTGGAGACTGAAAGTTTCCATTACTACCATTTATATTCCCTACCCATCTGAAATCAAAATTCCTTTCAAACAATCATTCCAAATTTCTAATTAAAAATAAGCACTCTTTGACACCACCTGCAAGGAAATCATACCTGAAGAATTCATATGCCAAGAGGACCACAAATCTAACATAAATGAGAACGCACCCTGCGAAATACAACTTCTCAAATACAACCCAAACCAGATGTGAAGATCCAGAAGATTGAAGAAAACCAATGGATCGTCGTAGCCCCCAACGGTGTCGTCGCCGTCCAAAAGTGTACGAAAAACACAGACAATATACTCCTAAATGGAATTTATCTAATCGAACTAAACAATGATTGTGAAATAAAAATCAAAGACGCTACCATAAAAACTTATCAAAATTATAAACTAAATTTTAAAAACATTGAACTTCCTAAATTACCTCTTCCAGGAAATGGCGATAGAAACAATTTTATGAATTTCAACCCTTTAAAGATAGAAAATACAAACTTAGACGAATTAAACAACATTTTACCCATTATTAATAAACAAAAAGGAAAATTAAACGAAATAAATAACGTGACTATCCCAACCAATATAAACATCCACAATATTGTAATATATTGTTGCATTCTACTAATGATCATATGTTGTTTCTCTGTATTCTATGTTCCTAAGGAGAAATTATCGAAATAAGGGCCCACAGGAAGAAGATATCCAGATGACTTCATTGTCGCACAGTGTGGCCAAAGCCCCCACAGTCCCACTGAAGGCGGAAGGAGTTATGAGTCCGGTCCTGTCTATTCTGCAGGAAGAAGACACCTTATGCATATCAGCATAAATCTAGTATATAAGCTTATCATTTGATCTAATTCTTGTCTTTATTTGTATTTTTGTCGTAATACCTTTGCATCTCTGTAAAAGTATAATAAATTCCATTTGAAATCTTTTTAAAAACTCTCTTTTCGTTGTCACCCACATAATTCGCGACAAATCGAAAAAATTAGGACTACTGTAACGCCGCCTTACAACTATTTGCAATCGGCGCACTGAGAAATTTCCTTGTCTCCCTCCGGCCCCAACCGCCCCTGGATATCCTTGACAACCAAATAGCACATATTTATTTCAACAAGACAATTTCAAATGGGTTATGTATCAGTGTCAGCCCAATTTATAATTTTGTGTAATAAATGTATAACTATTTCATTTAAAACATGTCTCAAGAATACAAGAGGAGTCAAATACAATCTCCCATATTTTATTACCTGCGAAAGCCCCAAGACGGTATTTATAGACAATTGACTTGTTTGCCCAAACGCCTAATGAAATATTTCAACCCATTACCCATGTTAACTACCTATTGAATGTAAACTGTCACTTACTGTCAACAAAACAATGGCATGTCTAATTTTCGTAGTACGTTGGACGAAAATACCTGAGTAGGGATATCGCAGGTAATAAAATATGGGTGGCTTAATTTGGTAAGTATTACAATTTGTTTAATTTTATGTTTACATTCATTTTATTTAATATTCTTAAATACTGCAACATTTTTCAAATTTTATTATTAATATGTTATTGCCTACTATGACGGTGGAAAGTTAAAAAAAAATCTCTTTTCAATGGTGCAACCCGGGTAAGGTATGGATATTTGTGTATGTCTTCATCATCTCATTTCCATGAATGCAACGTATTCGATTGCAAAGCTACAAAATTTCAAGCAAAATTTGACCCACCCCCATATTTCAATTGTAATAAAATTGTAAATCTTGAGAAACAATAAAGAATTATTATTATTATTAATTATTATTAGTATTACTTTTCAATATGGTGTCCATACAAAAATTAAAACTTTAACATCATAACTCCAAATCCAATAGCAATAAAAAAGAGATTTACCATTCAAAAGAACATGAAAAGTGCACTAAAGATGTGCAAATTAAAATCCAGTATTATATCCAACTTGGAAGATATTTGCAAAAAATAAAAGCTACAAACTTTACATTTTTGCATATATCTAGCGACCTATGCATTTTTTCTCAAATAACAAAACACCATTAAAATGGTCTTCCAATGGGATAATTTTTGTCTAATTTAACCAACTTCGTATCTCTTATGGTTCTAGAGATCCCTATGTTGGACAAGTTTTCCAGGGTATTTCTACACTTATGGATCAAACTTTAAGGAATAATAACAGCCAAAAGACAAAAAGTCTTAATCCGCTAAGACATTTAGTGGAACCTAATAGGTTGTTTAAAAGCTATTGTTGTTGCTATCAGTTCAATATACAAAAAAAATATATTAATCAAACCGTTACTACGATTTATTATTCTGCATAATTGATAGGAAAAAAAAATTGAAAATATATTTATTTACTTATTTTTATATAATGTTTGTTTTTAATTTGTGATAAGGAATGACTTGTATAAATTCATCATTTAAAGTGTAAATATGTATTACATTTTCAATTATATGACAGAAAACTAATCACTGTGATGACTGTCGAATTTAAATACCTTATACAAAGTCATTGCGGGATATGATAAATCATTTGTTGTTTTTGAAAATTTATATATATATTTTTTGTAGCATCTTAGTGCATGAGTATATAAAGAGCAATAGTATATTGATAGTAGTTTAGTGTTTGTTCACAAATCGTTTGATAATTGTAAGTCAAAAATAATTACTATTATACTTAAAATAATTTGAGTCAATATTACATTTTAATTAATAATACTTATTACTTATTTATGGTATAAGTGTGTTTAAACATATTATTGCAAATACAATGTTACGCGAGAAAAGTATTAACCCACAAGGTCGGCCGAGTGGGGTACTTTTCGCAAGTGACATAGCACATGTATGCCATACAAAATTTAAATGGTTTAAATAATTCGTACAATTATGATACTAGTATATAAATAAAACACATGTGACGAGTTTAAAAGCACGATGCAAAGCAATGTGCTTTTAACGGCACTAGTGCTTTAAAGGCCCTTATACAGGTGTATCATGCGGTATTTTTATTATACGTGCATATCTATCCCTGATTTACAAACCCAAACAATAAATTAATCATTCTAACAATTAATTTACCTTTATCAAACTGAAAAACTCATAATTTGTTCTATTTTCCATGGCATACTGAAAATTACTTAAAAATTCTTAAAATTATGATAGTAACCATGTTGTTACTTGTTTTTAAATTTATAAAAATTATTCACTTTGAATTAAAACGAATTATCTTTATTTATAAAAAAAAAAAAAATTATTCACAATGTGTCGAAAGCGAAAAAATCTGCTATCATCATCAGGTAATCTGATAATCTGACTAATTCCTTAACATACGAGCTTTATATCTAATGTCATGGGGGTGAACGTTAGTGGCGTGTATTGATTTAGGAATTTAGGTTATTCTGATTACCTGTGTTAAGCCCGCGGTCTGCTGTAATGTGTTTTCTTCAAATTGGCCGGAGTTCCACTCTCGGCTGGCTGAACACTACACTATAGTAAAGTGAATGGTAAAACCAAAGCTATGACAGTTGTTGAAGATTTTAAATAATTCTAAAATTTATATACCGGATTCTACTTTTTATATGAACCACAGCACCATAGGAAATACAATGTTAAAATTTTCCTATGGCTAAAATTTCTGCTCTATTAATTTTAAAACAAAATTATAAATATCCGTTTCGCTCGCGAGAGGCTCAATAAAAGTTGTAATATTAGCTATTTACAGGCTGCCACCAGGCTGCTATGAGAAATAGAACAAAAATGTTAAACAATTGTATTTTTTGAGTTTGCTAGATGACATCTATCATAATGTTTTAATAATATTGATTTCAATAAATTAATTTTTAATTAATTATAAAAAGATGATAAATGTATCGCTGGTGACTGATAATAGTATATTAAAAAAAAACAAATTTCTTAAGCGTTCTGTTAAAGCACGAGCCCAACCTTGGAAAACGAACCGCTCCACGGTGAGTTTTACAAAGGACGACTGCGATTACAGGTGTTATGAAACATGTTTTTACACTATTATTTATATTAGGGTAATTTTATAATTAGATTCTTAAAAAATGCAACGTCAAAAATATGACTTGGTGTTTTTTATCTGTTATGTTGGTAGCGCTTCCCTCTAACAATTTTACTTCACATATGAAAATTCATTGTTGTCAATTTCATGTTACGTCATTTATGTGTCAGTTTTAAGAACAATAATACCACATCTAGAAAACGAAAAGCCCTAAAAACAATGCGTTTATAGATCTTCTTAGGGCCAGTGGTACCAACAAGACTTAAATTTTAGGCTAGGTTAAACAAAAAAATGCAAATCGAAATTTCGACAGCAGTGACATTTCATTTCGATGCAATATATTGTCAATTTAAGCCGTTTAATAATTAAATTGGTGTAATCGGCCATTAATTATATGTTTTCAGTGCGTTTATAAACTCATAACGACACGCAAATAGAAAAAATAATGTAATAAAATCAATCATTAAAATTCTGTCAGATGTCACCCTTAAACATATTTCTTATGATTCATTAAAAAAGTAGACACATGGTCTGCAACTTTGGATTTTGTTGTCTCCCCTCTCTCAGAGTGTTGTCTTCGTTCCTTAATTCTGATACCCAACGGTCGTTTTGTTTCTCCTAAACTATGATGTTCATATATACTCATGTGCATATTTATCTTACAATGCTAATATTAATGTATTTATTGGCATTGAAAATTACATAAAGAATAAGTAATAGCAACGTGACATGATTTTTAGTTCAAAAAGTGAGTTATAAGATATCTGTATATTACTTTAAACGAATTAAATGTAATATTTTTTGTATTTTGTTCCTTTGGTATTGTATTCTATGGTATAAATTTTTAAATAATAAATTATATATAGGTTTTGTGCATTTTATCGCTATGTTCAATTAAAAAATATAGATATAAATCAAGTAAGAGTGTTTATTTAGATTACATATTATCTTTATTCACATAATCAAATATACGGCGTGAAAAATAAGAGCCTATAATGTCAGTTTTATTTTAAATAAATTCCATGCGAAGTATACAGTATTGATGTGTACGGAATTTTTGTATTTCGCGCGAAAAAAAATCTAGAACTTTTTCTGGTAACTTTCTATAGTGTAAATCAGACTTTCATACCTACTCCTCCTAGTTTAAAAATAGAGTATAGATAGAAGAATTACTGTAGCACTACAAGTGTGAAGAATCACACGAGTGGTGAAATTATGCTCTAGCTCTAGCTCACTTGTGATATACAAAAAAAATATCTACGACTGCTTAAGAGGACAAATAGAGGATATTTCCACAAAGTATTAAATAGAGATTTATTTCTGATTTCAGCGATATAAATATTGTATAAGATAAAAATGGTATTTAAAATTAAAAATAATGTTGTAATATTGTAATAGATTATGCAATAACGTACACAACTATTGATACGACTATTGCATAGGTTACACTAGTCGTAAAGACATTTTTGTTACATTATTTCTAATTTTTATATCTTTGTCTCGAAATATTTGTTATACAACCCTATACAATATTTATATCGTTAAAATTAGAAAAATATTCCGTATCTAATGGATTAAAAATTATACAGGGTACCATTTAAAAAAATATAATTTTATTGTATCATTTGAAAAATGAATTCGAAAACTGGCACTAAATAAAACATTAGTTCTATAATATTGAAGGAAGAAATATAAAATTCATATTTACAATAAAAAATTATATTTATTAAAATGAATAACTTTATTTAAGATTTTGTGATAAGATGCTTTAATTTTTTTTAAATTTAATGCGGTTACTTTAAAAAAACTAGGACACTTTGTAAAAACCCGCGAGGATGTCCGAGGACGCCTCCAAAAAGAGTGCATGTCATCGTAAACTAGGACATCTGGTCACCCTACACACTCGTAGTGCTGTAGTTTTTACTTAACCAGTAACATAAATAACTATTATTTAGATTGAAGAAGGCCTTTAGGTTCACATACTTTATTGTTCAATTTTTTACAAGGTTATATTGAGTACATCGAATATTTTTTTTTTCACTTACCGTTAAATTATTTTACATTGAAGTTACATTATTTTGTTAACCTTAATTATAATTTTTATTTTACAAAAAATCGTCCTTTAAAGAACTTAAAAATTATTGTACATTTGGACAACACACATATTGTGAGTTAACTGTCAAAAAACAACGACAAACTAATTTGTAACTAGAGACAGGTACAATCTGTATAAACAAACAAAGGCTGGCCGAACGAAAATTAACTAAATTAAAAACTAGCGGTAAAATCAAAAACTATTGAAAATATTTTTGAGATGAATTTTATTTGTAGTCGGTTTGATTGTTAGTACTGTTAACTTTATTCTTATTAGTATAACACGTTTCGTATAAAAGCCGTGTATCTTTATTGAGTATTTTTTCCAAAATCTTAAATTTTTTGAAATTAAATTTATGACCAGTTTAACAATGATTTCTGCATAAGACACTATGATATTCATTTAAGGTATTACAATGGTATTGGTGTTGATATAATCTTTTTTTAACAGGTTGAGAGGTCTCGCCAATGTAACTTTTATCACAATGCCCACATTTGATGTGGTATATGATGTTCTTTTGGGTGGCAGGTTCGATATTATCTTTTAGAGTTATGAAGTGGGGTTTCGAATTAACGTCACTACTATCAGATATTATAATATTCGAGTCTGACGTTACTTTATTAAATTTTTTGTTGATTCTATGATCAAAAGGTATTGAAGCGTAAATTTTGGGTTAGCTCTGTATCAATCCATCCGCAGCAGCTTCATCAACTCTTGGATGTCTTAATGTGTGAAGTCTTTTAGTTATATGTTTATTACTTCATTAATTTTTCGAAAGTTTTGTTATGTAAGGGTACGAAAATTGTATATCGTTGGATTCAGAACAAAGAGCTCTACAGAATGAACAAATAAAAAGTAAATGTTTCTATTTAAAATAAAAAAAGTTTGTATATATTTTGAGAAACACTGGTTAATTTTTTTTCAATTTATCATTGTCCCATATAAAATAGAGATTCTTTGGGAAAGAATTTTTCCTTGCGCGTTGTTTCCCAAATTATTTTCCAAAAAAAAAAATACTTCAAATATAAGTTGTAGATCATAAAATTCTGAATTTGAATCAATAAACAAAATTAATTTTGTATGCTTTATAAAAGCAGAAATTAGATATAATAATGTCAAAAATCACGTCAAAGTGATAGGCATGGAATTAAAACAAAAAGCTTAACAAATATGTGATATTTTTTATCTGTCAAAATTTAATTTACTTTTTATTTTTTTAAATAAAATTATCATAACGTAAAGTTCTTAAGCAAAATAACAATTTAGTTTTATGCAGTTCGTTCAAATACTTATTTTTCTTGACAAAAAGTTAAAACATCAGATATTTGTTTTAATTCCATGTCTCAATATTAAACTGAAAATTTACCGAATTTTTAATATTTAATTCTGGTGTTACTAAACATACGAAATGAAATTTATTTATTGATTTACATGCACAATTTTATGTTCAACAAATATTTGAAGTATTGAAAAATTGTCTTCCTTAAAATTGCTAAATGATATTTATAATGAAATTGATGGCGGCGCGCCATAAAAGAAAACAACGGCAGCGCGTAAATTATACTGGGGTAGCGCGACGGCGCACAAGCCTAACGCATACACAGTCACGCGCATCACGCTTGTACAGTCACAGCCATACAGAATTCATAATTAAAATAAATCATATTTTAGGGATCCTAAAACGTACTTACATACTTATTTAAAAAAGAATGTCTTAGCTATAGATGGCAGATATTAAATGGAAAGTATGCTGTTATAAATTTTGTTTACATGAGCTGTTATTTACCAGACTTTTTACGTGAATATCTCTTACCTTTTAAAGAAACATTTCATTTAATAATTTGAAAAATATGCAGTTTTTTCAATAAAATTCCTCAATAAAAAAATCATTTTTCTTTCGTATTATTATCACATTTTTTGTATAATCAGTCAAATAAACTATTTCATTACTATTAATTGGCAATGAAACCAATTTCTGTACTTGAGATCTTGGTTGTACAGTACAGAAGCTGTTGTGCTATTGATAATACTACGTATTTCAAAACTGCGCATACTAATAATATAGCTAAAAGACAGATACATTTATTTAAATTTCGAATTTATAATAACATAGTAAATTTTAATATGTAATTTGTATGTGTACAATGTAGTTGCAACAATGTTCGCCTGGTTGGTATTTTTGGCTGTCAGCGTATTATTCTACTACATTGCGATCTACCGGCCACACCAGACATGGAAGAGACGAAACGTTGCTTACGTGAAGCCGTGGCCTTTGGTAGGCAATTTGGGCCCCGCCACTTTACGATGGACCTCATTTGCTGAAAATGTCCAGGATCTTTACAATTCCACCAAAAACAAGTACGGAATAATAATTTATTCTTAGAACATTTATAGCCTGTCTAAAGTGATATTTTTATTTTATATGTAATATAAAGTTTGGTTCCGCTGGCTTAATAGTCACGAGCATGCTCCCGGGTTCGAATCCCGCTAAGGTATGGATGTTTATAAATGTAAATCCACTCTTATTATTGAGATTTCATTTCTGTTGAGAAAAAAAAGTTAAGCTTCATTTTTTACAGTATAAAAGAAAGTATAAATATAATATTTGTTTCATACTCATTGTTATTTTTATCATGTTCGTTTAACCTTGTAAACAAAATTCGTCAAAATTCAAAATCTATAACTATAGAAAAATTAAATAATTTTCCGCCGTTGTAAAGACCAAATAAGTGATTGTTTCTTACAGGAAAAATTAGAAAAATTACTTTTTTGCCAATATTTAGTAATCTATACATTTTTTGTTTGAATATAAAAAAATTCAGGCCTTCTTGTAGACCCATGGCATGAATTTAGATTTTAATGATTTTTTAAACAGGTATTAGAAAACTATATAATATATTTAATTATTCATTATTAAGCCTATACAAGTAAATGTACATTTTACCATTTGAAACGCTTTACTTTAAAATGCTAACCTTTTTAACTGTTTGTCAATGTAACATACCCTAATTATTCCAAATTAATTGATTTCAAAATGGTTCTTAATAATAATAATAATAATAAAATAAACATATCATCAAAGCATATAACCCATTGCTGGGTGTGCCAATCTGCTTTGTTCACAGATTTCGGTATTGATGACATATTTCTACCGTGCGGGTGTTTACCAAGCGTCATCTCAGGGGCAGTCATTGCTGGCGTGGAGGGGTCAATTTTGTGCAATATAAAATTCGAAATATTTGGCGTCGGTCGGAATCGAACCCGGTTCCCCAGATTCGCGACCAGACACACAGGCACGCGGCCATGAGACTTCATGTGGCATCGCATATTACCTTCTGTTCTGGTTCAGTACACAAAAAAAACTATATGACACACGATCGGGAGTCGCATTTATGGCCTTGTTTTGTTAGTTTACGTTTTTCCGCTATACGGGTTCGAACCGCGATGTAGAAGCTCTGCCATTATGCTTCGCGACTGGTCTAATTTCGTAAATAGCTATAATGTAAAAGTAACTCTACTGAATTCTGGTTTACTCTTGAAATATCTATTTTCCGGACTAGTCCTGTAAATCCACCAAAATAGCGTTCGTTGCTACGATAATAGGTCAATAAAATGCACTGAATTTTCATATTTTCTGTTTCCAATGAATTCTCCTGGGTGACATTGTCGTATTGAATCCATTTGTTAATATTTTACTGAAAACAGATAAAATATTCGAAGGCTTTCAATTATTGCCTATCTCATTCCGTAAAATGATATTTTATTAATTTGATGAATAATAAATTATACACATATATCTGAACAATAAACAACTGAACTAATCCTGAAAGTTGTATTTGTCGATCTATCCCTATAAAATTTGTTCGATGTAGAGTAACGAGCGAATGAGATTAAAAAAAAATAATACTCATATTGGGTTTGAAATGAAGGATCATTCTATGTGGTCAACATATAGAAGATGCCTGCCAAATATTTGGTCTAAATTTTAACCCTTATTTCATATAACATACCAACACTACTAAATCTTCTTTCAGTAATAAATTTATTTATTTTCAGATATTTGGGAATTTACCAGTACATGCTACCAACTTTACTCGTACGAGATATTGATCTAATTAAACAAATTACTGTAAAAGAATTTGATCATTTTACAGATCACCGAGAGTTCATAACAGAGGAAGCGGATTCCTTGTTTGGGAGTGCTATTTTCTCAATGAGAGGTAAGTGAAGATTACAGAATTATTATTATATTATTAGGGGGCGCTTGGCTGTGTATGTTAGGTGACCGGGACGACCCGTGTTCGATTTCAACTGACGTCAACCTTGTTATTTAAAAATTATTTGCAATTTCCAAACAGCACGAAAGAGCCGCCTTTTTGTTCTTTCTACAATAGCTTTGAGAGCCCACGAAGTGATGTCTGGTAAACGCCCTCAACAGTACAAATATGTCATTATCGAAATCTGTGTAGAGACACAGATATGGGTAACAAGCCATGGTGATATATATAGTTAATTTTAACTTTGAAGTTATAAGATAATGTCTCGTTATAAATAAAACATAACTTTGGACTTCTATTATCATTTATTATTTCACTACAAACAAAAATAATAACACAACGTTTCGATATCTAAATATATCTGCTGCCGCCATCACGTGTACTGATAATACAATATTATCAGCAGATATTTAACTACCGAAACGTGTTATTATTTTTAGTCCGGGAACCAGCATCATTTTTCAATGACTAATTTTATTATTCATAAAAATATATTATTTTGATAACAAGTAATAAAAAAAATGTGTGCTGCCAGCTGATTCGAGGTACAGCAGCCAGAAACGGTGCCTCGAGTATGTAAAAAATGTATGAAAAAAAAACTTATTTTATTATTAATGAAACTTTGGGGAATGCATATTCTAATTGTTAACATTAAAAAAAACCTGTCGGTCCGCCGGTGGGACAAACGGTTACTGCCGACTACTCGGACATGCAAAAAAAAATTGGTAGTTCCACTTATTTTATTATTAATAAAATTTGTTGTAGGTAAAAGCTTATACGTTGTTCTTTAAGAAAAAAATTGTGCTGCCGGTTATTCAGCAGGACAAAGCCCTTGGCAGCATGTATAGAAGGTTGCTCCACGCGCTTTAGATAGCCTATTATGCGCAACCCGAACAAACTTTTACATGTGAACGTAAGGTCGGGTAACTTATTTTATTATGAATAAAATTTATTAGACGTGAAAGTTTATAAATTTTCTTCAATAAAAAATTATGCAGCAGTTCGTTTAGCGGGATAAAAGCGTTGGCAGCACACATGATCTATAGGACTGCGCCCTCAAGATTGCCTAGCTCGTCTGAACGAGCGATCACCTTTTTACTCCAGTTTAAAATATGAATTATTATTTAATATAATTAAGTATCATAGTATAATAACATTATTTGATAAATATATAATTTTTGAAATCTAATTATCATTTTTATTTAATATTACATTTTACTCCAGAAATACGACTAATCTTTCACTTTAAGGTTAGGATAATACCTGCGCATTGAAAGAATCGAATGCACAGCGCAACATTGTAATTGTGCTATCAAAGCTTTATCCCACTAAACGAACTGCAGCATAATTTCTTATTGAAGCATAGCTTACCTATATAATAACCAACGTTACGTAGATAATTAAAAGTTTGTTCGAGTAGAGCATAATAGACTATCTCAAGCGCGTGGCGCAACCTTCTATGCGTGCTGCCAAGGACTTTGTAACCAGCAGCACAAGTTTTTCTTGAAGAACAACATATAAGCTTTCAGCTACAACAAATTTTGTTAATAATAAAATAAGTGAGACATCCAATCATTTTTTATATGTCCGAGTGGTCGGCAGTAACCGTCTGTCCCGCCGGCGGACCGACAGCGGTGTTTTTTCTTTAAATGTTAACAATTAGAATATGCATTAATAAAATAAGTTTTTTTCATAATTTTTTTACATTCTCGGGGCTCCGTTGTTGATCGTTGTACTGTTGGTGCGCCGGCAGTACTCGATTTTCCTAGTATGCATCATCTGAATAATTGAAATAACATGGTTTCGTGAATAATAAAATTGTCGTAAAAATAGTGTGACGGGCTCCCGCACTATTTTGATTTTAGTTAAATCATAAAAGATACTGGAAGTCCGAAGTTCTGCTTTATTTAATGACATATTTAGTTATTTATTTTATTACTAAAATATTTTATTTATAATCGAGTAAATTTTCCACAAGAAGTATCACTTTAGCTCATAAAAAATATACTGTCAGTAAAAAGTCGGACGCTGTGCTGAAAATTCTGCAAGCCCTTGGTCAACTCCAGAACAAATAAAGAAAGTAAATTCGTTGCTAACACAGTACCGCCGCGTGTAAACCTTACTAAAGACAAAATCTGGTATGGGGGCAGGCAAAAAATCTCCATGGTTCACTTTTAAATCCTTTACATGTCTATACGACAAATTGAAACAAGGAGAAACTCGCGGGAAACATTTCTACCATAAACCAACTTACAAAAATGTTTAGCAAGCATGATAAACATTTGTCAAAACTTTAGTGAAAGTTTGAATTTTTGGTTAATATATTGGATGAAAAAATTTAATACTTATAATAAATAATTAGGTGAGAAATGGCGCCACATGCGTTCAACCTTGTCTCCTGCGTTCACGGGTAGCAAGATGCGGTCCATGTTCGACCTGATATCAGATTGCGGGGAACAGTTCGTGCGTCACTTTTCCAAAACAGTAAGACCAGATCAGCCGCTCACCATCGACATCAAGGATATGTTTACACGTTTCGCTAACGACGTCATCGCCACTTGTGCTTTCGGCCTCAACTGCGACTCACTTACGGACAGGGATAATTTGTTCTACCACAAGGTAATCTACATACGAGAATTTTTTTCTATAAAGTGAGTTAATGAATCCAGTATACCAAATAATATGAGCAACGTGAGGATCTTGAGAACTATACAGGGTGCCAGATGTCTGGTATTCATTTGAACAGCCCGGTATCTGTGATTCGTAGCATATTATATACCTACTTATGCTCGCAGAATTTAGCTTTTCTTATATTTTTATATATTCAGTAATGAGTGTCCGTGAGGTGACGCCTGGTAAACGCCCGCGCGGTATGAATACGTCAATATCATTACCGAAATCTGAGTACAAAGCAGATTGGCACACCCAGCAGTGGGTAATATGCGGTGATGATATATTTATTTGTATTAATAAAAAAAATCTGATGTGGCCAGCACAATACCTTCCGTCAATCCTGTGTATTATATACAAATTCCATACATAAATTTTCTTGCAAAAGATTCTAAATTTTTGGTATTTTATGATTCCCTTTCTCGGCAACGGAATTCCATACTTCTGATAACAAACAAATCACATGAAATAAGAAAATCATGAAATTTTGAATGAAAAATTATGACACTTGTCAGTTATGGACATAATTAGTTGCTGTCATTTTGATACGGGTCCCCATATCTGCTTGCCAGAGGCAGCAAAGTCATGTCACTGCACGCGCCCTATACATAATTTTTTTGCAAAAGATCCTATATTTCCAGTAAAGTTATTTCATAAACAAACTATGCAAATTGCACTTGACACTGACATCTTCTTCTTCTTTAGTTTTCCCATTCGTTAGGGGGTCGCTATTTATTATTTTCTTCTTCCACTAATTTTTGTTTTGCGTGTCGTCGTCATTCAGTTCATTTTCTCTCAAGTCTTCTGCAATACAGTCTTTTCATCTTATATTTGGTCTTCCTATGTTTCTTCCACCTTCTATTAATTTATTCATCTCTCCTCATGACATGTTCAAACCAATGTAATCGTCTCTATTATATCTAAAAACTTCTAACACTAGAATTACTTCCCTTATTTTTTCATTCAATTACTTGCTTTTTATTGATACTGACATCTGTCAATTTGAATTACCTGCATATATATTAGCAGTTTCCATGGTTATGTTAGCATAGCTGGCTGAATTATGAAATTTATACGAATTTTTTATCTTTATTATTCTTTAACTCTATATCTGTTGAATATGAAATATAAAATGCAATCAAATCGTATAGAGAATAATATATTCTTTAAGTTATAATAACATTTAACTGAGTTTTTCAAGAAAAACTGTTAAAATCTTCAAATGAGGGTACTTCCGGTTGACCAATTATAACCAAAATCTAATCAAGTCTGCATATGGTTGTAAGGAAGAGGAATACGCAAGAATTGTAATTTTTGGAATTCTAGTATTGGAGATATCGTCCACGAAAAAGCGGTCACATACACACACACACACACACACACACACACACACACACATACACACACACACACGCACATACGAACACACACACACACATACAGACATCATCGTAAAAATAGTAAAATCGTATTGTAAAGACCCTAAAACGTGCTTATTCAATGAAAACTCACCACCGAATTTTTTGACCAAAGACAATACCTTCCTTACCTAGAGGTGACGGAAGGTAAAAAACTACGTTGATTGCCACTAGCAGCCTGTCATTCAACATATCTTTAATTTTAATACAAACTTGTTTTCTTAACTGGCGTGCAATAATGAATTCATATAAGTAGTAAGAATTTGTAATAGAGTAATTGTGTGACACGTAGATGGACTTTAAAATCTCGATTATTTTGAAAATTAATATTTGTTTAAATTTTGATAGCCACTATTATGCTTTTTTCACGTCTAATTTTAAAATAAATGACCCAAGTTCTAATTTTATTAGTATAGTGGAGGACTCCATTATCTACTAATGTGGAAACTTCGTTTAATTTAACATACAAACCTACATCATAACTCGTACAGAGTTCTCGAAATCCTAATATTGGGTACGCAATGCGAATCAACTCGTATAATAACAATTTTGTTTATAAATGGAATTGATGTTTTTATTGTTTCATTCTTTTGACTTTTGAATGTTTTTTTTTTAAGGGCAAAGAGGTGTCAAACTTCAGCGGCATACAAACTCTTAAATTTTTCGGCCATGCGGTCAGTCCATTCTTAATGCATTTCTTCAATATTAGATTCTTTTCGGAAGAATTAGGCAATTTCTTCAGGAACATAGTGCGCGACACGATGAAAACAAGAGAGGAGAAAGAGATCTTCAGACCGGACATGATCAACTTATTGATGGAAGCGAAAAAAGGAAAGTTGAAGCATGAAACTAAAGGCAAAGGAGAGAGTGCAGGTTTTGCTACTGTTGAGGAATCGCACATTGGAAGAGAAAATATTAACCGAGGTGAGAAATAAAACCTGAGGCACACTTCTTCACGACATTACCACCAAAATTAAATAATCATGATAATCTGTAGTTGTCGTACGGATTAAGAAAATTAACAGCACTAATATGATCTGTCGTGTTATTTATGGTAATGATTTAATAATGAATTTAAAATTTCAGACTGGAGTGAGGATGAACTGACTTCCCAGGCAATGGTCTTCTTCATAGCCGGATTCGACGCAATCGCGACGACAATGTGTCACATGGCCACCGAGTTAGCACTCCACCCCGAAATCCAGGAACGCCTTCAAGCTGAAGTAGACGCAACCATGGCTGCATGTAACAATAAAGTCACCTACGATGCCGTCATGGGTATGAAGTACCTCGACATGGTTGTCTCAGGTGAGTGATCGGTGTTTGCTACGACTATGAGTTAAATTTAACTCCAACGACATGCTTAAAATATGTGTGGAAAAAAATCTGATATGCGGCGAACTAATCGTACCGTCCAAAAAATATTGACACTTCAGTATTTTGACCTTGTTTAATCTTAACGTGACTTCCTAATATGATAGGCATAGGAACTACAAGGCTGATAACAGAATCTTTCAGATTCAATTTCAAGATGAGTTATTAAATGTTATTTTTAAAAGTGCAATTTTTAAATTTTGGCCCATATGAACTACGAATATTCGGATATTAACGCTTTCAAACTGTGGGGACAAGCTTCTTTATTTTAAATGAGACCATATATCTTTTATTTGTTTATTCGTTAGAGAATTTAATTCTGAATTCAATTATATATTTTCATTTCCTCACATAACGATTTTTTGGTTCGGGTCCAAGCAAAATAAAGATTAGGGTTATCGCCCCGGTTTTCAAATCCGACAGAAAAATAGGCTTCGGTTAACCGTTTAAAATAACGGTTAATATCGATTCGGGTTAAAAAATTCAATAGAAAAATAAATTTATGATGTATTGTTATTACGTCGAAAAATACCTACCTTTGTCAATAGTGCAAGGTTAAGGTAGTTGTCACTCGAGTATACCTATTCAAAAACTTGTTCTATGTTCAAAATAAAAATTAAGCTAATGCAGTTTATATTGGCAATACCTTATATATTTTAACATTATATTATTTACACAAACTGTATAAAAATAGTTAAAAGCTAATATCAAACACTGTAACAAATGAATTTTCTTTATTTTTCGGCAGAAAAGTTTTTCCTTGACCTGTACCAATCGCACTAACATATGCACAAGTGTCATATTCCAATATACGCATACCAAAGTATGAATATTGAAGAATGTGGTAACGTCGCGCTTAGATAACTGTGACAACGTCGCGCTTAGACAAAAACAGAGATATTTTAATATTTGGTTTGCGTTGAGAGCTTCATTTTTAACATTTGTGTAAATCGTGAAAATGTCCAATCGTTTACGCTATAAAGCAAGATTTACTTATGTACATTTGTAGCAGCAGTCAACAATGAAACTAAGTTATAAGAAGTTACAATTACATTACAAACTTTAAAGGTTTTAAAAGGTATAATTTCCAAAAGCATGATTCAAAAAACTACAAATACTGGAATTAATTTTGAAACACTAAATACTATATATATGAATATAGAAAATGGAAGAATGTTGTTGGTAATAATAAATCACGTGTAACTATACATAAAAGAGTTAGAGAAAATTGCTGAATTTTTAAATAAAAATCGATAATTTAGTCTCACTCTCAAATTAAATATTAATTTTGAAATGTGATTTTTTTTTTAATTTTATTTTCACAATACCTTCGTATTAAAAATACATTAAATAAATATATATATATATATATATATATATATATATATATATATTATTTTAACATATATATATATATATATATATATATATATATATATATATATATATATATATGTTAAAATATATATATATATATATATATATATATATATATATATATATATATATATATATATATATATATGTTAAAAAGAACAAATTTAATTGCAAATATTTCAGCTACCGTGTTATTAATTGTTTTTAAATTAGGAGAACAAGTGTATTGATTATACTTCAGTTGAGATAATCTTTAAATTTCAATTAATTCTGGGTAAAATGGTTCCACGATATAACTACCTTAAATTGAAATAATTGTGAATGTCAATACTGATGCCCAAATAATTTTTATTTCGGAATAATAAAATGTCTTCTAATATTATTTCCTTTTTTATATTTTTACGGAGACAAAATAAAATTTATTAATAATAATAATTGTTCAACACTCACTTATGACGGTACAGACAATGCAATTTGCACTTAGGTGTGCAATTCAGGTGCAATATTACATTTGTTATTTTTCCAATGCTCTTATGTTAAATGTTTCTATATTATAATTTTCATATTGCAAAGAATTGAAAATTTGGACAATAGCAAATGTTTACCATTTTATGTGAACCCTTATGTATTTCGGGTAACTCGGTAAGAAATATCGGTTTGGATTCGGGGTAAAATTGAAAATTAAGGTTCTGATTCGGGTTCAGGTTTTAGATTTTTTTTTGGCTAATTAGGGTTTTAGGGTTCGGGTCCGGTTCGACTCCTTGATAATTATATGTAAAAAAATAGCATGTGTAAGGTTTATATTTTCATACACCTGCATTTAGCTTAGCCTCTTACTACATTCCCAGTCTTTCAGATTTTAAACAACCAATTTTTTTTTATTGTGCCCCAAAGCTACTAATTCAGCTTCCAAATGAATATTTTCGGGCAATAACTACATTGCGTTCCACATACGCCCCAAGAAAAACAAGATTTGTTTATCAACAACCCCTGACATGGACACCATACACAGATGACAATTCAAACCAAGCAACGATGATACCAACCTACGAGTACTTGAATTATTTGAGAGTTCGCCATTTAATTTAGTATCAAACCGTTTTCGATCTTCATTATACAATAGCCGATCATGTAAGCTAAAACTTCGTATATCACATATGAGTGAAATATATTAATTGTGCTTTTGAGGATTTACAACACTCGCACTTGCCCGCTTGTACGTCGAACTTTCACTCGCATATAATATATATTTCACTGACTTGTAATATATATAATGTACTATTGTCCGTTAAAAACAGTGTACTTTTTTCATTAGAATACGTTTTTAGAGAATGTATTTTTTTATGCATACGCGTGAATGACTACTTTTTTAACGCAAGCGGATGAAGAAATGAATTGCTATAGTTTACATTTCTCAAACTATTAAAGAAGTGCCTTCGGCTTGTGTGACAAATTTTCCTTCTCGTAAAAAGTACTTATTATAGAAATACGTTTCCAGAGAAGTTGTAGAAAAATTTGTTTACTCAATTACCAAAGCCATAAATTCAATACTTTTGGATGAACAGGCTGCATATACTCGTAAATATTTTCGTTTTATGTATGCAGAAACTCTGAGAAAGTGGCCTGGAGCCCCATTCCTGGACCGTCTGTGCACCCGTAGTGTTGAGATAGAGACGAGTCCTGGTGAGAAGCTCAGCTTCGAGAAAGGTGATGTGATCTGGATCCCCGTGTACCCCATCCACCACAACCCAGACTATTATCCCGACCCGGCCGTATTCGACCCAGAACGATTCTCCGAAGAGAACAAGCATAACATCAAGCCCAACACGTACATGCCTTTCGGCGCTGGGCCTAGAAACTGCATAGGTAGGTTCTCCGCTCCCTGCCATTGCTCTGCGGAGTTGTCGCTTTTTCATAACTTAGAATTTTCAATATGAGCACTGAATTGGCAACAGTGAAGAAATATCCAGTCCAAACTTATTTGACAGCAACTATAGTCGCAAATAGACGTACTTTTCGTTGAAAGCAATTTATGTATCTTGAAAACGAGCTTACTATTTTTATCACTGCACAAAAATACCTGATAGCAGCTGATAAAAAAAATCATTGTTATTTTGATAGATAAGATTACTACGAGCAAAACCTAAATATATACAAATATTTAGCATATTTTAAAATAACTGATAGCTTTCTATTATATTTTATCCACGATTTAAATTATACTGGTTATGCTAGTTAGCATTGATTTCATAATTTTTGAGGTTCAGATTGATACGTGCTTTGAGTATCTGCCAGATGCGCTACGCGACAACGACTATTTTATCATGTTTCAAAATGAAATACTTTCAGAATATATACAGGGTGTTAATACTAAGTCGTTGCACCCGAAAATGGTAGATAGAACTCATTAAAACAAACAACTTTTCTTAGCTCAAATTTTTGAATTGGAGCCCCAGTTCATAGTTATTGGCGTTCTCTTGTTTTTCGAAAAATCGTCATAACTCCTTTATTTTAAGGAATATTTAGAAAATACAAAAACTTTCAGCATTTGCTTTCGGTTCTCTAAAACACTTGTATTTACAATTATTTTCTATTTCATCAAATAACAAAATGGCGACCAATTAAAAATTTAAAAACAAGATATTTTGAAAACCACCCCATCGATTTTCGAAAATAAAACATTTTAAAAATCCTTAAAATTTCTATAACAATATTTGTCTGAAACATTTTTTTCTATCTGTCCAAAAAAAAAAAAGTTTTTAGTCACTTACTTGGCTTGCATAAGTATTAACAAACTAAAAAAAAGCATTTAAAACGAAGTAGCTTCTGAAAACAATGAAACAAAAAAGAGATTAGATTTGACAAGTACTCAAAAACAAGTTACTTCAAATTTAGCGCACGTGTATGTCCGTTTGTATGTTCGTATTTTGCATAATTTATACGTAAACATGCATCATTATGAAAACGTTGAACTTCTTGACATGCTTCTGGTTTTTGGGGAGGCAAGACGTAATGCACAGGAAGCTCGAAGAATTTATCGGAAAAGATACCCGAATCGTCAACAACCAAGTAGCCAACTCTTCAGAAAAAATTGTAGGCGTTTGTTAGAAACTGGTTGTTTCTACCCAACAATTGGTGGAAACGCCAACAGGGTACGTCGAACCCCTAGATTTGAAGAGGCTGTACTTAATATTATTGAAGATGAGCCATCGACGAGCACAAGAATAATAGGGAACAGATTAAATGTGAATCATGTGAGTGTTTGGCAAGTCCTGAATGAGCAGGGCCTTTACCCGTACTCTGGGCAAAAACCTGACGACTTCCAGCCAAGACTGTTGTTCTGTCGTTGGCTCCGACGTTGTAATCTGAGAAGGCATTTTGAAAAATTTGTTTGTTTACCGACGAAGCTTGCTTCACAAGGGACGGGGTTTTTAATTCTAAAAATAATCATTTGTGGGCTGACGAGAATCCCCACGCACCATTTATTCGCGCACATCAACAACATTTTGCGGTAAATGTATGGGCTGGAATCATAGGGGTGTACGTTATTGGACCCTACAGTCTCCCAAACCAATTGAATGGTGAAAATTATTTTATTTTCTTGGATACTGTGCTGCCGGAACTACTTGAAGACTTGCCACTAAACATATGACTGATACTTTGGTTTCAGCATGATGGGGCACCGGCTCACAAAACGCGAGAAGTCACCGCATTGTTAAATAGAAAATACCCGAATAAGTGGATTGGGAGGAGAGGTCCAGTTGCGTGGCCAGCCCGGAGCCGCGATCTAACTCCACTAGATTTCATTTTTGGGGTCAGATGAAGACCTCTGTTTACGAGACACCGGTGAACACAGAGTTAGAACTAGTGGCTAGAATCGTGGCTGCAGCAGAAGATATAAAAGAGAAGCAGGCAGTCCTTGCGAAGGTCTCCACCAACATCAAAGCACGCTGCCGGACTTGCGTTGCTGCGAATGGTGGCCACTTTGAAAATCATATTTAGTCCCACCCTTGTTGTTTCATTGTTTATTGTTTTATTTTTCTTGTTTGTTTTTTGTTTTTCTTGTTTAATGGCAGCAAGCCTACTTTGTTTTAAATGATTGTTGCAGTTTGTTAAAATTTATCTTGCAATTCAATTTGAATAAAAACTTTTTTTGGCCAGATAGAAAAAAATGTTTCAGACAAATATTGTAGTAGAAAGTTTATGGATTTTATAAATGTTTAATTTTAGAAAATCGATGGGGTGGTTTTCATAATATCTTGTTTTGAAATATTTGATTGGTCGCATTTTGTTATTTGATGAAATAGAAAATAATTGTAAATACAAGTGTTTTAGAGAACCGAAAGCAAATGCTGAAAGTTTTTTGTATTTTTTAAATATTGCTTAAAATAAGGGAGTTATGAAGTTATTTTTTGGAAAACAAGAGAACGCCAATAACTATGAACTGGGGTTCCAAATAAAAAATTTGAGCTAAGAAAAGTTATTTGTTTTAATGAGTTCTATCTACCATTTTCGGGTGTAACGACTTAGTATTAACACCCTGTATACAGTAAAAAAATTAAAGATCTAGGTCATCTACGAATTGTATGAATTAAGATTTTAGCTCCGCCTATTCCGACAAATACAGTAGTGTCGTTCACTTAGTTTTTATGAGGGTCCATAAGACACTACTGTTATTTAAAAAAAAGCATTGAAAATTCAAAACGGAAGTCAACTGATAAATGTAAAACCAAATATGTGAAAAATAAGATATACATTTTGTCAGTGTCAGTGACAGTAAATAACGTTATCCGTACGGCTATGAAGCAAGGTAATATATCTGAATAAAAAAACTTACGTTATAGCGAATGTATTGTCAACAACGAGCATCGTTTTAAAATGGAATATTGTAACTTAGTCGAAACAGTATATTTTAAATAGCGATTTTACTTTAATACATTTGGTGTCTACAACAAAGGCGTGAAAGAAAGTGCCATACTTTATGAACCTATTTTAATCAAAAAAAAAAAAAACTATTGTGGCCAGCACAATACCTCTCGCCATTTCCATTTTACGTTACATAAGTAACGAATTTAATATTTCTTGTATACACAAATAATTCAAATTGTATTTATTCTTTTGTTCTATGAAAAATTTTGTTCAAGATTCTTCAAATTCATTGACGGTATTTCTTAAGGATATATATATATATATATATATATATATATATATATATATATATATATATATATATATATATATATATATACAGTGTGTTAATTAAAAACCTGGCCATAGGCGTTTAACATGGGAAATCAGTTTTCCCTTGCGCAAAAGTTCCCAAATTATTTTAGACAAAAATACATCAAATAAATGTTGTACAGAATTAAATTCTGCACCCGAATTGGTAATAAGATTTAATTTCTAACATTTAATAACCGAGAAAATCAATTTTAAAGTTTTTTGAAGATTGCTGATTTATAGCGATAGCCATGCAACTCATACAAAATTTGTCTAGAGTAACACCATTTTATAATCTGAAGCTTTTATTTGTGAGAAAACTGTTCCATACTTTCAATGAAATATGTTATTGGACGAAAATCACAAAACACAAACTTGTTGACAGTTTGAGTTCCATGGCTGCCGCTATAAATCAGCTATCTCCCAAAAAAAAAGAAAAATGATTTTCTCGGTTATGAAATGTCAAAAATAAAATCTTATTCAAATTCGGGTGCAGAATTTAATTCTCTACAACATTTATTTGAAGTATTTTTGTCTAAAATAATTTGGGAACTATTGCGCAAGGAAAAACTGATTTCCCATGTTAAACGCCTATGGCCAGGTTTTTAATTAACACACTGTATATATATATATATATATATATATATATATATATATATATATATATATATATTCATCAGTCTAACAACCGAACGTCCGTACATTGCCAGATCCCCAACAATTTGACGTCCTTCGTAAAGTGACGTCCGAATATGGACGCCAAATTATAAATCAGTTTTTCTCACATTTTTAGCATCTACGTGATGTGGGGAGTCTACCTGCAAATTTTAATTTTGGACGCCAAATGACTGTTTTGTTGTTAACAGCCGTATATTTAGTTCATCGAAATTCCGTGTGTGGCGCTTTCGTCGCATCATAATATACGCCGCCGTATATTGAAAACTGAAAATCACCGCCAATTTGACGTCCATACACTTGGCAACATGGCATGTGTAACTCGTGCGATTAGTTTTCAGTATTTCTTCACTTTAAATGTTTAAAGAATATGAATCTGATTTGGTTATGATACCATAATCAAATATTATATTGAGAAATTATTATTTTTAAAGAATTTAGTCAACACTGAGTAAAATTATAAAGATGTCTATTATTTTCCATATTATTTTGTTTATTTTATAAAGATAATTTGCAGAAATAATGTATTTTTACAAAATAATTATTTTTTGAGAACTCGTATTTTCTCAATTAAAAAAAATCTTTTCCACATATAAACGACGAAAGTTTATTCATTAAAACATGAAAAATAGTTTCATATTTATTTATTGTTCCGATATTTTGTTACTGTGTCATATAGGAATGCAATAACTTCTTTGATAATAACATTTTATGACAATGACAAATTTTAAATGAATTATTTTTCCGTTAATAAGAAAGATAAGAAAGATATTGTTTTTGGTAAAAAAATACATAGTCCGTTTTTCACGAATAAGCACATTTTAGAGTCCCTAGAATACAATTTTACTACTTTTACGATGATGTCTGTACATGTGTGTGTGTGACAATCGTTATTCAATAACTGCAAACTCCAAAAATTACAATTTTTTACGTACTTCTCATTTGTATACCCTTATGAAGAGCTGATTCGATTTTGGTTATAATTGGTCAACCCGACCGGAAGTACCCAAATTTTTATTATAAACATTAAAGAATATTATATTACATGATTACAATTTTTCATTATATTTGCTATAGTTGGAAGAGAAAAATAATTATAAAGAAATTAAGTTTCATAAATCTTGCAGTCTATGCAGCATCACAATGGAAACAATTTGGATATTCAAATTATACTAATTGACAGATGTCAGGGTCAAAATATGTTCGTGAAATAATTTTACTAAAAATATAATCTTTTGCAAGAAGGATTTAAAAAATATATAAAATTGAAGGCAGGTAATGTGTTGACCACATTAGATTTTCTTCATTCAGTACATGAAACTTTGTAAACGCGAAATAGGAAATTAGTTTTGGATCTTAAAAAATACTACATAATTTAAACAATTTTTAATTAATTTTCATTATGCTGGAAAGTAATTTTGAGTTTTTTAGTTTAACAGATGTAAAATAATTATTAGACTGATTAAATTATTGTCCGAATTCGCAAATCAGGTATAAATATGCAGGTATAAGAAAATAGCGTATAATATACGGGCATAAGTTCTTACAAAGCATAAATGACGTAAAAAAAACACTACGCTTCGTGTCGTGCTTTTAAGCTCGTCACACGTAGGTACTTTAAATACCAAATCATCATAGCCAGGTAGCTTTGCTTTCTTTGTTGCTATGGTAGATTAATTGAAAAAATGAAAATAGTAAGTATGGGGTCTCGTGGCCGTGTGTCTGAGTGTCTGGTCGCGAATCTGGGGACCCGGGTTCGATCCCGATCCACGCCCAAAAATTACATCGAATTTTAATGGCACAAAATTGACCCCTGTGGTGCACTCTCCACGCCATCTATGAGTGCCCGTGAGGTGACGCCTGATAAGCGCCCGCACGGTACAAATATTCCATCATTACCGATATCTGTATACAAAGCAGATTGGCACACCCAGTAATGGGTAATATGCCGTGATGAAATATTTATTTATGTAAGTATTGTCAATTGAAACAAAATTCTTGAAAATACTTTATTTTTATAATCGTCTAAAAAATATCTCGCTCGAAAGTAATATCGTATTGCTCGTGCATTCCCATTCGCACGTTATTATACTGTTATAAGTATTTTGTGTATGCGTGACTTGTAAAATTTTAAATTATTTTTTATTACATATTATGTATTAAAATACATCTATACCTGCTACTACAATGATTTTATAAATATCTCGATAAATATATATTTCTTTTATATCTTATACGCTGAGGTACATATAAACAAGTTTATGAAAGATGTGAGAAAACTAGTAGGTAATTATTAAATAAAAATAATGATTGTTATTCCGATCATCCAATTTTACAAGCGATTACTTACGAAAATATGCTAATATAATGTATAAGTACTTCAGTCTTCTTAGTTGGGTGCTCAGAGAGCCAGTCAATATTTTTAATTTATTAGAAAATCAATTTCATACTTTTTTGGTCTAGGCGTCAGATGTTGCGATACATATATTAAATAGTCCTTATATCATAATATTTATTTAATCATTCATGTACCTACGGTTAAACTTTGTTTCAAAAGGAACCTTGTAACTTGTATATATTTAGGAACACCTAAACTAAAAATTTAATTTTTGGCTGTAAAACAATCAAAAAATATGCTAAATCATCTAAACCACAGTGCAAGTATGTTTACCTATTCTAAAAGCATTTGGTTACTTTAATTCAAATTTTCAATATGTTGGAAGCAGACATAAATTTGTATAAAATCTGATGTGGCCAACACATGACCTTCCGTCTTTTCTATGTGTTTTATATAAATTACTCACAGATAAGGTAGTGTCCTGCAAAAGATTATATATTTCCAGTAAAATTATTTCACAAACTATGCAAATTATACTTGACACAGAAATCTGTCAATTACTAAAATATACTGTTTCTATTTGATTTACATTGTGCTTACAGCAACGTAGGTTGCAAGATTTATGAATATTAATTTCTTTATAATTTTTCATCTCCAAATACTTTGAATATAAAGAAAAAAAATAATCAAATCGTACAGAGAATAACATATATTTGTGATAACAAAATGTCAAAAAAGATATTTAACATAAAAAAAAACTGTTAAGAACTGCAAATAAGAGTAATTCCGGTGTACCAATTATAGCCAAAATTTAATTAAGTCTTTATACGGACGTACAAAAGAATGAAAGAATTATAATTTTTGGAATTGTAGTTGTTGGAGTTATCGGAGAACTTTTTTCACACACACACACACACACACACAATCAAACACACACACACACACATAAACACACACACAGAGTGAGAGATGCACACACATACATACGAGTATATACAGACATCATCGTAAAAATAGTAAAACGAAATTTTTGACCAAAGACAATACCTTCCTTACCTAAGGTAACGGAAGATAAAAAAAACAAAATCACAGAGAGGAAGAACAAAATTATTTATTTTAATAAAATTACAAATAAATGTGACATTTACGTAGCAATGTTAAAATATTTTGCACATAAGGCGTATAAATATACATATCTGCAGACCCATTTTATTAAACATGCAGAACGAATTTTCTTTTATTTGATTTAATTGAAGAATTGCATGTAAATCAAATTTAAACAAATAGTTTTCAAAATATTAGTAAAAAATATAATTTAAAAAAAATCATGATCCCATGTTAGACGATTATGTTCGTATTCCATGTTAGTGCTACAGTACATAATATTTGGCAACAGTGCAGGATGCCCGATTGATAGCTTTTTGTAAACGTATATTAATTTTAGACGCCAAATTGTCAGTAATACGTACAGAAATATACGCGGGACGGCAAAAACCCGTATAAAGTACGGAAGTCAAATATACGTGTATATTGTTTTCTTTAAATACGAATTTTTCGAAATATCCTTATGCTCACATTATTAGGTGGGGTGAAACATTCTATATACTCGAAGAAGTAGACGCCTAGGACCAGTATTTCCCATAGACGCCAAATGCATGTTTCTATGTACGGAAGTCAAATTGATAGAGAGATGTATATATATATATATATATATATATATATATATATATATATATATATATATATATACATATATATATATATATATATATATATAATATTAATATACCTATAATTTTAAATACATATTTATTTAAAGTACAATAAGATATAACAAATGTTCACGTATCTCCCAGATTTTTTTTTTCAGTAACGTCAGTAAAACTACTGATTTTTGACACTGACATTTTGAATTTATCTATCAGTTACAGCATTTAAATCCCTCAACTGGTTTCCATGGAGTTGTTTGAGTAGCGAGATTTATTACAGGTTATTCTGTATTATTATATCTCTAAATCTATAGGAGATATAATAAAAAAATTAAATGTGTCAGTTTGAAAATTTAATAATAAATAAAACATAAATAAATATATCATCACGGCATATTACCCATTGCTGGGTGTGCCAATCTGCTTTGTAGGCAGATATCAGTAATGATGAAATATTTGTACCGTGCGGGCGCTTACCAGGCGTCACCTCACGGGCACTCATTGATGGCGTGTATAGTACACCACAGGGGTCAATTTTTTTTCAAAAAATATTTAGAATTTTTTTTTAGAAATTACCACTTCCGGTTTTCCTATAGATACCAAAACCTTATCAGCTCTTCCCATTAATGTTAAATTGAGGAATCCGTAGTTAAATATGTCTTGTCTTGTAGTATTTGAGAAACCATCCTTCCAAAACACACACACACATCATCGTAAAAATGTTACAATCGGATTCTAGGGACCTAAAAACGTGCTTATTCACTAAAATCTGGATATGCGATTTTTAGCATGAATCCAATACATCTCTTAGGCCCGGTATTACAGTTCCGGCTTAAATTTTGGTTTAGGTAAACTTGAGCTTTGGCTTAAGCCACTGATCTGTATTACAGTACAAAGCTTAGCTAAACTTGACAGCAATGCGATTTTTTGTTTTGTTGATTATGTGTTGGTTATCCTGTTTGTAAAAAAGAATAAATATATATATTTGGCATTACTGAATTCATAGAATACTATATTGAAATATTATTCATTTGTGCTATTGTTTCGTGTTGAAAATGTTGCAGTGATCTATGGAACAATGTCTTGACCACGTCTTGACCTTAAACACAGACCTTAAAAATTTCTGTCAAATTAAATAATATTGTGTCATTGTGTCCACAATCTCAATTTATTCTGAGAGAATGTATTTTACAATGAGTACAGTCTAATGCTCCAATAACATTTGGCAAACGCGCTTTAGAATAAAATTCTTATTTTATTGTGTGAATGGCATTAGCAGAATTTGAAAATTTTATAAACATATTTCGATGACGTACAATAGCCTGAAGCAAAATCCATGTCCATCGTCCCGCAGTGGATTTATGTACTCCGTAGAAATCACCAGCAGTAATTAAAAAGTTACCAGTTGACAAATATCTCAAGGTTAATAATACACGATTCATAGGCGTTAGTGCATGATTCCTATAGAATAATAAATAATAAATTGAAATCATATCGAACATAGTTAATATTTTTGAATAAATATTATTTATTTCCCAGTTTGTTTTAGTTTTTATGTCGTCGTATATCAGGTCGTATATTAATCGCACAAATTCTTTTGATAATCTGAATCTTTGTGAAAATTTAAAATTGTTCCAGATACTTATATGGTCTGGCCTCATGCGTATCCGGCGCGGTTACCTGGCATTTATTATCACTGGTTTATCATTCTCCTCGTCAGATATTTCATAAATGTCATTATTTTCTATGAATTCTATTAACTCCATAATTCTATCATTTGACAAAGACCAAGTGACACTGACAGATAGGTTATAATTCCGAGTTTAAGCCGCCATGACTGGCCGCTCAGGTTTAAACTTCGGCTCAAGCTTAAACTTATACTGCAATACAGCAATTTTTCATTGAGCCAAGCTTAAACCTTAAGCCGAGTTTAAACTAGAACTGTAATACCGGGCCTTAGCGAGAGAATAAATAGCAGTTTTTAAACTAATGTAAAAAAATATATTTTGTACTTATTACAAGAAAGTTTAAGCCGTAGGTTCAGTCGAAATAAAATGCTTTTTACGTAAATGGTGAATTACCAAAGTGACGTTTAATTTTTTATTTATTTCATAAACATAAATATATAAAATATATCACTGCATATTACCAATTTCTGGGTTTGTCAATTCATATTATTTTTAAAACATACAAAGTGTATCATTTATCGTTTTTCTTTTTTTCTTCATAAAAGCTCATACCACAAAACAATATGGTAAACGAGAAGTGCAAGTCAATGTATCAAGTGGGCAGCACGGAACTATTGCCACCTGGGTGTCATTGGGTACACTACTTTTGACATATGTCAAATACATGTCAAGTAAATGTCAAATATATGTCATATGAACCTGTCAACGTTCATTTGTTTAATATACAGTAATTACTTAATTTTTATAATTTCGGTATATTCAAATAACAAATTATTTATTTTCATTACTTTTATTATATGTACAAATTACATTATTTAAATTCAATATTTTATAATAAAAGCATTTTCTTCTCATTCTTGATTACTTGGAATAGCCAGGTGAGTTGTTGTTCATATTGATTACCCATTATTTCAACATGGTCTCCTAATGAACGTTGTTATGCGTGGATTTTTCAAATGATCGTATGCATTTTCGGGATGTAGGTTCTTCTATTTTCTACCTGCTCTGATTTTGTCTTGCCAGCAGTACTTTGGTCTTCCGCCGAGATGTTGACTTCTAAGACAGATGCAATACGGAATACGTACTGTACCACTTGAGTTGCTTTTCTCACATTTTTTCATTGATCATGTTGTTGCTTATAGTTAGCAAGATGTCCCCGTGGAAGCGACGCTCAGCAAATTTATTGATTGACCATCATTTTATATCACATATGTTCACCATCAAAAGTCGACGTTGAAATTAGTTTCGAAGTTCTCGGTTTTCCCATTATTTGGACGAAGACCATAGAGGCTAACACAATCACATCAGATCTATAGCCATTGTTCCAATTTTCTTCACAAGAACATTAGGATAAATCCTTGAAATTTTGTATTCTTCATGTTGTCAATGTCCGTGAAGAGATTCCTTGAAAGACTCCTTTAACGTAAGCTTGTCTTTTCCATAACGGCCGTAGGTCTAATTGGTAACAAATGGCCTTTTTGTTGATTTTTTTAAAATTAAAATCAATGAAATAAAATAGCAAAACCCAATTGCGACCATACATATACACATACAAATACGCACAGAAACGTACATCACAAAGATAAATGCATTTATAGATTCCTTAAAGACATTGCGCTCAATGTATTTGGGAGAAGAATCATAATATTAATATAGATAAAAAATCATCATACTCTAATAAGTGAATATTATTTTGCCAAGTTCTTCAAATAACAAATAAAACATCGTCTAAAACATAATGGGGCACCAATAATTAATTCTGGTGAATTAATGTTTAAGTTCTATTGCGATTCTTGAAACTTTTAGGCCTACCGACAACATAAACGGATATTTACAATTGAGGAGCTTTTGCAAAAACAACCATATTCCCTTTTCTTGAATTTGAGATAATCAAAGAAAAAAATTCTACCTTTCTTACTGTTTAAAATTTCTGTATTTTAATTTAACTCAGGATCATGTTTAAATATTCAAAAATTATTACTGGGTGTTAAGTAATAGAAAAATAAACGTTGGTGAGCAATTACAAGTCATTTTTATAGTACATTTTTGTACAAACACTTAAACCTAAATGTAAATTATTTGAAACTAAGATACTTTTTGCGAGAAACAGTTTTAGCAAACTGTTTGGCATCCTCGAATGTAGATGTAAATAACAATAACATTAATTAAATATAAAGGTTAAAGAATTTATAGTAAGCTAACAAAATTAACGCAACCATGATTACTATTTAAAGGAAGATTATATACAAATGATCTTCGCAAATGAAGGAATATGACAAATTTTCATGTGAGTTAATATTTATTTTTTTCCCCATATATCACATCGCGCCGTATTTTTTGAAGGAAATCTATAGCAGTGTTTATTCTGTGAATCACTTACAACATTCGTATATTTATTCTCGCAGTTGGGATGTCGACATTTAAATTTATAACGATTATAGCTGAAAATGTTAGTTAGATTAGAAGAAATAAACTAAAATAAAATTATTAAATTATGTACTTATCATAAACCATTAAACCAGCGACTTATACTTGACAATGCAGCAATGACAATATCTTCGAACAATATTTTTTACTGTTGACAAATAATTTTATAAATTTTTATTTTTTACTTCATAGATTACTTAATTCATTTCAAACTATAGCAGCGACATGAACCGTTTAGTGACATCTCTGTTACATTGGGTACACTACTCTCACTGCCTACTGTTTGCTGCCAGTTTCCCAATACAAGTTGCACCGGGGTGGCTCATACTTTGCAGTTTTTAACCCATTTGAAGCCTGCGCGTCAATGTCGACCCATGTAGTTTTTATTTTGTATCTACTGTGTTATACTGAATTTAATGATATAGTCAAACTAAATTCAGTAATCATCATGACTATAATTTTTCAAAAAATAATACCTAGAAATCATACAGTTAGTTTTAAATAAAATTATTAATTTTACTCCATTATAAATCGTATTTTTGTCTAAATATTTCATAATTTTTTGTAAAGAAGGAAAAGGATTTTTGAATAATAATAGGTGATTAAAATGTTTGAACTATAATCTATCACATTAGCGGAATTGTCAATAAAATTCAGTTGGGTCGTTTTCAACTCACTTCATAACAACTTGAACAGACTTGTGTAAGTACGTATACGTTCACAATAAGTTGAAGTTGCTTCTCGAAATTACGGAGAATTTTGTTGAAGTCGACTACACAAATTTGGATTTATTTAGTAATTACAATAAAATATAAAAAAATATATCACCACAGAATATTACTCGTTGCTGAATGACCGCTATGTTTTGTACGCTGATATCGTTAATGATTATGACAGTCACCTCATGGACACATATTGCATATTGTAATCAGTAATTATACCTCAAGACACGGATGAAGATTCAGATTATGAACAATACTGTGATCTCGATCATCTAAATTCAAATAAGTAGAACTGTTGATGTTATCAGTAATGATTATTTATCTGATGTGATGAGCGCACTGAAAAAAAAATCATCTACCTGTGTGAATCGTAAAAATTCAAAATTGCTACAAACTATTAAGAGTTTCACGGCTTGACTTGATATTCAAGTTACTTGACTTGACTTGACGTGAAATCAAGCCAAGCTCAAGTCAAGTAATAGTAGCCAAAAGTCAAGTAGTTACAATTTCATGTACATTAAAAATCAAGTAGTTATTCTTCAATTACTTGAAAAAATCAAGTAGTTATTTTTTAAATTACCAGAAAAGTTCTTCAAGATTACATTTCATTTTCATATAGATCCTTATGTTTTATAACAATATCAATAATATACCTTGAAATATACACTTTTATTCATAAAAATAAATCATACATTCAAATTTAAAAATAAAAAAAAAGACTTAAGAGTATAATATGTACATATATGAATTAACAAACTATTTAAAGTATATGTATTATGATGGACCTTAAAAGGGGGCAAGTCGGGCCGCCCCCTAAACTGGTTCCAAATAATTAAAAAAATTATACTGGCAATGATTCCGCTTAATTTTAATATTTGGCCGTGCCTAAATGCATTTGATTTTTCCCCATTTAAATAACATTCGGTTTTGGCACATTTTGGAACTTTATTTTTCTCCGAGATATTAAAAGTTTTAAAAAATCCATTCATTATTGGAATATATACAAGAATAATCCTAGAAAATGTGGACAAAATCTGAAATCCCAATTATTATTCTTAATTCGAATGGAGTATAGGAGTATAGCTTAATAGCTTTTTGGGATTTTGTGCGATAGTTTAACCATCTATAGTTAACTTAATAAAATGATTACGACTTCAAATTTTGTCGACATATTCTCAGGTCATTCTAGTATATATTCCAATATTGAGTAATTTTTTTAAAGCTCTGCACAGATTTTAACTTGCAGTAGTGAATCAGCACAGCATATGACGCGCCACGCCGTACCACGATTCTACTGATTCGCACGTTTTCGTACATAATCGGTTCGTTATCAAGTAGCTTGAATTTGCTTGAAATTACTTGATCAAGTCAAGCAGGAACGACAGAAAATCAAGTCAAGTCAAGTAATGAATTTTTGAAAAACTTGATTGTCAAGTCAAGTAATTTACAAAAACATCAAGCTACTTGACTTGATGAAACCCTACAAACTATCCGAAAATGAATTATTTGAGATTTTATAAAAATACAAATTGTAAGCCATATTGTCACATGTTTTTATTTATTACGTAATTATTTCCATTCCAGCACAACTACATAATCGTTTTGTATAAATGGTTGTTCCCAGTGGGTCGCTAACGATCCATGTTGTTTGTAAGGCCCTATTTCCCGAAGATTTTTTAAACACTTTTATGATGATAAAGAAGATTTACATATATAAATGTAAAAAATATGTAATTGCGGGTTCAATTGATTAATTCTGAACAAGTTTTGTATGTAGAACTTTCCTCTAAAATGAATAGGTAACTACCGCGAAATATATAAAAATTAACGTTGTATTCCCATACGTATAACAGATTTGAAATAGACACCGGTATATTTATGAAACATCCTTTCACCATTTATCTTTATTTTACTTTTTCTAACTATACACACAACGTTTACAAAAATCTTATTTATTTTACTTGAGCAAGTAGCACGTGACTTCGCCCCATGCAACAACTTGCACAGTAAAATAAATATAAAATTTTGTATTTGATTTATAAATAATTAATATAGGATTTGTTTGTGCAGGTTCAAGATTTGCTCTTTTGGAAGCCAAGGTAGCTTTCGTGCACATTTTATCAAAATTTGACTTTCTGGTGGATAAGAAAACATGTTCTCCATTTAAACTTTCTCGTACGGACTTCAATTTAAATCTGGCAGGTGGATTCTGGTTGGCCATGAAGCTTCGCACTAAGTAAATAAATAAATTATATTGTTATTAATTTTTATATAAAATAAATGTTTTTGCAATAAAAGATTTTGTTATATTTATTTCAAAACTTACCACAGAAAAGATACATATAGACACATCACGTTTTATTCACACTTTTGATCTGGCAGCCTAATTTTTAGGAACCTAGAATACACTACAGCCTGTACGGTATATTTAAAATGCATACTTCTACATGTTTCTGTTGTACGTACGTTTAATAAATGAAAGAAACATTATATTGCGACAAATGTATTTTATGGACAACGTAAATAACCAAATGATTATCATTTTACAATAATATTCTTGACAGGTTACGAATTGACCTTCGCTCGGCCATACGTAACAGATAATAGTATATTATTAACTAAGGTAGGGAAGACTATCATTTTTGACCTAGAGTCAAGATTGTATTGTGATATAAGACGCTGGTCAATAATGGTCTTCCCTACCAAGGTAAATATACTATTTTATTCACTACTAGCACTTAAATATTTTCTAGTTAATGATTTTTAAATTGATAATAATGAAGCATATTGAAATGAACATTTGTTTTGTAATATTTCAAAATCCAAGTAGATCTCATTTGTTGTTTTTTTGAACGTTTGACGTTTCTTCAGTTTGAATCATTTGAATCTTGTGTGAATCAATTTTTACCATTAATTATGAGTAGTGAAAGTGACATTAACTGCACTCCTCCAGAATTAAGGCAGCAGGCTGAAAATGTATATAATTTATTACTGCCAGAAAAATCAAAAAGTAAATATATGAAAGTGTATACCATATTTAAAGATTGGTGTCCGATAAAAAAGGTAACTAAAATCTCTGAAAAAGGGTTGCTGGCATATTTTCAAGAACAGTCATGTACTAAGAAGGTTTCGAGTTTATGGGCTATATTTTCTATGTTAAAATCAACTTTTTTACTTAAAGATGATATAGACTTATCAAAATATTTTAAATTAATTTCATTTTTAAAACGTCAGAACGCTACATATACACCCAAAAAATCAAGTGTATTTTCAAAAGATGAAATCAACAAATTTTTGACAGAAGCGCCAGATGAAGCATTCCTCTCAACGAAGGTATTTTTTCATGTTGTGGTAATAGATTCTAAAAAATTCTATTAAATATATTGTATCGCAGGCCATTTTTGTGACTGGGTTAGCTGGAGCTTGTCGCACTGATGAGCTTTGTAATTTGCTTATGAAGAATATGGATGTTCGAGATGACATTATTATCGTAACCATCCAGAAAAGTAATAATGGATTGTCTAGAAATTTTATTTTAGTAGAACCGTTATGGGTAGATATAATGAAGAGACTTAGTATGGGGCCCACTCCAGATATGTTAAAACTATTTATTGGTTTCCAAAATGGCAAGCCTACAAAACAAAATATAATAATAATAATAATAATTTATTTAGACTGCCAATAAACAGGTACAATCCCAATTACATATTAACAGTATGAAATAGATACATATACAAACATATACATACATTATTATTATAATTTACTTATTATAGTAATTTTTAATATATTGTCTACTACTTACTGTAATATCAAAATCATTTACATTATTTACAATATTTAAACAATTCATTAACGGGGAGTAACTATTTTTTACGTGAAATATTATATTCCTAGGTCTTAACTGAATATTCGGTACATGAAACGGGATACAACTTAACAATTCTGGTACTATAATTTTGTTATGAATTATGTCCCAGATGAATATAACTGAGAACATATCTCGCCTATCTTTAAGCGTATTGACTTGAAATAATTTGGTTTGTATATCATATGAGATCATAAATGGGAATGAGAAGAATCTTTTATAATACAAATATCGTAGAAATCTCTTTTGCACTTTCTCTAACATATCTGTATCTACAAATGAAGTAGGATTCCAAACAATACAGCAATATTCTAGTAGTGATCTGACTAATGAATTATATAAAGTAATTATTGTTTCCACACTAAAATATCTACTTTGTCTGAAAATAAAATTTAATTTACCATAAGCTTTTTCTGTGATATATACATAGTGCTTTTTAAACTTAAAATTGTTTTCAAATCTAACTCCGAGATCTAATGTGTCCTCCACTTTGTTCAACATAGTATTATTTATATGATAATTATAACTAATCGATATTTTCTTTCTAGTGAAGGTCATTGATTTGCATTTATTAGTATTTAGTAGTAATCTGTTTTTATTGCACCACGAAACCACACTATTTATATCTAATTGAAGATTTTCACAGTCATGTACTGATGATATTTCTGCAAAAATTTTTAGATCATCAGCATATAGCAAACATTTAGAATTTTTTATTACTTGTGTGACATCGTTAATAAAAAGTATAAATAATAATGGGCCTAATAGTGAGCCTTGTGGTACACCAGAGAGTGGCACAAATTCATTAGATGCAACATTATTATACACGACATGAAGTCTACGATTACTTAAGTACGTATTGAGAAATATCAGTAAGTTATTATTTATATTATATAATCTTAATTTTCCAATTAATATTGTATGATTAACTTTGTCAAAAGCTTTTTGTAAGTCGGTGAAAATAACATCAAACTGATTTTTATTGTCTACGGCAGTTGCGATTTCATTAGAAAAAGTACATAAATTAGTAACTGTAGACCTATGTTTCACAAAACCATGTTGTTCTTCTACAATCACTCTTTGTGTATGAGTAGATAATATATTATACAATATTTTTTCAAAGACTTTTGCTACAACCGGTAATATTGTTATAGGTCTGTAGTTTTCTATATTCCTAGGATTTCCTGTTTTAAATATGGGGCATACCCGACCTAATTTTAATTTTGTGGGAAAACGGTTTTCCTTTAATGCAGCGTTAAAAATTATACTGAGTGGCTTACTTATAATTTCTGCACAGCCTTTAATTATGAAACCAGGAATGAGATCTGGTCCAGTAGCAGCTCGCGAATTAATTGATTTTATTGCATTTAATACTTCGGTTTCTGTGATTTTCTCTATCTTAAGACAATCTAAATCGTATTGAGTATCTGGAATGTCATCACTAAATGATTGAATATTGTCATTACAATAAACTGATTCAAAATATTCAGCAAAAGAATTAGCTATTTCCTTATTATCATTTAGTGATTTATCTTTGAAAATGAACGCAGTTTCTAATGGATTATTTTTCCTTTTTTTATTAACATGCGACCAAAATAATTTGGGATTATCTCTTAGCATTTCATTTATCTGAAGAATATGTGTCTCGTGAGCTTCTTTAATAAGTATTTTTATTTCACTTCTCAATATTTTATATTTTTCAGTGTATTCTTGTTTATTAAGGTTATTTTGTTTTGATTTTTTATAGTAATACTGTTTTTCTTTTAGTTTTATCCTAATTGTATGAGTAAACCATTCAGGATATTTTTGTCTTTTGTTAATAATTTTTTTTTGGACACATTGGTCGAAAATGCCATACAATTTTTCGTAGAAAATGTTTAATTTTTGTTCTGCATCAATATTTTTTTCATTTAAAGAATTGAAATCACAGTTAAGTAGAGAATAATATAACTTTGTAAAATCAGCATTTTTAAAATTATATTTAGTGACATTTATAATGTCATTATTTTTGCATTTTCTAAATGGAATATCAATTTGTAATGGGGGATGGTAATCATCAACTTTCGATAACGGACAGTCACAGATATATACCTGCGATATTAACATTGATGATAATACTAAATCTAAAGTGATCTGATCCTTATTAACACATGAATTTAATGAATTTAGCGAGTATTTAGTTATTAGCTCATGAATACATTTTGCTTTTGTACTACCCTTTGAGAAATTATAATTTATTCCATTTACCTCATTTATATTCCAATCTCCTACTATGATCACGTTATCACTTTCAATTATTTCTTGAATCGAGTCTATACTGTCTATAAAGATACTATAGTCTTCTACTTTCAGGGCTGGGGGGATATATACACACACTACAATACATTTTGTTCTGTGTATAGTGACTTGGACACATACCCAGTCCACTTGAGATCCATCACTGCTGTTGCTACTAATTAGGATTGGGTTGTATGATCTCTTCACTGCAATGAAGACACCACCACCTCGTTCTTTGTTGGTAACACTGCTATCACGATCTTTTCGGAATAGTTCATATCTCTCATCACATAGTTCATTATTAAAAATGTTAACATTTAACCAACTTTCAGTCACTGCGATAACATCATAGTTTTCACTTAACACATTTTCATAAAAGACTGAAAGTTTTGTTCTTAGTCCGCGTACATTTTGATAATATATACTTATTACATTAATGTCTTGATTTTGGTTCCCAATCTTATACATTTTTGTTATGTTTTTATTACTGTTCTCTGTCTGTGTTGTAAAAAAATTTCATTTTGTTCATTTACGGATTTTCTTTTTATATAGAATTTATTGAGAAATATCCCAGCTGGCCAATTCTCCGGATCCATGACATTATTATAGAATTTATTAGGCGCACTAACTTTAAACGAGTTATAAGTGTTGTATTTTGACTGAATGGGATAACATTTGAAATCTGTTATTTTAAGAAATTTTAAATGCTCTTCAATATCAGTGATTTTTACATTAGTAGCTAGTCTTGATATGAAAATATGAGACATTGATGGAGCTGCAACTAATGTAGATTTTTCTGCAATATAGGTCATAATACAATAAGTAAAGTGCCAAAAACGGTAGCTACATTTTTGAAGCTGCAGAATTCTCAAAATTACACAGGCCATTCATTGCGTCGTACTTCAGCTACCATTTTAGTAGAAAATGGGGGCGACATTTTATCATTAAAACGTCACGGAGGCTGGAAATCTCCACAGTCGCGGAGGGCTATGTGGAGGAATCAATCTCAGACAAAAAAAAATTGCTGGAATAATCCAAACTACATCAACTAATTCGTCAAATGTAGCTACTGCTGATAATATGTCTGTTCCTTCTACATCGTCCTATTCCGATCAGATTCCCTTTATTCCTTCATTATATGCAGCTGAGCCATTAGAAGTTAACAATGAAACAATAAATATTCCAGTGAGGTAAGATGAAACAACAACAACAAATACTTCAAACAAAAATACATCTGTAAATACGGGAAATACTGCAATTCACATGACTTGCAATAACTGTACCGTAAATATAATAAACTATAAGTAATGTATAACTTATAATTGTATAATTTCTAGATATGTATCTAATTAAATTATTTAATACTTAATAAAAAGTTATCATAACGTTACCAGCTTATATGTTTTTGTTACATTCTTCTTAATAATCGTACACGCACGCTTCAAATATTTCAGCATCTTTATTTAATATATAAAGTTATATTTCTTATTAACAAAATAAAGCGTCTACAATTTTACATTTCATCAATATTTATTCAACTATTCAACATAACCCTATACCCTATTATTTTACAATGTCACCAACGTTATTTGATTCCAGTGTTGTCAACATACATCTATGTATTCCTATATCTCTATGTTTGACAATTTGATTTCTGAGAAATTCAGCCTTATTGTGAATTTATAGTATTATAGACCAAGGTTACTGTATAATAATATACACTTTTTTAATTTATTATATGGTTTTGGAAGTATAAAAGTTACTGTCAATAATGACATTTAACAGAGGTAGGTAATTATCGGTAACCATGGTTACAATGTACAGGTAGGAAAAAACAATTACGCTTGTCAAATAAAAGTAAATAATTGCGGTTGCTTAGGCTAGTAGTGAATAAAAACTATTGCCAACCAGTATACCAGTGTTGCCAACTATGTTGAAAGAAAAGTCGCTAACTTGTGAACCAAAAATCACCAAATAAATAATTTCGTTTCCATAAGTATTTCTTTTCAGTATTATTATATGGTATTTATAAAACTTATCACATTTTATTGCACATAGATCAATAATTATTCTTATATGCAGTACTTAAATTTATGAAACTATATAAAAAATACGATTTAACCTTTACAGCGTTTCAATACTTCTGGAAAAATTAAATGCTAGATACTAAATGATATACTGATCACGAATCAATTTTTATTTTTAAAATTCACAAAATTAATTGCATTTTTCATGGAGTATAAATTTTTGATTCCACTGGTTTCAATAATATACCTTAATAATAAAACAACTACTTTATTAATATTAAAAAAAGAAATACATTTACAATATTAATTAATTGTTACTTGTATTTTCTACGTAAACATAAAACTTTATATGTTAAATTATGCATCTATATTTTTAAAAACTTCGCGCCAATTTTTTGTTTTTTTGGTATTTTGGGGCATGCGCTTGCATAACGCAAATCTGGGCCCTTATTCTTCAGCGTTCGTAATTTCGTTCGTATTCGTATTCGCGTTCGTTTTCATGTTAGTAGTCATAGTAGGCCGTGTTTCAAAAACAATATTGGATATGTCATTGTCAGTGTCAACTGTATTGTAGCATTTATTCGCATCATTTAAAAATTAAAAAAATATTTATTAATCGTTAATAAATATATGATAAAAGTGAACTCTTAACTTGTAAGTGATCTGAATAAATGTGACAATATAATTGACACTGACATATATAACATTATTTTTGAAACACAGACTACTATCACTACTAACATGAAAACGAAAGCGCATACGAATTCGAATCTAATTACGAACGCTCAAGAATAAGGGCCCAGGGGCTTGATTCTTGAAACCGCGCGAAACTCTACGCATGCGAACAACATCGCACGGTCCGGTATCGCGTGCGCCCAAACCATTTACGAAAAAGGTATTCTTGAGTGGTGTGCGATACTGGAGGAGCTGTGCGCATGCGAAGAAACGAGAACAAACGAACGCATTTCTTACCAACCAATAATATGCTTTCATTGTGTGTATCATGTGATGTTATTATTTTCTACTGTCAGAATATTACATAGGTTAGGTCTCATTAGTTTGTTTTAAAACAAAATTTGTTATAAATAATGGCTAAAAGAGCAGGATACGTAAATAATGAACAGCGAAATATGCTCATTGAATATTTAAAGAAAAATCCGAAGTTAATAGAAGGAAAATTCAGCAACAATTTTAGTTACAAAGATAGTCAAAAACTTTGGGAAGAAATAACAAATATTTTAAATTCAGTCCCAAATGGTGGTTCAAAAAATTGGAAGCAGTGGCGAAAAGTAAGTTTCATAGTGTTTAATTTACCTACCTAAATATTTAGATTCATAATGTTTTCTTTCACTTTTAGGTCTGGCAGGATATAAAAACAAAAACAAAATCTGCCTTAATTAAAAGACATTATAATAAAACTGGTGGTGGACCACCTCCAGTAAACAATTTAAACGATACAGACTTATCCATATTGGAAATATTAAGTCCTACAGCAATAGAAGGTATTGAAAATGTACATGAAACCGCTGTGCCTTCCTTTGATGATATAATTATTGATCAAAGAGAACATTTAGTCACTGAAAACATACCTAAAACGTCAACTGAAAATAAATCTGATTCTGAGGCGTTAAGTTTTGAAGGTACGAGTATTAATCACAGAGTATATTTAATTTATATTTCACATTTTTTAAAAAACATTTTAGTATCAGAAGTACAAGACCCTGATGAAGCTGATACATCATCTGTACTAGAAGAAAATGTATATAATAGCAATAATAAATAAAATAATACAGGTACAGTGTACTTATATAAATGACGAATAATATATTTAAATACGTTTTACTCACCTTTGTTTACTTTAATTTTGAATAATAATTGTTATTAGCACATGTAATTCCTGTAATAACTCATGCGATATATGTTTCGAATGGTTTGGACCCACTCTATGTTATCGTATGCGAAATTTTCATATCTCCCCACTCTTTTCGTACTCAAGAATACCATATGGAAGTCCGTATGCGCTTTTATACTTTTGTATACGTTTTAGGTATGTTTTCAGTGACTAAATGTTCTCTTTGATCAATAATTATATCATCAAAGGAAGGCACAGCGGTTTCCTGTACATTTTCAATACCTTCTATTGCTGTAGGACTTAATATTTCCAATATGGATAAGTCTGTATCGTTTAAATTGTTTACTGGAGGTGGTCCACCACCAGTTTTATTATAATGTCTTTTAATTAAGGCAGATTTTGTTTTTGTTTTTATATCCTGCCGGACCTAAAAATGAAAGAAAACATTATGAATCTAAATATTTAGGTAGGTAAATTAAACACTATGAAACTTACTTTTCGCCACTGCTTCCAATTTTTTGAACCACCATTTGGGACTGAATTTAAAATATTTGTTATTTCTTCCCAAAGTTTTTGACTATCTTTGTAACTAAAATTGTTGCTGAATTTTCCTTCTATTAACTTCGGATTTTTCTTTAAATATTCAATGAACATATTTCGCTATTCATTATTTACGTATCCTGCTCTTTTAGCCATTATTTATAACAAATTTTGTTTTAAAACAAACTAATGAGACCTAACCTATGTAATATTCTGACAGTAGAAAATAATAACATCACATGATACACACAATGAAAGCATATTATTGGTTGGTAAGAAATGCGTTCGTTTGTTCTCGTTTCTTCGCATGCGCACAGCTCCTCCAGTATCGCACACCACTCAAGAATACCTTTTTCGTAAATGGTTTGGGCGCACGTGATACCGGACCGTGCAATGTTGTTCGCATGCGTAGAGTTTCGCGCGGTTTCAAGAATCAAGTCCCTGGGGCCCAATTCTTGAAATTTTTCGCATACGTAAGTGGGAGAAATACGCAAACGAACTGCATATTGGTATTCTTGAATCGAAATCGTGTGGTCGTACGTGATAATTCCGTGTGTAATTACATCGCATGGGTATGAATCACTTGAAAGTATCATTCGCACACTAAACTGTGTCTGTCACATTGTCACTGTCACTTGAGTTTGGTGTATTAGTACTTTAATCAGGTCATATAAGTCAAATTATGATTTTAAATAATTTCGGGGAAGTTTCATGATCTTATATTTTGCACTTTGAATATCATTATTATAACATCCGACAAATGTGTGCTCCTGCATTGTTAGAACGATGCAATGGATTGTTAAAGTAGAATTTTAGGTGCCTTTTAACGAGTTCTGAAATCCAATCCTGAAATGGTTTGCAAAATTATTCATGCATGTTTAATATTACATAGTACTTGCATATTAATATTGCCATATTGCGTGCATAATATAACTATAGAAAAATAATACATATTTAAAATAATATACGTATAATAAATTTTGAATATTGAAATTACAATACTTATGATTTATGACAGCTTCGCTGACAGCCGCTGACAGATTTGTTGACGGTGACAGTTAAAAAACAATCATATTGTGCCAGCGCGGGTAATTCAATTTTAAATAATTATCACTACGTTACCCACGCTGGCCCAGATGCATTCAATTTCAAATGTTATAGTTATAATTATCATTTTTGTAAAGCAACCTTGTATTTTCATTGTTGCTATTATTTTTTGGTTGTCATGTTATGTGTTTATTTATTATCTGAGTTCAGTTGTTGTAATAGCTCTGACCAGAGCACAAGAAATAAATTTAGCTCCTGAAATTCAAGAATTTATTCATTACCTGTGTTCATCTTCAAGTTTCAGCTTTAATGTGCAAAGATACTACGTTGCACAATATGATGAAGCATTCACGTGATACAAATGTTTCGTTTTAATTGGCTGCAACATACTACGTTCGTTCGCTTTCGAGAATCGTATACGTAGGCTTCGACCGGGTTTCGTTTGGTATTCAAGAATACTACTCACGCGTATAATACTGTTCGTGCACGAAACAAACCAAACGAATTTTGTCGCGTGCGGAAAATTCCGCATGATTTCAAGAATCGGGCCCCTGTGGTGCGCAGTGCTTTATGAAGAGAATGAAGTAAGTTACAAGTGTTTCTATCGCAAAATACGAATTACTAACTTGAATATATTTTAGAAAAATCACCAGAAATGTCGCTAGATATACATTAAAATCACTAGAACTCTGATAAGTCGCAAATTTATAAAATAAATCGTATTTGAATAATTAAATTCACTAGGTATAGTGATAAAATCACAAAATTGGCAACACTGCAGTATACCAATTAAGGACCTAAAAACTAATGATTAATTTAAACTATAAAACAGTTCGTAAGTTACTACGGACTATGCAACGCTATTTTCATTGTAATTTAAAAGTTTTCTGTACTAGGAATTAATATCTCCTGTCCTCCAATTTTAGCAAAAATGCATTAATGGTGGCGTCGGGCGTACACACGCTACACTACGCCTTCCTTAAGACTGTTTCGTCCCGGAAAGTTAGTGATGACGAAATCTTCATGTATTACCCGTGCTACATGATCCTTTGTATTCGATGTTATTATCGCATCGAATGTTCCAGAAAATGACAGCCGGGTATTCTGATATAGACACGCATCATGAAATGAATAGATGGTGATATAAATAAATAATCTATAGTTATATAAATAGTGTAATAAATATTGTTTAAATAATCTTACAGCCGAATTCTCGAAAGAGTATTAGCGTTAACACCGGTGTTAGTTGCCAGTGTTAGCGCTAACCCTATTCTCAAAACAATTTAATACCAAACTCTTAATACTCATCTAATACCGGTGCTAACATCGCTAATACTCTCCATATCCATGGCAACATAAAACAAATAACCTAATTCTATTCACAAAGAATAACACTGTCTGAAAAAAGTTAAATTTAACACCAAAACTTATAACTAGTCGACATCAGTTTTAGTTGGAAATAGTTGTGTGTTGTCATTTAAAAACACAAAATGAGACGATTTTTACTTAATGATGTAGAAAGAGAGGCAGATAACGATGAATGTCCAAATAGAATACATCGTCCAAGAAGACATCAAGTACATCTTAGCCTCGATGATATATCAGACCATTACCTGCAACAGTAATGATATATTTTATTATTCAAATATTTCATAGATGTTTAATTTATTTATATCTTAGACAATATAGACTTCCACGTAATACCATTCTAGAAATTTGTGATTTGGTTACACCATTTCTAGAAAGAAATACCAAAAGATCAAATGCTCTGTCTGTTCACACGCAGGTGTTGATGGCATTGCGATTTTTATCAAGTGGAAGTTTTCAGAATGTAATGGGAGATGTGGTTCATGTTAGTCAGTCCAGTTGCAGTAGAATATTAAAAAACGTTTGTAACGCAATTGAACAATTATCTGGAAACTACATAAAATTTCCAACTACAGAAGATGACGTTTCTGCAACAAAAATCGGTATAAATTTAACATTTCACTGCTCAGAATCTGAGGACCGGCTTGATCTTTTGCGGGGCCATATGCAAGATTTTACCACGGGGCATTTGAAAATAAAAATGAAAAATATACGTGGGTGAATCAAATATAAACCGTTTTTTTTTTTTGTTAAACTATAATTCATATACAAGTTATTTTTCTATACAGTTTCCCTGAACATCTAAGAACTTCCGCCATTAGATTGACAGCTTTTTGATTCTCAAATAAAAAAAAAACCTCTCGCCGTTTTCATTATATTATGTTACATAAAATTTTGAGATTGAATGACTGCCAAGGCATTAGGCAGCTTCGACATTTCCTAGGGACAGCAATTTAAGAAGTGCGTTAAATATTGAAAACTAAAATATATCATTACTTATGTTATTAGTCATTTTAATTATTGTAATCAATACTTTTATTGTTATAATCAATCTTTTTTTCTATAAACTAAAGAGCTATAAGATATAACTTCTGCCTTAACATAAAGAATACAAAAATACTGAACTACATTAATTTATAAAAATAAATATGAATTGTTTACAAAGCGTGGAGTCTAGTGTGGCTGCACCGTTCGCATCTGCCTCAAGCCGGCTCTGCAGATTCTAGTCATTCTACCTTTCTCTCATTAGATACGAAAAAATAGCGGTAATTTAAATTGAATATTGTTACAGGGTTTTACAGAATCGGAAAATTTCCAAATGTTATTGGTTGCATCGATTGCGTTCATGTTAGAATAAAGCCGCCTCGAGTAAGTTTTTTGCAAAATTTATCAGTAGGTACCTTTAATTACAATTAGTAATAACTTACATATATTTAGATTGATCCTTAAAATTATGTTAATCGTAAGGGATACCATAGTCTTCACGTTCAGGCTGTGTGCGACAGTAATTTAATTTTTACAAATGAGGTAGTCCAATGGCCAGGTAACAATTATGACGCATTTATATGGACAAATTGTCATTTGAAAGAATACTTATCGAACTGGGATGGAGAAGGTTGGCTTTTAGGTACATATATTCTTAAATAAATTAATATAGAAAAGAAAAACTGAAAAAAAATATTAGGAGATAGTGGATACCTTGCAGTAAAGATATTTTAACTCCTTTTAGAGAACCTTCTACTCCAGCTGAAGAGAGATACCAAACGCCACATATCAAAACGTGAAACACTATTGAAAGAGCGTTTGGTGTGCTTAAAAGTATATTTAGATATCTCGATAATTCTGGTGGTACACTATTGTATGACACAACTCGTGTTAAAAATATTATTGTAACATGTTGTGCTTTGCACAATGAGAAAAGTTGGTATACCAGATGTACATATAAATTTAATTAACGACGTGGAACATATATACAATAATACGAATGACAAAACCGGTATACAGATTCGTGAAATGTTAGTGAATGGATGCTTTAACGAATAAAATTTGTTACCTACATATCTATATTTTTCGATTATTTACTCATTGAAAGTTAATTTACTCATCCCCCCTGGATTGAATACATCGTAATAATATTTAATTCATTTGAAAAGAAATGTAAAATTAAATTGAAAACAAATTTAAATACTTATATATGTTATATTTATTTCATATTATTTAAATGTTGTACAATTTGATACAAAAAACATTTAACCCTTAAGTAGTCGCGCGGGGTGTTCAAAACACCCCAGCATCATGAACATAGCTACGGTTTTTGTTTGAGTCGGATAGATGGCGCTCCTGCTCAGTACCTTCTAGGGTACCTTTATATACAGGGTATGGCCATGAGGCAAGATCGCCGCCATAAGCGAGCCAATGTCAAACATACTGATAATTCATTTCCCTATTTATTTGTAAGAAATGTGATATTATATTATACAGGAATATTAAATAATCACACTATGAATCTATAAAGGTAATAAAAATTCATTTATTTAAGAGATACACAATTATTATTATAATATAGATTTAGAGGTTATGTATAGCATAGGATATAGGTTGTTATTATCACATCTAATTTAATAATTATAGTTATTATTTACATAATAAGTATATATTCTAAACTTACCTTTTAAAAATATTAAATATTTGTGCTTAATATTGGTATTTTTTATGTGTTTTCAGTATTGCTAGTCATCGTAGTCAGTATCTCAAGAAAATATACAAATAAATAAAATAAAAGTATTACTTACACTTTAAATAAATATTAGAAATATTTTTAAATGTGTTTTGCATTAAAATAAAACAAATAACCACGAAAATACATAATAATTTGCGCAACAACAACGAATTTGACAGCGGCTCGCTAATGGCGGACGAAACGTGAGCCACGTCATGGCCATACCCTGAGTATATAGGTACCCTAGTACCTTCCTGTCAAGGTATTGTCAGGTTGACTGTTATTTTGTATCAAACAGGCCCTGGGTGCTGTGGACACCCCGTGCGCCTTCCCACGTAACTTTTTTTTGCACGATTTCTACTAATTTGGTAAGTTGGTTGATTCAATTTTTGTTTTTGTGTAACTTGTAATGAGGTTATAGTGTTGCAATGGCTGGTTATTCCTATGAGGCAACAAGCAAGGTTGGAGAAGTTGCTATTGGAGGTTCCCAGTGATGATGATGTCGTCGAGTTCGAGGACTCGGAGGATTCAGGTGAATCTGATCACAAGGAAGAGCCTGAACAAGAACACCATAGTGAATCGGAAACTGATGGCGCGGATTCCGAAGATGAGCCTCTGTCCATTAGTACTGCTGCTGTTCCCGCTCCTAGTGGTCGATATTATTTAGGACGAGACAAGACAACAAAATGGTTTCGTGCACCAGCTGTGCCAAACGTTAGAACACGGCGGCAGAATTTGGTCACTCGTCTACCTGGAGCAATAGGAGCGGCGCGAAATTTGAAAAATCCTTTCGATTGCTTTTCTTTATTTATAGATCCTATCATTATAAGAATTATCACGGTGACAGGGACGTAGCTAGGGGTGAGCCAGGGTGGGATAGGCCCACCCTGCAAAAACTCTGGCCCACCCGTTTAAAAGTCAAATGAGAGAAAACAGTTCACGCACATTATTTGAACAGCATTTCTCATTCCAAAACAATAATGGCATTTATGGTAAAGAAACAGTAATATTATTTTATTCACAATCATTATAGTTATATGTCGATTCCTAACCTTTTAGAGGTTGGGAAAGACGTCATTCCTAACTGCAATGACAATCTCTTGGGGTGCGAAATAATATATTTCACTTCCACCCCGCGGGTAGGAAATGTTTATGTAGTTGTTGCCTAGCAAAATTGTCATAGATCCGTATAATAAAGGATGTTTTTACTTTAATTTATGAGTAAGTACATATTAAATTATATGTATAATAGGCCTATTCTGTAAAATCGAATCGTTACCATAACGAAATCGTTATTATGAAAATCGTTATCTCTACTTAACGATAATCGTTATCTTTGTATCCGTATTATGTAACACATTTTGAAAAATAATAACCTTGGGATCAAGTTAAGAACTTTATTTCCTAAAATCAGATTATAATTTTAATTGAAATATCTAAAATAATTCAATATAATTCACAAAACTTCTAGGTTAGATGAATTCTGCTGTCAACCTGTCAGCGGTCGGACCATTATTTTTCTTTTTGTAGGTTATGCTAGAGCAACTACTACCATCTATAGACAAATTGAGAAGCGTGCGCTAGGCGCTATGAATAAAAACTTATTAAATTATTTTAATATTACCTTGCAGAAAACTGTAATATGACTGGTTTTTGAGATCACTATTCAACATAATAGCAATTTTATTTTGACATGAATTAAAATACTGAATTATTGCCAAAACGTTTTGATAACGAATGATTTTTCTAATCGTTAAGAAATAACGATATCGGTATCTTTTTTTCGTTATGTAGACTTAAATTATTGTTTACAGAATACCACTTTAACGATTATCGTTATGATAACGATGTAACAATGAAAAATGTCATAACGATCGTTTACAGAATAAGCCTATTAAACGATTTTCGTTATTACCATGACGATATAACGTTTTACCGATTCGTTATGTCATAACGATCTTACAGAATAGCCCTATAAGTATTTTTATTTTTTAAACACATTTTTACAGAAACGGGTTCATTTATTTATCGAATTTCAAAATGCCAAAAATAAAGTGTCTATAAAGAAGACGAATATAAAAAAAAAATGGGAAAAACATGCAGCTTCACATCCCTTGAAAAATTGTAACTTTCAATTATAAGGCATTTGACCTTGAATGTAAAAAAATTTCGCCTGCGGCGCTTATTTTTCTAGACACCTCGCCTCACCAAAGTTTTGGTACATAAGCCGCCACTGGTTTTACAATCCTTTAAAAAATGTCCCGGTTTTGCAATTTATAAATCTGGTCACTCTAAGTACAAAACTTTTCTTAATGGCCCACCTAAAAAAATTTTGGCCTACCCTACAAAAATATCCTGGCTACGTCCCTGCACGGTGAATACAAATATCTATATAAAGAGTAGTATTGCTCATAGATTTTCGAGAGAACGAGATTCCAAGCAAACGGATGAAGCAGAAGTCAAGGCTGTGATAGGTCTGTTGATTATAGCAGGTTCATTTCGGGCAGGGAATCAAAATTTGAAAGACTTATGGGATCAGAACGGTTTAGGAATGGTAATTTTTACTGCAACAATGTCGATGAAACGTTTTCTGTTTTTGCTACGATGCCTTCGGTTTGATGACATCAGAGACAGGGCTCAAAGAAGAGAAGTAAATCGTCTGGCACCTATCAGGGAAGTTTTCCAGCTATTTTTATTGAGCTGCGAGCGCTATTATTCAGTTTCCGCGTACACTACAATTGACGAGCAACTTGTCCCATTCAGGGGTCGTTGCAGCTTCCGCCAGTACATCCCAAGCAAACCCGCGAAGTACGGTGTTGTATTTTTACGTTTACATTATTTTTAGAGTTTGCTTTGTAAAAAAACAAATGGATGACAAGTTTTTTTTAAATATAATTCTTATATGTTAAATAAAATATTATTGTAATAATATTAAATAAATCGAATACTTAATATTGGCGACGAGGATTTTTATCAAACATGGTAAAATTTGAATCTTATGATAGTACAAAAGAATCATGGAAAAGATTTGTCATGAGATTAAAGTATTACTTCACAGCGGAAGGAATAGGTACAGAAACAGATGGAGAAAATGAGAAACATAGAGCATTATTATTATTACATATGGGTGTTGAATTATATGGTCGATTTCTCGATTCCAAACCCGCTACATATGATCCAAACAGTAGTACTTTTGATGTATTAGTTGATGATATAGATGTTCTAATTAATCCTGCACCTTTAGAGCTAGCTGAACGATTTAATTTTGGAACTTACAGACCATCTTCAGGTACAAAAGTAGATGAAATATGGGCGAAATTAAATAAGGTAGCACTAACGTGTAATTTTCAGAATGATACAGACCCAAGAAAAGCACGTATACGAGACGCATTTATCTGTGCTTTACCTGATAATTCTATGCAACGTTATTTATTGCAACATGATTTAACATACGACAACGTATTATCGTTAGCACGGACATTTGAAATGGCAGGCATGACCGCAGATCTTTTGAAGACTTCAACAGTATTTTCAGAAACAACCCACGCTATCAATAACCAAAGAAATCAAAATACAGCAAACAATAATCGTAATTGTTCTGTATGTGGAAGAGACAAACATTCAGCGAAAAATTGCCGGTTTCGAAATAGAAATTGTTATCGATGTCATCAAAAGGGGCATACATCATGGATATGTCCTCAATCAGATACACGGGACTATAGAAACAAAAGTACAATGTCAAAGAAGATGTCAGAAAGAGCGCATAATATAGAAATTGAACAGAATATTGAAATGAATGATAGCGAAGATTTACAGTATGTGTTTGCTATAAATGAAAACGAAACTGTACCAAAATATTTAATTAAGGTAAATATTAATAATAAATTCATATTGATGGAATATGATACTGGAGCAGGAGAAACCATGATAACGCACGCTGATTGGAAATTCATGGGATCACCACAGTTAACTAATACTAAGAGACGATTTTGCGGTTATGGAGGAGAGGAGCATTCAATTGATATTCTTGGAAAAGAAGAAGGTATAGTGAAGTTTAAAGGTAAGCGATTAAAATTATGTTATTTTGTCGTAAATGAAGGTCCAAAAATATCGCTATTAGGTCGTAGATGGCTAGATACGATGAACATTAATCGTTCAGATTGTAAACACTACAAGAATATATCTGTTATTAAATCGATTAGTCCAAAACTGTCAAATGATTCGTTGAAAACCTTAATTAATGAATATTCAGAATTATTTGATGGAACTTTAGGGTGCATAAAGTCTGACTTTTAGACAAACACCTACGAAAAAATTTTGGCCTTCTAGATCAGTACCGTTTGCATTAGAACAAAAATTACGTTTAGAAATCCAGCGGTTAGAAAAACGGGGTATTTTAGAACGAGTAGAACGGGATATTTCGGAATATGCTTCTCCAATTGTAATAGCGGCGAAACGAGGTTCAGATAGTGTCAGGCTATGTGGAGATTATAAAGTTGGGATTAATAAAACACTAGTAGTCGAACAATATCCTTTACCTAAAGCGGAAGATCTTTTCTCGCGATTAGGTAATGTAAAGATTTTTACTACGTTAGACATGGCCGAAGCGTACCATCAAATAGAACTTGATAATCAAACAAAAGAAAAATTAATCATAAATACAAAATTTGGACTTTACCGATATCTCATCAGCGCCCGCAATTTTTCAAAGGACAATGGATACGGTTTTACGTGATTTACCAGGTGTTATCTGCTACTTAGACGATGTGTTAGTAGCAGCTAAAACTGAAGAAGAACATATTGAAAGACTGCGTGCAGTATTTAGGCGATTTAAAGAATACGGTATTCGTTTAGGTTTGGCCAAGTGCGAATTCGGTTTAAAATCAGTAAAGCATCTTGGTCACATAATCGATAAAGAAGGTTTAAAAACGGATCCAAATAAAATTCAGAATATAATTAAGGCACCAGTTCCGAAATACGTAACTGAATTACGTTCATTTTTGGGATTGGTAAATTATTATGGAAAGTTTATAAAAAATTTAGCTACCTTATGTGCTCCTTTATATAAACTTTTACACAAATCGGAAGAATTTTATTTTGGAAAATAACAACAACAAGCGTATAGAAAATTAAAACAAACCCTAACTCAAGAACATTGTTTATGTCACTACGACCCTAATCTTCCAATTGGATTAGCAGCTGATGCCTCTAAATATGGTGTTGGTGCTGTTATTTTTCATATTTTTCCAAATGGAAATGAAAAACCAATTGCTTTTGCATCCCAAATTTTATCGGAAACACAGAAAAAAATATGCGCAAATTGAAAAAGAGGCTTATGCAATTGTTTTCGGTGTAACAAAATTTCGGCAGTATTTATATGGTAGAACGTTTACTTTAATAACAGATCATAAACCATTATTATCAATTTTCGCTCCAGACAAACAAATATCCGAAAGAACACGATTGCAACGGTGGGCATTAATATTAATGGCATATTCATACACATTACGATTTAAGACAAAAAATAAACACGCAAATGCAGAAGCATTATCAAGACTCCCTATAACTGACGAAGACGTAAAAGGGGAATTTACTGATGTTTTCAATTTAAAAACATTTGACGATATTTTTGACCTCAATGAATGGGAGCCGATTGAATTTTCTAATAAAATGGTTGTACGAGAAACTCGTAAAGATAAGATATTATCTAACATTATGCGCTATGTGGAAACGGATTGGCCTGAAACTGAAAATCCGGAATTTGCAGCATACAGACTTAGAAAAAACGAATTATCAATCGAAAAAGAATGTTTATTTTGGGGCTCACGAATAATAATACCATCATCAATGCGAAAACATGTCTTAAACGAATTACATGAAGGTCATCCGGGAATAGTCCGAATGAAAGCATTAGCTAGATCATTAGTATGGTGGCCAAAATTGGATGCAGATGTAGAAAATATAGTAAAACTATGTAGTCATTGTCAATCAGTTCGACCTGAGGCACCTGCTGCTTCAGTTCATCCATGGGAATATCCTGAAAAACCATGGTATAGATTGCATTTTGATTTCGCAGGGCCTATACAAGATATGTATTATTTAATAATTGTTGATGCACGAAGTAAATGGCCTGAGATTTTGCCAATGACTAAAATCACAACTGAAAGAACAATTCAAGCACTGCTAACAGTAATGTCACGTTTCGGAGTTCCAGAACAAATAGTTTCTGATAATGGGCCACAGTTTACTAGTAATTGTTTTAGACAATTTATAAATAAATTTGCGATTAAATATATATTAACAAGCCCTTACCACCCCAGATCAAATGGCGAAGCAGAACGTTTTGTACGCACATTTAAAACAATTTTAGGCTTTAAAAAATTAGGTGAATTTGAAAGATGTTATCGAATTAATCGTTTCCTATTATCATATAAAAATATACCTCATACCACTACTGGAATGACACCAACTCAATTATTAATTGGAAGACGTGCTAGATTACCACTAGATGCATTGCGAAGCCAACCAGAAAACGCTGTGCGCAAATCACAAGAGAAGCAAGCCGAGAAATCAGGTGAAAATCGCTTATTTTTCACTGGAGATAAAGTATGGGCTCGTAGTTATAATGATGGTAAGAAGAAGTGGTTACCTGCATCAGTTTTGCATCGAACAGCACCACTGACGTACATTGTACAAGTAGGAAATCAAATATGGAAACGTCATATTGATCAATTATTGCGGCGACATACAGTTTATTCATCAGAAAATGAAGATCAAGAGAAAATGATTGACAGCGAACGAGGTATATTAATAATACCAACAATAAGAACAACTGTCGAGCAGCCAAGATCAGCTTTCCTTACAAAAACAACATCAACCTCGACAACAGACGTACCGCAGACTTTAAAACCACCTTTAACAACAGAAGCACAGCAGCCGTCTCTGTTGCCCTCTATCACACCAAAAACTTCGACTTCATTTGCGAATATTCGGAGGTCAAACCGTGAAAATAAAGGAAAGCCACCAGAACGTCTTGGATATTGATTTTAAGGAGAAGGATAATGTTGTATTTTTATGTTTACATTATTTTTAGAGTTTGCTTTGAAAAAAAAAACAAATGGATGACAAGTTAGTTTAAAATATAATTCTTATATGTCAAATAAAATATTGTTGTAATAATATTAAATAAATCGAATACTTAATATTGGCAACGAGGATTTTTATAATCAAACATGGTAAAATTTGAATCTTTTGATAGTACAAAGGAATCATGGAAAAGATTTGTCATGAGATTGAAATATTACTTCACAGCGGAAGGAATAGGTACAGAAACAGATGGAGAAAATGAGAAACGTAGAGCATTATTATTATTACATATGGGTGTTGAATTATATGGTCGATTTCTCGATTCCAAACCCACTACATATGATCCAAACAGTAGTACTAAAGGAAAGCCACCAGAACGTCTTGGATATTGATTTTAAGGAGAAGGATAATGTTGTATTTTTATGTTTACATTATTTTTAGAGTTTGCTTTGAAAAAAAACAAATGGATGACAAGTTAGTTTAAAATATAATTCTTATATGTCAAATAAAATATTGTTGTAATAATATTAAATAAATCGAATACTTAATAGTTCCATAGCTTCGTCAAGAGAAAACCAGGATCTGCAGTTTTGAAAAACGACATTCAGATGATCAACTAATGGACGTACTTTATAAATTTTATCTTTTTTCTCAATTTTTGAATTATCGTTTAGATGTAAAAAACGATGAATGGATTCAAAACGGTTTCTTGACATGGCTGAAGCTACAAGACTGTTGAAAGTGTCGGATCTTGTTTCCCAAAAATTTCGTCTGAAAGGTACCTTACAGTAGCCACTCAATAACAATATTCCAAAATATTTGTAAAGTTCTTCTTTACTAAGACGAAATTCGTGAAAACCTTTAGATGCTGCATATTTTTGTGATTCGTCACAAATATACTGCATAAAATTATCGTCAAAAAACAATTTGAAAATATCTATTGGTTTTAACTGTTCGTTTTTTATTTTTGTAACAATAGCAGGTTCTATGTTCGATCTGTTTTCAAGCTTCCCTTCTCGTGGTAACAAATCTTTTCTTGTCCAACTTCTTTTTCTATTTTTCTTTTTAGATGTTTTTAGCCTTTTCGCTTTCTCTGAAAGTGGCCGTTGTCGCTGTCATCATCAGAAGACGAATTTGTAGTTCGAGACAATACAGTAGCATTGATAGCAATTTTATTAGCGATCTTTCGTGTCGTAACCTCCATTGGCTGGGCAAGTACACCTTTACCGAGATCTCTAAAATTTGTTTCACCTTCTCCATCACTTTTGGCATCATCTTGGTCAGTATCTTCACCATCTGATGGGGGTAGTAAAATCAGATCTAATGCATCACATGTGTCAATTTTATTTGTGATCTCATCATCAGATTGTAGAGACTCAAGATAATTCATTAGTTCTTCAGCATCTCTGGGATCATCTGGATTGTAATACTTTTTCCTAAATAATGAAAACCAGATTTGAAATATACGGATTTTCCCAGCGTATGATTTATCATACGCTACAAATATCTGTCAAAATTTGTCAGTAAATAACAAATTATTGTGATGAAAACAATTCGGCAAATATTTCGATTACCATTGTAAATAAATATCATTAAATAAATATTGTTTTCAAAACTGTATATAAAATATAGTAATATCAACTTACCGTGTTCCCATTTTGTACGCAGTAAAATGTTTATGGGCAAAACTTCTTCGAAAAATAGAATGTATAAACAAATATACCAGTTATTGACTAATAACTAGAATAAATAAGTTCAAAACAACAAACTAATGCACAGAGCATACTAACTTACAAATAGGTTAGACAATTTTAACATCAAAACAACAGAGGTCTCTCTCGTATGATTAAACATACGCTGGGCATCAATGGGTTAATAGCTTTTTGGGCTTTTGTGCGATAGTTTAACCATCTATAGTTAACTTAATAAAAATGATTACAACTTCAAATTTTGTCGACATATTCTCAGGTCATTCTAGTATGTATTCCAATATTGAGTAATTTTTTTAAACCTCTGCACAGATTTTAACATGCAGTAGTGAATCAGCACAGCATATGACGCGCCACGCCGTACCACGATTCTATTGATTCGCACGTTTTCGTACATAATCGGTTCGTTATCAAGTAGCTTGAATTTGCTTGAAATTACTTGATCAAGTCAAACAGTAACGATAGAAAATCAAGTCGAGTCAAGTAATTTACAAAAACATCAAGCTACGTGACTTGATGAAACCCTACAACCTTCCGAAACTGAATTATTCGAGATTTTATAAAAATACAAATTGTAAGCCATATTGTCACATGTTTTTATTTATTACGTAGTTATTTCCATTCAAGCACAACTACATACTCGTTTTGTATAAATGGTTGTTCCCAGTGGGTCGCTAACGATCCATGTTGTTTGTAAGGCCGTATTTCCCGAAGATTTTTTAAACACTTTTCTGAAGATAAAGAAGACTTACATATATAAATGTAAAAAATATGTAATTACGGGTTCAATTGATTAATTCTGAACAAGTTTTGTATGTAGAACTTTCCTCTAAAATGAAACGGTAACTACCGGGAAATATATAAAAATTAACGTTGTATTCCCATACGTATAACAGTTTTGAAATAGACACCGGTATATTTATGAAACATCCTTTCACCATTTATCTTTATTTTACTTTTTCTAACTATACACACAACGTTTACAAAAATCTTATTTATTTTACTTGAGCAAGTAGCACGTGACTTTGTCCCATGCAACAACTTGCACAGTAAAATAAATATAAAATTTTGTATTTGATTTATAAATAATTAATATAGGATTTGTTTGTGCAGGTTCAAGATTTGCTCTTTTGGAAGCCAAGGTAGCTTTCGTGCACATTTTATCAAAATTTGACTTTCTGGTGGATAAGAAAACATGTATTCCATTTAAACTTTCTCGTACGGACTTCAATTTAAATCTGGCAGGTGGATTCTGGTTGGCCATGAAGCTTCGCACTAAGTAAATAAATAAATTATATTGTTATTAATTTTTATATAAAATAAATGTTTTTGCAATAAAAGATTTTGTTATATTTATTTCAAAACTTACCACAGAAAAGATACATATAGACACATCACGTTTTATTCACACTTTTGATCTGGCAGCCTAATTTTTAGGAACCTAGAATACACTACAGCCTGTACGGTATATTTAAAATGCATACTTCTACATGTTTCTGTTGTACGTACGTTTAATAAATGAAAGAAACATTATATTACTCCCGGTCATCCCCCCTGGATTGAATACATCGTAATAATATTTAATTCATTTGAAAAGAAATGTAAAATTAAATTGAAAAATTTAAATACTTATATATGTTATATTTATTTTATATTATTTAAAAAGCATTTAATATCGCCCATATGTGATGCGATAGTTGCTACATTTTTGTTTAATTCTTCTCCGTGTGCCAACAATTTATTATTCTGTTTAAAAATGTTCTGTGGTTTCTTTTTCTGGTAAAAACTAATAGTAAGAAAATAATTATTTAATATGTGTACGAGTACAATGCCTCTTACTCTGTCTGCGTTTCTACAGAAACTTTATGGATTGTTTGGATTTCATCAGTAAAATTTGAAGGAGGAGGAATGACGTCGAGAATTTGGATTGGAACTACTTTCGTCATATAACATTGAAAAGGTATCATTAATTGAAGGGGTGGAAGTAGGATCTTGGTTAGGACCTATAAATAATAGAAATATACTTTAAATACTTGCGTAGGTACTTACATCTTGGGGAGTTATAAGTGGTGAAGGTTTGCCAAATAAAATGTTATTTCTTTTATTTACCTCATTGATCATTATATTGACTTCGATTTTACTAAAATTCGGCATCCGTTGACGTTTGTTCGCCATATCACCTGTCATGTCAGCCGTCATTTTAATATGATGTGGTGTTAAGCTAGCACCGTACTAGTCTAATATCGCGTTTTTGTTTCGAGAATTTGGGGTTAGGCTAATTTTTAATACCGTGTTAAGGCGGTGTTAGCTAACACTCATTTTGGTGTTAAGCTAATACCCTTTCTCAAAGGGTGTTAGCTAACACGAAAATTAGTATTATTTAGCACTGCCGTAACATGGTATTAAAATTTAACCTAAAATCGAATTCTCGAAACAAAAACTGTATTAGGCTAGTTCAGTGCTAGCTTAGTATCAAAATGACACCTGACATTGCAGGTTATACCTGACATGCAGGTGAACAAAAGTCACAGCAAGGAAAATTTTACTAAGAATGAAGTAGATGTGATGATACAGGTAGTAAATAAATGAACTAGTATTTTATTTGGCAAACTATCGCCATATTATAATTGTCCAATGAAGAAAAATCGTATTTAGGAAGAAGTTTCTTTGGCTATACTATTATGGCACTAGGCTAGAGGCCAAAATACTATACGGTACGCGCTCAGTAATAGATTTAGATACTTTGAGTGAGATATGTCAACTGACGTAAGCACTACTTTAATGTAGCTATTTCATCGTTTGATTAGACAAGAAGTACATTTACAATTATGTAAAAAACGAATATAACGGCTTCAATTTCGTGAATTTGTTAGGCAGGCGAGAACATGAAATAACTATCATATTATTGTCATCAACTATCACATTGTTATTATCTGCCATATTGTTGTCATCACGACCGTATATATTGGTAAATTTTGAGTCTACGTTATTCTTGATAGCACAGCAGAAGTACTCGATCTCGCATATCTAACTTGAAGAAAAATGACATACAGATGGACATCCAAATGCATAAACCCTTTAATAAGCTTTTATTTCCCTCCGGTAAAAACTCCCTCTTTCTAGAAATGGTATAATTAACCATATCGCAAAAGTCCAGAATAGAATTAAGCACGGAATTAAGTCTGTAACGTGTAGTAAATAAATAAGGTTAAGATTAGTGCAGTCAAGAACCGAAAAAATTTGGGACCGGGTACCCGGTTCCAAAACTATCCGGGTACCCGGATACCCGGGTAGTGGAAGCGATTTTCGGTTCCGGTTCCGAGTAATGCAACCGATCTTCGGTTCCGGTTCCGGTTCTGAGTAGTGGAACCGATCTTCGGTTCCGAGTAGTGGAACCGATTTTCGGTTTCCGTACCGAGTAGTAGAACCGAATCGGATCCGAGTTATAGAATCGATAATTAGAATATTCAATTATAATTTTAAATTAGCTTCGCTATTCTTAAAAAATAAACAAATTTTCTGTTTTATTTGTGAATTATCGTATGATATTAATTTTTGTTTTTATGTACTCGTACTTAATTGAAAATATTGATTTGTAAATAGTATTATACCAAACGCAAGAGGATGCGAAATTTAAAAAAAAAATGTTACAGCATAATGTAGTAAATAATTGCAGATTATACTTTCAGTTTCGTATTATATTTACAATTTTCATTCAAAATGGTTTGTTTGAATAGCTTGACCTTGAGTTATGTTTTGGTTTTGAGTTAACGGTACCTACATAATGACAATAGGGGCCATAAAATTGAAGGCATCGAGGACAAAGAATAGATATTTCCAAGAATTTCACTTTCCTTTTGCAATAAGTGCAAATACTAATATTTTTATCAACATTTTTTAAATGTTGCCATACATAAATACGTTTGCTCATTTTTCTACCGATAACTATGAATGAAGGTAAAAGGGGGATGCAATTTTCTCGAATAATGAGATTTCCCAAATTCTAGGAGTTTATAATACACAGTTGAACTGAACTTAAGATAAGAACTGAAGATTAAATAAATCGAAAGGGGAGCTTCAAAGTACAAATCCTATACAAATTGAAATAAAGGCATCAGTCGGGGAAAGTGTACCTGCTTTTTAGTCGTTTCTAAGACAATTTCATTATATCAGTTTATCAGAATTTTTGATACCAATTTTCCTAAATTTTTATGCCTGATTTGTGTCTACTTCATTAATTGTAAAAATTATCTTTCAAAATAATGAACTTGTTATTCATAATAATAACATATTGATTCATAATACATATAGCTTGTTCGGAGATATTTCGTTATGGCCCTCTCAGCGGGTCTATTGTTAGGGATTTAAGCTTGATTTATAGGGGTGCAAGGACAGGTATGTATTCAATATTTCCCAATTTATTTTTACTTTTAATAATTTTATCACAATTTTCAACTGGTAAAACATCAGTATTGTCTTCTCCAAATGGTCGCCACATATTAAATACGTATATTATTGACCTCAGTACGAAAGTTAGTATTACTACTGATTTAAATTAATTTTTTTAAAACTCATTTATATACCTACTCACTAGGCATGCCTTTGATATCTTAGTTTTCCTAATATGTATTAATACCGGTCAAGGACGATTCTTCTCATCTTATATTTCTAGTAATAGTCAAAGACTTAATTTCATTTTGCGAATTCATTATTATTTCAAGTAAATCTGAAATACGTAATGCGCACAGAGATTAGAGATTTCCGAATTTAAATATATTGCAATCCTACCCTGAGCGCCAACAAGTAGAATCTCTTGCTGTGTGCGGTTTACCACAGGCTTAGTAAGTTAAAGCCATAACGAAATATCTTTGAACAAGGTATACCTAAATCTAAGTCGGGATTGTACTAATGTTTAAAGATCTGAACAGTGTCTAAGATCGATATTCATATATTATCAGTTTCATAATCAAGATTCACCCTGTTTCGGCCCCAGAACCGAAAACAGATTAGTTTTGATTTCACAATCAAGATGCGATATGTTTCGGTCCCAGAACCGAGAACCGCTGAGTTTCGATTCCAAGCCCGAGAACCGATGAGATTCGATTCCCAGAACCGAGAACCGATGAGTTTCGGTTCCAAAACCGAGAACCGATGAGTTTCGATTCCAGGCCCGAGAACCGATGAAATCGATTCCAGAACCGATGAGATTCGATTCCCAGAACCGATGAGATTCGGTTCCAGAACTGAGAACCGATGAGTTTCGGTTCCAGAACCGAGAACCGGGTAGTTTCGGTTCCAGAACCGGGTTGTTTCGGTTCCAGACCCGAGAACCGGGTAGTTTTGGACTCGGAACCGAGAACCGGGTAATTAAATATTCAAATAACCGGGTACCCGGGTAATTTCAGAACCGGAATCGAACCGAACCGGAACCGGTTCCCACCACTAGTTAAGATAAGTATACCTACTTGTCGTCTTGGACGACGGTTTTTATTTGGACGGTTAAATTAATCGTTATTTGCTTCTCTTTCTTTATCAGAATGTTAAAATGGCCTCATTTAGTTACTCTAATGTTAGAAATAAATAATTTTTAAACAATGCAACGAATTTCAGCTAAAACTGCTATGGACTAGTTTTATGTTTTGGTGCTAAACTTAACCTATATCAGAAGGTGCTATTCTTTGAGAATAGGATTAGGTTATTTAATTCATGTTGTCATGATATGGCAAGTGTTAACGATGCTAGCACCGGTATTAGATAAGTGTTAAGAGTTTGGTATTAAATTGTTTTGAGAATAGGGTTAGTGGTAACACTGGCAACTAACACCGGTATTAACGCTAATACTTTTTCGAGAATTCGGCTGTTAGTGTTTAAGTATTTAATAATATTCTCAGTCTTAAATTAGTGTTTATATTTGTTTAATCATAGAGTTAGTCATTTTTATTATTTTTATCTTAATTATTTACCGTTTAATAAACTTATATTTTAATTAATATTTCTTTGATTTTAATACTTCACTCAAGTAAATAAACGTTACATTACGATCCTTATACTGAGTGGTGGGGTTGAACATAAGAATTAGTTTGTATGTAATTTCCTGCTCTCCTGTTAATTTTATGGTAAAAACTGCATATTGCAAAGTTGTACAGTATTAAAAGTTGCATACAAAACTGTTTTTATATTTTTTTTTATTGTTTTTGGTTTCTTAACAATTTTAAAAAGATATTTCAAAAGGTTCGTACTAGGAAAATCCATGACGTATGACGACACTATGGAAAATAATATTTTTTTTTCAATTTGTCATTTTAACTCTATAGCAACAAGTATAAGGAACTGTTTATTTGATAGTGAATTAGAAAAAAATTGAATCACTCTCACTAAATTTCAAGCACCATTTTAAGCCGCTTTGCAACAAATAATGACAGTTTAAAACGTAAAAAAAATAATAATAAATACCTAACAACGTCGTTTGTCATTTCGTTATTTATTTTGTCAAAATTAAATTCATTATGGTTATTATTATTTCGTCAAAATTCAATAGAATATTGTATAAACCACGTGAGTTAAGTAAGAATGTTTATTTATGGGATTGTGGGCTAAACGTTCTCCTCATAAATAAAACTTATCTTAACTACTTTGTATATAAATATCTCTATTATTCATAGTGTGTCATTTTTTTTTATTTTACAAGAGAGCTAGATCATTTAAGCTTTTTTTCGCCATTGTACTTTTTAAATAATTTTTCAAATATTTTAATATAGAAAATGATTAATTTAAATGAATTAGATTATCAATTCACTGGATTTTAACGGGGGCTCAAGCTCCCTCCTGAATACGCCACTGTTTTATTTTGTTAACAAACATAGATAAGTTTATAGGATCAATCAAGTTCACAACCTATTGTCTGGTAGCTCTCGAAGTTTGTTCGTTTTTGTTTGCCCATTGATTTTAACCGAATGTGTAAGTTGCAACGTCTATTTACTTTCCCGTACTAGTGCTTGAAAAGTTACTCTTTATTCACTGTAAACAGTGCGAAAAGTATTGTACTGTACGCACGGTTGTAGGAAAATATTTTTTAAACATAAATTTCTATGAGATGTGTGTTTTACTTTCTGTTTTTTATTTGATAATAAATATAATAAAAAATCTCAAATAACGATGTTCGACTGTGTTTTGGGATGGACATGGAAACGGAAAGAAACAAATTCTCGGCAGTGCAGTCAATAATAAAATTTTATCATGTCGACGTTTCCACTATACCATAGTCTTCTTTAGGGCTCTACAGTGTAACAAAAGTGAAATAAATGTACAGTAAAAATTTTGAAAGATGTCCAATCAAGGTCATCTACGAATTGTATGAATTCAGAATTTTACTCCGCCCATTCTGACAAATTCAGTAGTGTCGTTTGCTTAGTTTTTATGAGGGTACACAAGATAGTAGTTATTTTATTATTATAAAAATATATGTTACAATAAAAGGATTCAAAATTCAAAAATAAGTCAACTGGTAAGTTTACTAGCAAATGTAAAACCAAATATATGGAAAATAAAATACTGACACAATGTTAATGTCAGTGTACTGACAGAAAATAACATTATTCGTACGGCTATGAATCAAGGTAATGTATCTGAATTAAGATATAAACTTACGTTACAGCGAAAGTATTATCAACAACGAGCATCATTTTAAAGTGGAATGTCGTAACTTAGTCGAAAAATATGAATTTTTGAAAGACAAGCGTGTTATATCCATCCTTATCGCACACGCTTATAGCCTTTGGCAAAGGAGAGAAATAAATGTATGCCAATTTGTTAATTTGTTCATTATACAGATAACCTTGATCGGACATCTTTAAAAAAAAATACTGTAGATATGTACACAAATAGAATTACAATAATATATACCATGGAACTTACAGAATGGTCAAGTTGAAATAAAATCACATGTGGTTATAGCGATATACATTTAAAAACTGATTTTTAAGTTATATTTTTTCAAAAAATTTAAAATATCACTAACAATGCCATCTGCATTAAGTGTTTCAAGTTCAGCCAGTTCTAGGAAAGAATTTACATTTTTTTCTTGTCATAACTATAAAATATATAATTGTACAATCAAGATATTTATCTGTTGTATTATCCGTAAACTCGTCTAATAAAAGACTGAAAGGATAATCTCCTATGTCATCACACATTTTTTTTTGAAAAATGAGGTGCGCACACATTTCGAATAATGGCACTACATTTTGTTCGTGTATTTCTAAGTAAACTGTTTCATCACATTTAAAGACACTTTTACAAGTATTAACTATATGATCAGTTAAAATAATATCTGCGTGTTGTACTACCAGAAGTGCTAACTTGGCTTCCGCTTTTCTAGCACCATCTAGCTGATCCAACTTAGTAAATGGAAACTTGGACTGAGATGTTCCCAAAATATTTTTTGCGTTAGTTTTATGCTTTTTAGATTGACCATGAGATTTCAGCTCTTAGTATGGGATGGTTAAAAATTGAAAACAAAATTTGCATTTTACAGTAGTCCCTGATGTACTCTGGATTGCTTGCAACCAATCTTTAACCAGAGGGTTAAAGCTTGCCGGGATTTCTAGGAGTATTGTGGTTTCGGCATTTTACAACCTATAAAAAATCAAAAATATGTGAAAAATTAAAATAATAATAGAGTTCACACAATAAAAATTACAAGTGAAATAGATTTCCCTCAAGTAAATAAATTTTAAAACTTAATATAAATTGAATAAAATAATTACTTTTACCAATATAAAACTGCACACCACCAAATTTCACTAAAGAAAACAGGTAAGAAATTTTTAAAAAAATGTAACGAAGAATCACGTGAATAATTGAATCATAAATGACGCCAAATCGTTGTCACAAACTAGAAAACGACACAGATATTTCACTTATACACTTGTGTGCATAACTGTCCTGAAATTTGTAATACGCAGCCGCGAACTTTGAGTTGGAGGTATAAATCAACCAATAAACGTGTGCAAAACAGAGTGCTTCGTAGGAGAGTTGAAAACCCAGAGCTGTAATTGGCGTAACCTAGTTGAGAGAGACAAAGTGAGACTGTGTTTGACAAAGACAGCAAGCAACACAGGACACCATATCTGTGGTGTTGTGATCTGTCTTTTATAATCTCTGACTTCTGCTTCTCAAAAATGAGGGCGTATTAATATATTTATAAAACTTTTCAAATTAATCTTCTCAAAATATATCTATTTTTACATTCGTTACGCACATTACTTATTCGTGTAATTAAAAACCTCATTCACCAGATTTTCTATTATACCACTAATTACCAAATTTCGCCACTAGATCGTGTTCTCAATCCACCATATTTAGTGGAAATTCCACCAAATTGGCAACACTGCGGCCAGCACCCGCTACAGTACCATGATTCATCTGCACGTGCATATTTTTACTTCCTTGTACGTAAGTAAAGGAAGTATTGTAATCGCGAAAAATTTCGGTTTTCAGATTTCAGCGGAAATATCCATTTTGATGATCCCTGAATCCATTTTGACTAATTTCGTCGTGACGTCTGTACGTACGTACGTACGTACGTCCGTACGTACGTATCTCGCATAACTCAAAAACGGTAAGCCGTAGAAAGTTGAAATTTTGTATTTAGGATTCCTATAACATCTAGTTGTGCACCTCCCTTTCTGGTTATTACACAATTTCCAGAAGTGGCACTTTACTTGAAGCCTATAATAGATTTTAATGAAAAACTGTTTTAAAATATAATCCAAAACTTTTCAAATTTGGTATACAAGACTTTTATGTCAATCGAAATAACATAATAGATTTTGGTTAAAATAGGCTAACCGGAAGTGGTACATTACTTGAAGTTGTTAACAGTTTTTCTTGAATAAAATGATTTTATTTTGATTTTAGAAATAAATGCTTCAAATAAAAGTTTTAGAGAATTAATTTCTGCATCTAGCACATCAAGTATTATTAAATTAGCCCTTTGTATAAGCGAGATATGTAAATTTAAAAATTATTTTTTTGTAATAAAGCTTGCTATGGATTAGGACAAAAAAATAAAATGTTCATGTCAAATTACGTTAAATACGTGCAATTTTATGATTTGTACAATAACAAATATTATATTTTTATTGTGAAATTAGTCATATTCATTGTTGTAATCAAATATTTCTTTGTTGTAATCAAAACTCTCTTTAAAAACTACCTTTATGGTCGCTATATATCTTACTGTTTTGAAGTTAAAATTAATGTTTTGTAATTTATTTATTACAAAAATATGTACAGTTTAATATTCGTACAAGGAAGTCGTGTGGTGTCCACATCAGATTTTTTTTTTAGATAATCAGTATGAAGTAGTAAGTACTTAAGAATTTTTGACATCAACAGTATCGTTTATAAACAATATGAACAACAAACGACCGAGATTCGAACCCTGAGGGGTACCTGAAGTGGCAATAAAGGGACCAGAGTTGTAGTTATTTAGGTGTACGAACAAATTTCGACCGTGTAGATTCGATTGAAGAAGAGAAATAAGATTGGGAGAAAAATTGAATTAATTTGAAGTTTTTGAAGGAGAGCTCTGTGATCAACAGTATCAAAAACTTTATGAAATTCAGTATAGATAACGTCAACTTGAGCATTGTCATGTAGTGAATTTAGAGTATACGAGGTCTGTCCGGCAAGTACCTGACGTTGTGCTAAAACTGAAAATAGGGTTATTATTCTTTATCAATATTGACGATATGTCCTTCAAAGTACTCTCCTTCGGAAACCACAATCTTCTTCCAGCGGTTCTGCCACTTTCGGAAACACCCCTTGAAGTCAGCTTTAGGAATAGTAAAAGATGCTTCGTCGCGTTACGTTTGATGTCTTCTACGTCCTCAAATATTCTTCTCTTCAATGGATTTTTCTATTTGGGAAAGAACCAAAAGTCACAGGGGCTAGGTCAGGGCTGTACGGAGGCTGTTGAAGTTGTATGATGCCATGTTTTTTTACCAAGAATTGTTGGATAAGTTGCGATGAATGGGCAGGTACATTGTCGTGGTAGAGCATCCAATCCCCATTTCTCCACAAATCGGGCCGTTTTCTTCTCACTGCATCACGTAATAGTTTCAAAACCTGCAGGTAGTATTCTTTATTCACTGCGTGTCCTCTTGGAGCGTATTCATGATGAACAATACCTTCTTGGTCAAAGAAAACAGTGAGCATTGCCTTAATGTTACTTCGACCCTAGTACGCTTTCTTGGCACGTTGTTCTTCAGCAAACTGGATGAATTGAATATATTTGATGACTATGATGATATTTTGAACTTGGAAATAGTAAATAACATGAGAAATTGTTCATACACCTTCAGAGAGCGTCCTAACCACATGCATGACTGGACAGAAGAAGAATTTTTTGAAAGATCCTGTTTAAGAAACGAAACTTCTCAATTTACTATTAAAAATTGAGGGCCGTATTCAATCTCAAACAGTCAATAGGTAAATAAATATAAAAATACTTTTGCTATTATTATTATAATAAAATAATTTCTATTTTATATCTCGTGTACTTTCTCCTATAGAACAATTGCTAATAAGATTTTATGCAACAGGCAGTTTTTAAGTTGTATTGGGAGATTTTGGAGCTATACATAAAGCTGCTGTGGCGCGAGTAGTTAAAAATGTTTCTCAATCAATAGCAGATCTTTGCTCACAACACATATATTTACCGCGAACAGAAAGAGATACACAAAAAATTCAAAGAAAATTTTACAATATATCTCGTTTCCCGCGTGTGTAGGACTTGGAACGAGATGTCAAGTAAGTCTAATGCAGAAAATCATAATAGCAACAGCTGTGCTTCAGAAACAATTTGCTGTGCAACCAGATATAATTCCTGATGGCAGAGGGGGAAGTATAAATGACAGAATAAGATGACAATTTATAAGATATTTTGCTAATTTGTAATTTTATTTTTATTTCAAAACTACGAGTAGAATATAAAATATTTGGCATATTGTATTATATAAAATAAAACATGTTTAAGTATTATTTCTCTCTTCTCATTTTCAATATATTTTTCAAACATTTTTTTTTTTGTTGTCCTCTGCATTTATGTACTCGAATTCTCTTTCTATTAATTTTAATTTCGCCCCAGCTACTACACCCATTTTATCATGTATTGTTAATGGAGCAGTTTTATTGTGCTTCCATGTTTTTAATTTTAATTTGGAGTTCGTTTTAAAATGTTACTCCAGTTAGATTGCTGAAAAGAAGAAATATTACATCTTAATCACTTTGTAACAAACAGTGGATAATAATTACCTTTTCAGGAAAATTCATAGTTGTACTGGTAGTAGCTGTATTGTTAACTTCAAATGTTTTGGTAGTATTGTTATCGGTATTAAATTCACTTGCACTGGTAATTGCATTATTACTGGCGGTATTAACTTCAATTTTTTCATTCTCGTTTCCTGATTCTTTGTTAATTACCTAATATGAAAACAATACCTATAAGTTAATAAAAATACATGCTGCGATGATGTACAACAACCGTACATCATTAAAATTTGTTTCTGTGTGAATAATAAAATTCTCCAAGTTTATGGATTCCACAATATAATTTCCAGTATTTCTGTAAATCATAGGTAAATAAATCTTTATTACCCAACAGGATAAACCTAATTACAGAGTAATATTACAATAGTAAATATAGATATATAATAAAAAAAATCAAATTATTAAATTTCTTGACTTATTTGTGAATAAATTCATATTATCATCAAAATCTAATTCAGAGCACATTGAATTATAATTACGACACATTGCATGAACTGGTGAATTGTATTGATAATTGGCCGGCAAAAATTACAAAGAAATATGTTGTTACTTCTAGTAATACAAACATTAACATAAAAATTTAATTGAGAATGCAGCTCACTATCGTCAATAAGATAATTAAAATATTTCTACAAAAATACAATTTGTTGTTTAATAAGCTTACTCAAAAATGGTTCTCGAGTAAAGGTACTAAGAAGAGTTACATGATCGGTATTTGGTCAAAAATTAAACAAACGATAGAAAACAGTTTTACAAAACCTCTTCTGAATACTTTCTATAGCATTAATTAAATATTGTTGTGTGGGAAACGAAATAATAGAGCCCTAGTACAATTTACTGAGAACTAGGGATTCAAATAGAATTTTATAGCAAAGAAAATTTTAAATTCAGATGTGGAACGAAAAAAAAAATCTAACATTTTGTAACAGGATGCAATAGTAATTTCAGCATGGTAAATTAAACTTAGTTTATAATCTAAGAATAGACTTTTATCATAACAACTCGTTTTAAGATTTCATTGTTCATGTTGTAATCGTAGCTAATTGTAATAAGTTTCTTACTATAACTAATTAATTGACATTTGCTAATATTAAAATTTAATTGATTATTTTTCGACCAATTGGAGATTGAAAGTAAATCTTCTTGTAAAGGAAACATGCGTAAATAGAGATAGTTTTTAAATATTATATACCTGTTGCGTCTTTTTGTTGTTCTCGTACTGACGAAGGAACAAAATCTGAAACAATTTTAAGTTGCATTTTATATTACCACATATTTACAATCATATATACCTTTAATCTCTTCATGCATGTAATTTATTTCACAAAGCAAGAGTTCTTCATAAACTTTTAACTTTGTTTTTTAAAAGACCACCACCAGTTAAAAATAAATTTCTTTTTTTCTTGGACTACTTTTTTCCAAATATTTTTCTTAATTTCTTCATATTTCAATTTTAAATTTCTCGTTGTGCGCATTACTCCAGTTATTGCACTTTTGCAGTTAAACTCATTAGCAATATCATCCCATATTTTCTCTTTCTGCTTCCATGTTTCTGAATCCGTCTTTTTATTTTCTATTATATACGTGTATGTCACTGCTATGTCCATAAGATTTCTTATTTCTTCTTCGGTAAAATTCGATGATCTTTCTCTTTTCTTCATTATTTATAAAAATCAGAATAAAAATGTAAAACTATTTCTTTAGGTTCAATTACTAGTTTAGAATTTCATTTATACTGACCACAAATATTTATTTTACTTACAGCCAAAGAGGATATATACAACAGCAGTGAGCATTCAATGCTAGAATACCACGACCGGCATAGCAACAAAGTTTGATGTAGTTTGTTTCGATTCCGCAATACCCTTTCAGAGCGCTGCTGTTCATATTTTATATTTAAAATTTAATTTTTCAAATATTTTAAAAATAATACAAAGTATTTACGTACATAGAAATATTTATTTATATAAAATATAATACAATATCTATAGAAACGTTTAAACATTAGTAATTACAAATAAATATACTCGTATGATTTTAAAATATAACCTTAATTTAATTAAAAGCATACTTTGAGATAAAGGTTACTTATTTAACGGATTATATTTTATTATCCTCTGATTCGTACTTTCTCATTAATTAAAATCGTTTCATCGATAGTGACATCACCTCCCGCGTATGTGCCTCAGGTGCAAATGAAGTTTTACGCAACAATCGTCGAAGTGTAGATTTACTTGTAAACGTGAAATATCGTTAAAATTTTCTACAAAGCGTCTTCCAGTTTTCTTCTTATTTCGTTCTCTTATTTGTGATAATAAGGTTTGGACAACTCAGTTCGTCGGAGGCTTGAGGACCTTATCCAGACTTTTTTTCGAAGTGGATCAAATATATACTTCGTTTCTCCATCAATTTTAGCTATACACATGCTAAACAAGACTGATTGCAACAATACATGCCTGTAATTGCTCACAACACCTCCTTGGGTTTGGAAACTATACGTTTTATTCAGTGAGAAGCAAGATTTTATACAGCATTTCATTGGTATCTGCAAATGAGTGAATAAATAATACATTGTACCTCAAAGTAATAATAATTTATATCTTACCTCATATCTATATTCCGAAAAGAGTTATAAAAATTAAACAGAAATTAAAATTCTAAAATTCAGAATATTAACGGACGAATTATACACAAAACAAGGTAAACAAACAAATCAGTATGAAAATGAAGGATTATGTCGCGTTCTACCTTACCGATAGTGTCATAATTTAGTTTGTTCCGAATCCGTTTTTTGGCGCTGTACGGTATCATGACGGGTATATAAGTGACTAGCTGTACCCGCGACTTCGTGCGCCTAAACTTTAGAATTTGAACATTTATGTGAATATTATGTATAGTGTTAGGACATAAGGTTGTCGAGGTATAGATTATTGGATTTTAGAACACGCAACGTACAGTTGCCCATGGGAGAAACAGTCACCTCGCAGACCCACTCCTGTTACTTTAAGGTCGCCGTCGAATTGGGCTTGACAAACTAATCCGCTGCGGATCTCTAGCGCTACAATCGCAAGGAGAGGCGCCAAAATCTCAAAGAGCAAGATTTAAAAATTACGGCTAGCGCGAGCGATAATACCTCGCTTGGAGGCTAGTCAAGTACGTACTGGCCGGGAAATATCTTTACACTGCAGTATTTTTATTCTTCCATACTTCAAGAACTAAAAGTATTTAATTTTGGTTTCAAGAAAAATTGTATTTTTATAAATATAATTAGGGTTTATATTTATACTACGAGTACATAAAGAACATATCTAGAAAAAAACGCGGCTCCCTATAATTTCTATTATTCAAGTTAAAAAATAATTCTATAATATTAATAGTAATAACAATAATAACAATTTATTCTTCAAGTAAGACCAAAATTGCATCGGTATATGGAATGTCAAAAATACATACATGTCACAAATATAGTGTTCATGATATTTCAATAAACAAAGTACCTACTTAAAATTATCCGTATAATATTCATTAATGTAGTAACATTTATCAATTAATAAATATTTTAGTTTCCTTAAATAAATTAAACGAATCAATGTTCTTTATATGTTTTGGTAATGGTTATATAATTTGATTCCTATTACAAAAGGATTATTTAGAGTTAAATTTCACTTGTTTTGGAAGCACTAAATTCTCTTTATCTCTAGTATTATAACTATGACAATCCTTATATTTTAAAATTAGATTTTTATTTTTTCTAATAAATAAAATGACATTTAAAATATACAAACATGGCAGAGTAAGAAACTTTTCTTTTATAAAACTATGTTTAAAGGTACTTCTTTAACTAAGGTTATAAATATTTCTAATATGTAGCTCGTTTCTGTATTATAAAAATGCGAACGGCATTGGGAGATCAGCCCCAGAAAATTATGCCATATGACTGACTATAAAATTGTGCAACATAATTTTTTTTTGCTGTATTTACTATGGTATTTTGTGCAAGGTATTTTAAGAGCAAAGCATATATGTAAATAATAAAGTTGTAGGAGCCAAAAGTGACAGCTACTTATAAAAGAAAATGGTTTTTCAAGTTGGAATACGTATATTTTTTTTAAAATGGAAACATACTTTTACATAGAACGATAGATAATTTTATTCTGAATTTATTCTAAATCTAATTCCCTCAAGTGACTTATATCTCTTTTGCAGAATAACCCATTTGAAATTTTCCTGTTCATGATTTCCGGTAACATGCATTCTAAATAAAAAGTGGCGAGATTGTAAAGTACCGCCACATTGTCAAATATTCGTTGACTACAATGATTTACAATCTGGCTAGTCGTGTGCACTTAGCTTGTATGAAAGCTATTCTTCGTTTATTAAAACGTCTATCCATATTGTGAAATGCATAGGTGTTTTATAATTTGGCTAATTATACAATCTGGCTAACACATAATTAGCAAACCGGGATTAATACCAATACTGACGCTGGGAGGCTAGGCACAGCTTATAAAATATCGTTTATGAAAGCAATGTTGATATATGTGACAGAAGTTTATGTTTCCGAGATATTTTTTATTAATCAGCTAAATAAATTTATTAGTGAATTTATTAGGAGGTGGATATACCTTTTCAAGATCATGTTCAATTTTGTAAAATGTATCCTTATTCAGAGATTTAATGTTCATGATAGAAAGCAATTCTTCTTTGTGCGAATTTGTACTACCAGTTGCTATATTGCCCCATACGCAACCAATATTTATTTCCGATTTTTCTTTATTTGATTCCTCGGTGTATTTAGAAATTTCAATATCATACATTGAACATTTGAAGCATGTTAGGCTTATTAGACCTAATCCTCTGCAGGTTTCGGATATAAGTGACCCATAGTGCAAATTTTAGAATGATCCAGTTGTAATTTCATGGCCCATTTTAGAACATATCCTAATTGCACAATTCTATTACCTGTTATGGTTTTCTCAAAAGCAAATTCACTCGTAGGATTAGGATCACTTGCAATACATAATTTATAATTTTTTATATTAAAAATAAATTATTTATTAGAATCGTAAATATCAGAGTAGTTTTCACCTTCCGTCACGTTTTAGGGTCCGTACAGTACGATTTTAGCATTTTTTTACGATGATGTGTGCGTGTGTGTATGTGAGTGCGTATGCGTGCGTGTGTGTGTGTGACGATAACACGAACACTAGAATTCTAAAAATTATAATTATTTCGTATACCTTTTATTTATATCCATATGAAGAGCTGATTAGATTTTGGTTATAATTGATCAACATTTAGAACATTGTATTGGTACATATCTGCCAACCCTACACTATATAAACTATATTCATAAACATTTACAAAAGGAGTATTAACAAACCTTTCGTATACATTTTTTTGGCACCAAACATCTTCGAAATTAATTAAATCATCTGAAATATGTGTGCCATCTTCCAAACTAATTAGTACTTCAGAATTTTATGGCATTTGATTGGGAACGTCATACGAATCCAACAAAATTCTTCTAGTTGCTTTTTTGGCCAAATTTATATTTGTTTGCAAGTTCTTTTGTTGAAGAAGAGCATTTTTTCGCCTCCTTAAAGCAGTAGCCGTTCGTTTCTTTGATTTTGAAGGCCTGTTTTGATTTGAATTTTTAGTTTTAACCATTTTATAATAAGAGTATATAAACTTGGCGCATAAAATTTCAAAACTGATGCTAGCCAGCTAGCCTCTATTCGGACCGAGCCAACAAGATTTCATGCGAAATCGTTGTCTCTCCTCTCTCTAGCTTGTGGGTATGACCTGAGGAGGGGTGGTGGCGAGCGCGGTGTAGAGAGAGCGACGGCAGAGCTCCAGTAGTGCGCTCCGACAAAACGCTGCACTAAATTTACATTACAGTATAGGGCAATATCGTAATTCAATTGGTTTATAACAATTACTTATTGCATTAAATTTTTTTTTTCATTATTCATTATAAAAAAAATATCTGCATATGACGAACATACTTTGGACCCATTTTTTTTATTTTATTACGTGATTTAATGTTATAAACAATATTATTATTGTTAATAAAAAAATGAATATAAGTTCAACCATTAGATTTACATTTCTCAAAATCAATAAACAAAACTGCATTTGTTTTAATGAATTCCTTCAATCAAACAAACTGAATTAAGATTGGACTGTATTCGACGGCGACCTTAAGGTTCTGGCCTTGCAATTTTTTAATAGTAATTGCGAAGAACGGTTTAATTGAAATGGAAAGTCCGACGAGCGCATTGGTATTCTGGGTATAAAAATATATTCTCCTGATGCGTAACCTGTGAAAATTACCGATTCTATAACGTGTAGGTATAGAGCTTTTATTGAAAGTCTCGTTCCGTTACATAACTTTGATAGATCAGCCATAAATGGATCAAATTTGGTTATTAATTCAATACATCCCAAAAAGTTGCCATTTTGAGAAGAAGCGATAACTTCATTATTACCAAAAAGAGGCATTCCTCTTGATGCTACAAATTTCACAGTTTCTAACACTCTCTTCAGTACATTCCTACAATACTCCACTTCGTCCTCTTACTGTTTCACAGGCTGTGCGTCAGAAAATCATCAACCTAAGAAGTCGAAAATATTTACTCTTCAAGAAATAGAAAAATTTATCTGTGACGCCCCAGATAGCAAATTTGTAATGATGAAAGTAAGGTAATAAAAACACATATCAAATATATAATATGTACAAAAACAAAATCTGATGTGGCCAGCACAATACCTTCCGTCAATCCTGTGTATTATGTACAAATTCCATACATAAATTTTCTTGCAAAAGATTTTAAATTTCCAGTAATATTATTTTATACAAATGGCACTTGACACTGACATTTTCTTCTTTTTTAGCTTTTCCCATTCGTTACGGGTCGCTAATTTTTATTTTTTTCTTCCATTCATTTGTTTTGCGGGTCCTCATGTCAAAATTTTTTATTCAAAATTTCATTTTTTGGTATTTTATGATTCCTTTTCTCGGCAACTGAATTTCACACCCCTGATAATAAATAAACCACATGAAATAAGAAAATCATGAAATTTTGAATGAAAAATTATGACATTTGTCAATTATGGACGTAATTATTAGCTGTCATTTTGACACGAGTCCACATTCGTATCTGCTTGCCAAAGTCAGTAAAGTCACGTCACTGCACGCGCCCTACACATAAAAGATCCTATATTTCCAGTTAAATTATTTAATAAAACTATGCGAATTGCACTTGACACTAACATCTTGTTCTTCTTTAGTTTTTCCCATTCGTTAGGGGATCGCTATTTTTTATTTTCTTTTTCTACTAATTTTTGTTTTGCGTGTCGTCCTCATTCAGTTCCTTTTCTCTTCTTTCATCTTACATTTGGTCTTTCTATGTTTCTTCCACCTTCTGTTATAAGCTATTCTTTCTTCCAATATACTCATCTCTCCTCATGACATGTTGAAACCAATGTAATCTTCTCTTATATCTTTCTAGAAACGTTCAACACTACAGTTATTTCCCTTACTCTTTCATACATTTACTATTTATTGATACTGACATCTGTCAATTTGAATTACCTGAATATATTAGCAGTTTCCATGGTTAAGTTAGCATAGCTGGCTGAATTATAAAATTTATTATCTTTATAATTCTTTAACTCTATATCTGTTGAATATGAAATGAAAATGCAATCAAATCGTATAGAGAATAATATATTCTTTAAGTTATAATAACATTTAACTGAGTTTTTCAAGAAAAACTGTTAAAATCTTCAAATGAGGGTACTTCCGGTTGACCAATTATAACCAAAATCTAATCAAGTTTGCATATGGTTGTAAGGAAGAGGAATACGCAAGAATAGTAATTTTTGGAATTCTAGTATTGGAGATATCGTGCACGAAACGGCGGTCCACACATACACACATACATACACACACACACACGCACACACGAACACACACACACACACACACACATATATACAGACATCATCGTAAAAATAGTAAAATCGTATTGTAAAGACCCTAAAACGTGCTTATTCAATGAAAACTCACCACCGATTTTTTTGACCAAAGACAATACCTTAGGTTGTGGCAATCTTTCGTATTTCGGGGGCATGCCGTCAACATGAATTGGCAGATATTTTAACAGATGATATCCAAGATGCTGGCAGTGCTGATTGTAACTATCCAAGAATGCAAAAATAAAATTCCTAGAACTTTTACCGTTGTTGACGTCAAGGATAAAACTCCAAGTTTTCTGCAAATTTATAGAAAATATGCTTCCCTCCGACCACCAGATACGAATCACAAATGATTTTTCGTTTTTTACAAAAATAATAAATGCACTAATCAACCAGATGGTTCAACCAATTTGGCAAAATAACTTGTTTAATAACTACATATCTCAATCTACAGCATCCTGATACATATACGGAACACTGTTTTAGACGATCATCTGCTTCCTTATTAGCAGACGCAGGGGCAGATATTACTGCAGTTAAACGGCATGCTGGATGGAAATCCACCACTGTCGCAGAAAATCTGAAATAATGAGTTATTTTATTTTTACTTTTGCGGCTTTCTTTTTGTTCGTGTATTAAATATTATCGTTGGTACATCTTTAAAAATCGTTACAAATAACGCAAAAGTTGTTAACTTTATTTGAAGCCCATAACAGTTTTTAATGCAGAACTATATTAAAATATAATTCAATACTTTTCAGTTTTAGTATTTAAGACATATCAAAATTATATTGAAAATTCAATAAGTAATAAGAAACAACAAAAAAAATCTTTAGCACGGAAAACCAGCAACTGCAAATCCAACCATCAACTACTAGGACATATTCACTTTCAAGGGAGACTTTAATTAGAGGAGAAAAATCCCAAATATTTTTATAAGTAATATTAATAATTGTACTAATTTGACAATTAACGTTAATGTAACAAAATAAATTCATTCATTATTGATATAAAATAAAATAAATTGTTAAGATTAAAGATAAATAATTGGAGTTGCAGTCTTGGTGAAAAATGTTTATTAAGATTTCATCTACTTAACATTCCGACGTTTCGATTCCAAATGAATCATCATCAGGGATAGTTAATGTATGAAAATGATTCATTTGGAATCGAAACGCCTGATCAAAACGTCGGAATGTTAAGTAGATGAAATCTTAATAAACATTTTTCACCAAGACTGCAACTTCAATTATTTATCTTTAACCTTAACATCATACCAACAGTCAAGAAATACCAAGAAATTTATAATAAATTGTATTTGTATTTTCGTAGATATGGTTCGTAGATAAAATTTTGTATGATACACATGTGTGAAGAGATTTTATGAATTCGCTGCATTTAAAGCATTCGCTTTCAACTCGTGCTTTAAACTTTGTAACTAATGCATAAAAGCCTGTCTTCACACACCATAAATAATTATTTTGTTCCGCGTATTGCCTTGTAGTAACTAAAATCCGCGCCAAAATCAAAATTATCGTTTTGTTCAAAACCGTTTCTAACAATCCGGTCTCTAAAATGATCATTGACAGTCCAATTTGCTGGATCTCTAGGAACAGTTGTTATGACTGAGGTGTCACAATTGGTTACGTCTGCTTTATTCTCAGAAGTATCGCCGGCTAAAATTTCAGAAGGGATCGAAGTAAGCGAAACATTTTCTTGTTGCTCATTAATGCTATTAGTTTCATACACATTGGATTCTGTACTCAGCATATTAGTTTTACTAGTATTGGCTGTTGTGAAAAATGAATCAATTTTAGTTATTTTCTTTTTAAGTTCATTTTCTCGCTCTTCTTTTGCTTTTGACCTTTTTAAAAAAATTCTGCACCACTTGGTTTTTTAGCAGCGGTACGTAGTCGATCGCTCATTCTTCTACTTTCCTGTGAAAAAAATCCAACACAACTGTATATATGTAAATATTCACAATTTGTTGATATTTTCTGAAAAGAGAGCACATTGCCGCGATATTATGTCAACCGTTATTATTAAGAAAAATAAACGAATTTGAAATATTACTGTACATGTAAATATACGAGAATTTACATACAAGGATGAATTTATGTAGAAATATAACAATTCGAGATGATCCAAATACTTTGTTTTTGTTGAGATACGATTGTATCTCTTATCTCTTGATGAATAATTACAAAATAAAAAATCTGATGTGGCCAGCACAATACCTTCTGTCAATCCTGTGTATTATGTACAAATTCCATACATAAATTTTCTTGCAAAAGATTCTAAATTTCCAGTAATATTATTTCATGCAAATGGCACTTGACACTGACATCTTCTTCTTCTTTAGCTTTTACCATTCGTTGGTGGTCGCTATTTTTTATTTTTTTCTTCCATTTATTTCTGTTTTGCGGGTCCTAATGTCAAAATTTTTCATTCAAAATTTATTCTATTGGTATTTTATGATTCCTTTTCTCGGCAACTGAATTCCACACCCCTGATAATAAATAAACCACATGAAATAAGAAAATCATGAAATTTTGAATGAAAAATTATGACATTTGTCAATTATGGATGTAACTAATAGCTGTCATTTTGACACGGGTCCCCATATCTGCTTGCCAAAGTCAGCAAAGTCAGGTCACTGTACGCGCCCTACACCTAATTTTTCTTGCAAAAGATCCTATATTTCCAGTAAAATATTTCATAAACAAACTATGCAAATTGCACTTGACACTAACATCTTATTCTTCTTTAGTTTTTCCCATTCGTTAGGGGGTCGCTATTTTTTATTATCTTTTTCCACTAATTTTTGTTTTGCGTGTCGTCCCCATTCAGTTCCTTTTCTCTCCTTTCATCTTATATTTGGTCTTCCTGTTTCTTCCACTTTCTGTTATAAGCTATTCATTCTTCCAATATACTTATCTCTCCTCATGACATGTTCAAACCAATGTATTCGTCTCTCTTATATCTTTCTAAAAACGCCCAACACTAGAATTATTTCCCTTATTCTTTCACCCATTTACTTTTTATTGATACTGACATCTGTCAATTTGAATTACCTGAATATATTAGCAGTTTCCATGGTTAAGTTAGCATAGCTGGCTGATTTAGGAAATTTATTATATTTCTAATTCTTTAACTCTATATCTGTTAAATATGAAATATAAAATGCAATCAAATCGTATAGAGAATAATATATTCTTTAAGTTATAATAAAATGTAACTGAGTTTTTATAGAAAAGCTGTTAAAATCTTCAAATGAGGATACTTCCGGTTGACCAATTATAACCAAAATCTAATCAAGTCTTCATATGGTTGTAAGGTAGAGGAATACGCAAGAATTGTAATTTTCGAACTTCTAGTATTGGAGATATCGTGGCCGAAACCGCGGTCACATACATACACACACACAAACACACACACACACACACATACATACATACAGACATCATCGTAAAAATAGTAAAATCGTATTGTAAAGATCCTAAAACGTGCTTATTCAATGAAAACTCACCACCGATTTTTTTGACCAAAGACAATACCTTCCTTACCTAGGTGACGGAAGGTAAAAACTGGGGTCAAATCAATAGTGTAACCCGTCTTTATGAGGCGAATTAACAAATAACACACTGTGTCTTGCCAGACTAGCAATACAAATTAGTAATTGCCAAAAGTATAATAAATAATAATAAATGTTCTTACCGTTGCGACGTTGCTTGTAGAAGAGTAAGGGTTTGAATAATAATAATGATTTATTATAAATAGGTTTATTGACTAGTATAAATGATGAATGGATATATACAGTTGATGGACCCGACTATATGGAGGAATGGTCTTCTGACTGGTCTCTCTCTTAATGGGCCCCTCAATGGACTCTCATTGAACTCTGACTTCCCTCCTCCATAGAGTCTTTTATATTACTGTAATGCTAAGTCAACAAATAATTGAGGTGTCATCTAATTACCTAATAATATTATGCAATACTTATTCTGCAATATTACTGATTACTACTACTGAGTTATGATGGCCTCAATTGTGTGGTGGTGTACTCTTACATACCTCCCTTTTTAAAAAAAAATGCTTCCGGAGGAGCACAATTTTATTTACAACTACACTTAAAGTCTCTATATTCACAATATTTCCTAGCATGTGATGTTTGATGGAGAAAATTACGGCGTACCACTGGTGTTGTGCTGGATGGTGTATCCAAAGCTGTAGATGAGTTTGAGGGGAGACGATTGGCCGGTCGTCATCCCTTGGATGGTTCATCTGCTTCCTGCGGTTTGATGCGGTTTACACAACATGCATGGCACTGACGGTTGTTCTTTCACTCTTATGATCAACACTTACATACACATATTTTTAAATTCCATATTTCTAAACGACTGATTTTCCACATAACACACAAAATATTCTACACCTTGTTTTCTATATTTACCATCTATAACGTATTTCCTGCAATTCTTATTAATGGTATGGCTAGCACATCCCACAAATAAGTTGCTAATTGAAGTTCAAAGCAATTTACAATGAGAGAAGTGAAAAAAAATTGAAAATATTTAATCATTTTGAATACGTTATGAATGCTATTTAAATTATTCACTTACAAACATAAATTGGAGAATCAATTACATACACATATTATTTTATTATTTCCTTGGATCCGTGTACCGATCTGTATTCCGTCTTTCATGGTATTGAACACTAACTAAGGCAAAATCCATGAGTGCCGTGGTGCTGGACCTTTACTACGAGTATGCTATGGTGTTACTACAGGAGTGGGGTTGCGTTCTATTTCTGAATTATGAAACAATAATTCATTCATCAAATTTTGATGCAGTATATTTTGTAATACTTTAGGATCAATTTCATTTTTTTTTGTCGACTCTACTGTTTCACAATTCGGCATCTCTATGTCTTCATTTAAATTTTCCTCTAAAAGATTATCATCCATGAATGGTTTTAGGCGATTTACATGAACCGTCAGAAGTTTTGTCAGAATTTTTTTGTTGAATTTTGTATGTTACTGCTCCCATGACTTTTGTGATGAATTACGGTCCTGTTCATATAGCTTGTGAAACTTTCGTGACGTTCCTACATTTATTGCAAGTATACTGCATCACAGATTTGATATTTTGCTAATTTTGTATTTTTATTGAACTGCCTATGCGTTTTCTCGGTCGCTTTGTTGATATTCTGCTTTACTGAGTTAACCATTTACCCGCCAACGTTCCCAAAATGGTAACACATGCTTCTTAATTAATTATCCATAATGTATGGTAAAAATGATAGTTTTTTACAGAGCATTTTGAAAAGTAAGGTTGCTTCGTTAATAAAACTTACTCTTTTGCAAGCTGTATGCATATATATTTGTAATATGGTTTACGGAAATACCAAAATTTTTGCAATAAAATGTGTATTCACAAAAAAAATTATAAAAAAATACCTAGCATTATATTTTTAAGTATTTTGTTGATAATTAATTGTCTTTAGTTTAAGAATTCGAACCATACATTTCATAAAATTATATCAGTTTACATTAGAATTTTATAATTAAATATAAATGCATGTCCCGTTTTGGGAACGTTGGCGTGTAACCAAATCACAATTCGGGGAATACCCTTTGTAAGTTTGCTCCGATGTTCTGTGCAGTGCTGATGTATTCAACGTCTATTGACGTAAAATATTTATTACTATGGAACCCAGGACGTTTTATGGGTAAGTAAATTACTAATAATGTATATTACAAATGTTATAATGAATTACGAAGAGCCGAAGAAACGCTAAAATGTATAATTTTTTATTCAGATCAACTCGTAGCAGTTATCGATATTTGTGTGATGCAGTTGAGGCCATTGAGTGTAATTCATATGCAAATGAAGTGGATTTAGTCATTTTACCACCAACTTCTGGTGGCCAACCAGTAGATTCTGATGAGGAAGATATTACTGAAGATATTCTTGACAAAGTCAATTTGACAAGCGAAGTTCCAGGCAAATTAGAAATTCACGATTATAATTCAGCCCGGGACAGCGATGATGATGATGATGATGAAGATAATATACCATTAGCGTATCTTCAAAGAAATAATCAGCAATCTGAAATTTATTGGAGAAAAAGTGAAGACGTTGCAATAAAAGAACATCCTAAAGATCCACCTAAAGTTGGCAGTGAGCATATTCAAAAATCAGAATTTGAAATATTTTCGTTATTTCTAACACCTGATATAGTGAATTATCTAACAACACAAACAATTTTATACGCACGGAGAGACAAAAATAATCATTCTTTTTACTTGTCGGAAGAAAATATGAGACAGTTTTTGGGTCTTTTGCTAATTAGTGGGTATCATTCCCCATGCTACCGCCCAAGGCATAGATCAAAAAACTGGTGGTGGAATCTTTTTGCGCATGGCTTGAATTTAGCTGTTATTGCTGCGTTTCGTTTTTATCAACATATTCATCCTGAAGAAAAAATTACTCATCTTCAATTTAGAAGAAATGTTGCCATATCTTTACTAAAATCTGGTGCAATAATGAGAGGTAGACTGGGTGGGCCAAGTACATCAGTAATTCCTGATATCCGATATGACGGTATCAATCATTTTCCTGTGTCGTGTTCCCAAGGCAGATGTATACTTTGCCAATCTAATACAAGATGGAGGTACAATAAATGTGAAAAAAGGTTGCACAAGAATATATGCTTTGAAATGTACCACAAAAATTGTATTTTATATTCTATATTATATATAAATTTAATTAATATTTTTTTGAATATACATATTTTGATACCTTCAAACGCCAACGTTCCCAAAATGGGAGCATGTAAAATAAGCTAATCTACACCACATAAATTTTTTGTTTTTTCGAAATATAGTTTAAAATACTCTAATTATAACGGGGTGGAAGTTTCAAAGCAGTTGAGTGTGCGGATCATAGAGCGGCGGGTAAATGGTTAAAAGAAATTTGCAATCTTTGTTTTAATTCGGACGCATAGTTATCTGCATAATCATATCGTAGATCTTGTGGTCTGGTTATGTCGTCATAAGGTAACTCTGGTCACGACCATATGGAGTTTCGTTTGTACTACTGTGACTACTTCTGTATGCAATTCATACCAGTCCGTTTGATGTCGATTCACGTAATGAAATAGAATGTCCTTGAAGACGCGATGACTTCGCTCTATCATCCCATTCGTTTGTGTCCAGTATCGTTGAATTCGTAATTTTACGTAAATTCCAAATATATAAAAAATACTCTCTGTTTTAAATGCGGTGATCCTTACGTCACCAATTTCTGAACTAAGAATAAACAAACATGTGTACATCTGTCTTTATCACACGCGTTCTTGTTGGAAAAAACTACTTGGTAAAAAGAGAAAGAAATATTGAAGGTTATAACGCCAAGGTTGTAGCTGTCGATATCACCAATTGTTATTACAAATGTAGGTTATGTTTTATAAAAGTTTATTTTGCTGATTTTCATTAAACTCAACTTTTTTAACAGTATACAAATTTATAGTAAGCTCTAATATAAAATTGAGATATTTACGGAATGCATAATCTTTGGTGTTTGCAAAAGACGGAAAACTCAATTACCAAGTCATTTTGTTCAGTGTTTTATTAAAATAAAGAATACCTTTAGCATGCGAACAATTATATTTTTTAATACATTATGTACTTACATATAATATTTAAATCATAAACTGTCAGAATCGGATTCATTCATTTGCATGGTCTGTGTTTCCTGTTATTATTGTAGCTACCCCTATCTTTATAGCATCAGGTGCTCACTGAATACAAAAAAATCTGATGTGGCCAGCACATAACCTCTCGCCGTATATTTTACCTGGCTGTATGCATAAAGCAAAGAATATTTTTATAAATACAAATAATATATTCATATAAATCTATGACGTATAAACCTCTTTATTATTCAATAATAACATGTCTCAACATGAAGATATTTTACCATAAATTATGTTACAATAAATTACAAAGTAGAGTTTACCATATATAAATATTAGGCTGGTAACTGCAATTTTCAATTCGAACAACGTTGTTTACTTTCTCTTCATATTCTTCTAGTAAAAACATTAATTTTGGGCGGTCTAAAATGTATATATGGATTGTGCATCTATTCTTACATATCTTTTTTACATTTTATTTTTTCATACATGTTATATCTAAATAACACTAATTCCCTTTAATAAAGTGACGGATAGATTGCACTCCGATTATTCTTATATCGATGTGTAATTTTGTCAATATTTACAACTTACTTGAGAAGAATTTGATAGCTTTTTCGCAATTCAAAGTTACTCTAGTCTATAGTACTGGTGTACATTGTCCCATAATGTTTGAAACAAATTTAAGTCCTTCAACCTAGACTTGTCATCTCCATAATAGTCACAGATCAAGAACTAAGGGATTCTCCAAGTACATTTTTCTTTCATTACTCATTATTTCTGACACTGACATTTATCTGTCAGTTACAAATAATTTAAATTATCAACTATTTTTCATGGCATTCTTTCGGCTGTCAAATTTATTACAACAGATTATTTTATATATTATACTTCTTTTATCTCTAAATCTATGGAATATATAATAAAATATTTAAATGTATCAGATAGAGAATTTAATTTTCTTTAATATTACCACGAAAAATTTTCAAAAAATAATATTTAGAAGATTTTTTTTCAAGAATCTTCTACTTCCGGTTGTCCAAATATTACCAAAACCTTTTCAGATCTTCCCATGAATGTCCGATTGGGAAATACGTTGTTAAACAAATTTTAAGTCTTATAGTTTTTGAGTAACCGTCCTTCCAACATCCCACACATACACACACATCCACACACACACACACACACACAGACATCATCGTAAAAATGTTATAATCGGATTGTAGGGACCTTAAAACGTGCTTATTCAATAAAATCTGGATATGCGATTTTTAGCATGAATGCAATACCTCTCTTAGCGAGAGGTAAAAATAAAGATTTTAAATTTGAATTTGATTAATATTTATACAGGGTGTAACAAAAATAAGTACATTAAATTTAGCCAGTGATAGAACTCGTCGTGAGAAACAATACTTCTTAATAACTTGTTTTCCAAATCTTTTTTTAGTATTTTCATTTCATCGACGCCTTCAGTATTGCATTGACAATAACGGTGGCCATTTTGAATTATTGTGATTTCATCTTTATGTGTTTTCTTGTTCCGTCAATTGTACAATTGTTCCTGGTGACTGCATCCTATAAATATCCTGTAATAATTTCCAGTACGAATGGTGGAAACTGACCAACAAGAACGTTTACGATGTGTAGGTATTAACTATAGACGTTATTTGGCGTTGAACCAGTTTCGATATGTTTTCGAAACTATTTCGTACATGACGTCATAAATGTGGGGATCGCTAAAATACTGTGTTTTGAACTAATGACGTATAAATTTTAATCCGTCAAATGTAAATTGGGCGTTTGAATGAGTTTATACACTACGTACATACAAACTATTCAACACACTGTGATTAATATAAACCGGTTCCTCTATTGTTATTTTCTAACAAGTAAACTCTGTATTTTTATATTTGTAGTTTTTTTTAATAAATATTATTATTTGAATTCATTTAAAATTTCGTTTTAGCGGTTCTTATAATATGTATACGTATCAATAATTGTATTCATAATAATCGGGGGAAAATATTGAAAAGCATTATTTTATGTAAATAATTTATTTGTATAAAAATTACACTTAAGAACTTATCTATCATTGCACTTTCATAAAATGATAAATCAATTTGTATGAAAATAAGAGAAAATGTTAATTCTACAAAATAAACCTACTCAAAAGTAATGGACATAAAATTGCTCTTAAAGGAAAAAACGAATGTTATTTTCTGATTTTTGAACAATACTTCAATATGTTAATCTGCATATTATTAACAAGTGCATGCATATTTGGAGCATATACGTATACATTTTCGTTGCTAAAACTGTCATCTGCGAATAAAGCTAATTCTGTACTATATTGTATACACAAGATTCATTCCAATTATTTTACTGATCATACTTTATTCTTATCTACAATAGCAATTGAAAATTATTATAATTTCTCCAAAACAAGTAACACTCTTACTTTGTATTCAACAAAAAACTTTACTGCCTTTCAACAAAATTGGCAGTTTAACTACTTTATATTCATAATAGAGAATGTTAATGATATACAAAATTTATTAGAAGCTTTATACAAAACATATATGTGGAATTCACGAGGAAAATATTTAGTAGGATACATCGGACAAGAAGATATAAATATAATATTTAACATATCATGGCAATATTTTGTTTATAATATAAATGTAGTAAAATTAGAAAAGGAGGGTGAAACTAATATTTACACTTATTTTCCTTATAATAATTTATGTGGACAATGTACAAATTATAGTAAAATTTGTTCATGTAATTTTATAAATTTTACTAATTTATATATGCCTAAAGTTCCCAATAATTTGAATGGCTGCATGCTGAAAATAATGGCATATCCCATGATACCTTACGTATTAGACCTTGACGCTCCTCATCATATACCAAAACGAGCTGGCCTAGAAATTACAATAATGCACGTTCTAGGTGAACGGATGAATTTTTCGCTCGTGTATGTAGCACATAATCATACTTTTTGGGGATACACTGGAGTAGATGGCAAGTATAGCTTCATGTTCGGAGATTTGATGAAAAGAAAATGTGACTTGCTGCTCGGAATGCAGTATGGGAATGAGTCGAACTTAGCGAATTTTGACGGCAGCGTGGTACACCTAATGGACGCAGCTGCCTGGTGGGTGCCGGCTGCTCAGCCCATTGCACATTGGAAGAATCTAACAACAATATTCACAGGTAATGCCGCTTTTCCAGGGACGTAGCCAGGATATTTTAGTAGGGTGGGCAGATATCAGATAATTACAGATATCAGACAAAATTGGAGCTCAGTTCCCAAACATTTGTCTTCGATCGATAAACTATCATCACCGTTCTTAATACTTCATATACTATATTATGCCACACTTTTAAATTGTGAATTCAAACGTTCTCAGTATAAATTTTGTATCTGTCACACCATTGACTGTTTTTAAAAATATTTTATTTACATCTTCTATCTTTTTCTTGATCTTGACAAATTTTGGATTTATTAAGGAGACTTGGGAACCTGGATCATATGTCCCGTTTACCTCTAACTTGTCGTCTAATAATATTTTTACTTTAATCAATGGTGTGCTTGCTCGTTTTTTGCTTCTGTGTTTAGATCTACTTCTATGATTGAGTTGCTTCCTATTACTCTACCTTCATTTCCTTCTTTCTTTTTAAACCAGCATGACTCTTCGGAATGGTATCTAATACCTTTATTTAAGTTTTCACAATTCTTACACGGCTGTTTTCCTTCAAATCTCTTCTTGTTTTCACGTTTATCTTCTTTCTTTTTTGTAAAACTATTTTTGTTCACTAAATTTTATATTTTCTAATTTCATGAAATAATTCAGTCGAGTTCTCACAATTTTCTTTATCTATTTTATTTCTAACAAACTCTGGTAATCCAGCTGCTATAAATAACACTAGGGTCTTTGAACTGATCGCATTATCTATATGTAGTGACTAGTAGTAGCTTCTCTTTCCTCATAGCATATTTAATTAGTGAACCTTCTTTATACCTATAATATATAGCATATACCTGCACTCCATCCTTTGTCAGCAAATGATTCTAGAAATCTCTTTCTCCATTCAGGCCATCCAGCTTCTATTGTCAATAATGTAAGAGTCGCTGAGTGCCAATCTAAACATGACTTGTCCAGGAATAGCCTTAATATCTCAATCTTTGTATTGTCTTCATCAATTTCAAACCTTCTACATTTTTTTTCAAATGTCTCTAACCATTGTTTTGCATTTGAATGTTTAGATGTTAACTTTTCCATCATAAATTTGTCTGCTATGTGTTTTAAATTAACTTGACTTTCTTTCTTCTGAGTGGGATGTACTGCATCTGTTTTTATTATTTCTTCTAAATATAAGTCATTAAACATTATGTTACCCTCTAAAAAGTAAGTCTGCTCCATTTCCTCTGTTAGCGTGATCCATACTTTTCTATCTTGACCTCTTTGAGTTAAACTTTTTTCACTCTTTTATAAACATCCGTCTTCTTCAGTTCTTCATGCTCACTTGTAAATCTCATTTCTTGTGGCAACACATACTCCCTGTTATCCTCTGTTGTAATTGAGATTATGGCTATAATACTTGTCTTCTTGTCCCTTGGCGAAGCCACATATTGGAACGTGAACAGCAACCTTTTTGCCATTATAAACAAAAATTGTCGTTTTGTAAGACAATTATTAATTAGGGTGAAGTAAACTCAAAGTGTTTCTCTGCAAACTGCAAACAAAGTTAAAATTTTATTCACAAATTTTACATTAGTTATATACAAAAGCAATTTTACCTGCAAACAAAGAAACAACAATTTATGTCTACTATTACCGCTTCTTAATTTGTTTACAGTAACCTCATACTAATTTAGTTTTTCTTATAATTTTGACGTGTGCTCAATTTGATTGTTTCACTGTCTGTCTCCATCTATTTGTATACCGGTGGCCATCTCGATCCCACATCTGAGGGTAATGCGCGGAGCACATGGAAAATGCGGCAAGTTCAAATTAAAGAAAGTATAATTTCTTTACATATGTATGTGTATTTTCCTTAATATTTTAATTTGGTATTCAATTTTCTCTTCTGTTACTGGGATTAATTCCTTCACCTACCTTTGTCTGCGGTTTTCTAATTATTTACTTGTCCTGTCCTTTCAGAAGATTCATGAAATATAATTTCCTTTCTTTCACTGTTGACTTTCACTTTTTTATTTTTCTCTTCTCGTATGTATGTCCACAGTTCTTCTTCATTTTGAAACGTTTTTGTACACTTTCCTTGCCTTTTAATATTCTTATCTAGTTGCCATTCCTTTCTTCTATTGCCAACTTGCTTGTTGATATATTATTTGGGAAATTGTATTTTTCAACTAGTCCTTCAATTTCTGTATTTCATTCTTGCGCTAATAAAGTTGTTTCAATTGAATTTTATAATGAATATTTTTTTCCTCTGACCAATTAATGATGCATTTCTTTTCTGTTTTTTTTTTTATTTTCTTTTAGTTCTTCTTCTAATGTAGTCCATATCGGTTGATGATCTGACTCTACTCTGCTTCCAACTTCAAATTTCTCTATTAATTCACATGCAGATTGATAAGCCAATATATAGCCAATAGTTGATGCTCCCCTTGCTCCAGCATAAGTATGCTCTCCATTCTCATCTGCCGTAGCATTACCATTTAGAATATTCCACTCATTTTCTTCAGAAATATTAAGTAGTATTTGTCCTTCGTTATTTTATATACGATCTTTTGATTTTATTTGTGTATTAAATAATCCATTTGAATTTATGTTTGATGCCTCTTCCAATTTTTGCGTTAAAGTCTCCGCCTATTATTAAATTATTTTCATTTGTTTCTTTAATACTCCTATTTATTTCTTTTAATATATTATTTAATGTTCCATCATTATACAGTGTAAATAAGTTCCATGTTTTATTCCGTATTTTTACTCCTCTGTCTTGTATCCCTACATTAAATAATCTTCTTTCTTTTAATTGTTTAATACCTTTCCTTATTCCTGTTATTATTCATACCTTTGTTCCTCCCTTTTATCTACTCTCGTAACGTGCGTGCATATTCAAATATATTTTGGCAATTTTTTTCCCATTTACTCCAATTTTTCTCATCGACCCATGTTTTTGTCATACCTATGATATAAAATTCCCGTTTATAATTCCAAAAATCCTTGTCTTTTTATTAATTTCCGCAATATTCCAAAAACCTATTTTAATTTTTTCATTTTTGAATTGTAATTTTTCTTTTACTTGGTTTTCTGAAAATTTTCTATTTCTATAATTTTATTATCATGCTTACTCCATTTATACCAGTGTTGATCAATTTTGGTTTTCTTATAGGCTATTTTTATTCTGAAACCTTCTTCCCAATTACTCTTAAATTTTGTTGCACTTTTTATTCGTTTTTCGTAAGATCGTTGTTAATAAATACCTTTCCTCCAAGTAATTTGTGTTTATATATCATAATATAATGTTTTTCCTCCTATATCCCGTTTTTTAGCCGTGACTATTCTTAGGTCTTTGCCAACCTTGTTTGCTTCAATAATTTCGGTTTCTAATCCTAATTCGTTTTATAAAATTAGTAATTTCGATTGTTACGTCGTTTCCTTTAATGTTAATCCGTTAATTATAATATTATTTTCCCTTCTATCTTTTTCTTCTTCTCTGCCTTCAAGATTTGAGATACTTGTGGCCTTTGATTCTCTTTCTCTATTCCATATCTCCTCTATTATTTTAAAATTCATTACTCCTGTTGTAAACCTGTTATTACTTCCATTAATTTCAGATTGGTTTCCTTCCTCTCTCGTCAAAGGTATGTGTTCTCCCGTCTAATTTCGTTTATTATTTAATTTTTTATATCTCACAGGGCCGCTAAAATATCAGTATTCATATTATTTTCTGTTGTTGATGCTTTTCTTTTAGGTGTAGGAGATCTAAAAGTTTTCCAGCACTTGCTAAATGATTCTTCTCCTAATTTACTGGTTTCTGTACTTTGTGTTCTAGGCCTAGTCGCTACTTGAATCGTATCTGTATCATCTATATAATATAATTACTTTATATACTACAACAGTTTTATATTTATTTATTAAATACAATTTTTACATGTCAAAAATATTGTTCTTTTTTTACATAGCTTGCTGTTTTTTTATTGTATAATCAAAGCATACTACATTTCTCCCTGCTTTCTTTAGCTGATGTGTCATTATTCATGATTTGGGTATCTAGTAGGTGGTCTGGATGGTCGAGAAGACCTGCGGGTTTCAAGCGATGTTTCTTCGTGAAACATTTCTGCTTCCGCATTTGCATCACTGCAAAATAAAGAAGAATTATTTGAAATAGTACTATTATTATTTCCATCTTCTTTTCTTTCTGAAGAATAGTCTAAATATCTCTTTCTGAGTTGATCAGCGTGTTTTTCCGTTATTACTTCGTATGATACCTCCCCATTTCTTTTTTTAATTACTCCTGGTTTCCAGCCTTTATTCATTTTTAATTTTTAATCCAAACATAATCTCCTGATTCAAATTCTCTCCATTTTGTATTTTTATCATAATAGTCTTTTTGTCGCCTTAATTTTCTCCATCTGTTTTCTAATATCCGGTTTTAATAAAGTCAATCTGGTATTAAGTTCTCTTTTAAACATTATGTTCGCTGGTATTTTTGATGTTTTTTGTGGACTATTTCTATACGCCATCAATACTTGTTGTAAAGCCAATTCTGGATCTTTTTCATAATATCGGGCTGCAAAATATCGTGTTTTAATTGTTTTAACGCAACCTTCTGCTAATCCGTTTGTCTTTGGATGGTATGGCGTAGTCTTCATGTGAACAATTCCATTTACTTTGCAAAATGTTTCAAATTGATACAAATTGAGGACCATTATCTGATACAATTTGGTTTGGCAATCCAAATCTTGCAAAACATCTTCTAAGTATTTTGATAATTACCTGACTCGTTGTTGACTTAATTGTTACAACTTCAATCCATTTTGTATATGCATCAACAATTAATAACCATATTTGCCCATCTATTGGTCCCGCTAAATCTATATGTAATCTTTCCCATAGATTTCCTGGTATATTCTATGAAAATAATGGTACCTCAGCTTCATTACCTCTATTCATTTGACATCCTTCATATTTCTGTACAAACTCTTCTATATGTTGATCTAATTTCGACCACCAAACATAGTATCTCGATATTGATCTCATCGCTTCTATACCTGGATGTCCTTCATGCATAATTTTTAGTATATTTTTCTGAAAATTTTTGGGAATAATTATACGTTCATTCCACATGATAATTCAGTATTCACAATATAATTTATTTCTTTGTTTGAAATAGGGAATAATTTCTTCAGATAAATTCTGACTTTTTAATGGCCAACCAATTTCAATATATTTTCTTACTTCTTGAAGTTCTGGATCATATCTCGTCATCTTCTTTAATTTTTCTTCTGTTAAACTTATATCGTCTATCATTTCGTGTGTTAATATTCGTACCACTTTTTCGTCTAAAATAATTCCTTTTTCTTTTATGGGTAATCTTGATAATGCATCTGCAATAGTATTATTTTCACCCTTTCTGTACTCTATATCGTAATTATATCCTGTTAAACGCCATGCCCATCGAACTATTCTATTATTTCTATTCTATCTCTTTTAATTCCAAAAATTCTTTCTAGTGGTTTATGGTTAGTAATTAAAGTAAATTTCTTACCATAAATAAATTAATGAAACTTTTCAACTCCAAATACTAAAGCTCTAGCTTCTCTATCAATTGGTGCGTATTTCTTTTCTGCGTCTAATAAAGTTCTTGAGGCAAATGCTATAGATTTTTCTTTGCCATTTTTATATTTATGTAGTAAAACAGTTCCAAGACCAACTTCCGATGCATCGCATGCTATTAATATTGGTAATTTATCATTATATGGTACTACTGTGCTTTCTTCTGAGAGTAATTCTTTAACTTTTCTAAAAGTTTCTTCCTCGTTTCTCATCCAACGCCATTTCTTCTTATTCCCTGTTAAACTATGAAGAACTGCGCAAATACCATGCAAATGTGGAACAAATCTTTCATAGTAATTCACAAGTCCTAAAAATGACCTTAATTCTTTTACGTTTTTAGGTGACGGAGCTTCCATAATTGCTTTTATTTTGTCTTCATTGGGATGTATACCATATTTATCTATTCTATATCCTAAGTATTTCACTGAATCTTGTAATAATTTTACTTTATTTAATTTTGCTTTCAGACCAGCTTCTTGCATTCTTTGTAGTACTAATTCAAGAGTTTTTATATGTTCTGCATCATTTTTTCCAGTGATAATTATATCATCTAACAAGACTCCAGTATTTTCTAGTCCTTGTAATAAATTATCCATGAATCTCTGGAAAATAGATGGTGCTGTAGAAATTCCAAATCCTAATCGCTTATATCGAAAATATATCATATGTGTCGTAATAACTAATACGTGTTTTGATTCTTCTGATACCATCATTTGTAAATAAGCGTCTCGTAGATCGATAACTCTATATTTATCTCCATTTGCTAACTTTGAAGTCAAATCTTCAAATGTTGGCATTAAATGAGAATTTGTTACTAAATTTGGATTTAGTGTGACTCTGAAATCACCACATATTCCTATACTTCCATTTGGTTTAACTACATTAACCGTGGGAGTTGACCAAATAATTGGTATCTTTACTGGATCTACTCGTTCTATAATATTTTCATTGAGAAGTCTTTCAATTTCTGCTTCTACTGGCTTTCGTAATGGAAATGGTACTCGTCTAGCAGAAATTGCAATTGGTTTGGCATCAGGTTTTAACATAATTTCTGCTTTATATCCTTTTATTGCACCTGTCTCTTCATTAAACATATCTTTATATTTCTGTAGCAAATTTTTGACTTCTGTTGTAGTGTTAGTAATATTAGTATCATGCTTGTTTGTGAGAGACTGTATTTTAACTTCTTTTGGTAATTTTAACTCAAATGCTACTATCCAGGGTAATCCGAATAAACAAACATCATCTGTAGGAATGACCACCACTGATAAAGTTAATGTTTTATTTGACATTTGTACTTTTACTTCTGTCACCCCTTTTGACATCAACGGTTCTTTTCTATATACATATAACTTTTCCGCTTCTTTTAATTTTGGACAATCAATTTTCCTCCATACTTTCTCTGTTATTGTTGATACATGTGCTCCCGAATCATATTCTATGTCATTGATTTTTACTTTGACGGTAGCACGGTTTATTCTATTTATAGTAACAATCTTCTTAATTACTTTATCTCTCCCTTTTGTTTTACAATATGCTGCCAAATGACCAAGTTTAGAGCAATTATTACATTTTGCTTTTAATGCACGACATTCCGACAATGTTTTATGCTAAGATTTTCCACATCTGTAACATTTTTTTGAATCATTGTATGATTTTGACATATTGGTGATTTTCTGAGGTTTATTTAATTTTTCAACATTGAAATTTTTACACATTTTTTGTACTAATTTTGAAGACATTTCATTTTCTGCTCGTTCTAGTGTCACTGCTAAATCGAAAACTTGTTGAAATGTTACTGGCTTACCGTGTTCTTTTGCCTCAGGCCATCTTGTCCTTACTTCAATACCTAACTTTTTATGTTTGATAGCACCGACAAAATAATCTCGTAAGCGTTCATCCAGTGACGAACCTAGATCACATTCACTACTTAGTTTTTTCAGACGACTTGCAAAACTAGTGAATGTTTCGCCTTCATTTCTTGTAATTTGTACAAATTCTATTCTTGCAGCAAATACAGTTGATGTAGGACTATATAATTGTTTCAATGCATTTTTAATTTCTTTATACGTGCAGTCAAAAACTTCTTTTGGCTACACACAATTTTTTACAGCTGTTAAATGCTCTAAAACCTATATATGCTATCAATAAAGTTTTTCGAGCATCAGATGTCAGAGATCCATCTCCACCAAAATCTTTTGCCCTACAAATCATTTCAAATTGTAATAGATAAGCATTTAAAGAAGTTCGATCCTTGTCAATTGGATCAAAAATACAACGTTCCATTTTCCTTTCTATTTCAGATTTATTTTCTATATCTGCATTCGTTGGAGAAGCCATCTTCCACTTTTATACTAATCCTCGTTGCCAATATAATATAATTACTTTATATACTACAACAGTTTTATATTTATTTATTAAATACAATTTTTACATGTCAAAAATCTTGTTCTTTTTTTACATAGCTTGCTGTTTTTTATTGTATAATCAAAGCGTACGACAATCTGATATAGCCATTCGTTCACAGGTGCCACCACCTGTTTACCTTTATTTATTATTTTGTGTAAACTAGATGTCTCTGCCTGTGTCAATTTTTTATGGAATTTTAAAATATTTTTTTTGATGTTCAATTCTAACCTTAAACAGAAGCGACTTAAGTAAAGCTCAATGTTTGTACTCAGTGTTTTCTTTTCCTGTGTATTTTAGTAATTTTTGCTGCTCCTTACTTCCCTTTTCAGCTGTAAATATATCTAAGTTTTCTAGGTATATATTTCCTCTATTTCTACAATTATTGTTGTTTCGTTGTCTCACTCTTTAGTTTTGTAAATGTAAATTTTGACATTTGTTAACAGTTAATTCTTATATTTTTTATTGAAAGTTAACATACTAATCTGAAATTTAGTTCTACATAAATTTTTGAAATTTTAAAAATGATTAGTTTTGGAAGTAGCGACAAGGATCGAAATAATAATGAAAAAAATGTTTTCTTCACCAATCCCAATCTGAAAACCTGATGCTATGTAATACAAATTTTCAGTAAGGGAGGTATAGGGATCGTGCTAAAAATCGCATATCGAGATTTTGGTAAATGACCACGTTTTAAGGTCCCTAGAATCCATTTTTAACATTTTCACGATGATGTATGTATGTATGTGTGTGTGTGTGTGTGTGTGTGTGTGTGTGTGTGTGTGTGTGTGTGTGTGTGTGTGTGTGTGTGTGTGTGTGTGTGTGTGTGTGTGTGTGTGTGTGTGTGTGTGTGTGTGTGTGTGTGTGTGTGTGTGTGTGTGTGTGTGTGTGTGTGTGTGTGTGTGTGTGTGTGTGTGTGTGTGTGTGTGTGTGTGTGTGTGTGTGTGTGTGTGTGTGTGTGTGTGTGTGTGTGTGTGTGTGTGTGTGTGTGTGTGTGTGTGTGTGTGTGTGTGTGTGTGTGTGTGTGTGTGTGTGTGTGTGTGTGTGTGTGTGTGTGTGTGTGTGTGTGTGTGTGTGTGTGTGTGTGTGTGTGTGTGTGTGTGTGTGTGTGTGTGTGTGTGTGTGTGTGTGTGTGTGTGTGTGTGTGTGTGTGTGTGTGTGTGTGTGTGTGTGTGTGTGTGTGTGTGTGTGTGTGTGTGTGTGTGTGTGTGTGTGTGTGTGTGTGTGTGTGTGTGTGTGTGTGTGTGTGTGTGTGTGTGTGTGTGTGTGTGTGTGTGTGTGTGTGTGTGTGTGTGTGTGTGTGTGTGTGTGTGTGTGTGTGTGTGTGTGTGTGTGTGTGTGTGTGTGTGTGTGTGTGTGTGTGTGTGTGTGTGTGTGTGTGTGTGTGTGTGTGTGTGTGTGTGTGTGTGTGTGTGCGTGTGCGTGTGCGTGTGCGTGTGCGTGTGCGTGTGCGTGTGCGTGTGCGTGTGCGTGTGCGTGTGCGTGTGCGTGTGCGTGTGCGTGTGCGTGTGCGTGTGCGTGTGCGTGTGCGTGTGCGTGTGCGTGTGCGTGTGCGTGTGCGTGTGCGTGTGCGTGTGCGTGTGCGTGTGCGTGTGCGTGTGCGTGTGTGTGTGTGTGTGTGTGTGTGTGTGTGTGTGTGTGTGTGTGTGTGTGTGTGTGTGTGTGTGTGTGTGTGTGTGTGTGTGTGTGTGTGTGTGTGTGTGTGTGTGTGTGTGTGTGTGTGTGTGTGTGGATCCTGTATACTGTATACGCTGTAACTAAAATACTATCATTCAGAAAATTTTGAAACCATGTATTTCTACCTTATTCTAATATGGAAATATCACATTAGATTTTGGAGTAAATCAGATAACCGAAAATGGCACTTTACTTGAAGCTTAAAATAGTTTTTCTTCGAAAAATACCTTTAAATGTTATTTTATCGAGATTTATGTTATATAAAAATTAAAGATCATTAAATTTTCTACAGGTTTGCATTAATACTTTTCTATATATTTTATGGATAAATTTATAAAACTTTCTATAGAACAACAAAACATACGAAAACAAGATAAAACGAAAAACACATTATATTTCGGTACTTTAAATTGTCAAGGTACAAATTCGGCGGGTGCATTTAAAAATCTAGAACACATCTGTAAGCAATACAATATTGACATATTAGCCACTCAAGAAACAAAACAAAAAGAAAATAAAATGGTTCAATTAGATAACTACGTAGTGTTTAACAGTGGCTGGAAAACAAAATATTTTGGAAATGGATTTATGATTAAAAAGGAAATGAAAGAAAATGTTATAGAATTCGAGGCAATATCAGACCAGATATGTAGAATTAGAGGCACACATAGGAAAATAAATATAATTAATGTACACGTACCGACGAATGTAAAAGATGAAGAAGAAAAGGACAAGTTTTATGAAAAGCTGGTGAGAATCATCCAAAAATTGCCAAAATATGATGTGAAAATTATAATTGGAGATATCAATGCGCAGTTGGGAATGGAGGAAAGGTTTAAGGATATAACAGGAGGTCACAGCAAGCATGAGCTATCGAACGAGAATGGACTGAAATTAATTGAGTTTGCTACGGAAACAGAGATGAGGATAATGAGCACAGCATTTATGAGAAAAGATATCTTTAAAGGAACATAAATACTTGCAGTCAATTAGATGACATTTTAATAGAAAAAAAGGGTGCAAAATTAATTAAAGATGTTAAAAGTAGAAGAGGAGCAGCGATGGACTCAGATCACTTTTTAGTAAAAATAAAAATAGGACAAGAAATACCCCGAATACCCACAAAGAAAAACGGACATAGAGATTATTTTAATACTCAATTACTACAAGACGAGAACGTAATGCAGGGATTCGAACATATAATTACACGAAAACTTTCTGAATTAAAACAAACTGATGATATAGAAGAAAAGTGGAATATATTTGAAGAAAGTATGTATAACACTGCAAGACAATTACTAAAACAAGAGAAAAAGAGAATTAAAAATGATTGGTTTGATAATGAGTGTGAAAAAGCAATGGAAAAGAAAAATGAAGCTAGATTAAATAGAATTCAAAACAATAATGAACATAATCGGAGAATAGAATCAGTAGAAAAGAAAAATTTCAAGAAAATTTGTAGAAGCAAGAAAAGAGGATTTATGGAAAAGTAATTAGAAAGAATAGAGTGCGGCTATAAAGAGAAAAATATAAAAAAAAAATACCAAGAAGTCAAAAAAGAGAAACGGGGGTACCAACAAAGGCCTATCTATATAAAAAACAAAAATGATATTCTAGTTACGGAGGACGAAATAACTAATAGATGGAGAGAATATTTTGATGAATTATTAAACTGGAATATAGAAGACAAGGGACAGGATGAAACAACAAGAATTTCACCACAAGTAAGAGAAAGTAATGATGATGATCCACAAATACCATCATGTGATGAAATTGCCAAAACGCTGCTTGAATTAAAGGATAATAAAAGCCCTGGAGAAAATGGAATCCCGGCGGAGCTGTACAAAAAAGGGGGAGGACAAATAGGGGACAAGATAGCTGAAATTATTCAAGAAGTGTGGAGTACAGAGGAAATGCCAAGACGATGGAGGGAAGCAGTAATCTGTCCCATTTTTAAAAAAGGGGAGCGGGAAAGATGCGAAAATTACAGAGGAATTGCTCTCCTAGACATCGCATAAAAAGTTTTAGCTATAATTATAAGGAACAGACTTAAAGAAAAAGCAGACCAAATCCTAGAGGAATATCAAGCCGGATTCCGAAGTAATAGATCAACTACGGATCAAATATTCACTCTCCAACAAATCATAGTCAACAGTTACGAGCACAGATTACCGCTGCAAATACTGTTCATCGATTTCAAGCAAGCATATGACTCAGTAAACAAAAGAAAATTATATGAAATACTTAGGCAATTCGGAATACCGGAGAAGTTAGTGAGACTGATTAAGATGACACTGGAAGATACATCTTGCAAAGTAGGAGTCGAAGGGAAACTATCAGACAGTTTTAAAGTTAAAAAAGGGTTGAGACAAGGCGATCCAGTATTCCCTATACTATTCAATCTAATTCTGGAATGGGTAATAAGAACAAGTAAAATATTTAGAAAGGGACTTATATACGGACAAAAACATCAAATAGCAGCGTATGCCGACGACATAGCCATTATAACCAGAGACAGAAAAGAAATGAAAAGTGTCTTCAAAAGATTAGAAGAAGCAGCAAAGTTAACTGGCCTACATGTCAATGAAGAAAAAACCAAGTTTCTACAAGTTAATAGTACTAATAGAAGTGATCTCAAAGTCAACACGACGTACAAAGAATATAAATTTGAAGAAGTAGAAAACTTTAATTATTTGGGAGTGATGCTAACAAACAATAATAATCAAGATGTAGAAATTGAGACGAGAATGGAAAAAAGCAGTAGGTGTGTTAGTGCATTCTTCAAGTTTTTGATCTCTAAGAAGATATCAAGAGCGGCTAAAGTGCGGGTGTATAAAACAATAATAAGAACTGTGTTAACTTACGGGAGTGAACTTTGGACACTTAGTAAAATGAACCAACAAAGGCTAGCTATTTGGGAAAGGAAAAAACTAAGAAAAATTTTTGGGGGAAAAAAATGGTAAAATATTTGTACGCCGCGATAATAAAGAACTAATGACTTTATATGGCGAAGCGAGTATAATAGGTGTGATTAAAGTACAGAGACTTCGATGGTTAGGACATGTTATGCGTTTACCGGAAGAAAGAACAGTTAAAGCAGTGTTTAAACGAGGTGTAGAAACAAAGAAAAGGGTTAGGCGACCAAAAGGGAAATGGACTACAGAGGTTTTAAAGGACCTGGAGTTTATGGGCGTTCGGAACTGGGAGAAGAAAACAAGCACGGTCCAATGGAGGAACATCACACAACAAGCCATGGGTCTACTAGGCCTACGTTTTAAACTCAACTCGTTCACATGGTTACAGAATTCAGATCTCAAATGTTTGAAACTGACAGATATATGTCACTGTCAACGAACTAATCATTTCAAATAATAATGTTAACGTTTTTAAAATATAAAAATTTATTTAGGCTTTTAGGTTCACATATTTAATTGAAAATGAAGTCAGTATAATTGGACGTTTCGGGTATAAAACCCACCCATCATCAGAAAATACAACTTCGTAAAAAATTAACATTGTGAAATAAATATTTTGAAACATAATTACAAATGTCGTCTTTTATGATACAAGGTTATAGAAAAACAGTACCATTTTGCGGCGACTAAATGGAACAATAATTATATGGAAAGGAACGTAATACAATTACATCAAATTGAATCGAATTATGTAATATTATTGTATTGTTTTAAAGTGTTTTCATGCAAACCAAAAGATGTCATTATTGCCCATTCGGAGTTTTATTATGTCTGAAAATCCTAAAATTACTCGGCGGGAGGTTATGTGTTGGCCACATCAGATTTTTTTGTTAATGTTCCCTTACCAGGGTCGACAACATATCTTAAAAATATTTTCATTTAAAAAACGAACATAGAGCACCACCTATGGATTCACTGATAACTTCTAACGCCAAGAAAGTGTTTTGGTAGCCATTCCACACTTTCGGGTGTAATAATAATAATAATAATAATAATAAGTTTATTTATACTGATAATAAACAGGGTAATCCCCAATTACATATTAACAGTTCATAGTACAAACATTTACAGTGCATGTATAACTTATTCTAAATCTTAAAAAATATATTAAACTTAAAAAATATATTAAATACATCAATTTTGTTAGAATTAAACAGATCAAAATCTTTATTTGTAAGAATTACATTATTCACTACATTTAAAATGTCATTTAATTGGAAACATGATTTTTTTAATTTCGAACAATATAAATCGTGGTCTTAATGACAAATTTGGAACGGAGAAATTAATTTCTTGTAATATTTCACTCAGACAAATATTTCCATTTACTAAATTTATGATAAATAACATAGATATGAATTCTCTTCTTGTTTGTAAAAGACTAGTATTAAATATATTTCTATGCTCATCATATGAAACATGTCTAGAAAATTCATGAAATCTCTTGAAATATAGATACCTAAGTAATTTTTTCTGTACTTTTTCTATCATATCAGAATGAATAGCAGTTGTGGGAGACCAAATTATGGATGCGTACTCCAGTTTACATCTAACTAATGCATTAAATAGATTAATAAGAGTTTCACATTCAAATTTGTTACCCATCCTTAAGATAAAACTCAATTTGCGTTGACTTTCGCTTACAATTTGCGCTATATGTTTTATAAATTTGAAGTCCGATTGAAAAAGAACTCCTAAATCTTTAATTATTTCTACTCGTTCTAGGCATTGTGATTCGATAGAATATTCAAAGTTAATACATTCCTTTTTACCTCTCGCTAAGAGAGGTATTGGATTCATGCTAAAAATCGCATATCCAGATTTTATTGAATAAGCACGTTTTAAGGTCCCTACAATCCGATTTTAACATTTTTACGATGATGTCTGTGTGTGTGTGTGTGTGTGTGTGTGTGTGGATGTATGTGTGTGTGTGTGTATGTATGTAGGATGTTGGAAGGACGATTACTCAAAAACTATAAGACTTTAAATTTGTTTAACTACGTATTTCCCAATCGGACATTCATGGGAAGATCTGAAAAGGTTTTGGTAACAATTGAACAACCGGAAGTAGAAGATTCTTGAAAAAAAATCTTCTAAATAATATTTTTTGAAATTTTTTCTTGATAATATTAAAGAAAAATAAATTTTCTTTCTGATACATTTAAATATTTTATAATATATTCTATAGATTTAGAGATAAAAGAAATATAATATGTAAAATAATCTGTTATAATAAATTTTACAGCCGAAAGAATGGCCATGGAAAATAGTTGAAAATTTAATTTTTTTGTAACTGACAGATAATGTCAGTGTCAGAAATCCGAAGACATTACTGAAGAGTTTTTCTGGGAAGTACATACATTATATTATTTCTTAATGTATTAATAGAATTGGAAACATTTCGAAAAATTAGAAGAGGATAAAATTTCTTCATCAAAAATGAATTTAAAATTAAACACTCTAAATATATATGGAATAGATATATGCGTAAGTAGAATTTTTGGTGTAGAGTATACAAGAAATGTTAAATACAATAGGGAGCGAGCAGTCATATGATTTTGTTGGCCTTGACAAGCAGATATGGAGGCCCATGTCAGAATGATAGCTAGTAATTATGTATAAATTTCTCATTCTAAATTTAGTGATTTTCCAATTCCATGTGGAGCAGAATTAAATGTTAAATATCTAAGGCATACAAGTAAATTTTAAACTCCTGGTGATAAATTGACGTAAATTTAGAAAATCTTAAAAATTTTAATGAAAAATTCTAACATTTGACATCTATGTACATAATTACTAATTATCATTGTGAAACGGGCCCACACATCTGCTTGTGAAGCCCAAAAATGTAACATTACTGTTCGCGCCCTATACTTATGTAACCAAAAAAAGGAAGTGGCGAGAGGTATTGTGCTGGCCACAACAGATTTTTTCTATTGTAACTAAGTATTTTACATTTGCTTATATTGAACTGTAGTTTATTTTTCTTGCACCATGTGCTTACATAATCTATATCTTTTTGAAAATTATTACAATCGTCAATATCATGAATTACAGAATACATTTTTACGTCATCTGCATATAGTAAACAGTTGGAAAATTGAAGACCTGAAGGTAAATCGTTAATGAACATTATGAACAGAAGGGACCCTAGGAGTGTACCTTGAGGGATTCCTGATGTGGGTCTAAAGGTTTTTGATTTATTATTACTATATGCTACATAATGTGTTCTGTTACGTAAATAACTATTGAAAAAGTTTATAAAATTAGGATCTAATTGAAAACTTTTCAATTTAGTGAGCAGTACAGAGTGGTCAACTTTATCGAAAGCTTTTGTAAGGTCCGTGTATACCGCATCTAATTGGGATTTGTTGTCCATAGCTTTCGCAATATCTTTGGAAAATATACATAAGTTAGTAACCGTAGATTTGTTTTTGACGAAACCGTGTTGTTTATCTGTTAAAACATTACTTATATGATTATATAATTTGTCGTATAACACCCGTTCGAATATTTTTGAAAATACCGATAAAATTGTTATTGGTCTATAGTTTTCAATGGAAGTAGGACAACCCGACTTAAAAATTGGACAAACTCTTCCTATTTTTAATTTCTCAGGGAAAATATTACTTTTCAGTGCAGCGTTGAATATTACCGTTAATGGTTTCAGTAAGAGTTCGGCACAGGCTTTAACCACATATCCTGGAATAGAGTCTGACCCCGCGGTAGCTTTTCCATTAATATACTTTATGGCATTGCGAACTTCACTTTCTTGAATGTTGGACACTTTTAGTTTATCTAGATTATAGCTATAGTCACAATCACTTTCAATTACCGCTGTCACTGTCACTGTAAACTGATTTGAATAAGTCACAAAAGGCATTAGCGATGTCTATATTATTGCAAAGTTTTTCATTTTTATATTTATATATTGATGCACTTGTGTTATTTCTACGAACTTTTTTTAATGTATGACCAGAATAATTTTGGATTATTTTTAACATTGTGGTCCATTTCTCTGAGATAGTCTGTATAATTTTTGTCAATAAGTATTTTTATTTCATTTCTAAGTGTTTTATATTTCACTAAATCTCTTTCCCGATTAATTGATTTTTTTTTTATTTTCTTATAGCATTTTTCTTTAAGTTTTATTTTTGACTTAAGTTCCGGTGAGAACCAAATGGGATATTTACCATTATTTCTTCTCCTCTTTCTTGGAACACACCGATCGAAAATATTATAAATTTGATCATATAATAAATCTAGAGATTTATTCGCGTCATTTATATCACCCACTATATCAGACCAATCTACTTCGCCTAATAAATTATACAAAGTAACGAAGTCTGCTTTAGCAAAATTGTAAACTGTATTTTGGTTATTTTCTATTTGTTTTTCGGATTGACTCATATAGTTTAATACTATTTCCAGTGAAGGATGGTATTTGTCGGCTGATACAAAGCAATCTTCATATACATTGACCTCTGCTCCCATTGTAGAACACAAAACCAAATCTAGTGTACCAGAATTACAGTTGGTACAATTATTTATAGAAAATAAATTCAAAGTGGAAAGTAGTTCGTAAACTAATTTGGACTTTGGATTTCCATTTTGTAGATCGAAACTACATCCGTTTATTTCACTAATATTCCAGTCTCCAATAATGAAAATATTTTCGCACTCCGTAATATCTGGAATTTGTTCAATATTGTCCATAAATATTTTATATTCTTCTAGTTTAGTGTCAGGTGGAAAATAAACACATATCGTAACTATATTTAGATTATTTAATTTTGATTTCACGCAGAGCCATTCATACATTTCTGCCTTACTTTCAGCAATTTTTATCGGTTTGAATTTTTCTTTGACAGCTGTGAGTACACCACCACCACGAGATTTATGTGTGACTATCTCTTCACGATCTTTCCTAAATACTTTGTATCGCTGATCGAATATTTGTTGATCGTATATATTTTCATTTAGCCATGTTTCCGAAATTATAACTATATCGAAATTTTCATTTAGTACACTATGCATAATTTTTTTAAATTTTGTTCGCAATCCTCTAACGTTTTGGTAGTAAAGTTTTATTGCTTTTAGTTCTTTACTTATTAATTGTGGTTTTGCTATAGAGATTTCTGTTTGTCGCATGGGTCTCGAAAAAAATACTGTCATACTACTACACCTTTTGGCCACAAATTACTGTTACGTATTTGCTCATGAATGTCATATGTATATCCTATTTTAAATTCGGCAAAATTTCTTTTTGAGTTTAATTTGTAGCACGAAAACATATTATCAGGGAATGAATTCTTTAAGAAATTTTCAACATCTGCAGCTTCTGTTTTAGCTTCTAATCTAGAAACATGAATCCATCCTCTTTTTGGAATAGCTGTCAGTGAGGTGTCATTTTGTCTTTTTCCAATTACAACATTTCTTCTATTTTTTCTTTTAGGCATCTTAAATCCATCTTTTTCATTGTTTACTGTCTCTAATTCATATCCATCAGCTGTTTCAGAGTCATTGCACTTTTTGTGTATTTTTGTTTCTTCCAAGTTGTTACTAATTTAACTAGCGCGATTGGTATTAGCAGGTATTTCATTCATTTTTATAGTTCTTGTCTCAATGTCAGGTTTTGTAGAATAGACAGATACGTCGCCTACTGACATATTATTGTTTTTACTGGTATTATCGATATTTCTATCTTTACTATCTTTTATCACTGTATTATTATCGCTGCGGTTTGCACCCGAGCTATTATTGTGGTTTGAATCCAAACTATCGCCACTAAGTTTATCAAATATTGTTTCTAAATTATTTATCTTACTGATTAAATATTGATACTTCTGTAAAATTTCTTCATAAAGCATCTTTTATGCAGCATTTTCTCCACTTAATAGAAGATTATTTCTTTCCAGTGTTTGACACTTTATCTCCAGTAGTGTGCTCGGTTTATTTTCATCGCCACATTCTAAACAGCACCACTTACGGTCATCATTATAGTTTTGCGCACTTATTGTGAAAACTCGCTTCACAATTATTACACTGATATCCATTTCTGGCTTTTTTATTACACTTTGCACACTTAATTTCATTAGAGAACTCTGTCTCAGACACTTTACTCTCCGCCATCATAACTAACTGTGTAAAGCTACACTTTGTAAATTCTTGTTTACCAAGATTTTTCCTACAAATTTTATAATCTTTACGGGCTCGTGCGGCGTGGAATACGTTTTTTAAATTAATATAATCTTTGAAATTTTAGTTCAATCCCCCATAAGCACGACAAAAAATATCATACTCATAAATTTATATGTAATAACTTAATTCTATAATAATGAACTTCATTTTATTAATATTTTTAAGTAATTATTTATTTTGATTACTTCGCCAAATAAGTATTTTCTTATAGCATCAGCTTTTATTGAAACTTTATTAATACGGATATAAGTACATACTTATAAAGCTGCCAGTACTTATTTATTTATTTTTATTAATTTCACCCATTATTCGCTGATTTTATATGGTTTCTATGAATATTTATTTTATTTCTATGCCGCCGGCGTGAAAATTAGCTAATTCTACTCCGGCGGAGTAGAAAAAAACTTTACTCTCTGAATCAGGCCAAGAAAGATGCCAATTTTATGAAGTTTGAAGAAAAATAATTTTGTTATAAATTGAAATAGGCGTGTACATTTCCATTAAAATTTGTGACTAATTGTATAGTATCTACCTAATAATATTTTAATCGCAGATATTCTCCGGTTAGTTAAAGTATTTCAAAATTTTGTTGTAGAAATGTGGAGCTAATTTATTCCCTACTATAAATTTATTCCTTGGTAACCTGCCATTTATCCTTACTTTGGTGAAAACGGCCCTTAAATGATAAAATCTGTATTTAATATTATATTATCATTGAAGAATTCTTATGTACTAAAATTTTATTTTATTCTATTCGCAGGGCAGGTGTGGCTGTGTATAATCTCTACATTTATCATGAATGGGTTCATCTGCTGGCTAATAGGAAAAGAACGAGAACAATCTAGTTATTACAACGACATTGTACTCACATTTTTATCATCTTTACATTCTCTTCTTCAAGGATCAGTTTCACTTCCTACAACAACCCGAGTCAGATTTGTATACTTAATTTGGCTGTTCTCTTCATTATTGATTTATTCCGCGTATCAAAGTCAACTAATTAGTATCTTGACTTCTCCTTTATATGATCCAAAAATAACAAGTTTAGAGGAAGTTGTGAATTCTTCAATGGAGTATGGAATATATGTAGGAATTAAATCTGCTTTCAACGATCCTAACAGTTGGGTTCACGCAAAAATACAACAAAACGCTTTTCATTGTCCATTATCAAATTATTGTTTAAATCGCACAGCTTTTAACAAAAATTTTGTCGCTTTTCGAAATTTAAGAAACTCCCAATATTTAATATCAAGGTTTTACACTGGACCTAACGGAGAAGCTCTTATTTATCCGTTAGAATTTGATCGTGTTGGAATAAATATTTTGTTTTATATGACTAAAGGTTTCCCACCATTGGAAAGAATAAATAATATAATATTATTAATGCAATCAAATGGACTAATTTCTAAATGGGAACAAGATATAAAACATGTAATGCAAACAGAAAATTTACAAGACCATGAACCTTTAAATTTGAATCATCTTCAAGGAGCTTTCTTTATACTAATTATGGGTTTTATCTTAACGTCATTGACATTTTGCTGTGAATTAGTTCTAACAAGAATAGAATAAAAGTTATTTTTTTGTTAAGATATTACAATTTTATTATTAAATTTAGTACACATTTTATTTATTATGCGCAATCAAAATAATGAATATTTTCAAAACAATTTTTATTGACATTTCAATTAATAATCTGCAGCGCACTAATTAGAATAACGAGTATACCACATGGTCTTAAAAAATTAACATTCTGTCTACATATGACTAATCCAGTATTATCAGTAAGGGTGCCAACTTTTTGACACCCTAAGATTGAACGCTTATTATAAGTGTCGCGAAGGGGTTTTGATATACCTCTCTCATATTTTAAAAAGTTTTTAAAATTTACTAGCTAATCTCAAAATTGAACCGGATAAATTCGAATTTTTACGCATTTTAATCTCATATTTAAGGAAAATTAAGTTCAAACCCAATCCAAATAGGATCTATTCAAAAAAAATTGCTGTGTATTTTGAATATGTATTAATTATCAGGTAGACATACGTAACACACACACACACACACACACACACACACACATATATATATATATATATATATATATATATATATATATATATATATATATATATATATATATATATATATATATATATATATATATATATATATATATATATATATATATATATATATATATATATATATATATATATATATATATATATATATATATATATATATATATATATATATATATATATATATATATATATATATATATATATATATATATATATATATATATATATATATATATATATATATATATATATATATATATATATATATGTACACCATACTAAATCGTATAGTGGTTGTAATAAAATCTTGAATAGGTGAAATTGTGTGTTTAGTTATTTTTGATTTTTGACATTTGATGCAACTTTGTGTTTTGATTTTGATATCGCGATTTATATTTGGCCAAATGAATTTTGATGTGATTAGGTTCGTCGTTGCCTTGATTCCGGGGTGTGACATGGAATGAAATTGATCAAAGATGATATCTCGGAATTGTCTGGGAATGAACGGTCTTAACGAACCTGTTGAAACGTCACATGCTATTTTGAGGTTAGAATTTGGTATGTCAACGTCAATGAATTTAAGATTTGTAAATTAGTCTTTTTTATATTTTTGTAGTTCTTTGTCATTCACTTGTGTAGCCGCGATTTTACTATAATCGATTTTTGGAAAGTTTTGAAGGCAGTTTATGTGAATTCTTGATAAAGCATCAGCGACTGGATTGCTTTTACCCGAAATATGACGTATGTCATTCGTAAATTGAAAAATGAACTCTAAATATCTAATGTCTCTTGAACAGTAAGTATCAATTAATTTAAGTTTAGATATAAATGTTAATGGTTTATGATCGGTCCATACAAAAAATTCCTTGCCTTCGATGTAGTATCGGAATTTTTTGATTGCGAGAAATATGGCTAATAGTTCTCTACTGAACGTACTGTAACGTTGTTGAGTAGTTGATAATGTAACTGAAAAGAAAGTAATTGGTTGCCAAGCATTATTGAAATATTGTTGCAAAACAGCTCCGACTCCAACACTTGATGCATCAAGCATTATATTCAAAGGGGCATTGTGAAGTGGGAAGGATAGAAAGGTAATATCAGTTAATTTATTTTTAATTGCTGTAAACGCATTGGTTGCTTGATCATTCCAGAGAATTTCTTTATTACTGTTTTTACAAGGATCTAGAAGCTGATTTATTGGTGAAAGAATTATTGCACATCGCGGTATGAATCTATGATAAAAATTGATCATACCTAAAAATTCCCGTAACTTACGTTGAGTTTTTGGCAAAGGAAATTTTGAAATCGTTTCAATTTTGCTCTTTAATGTCTTAATTCCTCTGGAGGATATAGAATGGCCCAAAAATTCTATTTCTCTAAGTCCGAATTGACATTTTTCTTTATTAATCAAAATTCCGTATTGACTTAGTCTATCAAAAATTGCTTTTAAATGTTCTAAATGTTGTTCAATTGAGTTACTGGCTATAAGTAAGTCATCAATATATGCGAAGCAAAATTTAAATCCTCTGGTTACATTATCAATAAAACGTTGAAAAGTTTGAGCGCTGTTTCTTAGACCGAATGGCATGACCGTATATTCGAAAAGTCCGAAAGGGGTTATTATTGCCGTTTTAGCTATTGAATCTTTATCCATGGGAATTTGATTGTAGGCTTGTACTAAATCTAATTTTGAATATATTGTAGTGTTTGCTAAATTCGCTGAAAAATCTTGAATGTGAGGTATTGGATATCTGTCGGGTATAGTTTGTGTATTTAATGCTCGGTAATCCCCACAAGGACGCCAATTTCCGTTTTTCTTTAAAACTAAGTGCAGTGGTGAGGCCCAATTGCTAGAAGATGGTCTAATCAAACCTTGTTGAAGCAACTTTTGGAATTCATCTTTGGCAATGTTTAATCGATCAGGAGCTAATCGACGGGGTTTAGCAAAAGTTGGAGAACCTGTTGTTAGAATGTAATGTTTAACTGAATGTTTAATTTCACGATAAATGTCAAGTTTAAAAGTTAAATTTTCATATTTTGACAGAAGGTTTTCGAAAATATTAGCCGATTGTTTATTTGCAAAACAAGTAGTAGGTTGGGCAATTGACATAATATTTTTTGAACTTTCATGATGTTGGTTTGACATCTCCAACAGTCTTTTCAAGGAAAAATCAATTAATAGTTTATAATAATTTAAAAAATCAGCCCCCAAAATTGAATAACGGATTTTGGCCAAAACAAATTTCCAAGAAAGAGGTTTTGACAATCCGATATCCAATTTAAGGATTCTGTGACCGTAGGTATTGATAGTTGTGTTATTTGCTGCTTGAAGTGTCAAAGAACTTTTTGAATGTACATCAAGATTTGAAATTCTAAGAACACTCACCTGAGCTCCTGTGTCAACGAGGAATTGACGTCCGGAATTCTTGTCCAAAATATAAAAAAGGGGTGTCGAAAAAAGGTTAGCGCTAGTAAAGGAAATAGAAGGTAATAAATTTAATTTTCGATCGAATTCAGGTAGGATAGTTCTTACAGGTTCTTGAGTTTGTCCAATTTCATATGAACCAGGTGGGACGCATTTCTTGGCTCTAGCTGCAAAATTCTGGTGGTACCAGCATAACGTATTGGCTGATGAATAGCTTGATTGAGAATTTTTGTTGGATTTAAACTTGGGAAATGATTTAATCATCTCTTTTAATTCTTGAACCTCGGAAAAAAGCTTTTGAAGATTTGATAAATTATTCGTTACAGCGGATATTGACGGTTGACTGACACTGAGAATTTTATCAGCTATCTCAGCTTTTTCTTCCAACGAAGAATCCTTGACAGATGCTAGGATAACCTGCACATTTGTGGGCAACTTCTGAATGAAAAATTCTTCCATAAAAGCTTCGTCGATGGACTTCGAACCAATCAACTGGCGTAAACGACGTAACAACTGTGAAGGTTTCAACTCACCAAACTCGGAATTCTGAAAAATTTGCTGAATTTTTTCTTTTTCAGACAAACCAGTACGTTTAATTAACGCTGATTTGAGTGCTGAATAAGGACGGTCTTGAGGAGGATCCACTATAATGTCCCTGACTTCATTCGCAAATTGTGGGCTTAATGAAGTTATTACTCTGCTGAATTTACCAAATTCAGTAGTTATACGATGAATTGAAAAGGCTGATTCGACCTGCGCGAACCAAAGCTCAGGATCAGCAGACCAGAATTCTGGAATTTTGAAGCTTGAAGAGACGGCTGTAACTTCAACTGGAGGTGAAGAAGCCAGGTGCTGTTCCGTGGCCATAACGGAGTGGATGTAAACGTCGGGGTCACCAATGTAGATATCCTACTAGAAGATAGTTTAGAAAAATAAAAATTAGAAAATTATGGAGCAGAAATTAAAATTGACTTTATTGAAAAATAAACAACTTTTTTATCCGCCGTACATAACAACCTTTTATTTACATATGTTTATATCGACTAGTCTGTGGCTATGGGTATGGCACATGCAAAATGTTATGGCACATAACATATATATATATATATATATATATATATATATATATATATATATATATATATATATACAGGGTGTCCCTTAACTTCGAGCAAAAACTTTAAGGGCATATAGTACTGACCAAAATGAATAAAAAAGCTTCATCAACATAGGAATGATCTTCAACTGTTTCCGAGAAAAGCGAAAAATCTAAGAAAAACTGACAAAGATAGCGATCGAATAAAATTTTGTCTATGTCAGTAAAAAGACTATAAAAAACAATAAAATTTTATATGAAACATTTTTCTCAATTTCTTATAGTTACGTAGTTATATGAAAATTAAATATTGACCAAGGTCGCCACAACATTTCACTTTTGATTTTTATAAAATAACAAAAGGCCATCTAAGATTACCTCTCAAAGGTAAACAAAAAGTCTCAATTAATCAAAATCGTAATTCTTATAGTTTTCGAGATAGCAAAGGTAAATCTCGTAAAAACTCATTTTTCACTGCGTTATATCTGGGAAACTATTAAAGATCGGACACATTTTGACTGAGCTTTTTTTACTCATTTTGATCAGTATTATATGCCCTTAAAGTTTGTGCACCAAGTTAAGGGACACCCTGTATATATATATATATATATATATATATATATATATATATATATATATATATATATATATATATATATATACAGCGTGTTTCCTTTAAAACAACCAGCGCTTTTTTGGGCGAACTAATGACTTTAGAGAAAAATGTTATATACAAAAAATTACCAGGAAAAAGGGCTTAATTTATGAGGAATAATAAATAAAAAATTCAACCAGTGGTTCTCAAACGGTAGAATATTTTTTTTTTTTTAAATGGCAACCTATATAATTTTTTTGTCCATTAGATAGAGATTTTTTTTCTGATTTCAACGATATAAATATGATATGGGGTTGTATAACAATTATTTCGAGAAAAATGATATTAAAAATCAGAAATAATTTTACAATATTGAAGTAGGCTATGCAATAAACAAATGCAAACAAATGATACAGGTGACAGATAGTTTTGTTACTTACGTTATTAAGTGTTTGTTTAGTACTCTTAAGTGCAAAAATACCAAAAATAGGTTGCATAAATTTGTAAATAATTTCCATCATATTGTTTTTCTTTTTATGTTAGTACTATTATTTTTTGATATTTCTTCGTTATGTAGTTCATTTGTTATTGTGAATTTCTTAGTAAAACAAGTTATTTTAGATATAAGAAAATAATATACTATCGTAACCTAGGCAATAGTCGTATTAATAGTTGTTTATTGCATAGCCTACTTCAATATTGTAAAATTATTTCTGATTTTTAATATCATTTTTCTCGAAATAATTGTTATACAACCCCATATCATATTTATATCGTTGAAATCAGAAAAAAATTCTCTATCTAATGGACAAAAAATTTATATAGGTTGCCATTTAAAAAAATACAATTTTATTCTACCGTTTGAGGACCACTGGTTGAATTTTTTATTTATTATTCCTCATAAATTAAGCCCTTTTTCCTGGTAATTTTTTGTATATAACATTTTTCTCTAAAGTCATTAGTTCGCCCAAAAAAGCGCTGGTTGTTTAAAAGGAAACACGCTGTATATATATATATATATATATATATATATATATATATATATATATATATATATATATATATATATATATACACACTTTAGCAGGTGATAGTAGAGATGAAAACAAGAAAAAAATTCTAATACACTTAGGTCCAATACTCATTGGTTTTTAGAAAATTTATGTATGGAATTTGTACATAATACAATTGACGGAAGGTATTGTGCTGGCCACATCAGATTTAACAACTAAGGACTCTAGGTGTTTACGATCAAGTGCGTGATCTCTTCGACGACGGCTGCAACTTTGTTTACAATTTAACATATGGATTATTTTACATGATTGTAAAGAAAATTTGATGTACTTTTCAAATTTGTAAAAAATATAGTATGTTCTATTTGAAATTTCAAAGTTGATATTAATTACTAATAAACCGGAAGTGTTATCATGAATGTACATCCGTCATCAAGTAGCTTACATGTTGCTGTATAAATCATGTTATATGAAAGAAATTACTAACTTAATAAATATGCGAAATATTTGCTGCCTGTATATAGGTGTTCATTTTTAAGTGGCCACCATTGCGATCTCGAAAACTAGAAGAGATACGAAGTTGGTTAAATTAGCAAAGAATCTCTATTTCACATAGGTATTTCAAAGATATACTGAAAAAAATAATTCAATCAGTGGTTCTCAAAATATGAATACCAACTTTTTTATTTTAAATAGAAACATATATTTTTTATTTGTGCATTCAATAGAGCTCTTTATTCTGAATCCAACGATATAAAATTTTCATACCCTTACATAAAAAAAATTTTGAAAAAAATATTAATAAAGTTTTGAATTACTTCCCCTTAAATATGATATTAATTAGAGTGCCATGAATGAAAAAAGTGAATATTTTGTTTATTGCTACTTCTGTCAAATGAGAAATTGTTCTTCATATCATTTTTAATACCTAAAAATGGATCAATTCACACATGACGAAAAGGTAGATATGTTAGAAATTTACATTTTGTGTCATAAGAATACAGTTAACATGTACAGGGAACAATACCCTAACAGGAATATTCCCAACTACAATTTTTTTTAGAAAATTAGAACGATGACTACGAGCTAATACAGAAACATTTAAAAAAAGACGTATACGATTTGAAAATATAAATGCTGAGACTAATGTCAGCGTATTTTGCAGCAAATCCTACGGTATCGATAAGAATGGCTGCACACGAACATAAGTACAAGCCTTATAAATTCCACCGAGTACAGCATCTTCAACCCGGTGATCAAGAGTGGATTAGAATTTTGTCATTTGTTGATAAATGAAGGCCCTGATATTTTAAAATTTATAATATGGAGTGATGAAGCAAATTTTTCCAATAATGGAATGTTTAACTTAAAAAATAATCACTACTGGAGTGATGAAAATCCTGTTTTAGTTCGCGATAGATGTTTTCAAAATAAATTTAGTATAAATGTATGGTGTGCGATTTAACATAATAATGTTTATTTTTACATGTATGAAGGAACTTTAACTGGCGATAGATATTTAGCCCTTTTCCGAAATATGTTTGAACAAATTCTGAATGATATACCACTGGCTACAGTACAAAATGTGTACTTCCAGCAGGATGGGGCCCCAGCTCATAATTGCCGCCAAGTAACTGAATATTTGAAAACATTTTTCCCAAATCAATGGATTGGTACTAATGGTCCTATTGCATGGCCCGCTAGATCGCCCGATTTGAATCCACTGGATTTTTTTGCGTGGGGTTACTTAAAAGATCAAGTTTACCGCACTGTGCATCCCGACGTACAGCATTTAAAAGATTGTATTGAAGAAACATTAAGAGGTATTGACAGAAGAAAATTAAAAAAAGTTAGGAAAAATTTAAAATGGAGAATTCAGTTAAGTATTAATAAAAATGGAGATAATTTTGAGCAGTTTTTATAAACACTAAATCATTTAATTGAAAATAAAGTTCTTTTTTAAATATGTTCACTTTTTTCATTCATGGCACTCTAATTAATATCATATTTAGGAAAAATTAATTAAAAAATTAATTTTTTTTCGAAAATTTTGTTATGTAAGGGAATGATAATTGTATATCGTTGGATTCAGAATAAAGAGCTCTATTGAATGAGCAAATAAAAATATATGTTTCTATTTAAAATAAAAAAGTTGGTATCCATATTTTGAGAACCACTGGTTGAATTTCTTTTTACCTTCCATCACCTCTAGGTAAGGAAGGTATTCGGGCTTATTCACGTGTACATTGTTATTAAACAAGAAATTGTTACTTAACAAGATTTGATAACAATGTTGTTAAAATTTCATATTCACATGTCTCATTGTTAGATGAGCTGTAACAATTATTGTTTGGTAACAATCTTGTTATCATTCAATATGAAGTTGTGTGCAAATTGTAGTGTCACAACTATTAGGATATTAAAATTAAAATATATCATATTTAAAATAATGATTTTTTAAATCCTTCTAGGTTATTAATGTTACTTTTGTTATAGTATAATATACAAAAGTGACATGAAGTTATTTTTAAATAATAAATATCTAATTATAACAACTATTAATTTTCGAATTGGTATTGTAAGGGTGGTAGAAGTGCTTTAAGATTTGTTTACTTTTTGTTATACAGGATGTTTCCTTTAAAACAACCAGCGCTTTTTTGGGCGAACTAATGACTTTAGAGAAAAATGTTATATACAAAAAATTACCAGGAAAAAGGGCTTAATTTATGAGGAATAATAAATAAAAAATTCAACCAGTGGTTCTCAAACGGTAGAATAAAATTATATTTTTTTAAATGGCAACCTATATAAATTTTTTGTCTATTAGATTCTGATTTCAACGATATAAATATGATATGGGGTTGTAAAACAATTATTTCGAGAAAAATGATATTAAAAATCAGAAATAATTTTACAATATTGAAGTAGGCTATGCAATAAACAACTATTATTAGTCTAAATTTGTTAATTCTTGCAACTGCAAAGCCATTTTTTATTAATAAGTAATTAAACAATTACGAAAACAAACACTTAATAACGTAAGTAACAAAACTATCTGTCACCTGTATCATTTGTTTGCATTTGTTTATTGCATAGCCTACTTCAATATTGTAAAATTATTTCTGATTTTTAATATCATTTTTCTCGAAATAATTGTTATACAACCCCATATCATATTTATATCGTTGAAATCAGAAAAAAATCTTTATCTAATGGACAAAAAATTTATATAGGTTGCCATTTAAAAAAATATAATTTTATTCTACCGTTTGAGAACCACTGGTTGAATTTATTTATTATTCCTCATAAATTAAGCCCTTTTTCCTGGTAATTTTTTGTATATAACATTTTTCTCTAGTCATTAGTTCGCCCAAAAAAGCGCTGGTTGTTTTAAAGGAAACACCTGTACATGTGTGTATGGATTTAAGTTTAAATACAATAAATGTACCTTTTATGATTATTTTTCAAAGCATTTATGAGCATTTTCCATCTTATTTTACTATAACAATAATTGTTGACACCTTGGCAAGTGGTCAGATGCTCTTGCCTGGTTGATAACAATTATTGTTAAAATAACAATAGTTTCTTGACACGTGAATACAAATTTTAACAATCATCTTTAAAATAGCAATAACTTGTTACGTAGCAATAAAGATCGCATAACAAGGTACACGTGAATAAGCCCGATTGTCTTTGGTCAAAAAATTCGGTGGTGAGTTTTCATTGAATAAGCACGTTTTAGGGTCTTTACAATACGATTTTACTATTTTTACGATAATGTCTGTATGTGTGTGTGTGTGTTCGTGTGTGCGTGTGTGTGTGTGTGTATGTGTGTGTGTGTGGACCGCTTTTCGTGCACGATATCTTTAATACTAGAATTCCAAAAATTACAATTCTTGCGTATTCCTCTTCCTTACAACCATATGCAGACTTGATTAGATTTTGGTTATAATTGGTCAACCGGAAGTACCCTCATTTGAAGATTTTAACAGTTTTTCTTGAAAAAATCAGTTAAATGTTATTATAACTTAAAGGATATATTATTGTCTACACGATTTGATTGCATTTAATATTTGATATTCAACAGATATAGTGTTAAAGAAGAATACAAATAATAAATTTCACATAAATTTCATAATTCAGCCAGCTATGTTAACTTAACCATGGAAACTGCTAATATATTCAGGTAATTCAAATTGACAGATGTCAGTATCAATAAAATGTAAATCAATAAAAGAATAAGGGAAGTAACTCTAGTGTTAGAAGTTTCTAGATATAAGAGAGACGATTACATTGGTTTGAACATGTTATGAGGAGAGATGAATATATTAATAGAAGGTGGAAGAAACATACGAAGACCAAATATAAGATGAAAAGACTGTATTGTAGAAGACTTGAGAGAAAAGGAACTGAATGAGGACGACACGGAAAACAAAAATGAGTGAAAGAAGAAAATAAAAAATAGCGACCCCCCAACGAATGGGAAAAACTAAAGAAGAAGAAGAAGAAGATGTCAGTGTCAAGTGCAATTTGCATAGTTTGTTTATGAAATAACTTTACTGGAAATATAGGATCTTTTGCAAGAAAATTTATGTATGGGGCGCGTGCAGTAACATGACTGACCCGTGTCAAAATGACAGCAATTAATTATGTCCATAACTGACAAGTGTTATAATTTTTCAACCAAAATTTCATAATTTTCTTATTTCATGTGGTTTGTTTGTTATCAGGAGTATGGCATTCAGTTGCATCTATTTATAATCTTTTGCAAGAAAATTTATGTATGGAATTTGTACATAATACACAGGATTGACGGAAGGTATTGTGCTGGCCACATCAGAGTTTATCATTGAAATACCAAAATAAGTGAAAAAATCTAATAAACATATTTTCATATTTATTTCGTAAGTTTTTAAAATCCCGAAATGTTTCTCCACACAGTAAATTAAACTGATTTGAAAGGTGTTCCCATGTTAATAATTTATCCCTATTTGCCATAGTATCTGTTTTTCATTCAATTTTGTCCTGATATTTTTTAACTAGAGATACTAAAATGTTTTCCTCCTTCACCGAAAAATTCACTGCTCTTTTTTGTGATCTCCTTCCTTTAAATAAAAAAATATTGTTATGAATGATTGTTTAACTCATATACCTTTATAATAACAATACGTATTATAACTACCTTATTTCTTATTTGTCACTGTCAAATGTCAAATTGTATTTTTTAATTCACTATGACAACAGTTGGTATACGGCGTTTAAGAATCCTTTCGTTAAACCTGAATTGTACAAGTCTACAGGTAAACTTGCTTAACTTTAAACTAACGATATCTTAAGGGTCTCGTCTCCTAAGCAAATTTTTGCGTGATTAGAGGTGTCGTAGTATTTAGTTTATGACTTACATATTAATTTTGAAAAAATGAAATTGTGCGACATGATTTCTTAAAGAATGGATCTACGCTTACCTTTTGTAAAAAAATTGAAAAAATGTTTACAATCAATATTACAAAACAATGAAAAAACACATTTTACACAATATTCAACATAATATATCTAATTAAATAGATATTTATTAGAAAATATAAGAACGTAGAAGCATAGTTTCACTTTCCTTCTATATGCTTGTTTTTGAAATTTTGTTCTATCTTTAACATTACGTATGTAATTTACTAATTTCTAAACCAATTTTAAGGAAGCTGAAATGAGTTGCCCTAGTCATGGCGCGGTGGAGTACGGGTAGAGAGGAATAGAAGAGGGGATGGTTTTCCAACCCTGGACGATGCCTGTGCGGGGTGCGGGGTATATTTTGTATTCGGAGTAAATTGTTATTATTGGCTGTATATTTCTATAACCCGATGTTCGAAATTGACGCCGTGGCAAAAAAAAACTGGACTAAGATTATCTGCTCCCAGAAAAAAAAACAAAGGACAAATTTGAATATATTATCAAAGAAAAAGGTAGTTCGTATTTTTTAAAAAAAATATTTATTTCTTTTTTTAGTTAATCGATGCTAAAAACTGATGATGAAAGTAAAAGTTATTACACAATACTGTACTGCAAAATCACTGACTGAATTATGAAATTTAAATTCTTTAACTCTATATAACTGAATATAAAATAAAAAATGCAATCAAATCGTATAGATAATATAATATTATGTAATGTTTATAATAACATTAAATAATGTCAAGAGCGTTTTTTCAAGAGAAACTGTTAAAATCTTCAAATGAGGGTAGTTCCGGTTGACCAATTATAACCAAAATCTATTTAGATCTTCATATGGATGAAAATAAAAGGAATACGAAAGAATTATAATTTTTAGAATTGTAGTGTTGGAGTTATCGTCTATGAAATAATCATCACACACACACAAACACACACAAAAACACACACACACACACAAACACACACACACAAACACACACACAAACACACACAAACACACACACACACACACAAACACACACACAAACACACACACACACACAGACACACGTCATCGTAAAAATGGTAAAATCGTATTCTAGGGAACTTTAAAACGTACTTATTCACTAAAAATTCATCATCGATTTTTTTGACCAAAGACAATACCTTCCTTACCTAAAGGTGACGGGAGATCAAAATCGATTACGATGAAACTTTTTGGAAAATAAACATGGAACAACATTTAATAAAGGTCTGTATGGATTGCGTTATTTCTTGTGCTCATTGATTGAGGGCTTCTATTTCGAGAAAAACAAATTGAGGCATACGTTTGATATTTTTTGCGGCTCGTTTATCCATTTAATTTACTTCTTTTCGCCGCCTAAGTAGATAAAGTTGTCTACTTTTTCAATTTCATCGTTTCCTATTTTTAAATGTATCTTTTTTTCAAGATTGCTTTATTATTCTCAGTGTTGCACAACCTTCAATTTCGACTATATCTAAAGACAAGATTTAGAAAATATCGAGAAAGAAATTAGTCAACTTAAAGAAATTATTCTCTCAAAATCTACCAACCAAAGAAATTCTTACTCAGATCCTCCAGCTAACAGTCCCTTATGTTGGTATCATCACAACTTTGGAGTCAAGGCTAAGAAATGCGTTTCTCTTTGCCAAGGAAATTCTATTATATAAAATTCAAAGGTCGTTCACAATCAGTATTATAATCATTCATATTTTAAAAAACAATCTTTACCATCTATTTCCAGTAATAACTCTATTACTTCATCTTTACGTCTACTTTATTTGACGGGTAAAATCTCGGGATACTGCTTCCTCGTGGATTCTGGAGCTGAAGTAAGTGTTCTGAGAGTTTCATTGTGGGAAAGACAACCAAAACAAATTTTAACATTACAAGCTGCTAATAATTCCTCAACACAAATCTATGAAACAAAAATTTTACATTTAAATTTTGGTTTTAAAAGTATGGAGTGAAGTTAGCAACGCGGCAGTGTATGTCTACCGTTACGTAAAACCGTCGGCAATATAAAAATGCGTATAATCATCAATATAAAAGATTATGTGCCTAAATTTATGATGTATGGAGTCAAATTAGATAGCTGCATACATAATTAACTAAATATTTTAATAAACTATTAAATAGTTTAATAATATATCCTCCATGTACTTATAAATATAATAGAGAAATATAAAAACCCTACGGGTTAGACAGTGATTTTTTTTGTAGTGGGGTAGTTAACAGGACCCCTAGCTTCCTTATTAAATACAAGTATATTTTGAATTCTTACATTGGTTTAGCAAGCAATTCGTACAGGGGTGGTTAACAGGACCACTAGCTTCTTTAATAAATATATTTTGAAGTGTTACAAATAAACAATTTTTAATAATAAATTATTTTCATCCGGGAAGAATATACTTTTGACGATTAAGGGTAACTAACAACATCCCTTGGGGTTAGCCAGCAATTCTATTGCGTTGGGGTGGTTAACAAGACCCCTAGCATCTCTATGGGTTAGCAAGCAATTCGTACAGGGGTGGTTAACAGGACCCCTAACTTCTTTATTAAATATATTTTGTAGTGTTACAAATAAACAATTTTTAATAATAAATTATTTCGGTTGCTAGGAATTAATTTCTGAATATAAGGGTATAACGCACATCACCCGTTCGGGTTAGTCATAAATGCTTCAGCACGGGGGTATTTAATAGTGTCTTTTAGCGTTCTGACTAAATAAATATTAACGTAAAACAAGTTAACAATGCGACGATAAATAAGAATCTACTAAGAATTCTCCACGCCAGAAATGAGTGCCCGCGAGGTAGCACCTGGAATAGGCCCGCTCGGTACGCATATATCATCATTACTTATATCTGCGCACAAAGCACATTAGCACACCAGCAATGAGTATAATACCGTGATGATTTATTTATTTATATATTTATTTATTCATATATTTATTTACTTATTTATTTAAGAATACTTTTAAATTGATTCATGTTGACAATTTTTAATATTAAATAATTCAGTGTACTAATTATATGCCATTTACATACATCTGGTTTATTTATAAACGTGAAATACAGCTGGAATGGTTCATGTCTTGTATAGAATTAATATTCATAGAGAAAAGTACGCAATACAATTATATATTTCAGAAAATCATTTAAGTATATGTTTATTTTCCTTATTACACTTTTAAACTTGTATATATAATTACAGAATTTATTAAATCCACTACACTTGATCGGTTCTAAAATTACTCTTGCGAAGTAAACCTAGTAGTGCAGAATAAACGTAGTAATACGAAGAATGAATTGAGTGGATCCCCTATCTTTGTACAAATCAGGTAATTCACATGCGCAGATTTGTCACTTATTTCTTCTAGCACTAGCTCAGCGTTGCGAGATGTACGATATTTTTGACATGTGTACGATGTACGATAGTAAGTTGTACGATGTACGATAATTTGATAATTCCATAAATTTATGTAATATGTGAATTTAAATTAATATTATTTTTCTTATATGTTACTTAACCTTTTACACATTTGGCACTAAAATTTATATTTATAATTGAATACAACGGCCGCGAGATGGGAAGATATTTTGCCATTTTGGATTTTGTATTATGACCTGACTATTGTGAGTTTGTCTTCAGTCAGTCATATGCTCAACATATTTTTTAGTCTGTGCATCATGTATAAAAATTATGACAGAATCAAAAGAACCCAAAAAATGTAGTTATGAGGAACAATCTGCTGGTTTAAATTCTGTTGTAGTGTAAATAAAATTAATTTAAAATCATGTAATATACTATAAATGTATAGAGATGATTTGAAACTAATAAATAATTTAAAAAAACAAAATGTACGATATATTTTTTTAAAAATACAATAATTTTGTACGATACTTTTTTTCAAAATACGATAATTTTCATTGGTTGGTACGATAGTTTTATTTTATAACTGGCAACACTGCACTAGCTAGAGACTAGAGAGTATCATTTGCTCACACTCGGTCTGCGAGTAAGCATCGTTTTGGTTTCAGTTGCGTTTTCCTTAGTCTCATTTTGATTGTTTAATCGTATTTATTCTTTTCGGAGGTGTAACAGTTATCTTCACTGTTAATAACTCTTAATTGAAACGATTTGTTTATTTCGAATTGTTTATTTTGCTTTTTATGGCAAGCATTCGTATTTGGTTTTGGTTTCGTAGTAAATATCTTTTTAAAAGTGCAGCATTATTCTGCACTATTATTAACGTTTCTTTATATTGTTATTTCACATTGTATCTTTTGGTTTTATAGTACATTATTCTTCATTATCTTGTGAACAAGAATTCTTTTTCATATACTTATCATTCTCTGTGTTATTCCAGAAATTAGTTAAGTACATATTTTCAAATTAGTTTTTCTCACAGTATCTTTGAATTTTCAAATACATTTTTTTTTAAATCGTACTCTTTATTTTGATTTCCATATAAATGGATTGAATTGGAACGTGATTTAATATTTTTGTCTTAGTATTTCTTGAATAATTATGTATTTGTAACATATTCTTATATGTTTATATTATACTGAAACTCATTTAATTATAAACCACTTATTTTTTTTCATATTTTGCAGAATTTCTGAATAACTATATATATATATATATATATATATATATATATATATATATATATATATATATATGTTATGTGCCATAACATTTTGTATGTGCCATACCCATAGCCACAGACTAGTCGATATAAACATATATGTAAATAAAAGGTTGAATAATTGTTTTTATGTTGTTATGTACGGCAGATAAAAAAGTTGTTTATTTTTCAATAAAGTCATTTTTAATTTCTGCTCCATAATTTTCTAATTTTTATTTTTTTAAACTATCTTCTAGTAGGATTCCTACATTGGTGACCCCGACGTTTACATCCACTCCGTTATGGCCACGGAACAGCACCTGGCTTCTTCACCTCCAGTTGAAGTTACAGCCGTCTCTTCAAGCTTCAAAATTCCAGAATTCTGGCCTGCTGATCCTGAGCTTTGGTTCGCGCAGGTCGAACCAGCCTTTTCAATTCATCGTATAACTACTGAATTTGGTAAATTCAGCAGAGTAATAACTTCATTAAGCCCACAGTTTGCGAATGAAGTTAGGGACATTATAGTGGATCCTCCTCAAGACCGTCCTTATTCAGCACTCAAATTAGCGTTAATTAAACGTACTGGTTTGTCTGAAAAAGAAAAAAATCAGCAAATTTTTCAGAATTCCGAGTTTGGTGAGTGGAAACCTTCACAGTTGTTACGTCGTTTACGCCAGTTGATTGGTTCGAAGTCCATCGACGAAGCTTTTATGGAAGAATTTTTCATTCAGAAGTTGCCCACAAATGTGCAGGTTATCCTAGCATCTGTCAAGGATTCTTCGTTGGAAGAAAAAGCTGAGATAGCTGATAAAATTCTCAGTGTCAGTCAACCGTCAATATCCGCTGTAACGAATAATTTATCAAATCTTCAAAAGCTTTTTTCCGAGGTTCAAGAATTAAAAGAGATGATTAAATCATTTCCCAAGTTTAAATCCAACAAAAATTCTCAATCAAGCTATTCCTCAGCCAATACGTTATGCTGGTACCACCAGAATTTTGCAGCTAGAGCCAATAAATGCGTCCCACCTTGTTCATATGAAATTGGACAAACTCAAGAACCTGTAAGAACTATCCTACCTGAATTCGATCGAAAATTAAATTTATTACCTTCTATTTCCTTCACTAGCGCTAACCTTTTTTGACACCCCTTTTTATATTTTGGACAAGAATTCCGGACGTCAATTCCTCGTTGACACAGGAGCTCAGGTGAGTGTTCTTAGAATTTCAAATCTTGATGTACATTCAAAAAGTTCTTTGACCCTTCAAGCAGCAAATAACACAACTATCAATACCTACGGTCGCAGAATCCTTAAATTGGATATCGGATTGTCAAAACCTCTTTCTTGGAAATTTGTTTTGGCCAAAATCCGTTATTCAATTTTGGGGGCTGATTTTTTAAATTATTATAAACTATTAATTGATTTTTCCTCGAAAAGACTGTTGGAGATGTCAAACCAACATCATGAAAGTTCAAAAAATATTATGTCAATTGCCCAACCTACTACTTGTTTTGCAAATAAACAATCGGCTAATATTTTCGAAAACCTTCTGTCAAAATATGAAAATTTAACTTCTAAACTTGACATTTATCGTGAAATTAAACATTCAGTTAAACATTACATTCTAACAACAGGTTCTCCAACTTTTGCTAAACCCCGTCGATTAGCTCCTGATCGATTAAACATTGCCAAAGATGAATTCCAAAAGTTGCTTCAACAAGGTTTGATTAGACCATCTTCTAGCAATTGGGCCTCACCACTGCACTTAGTTTTAAAGAAAAACGGAACTTGGCGTCCTTGTGGGGATTACCGAGCATTAAATACACAAACTATACCCGACAGATATCCAATACCTCACATTCAAGATTTTTCAGCGAATTTAGCAAACACTACAATATATTCAAAATTAGATTTAGTACAAGCCTACAATCAAATTCCCATGGATAAAGATTCAATAGCTAAAACGGCAATAATAACCCCTTTCGGACTTTTCGAATATACGGTCATGCCATTCGGTCTAAGAAACAGCGCTCAAACTTTTCAACGTTTTATTGATAATGTAACCAGAGGATTTAAATTTTGCTTCGCATATATTGATGACTTACTTATAGCCAGTAACTCAATTGAACAACATTTAGAACATTTAAAAGCAATTTTTGATAGACTAAGTCAATACGGAATTTTGATTAATAAAGAAAAATGTCAATTCGGACTTAGAGAAATAGAATTTTTGGGCCATTCTATATCCTCCAGAGGAATTAAGACATTAAAGAGCAAAATTGAAACGATTTCAAAATTTCCTTTGCCAAAAACTCAACGTAAGTTACGGGAATTTTTAGGTATGATCAATTTTTATCATAGATTCATACCGCGATGTGCAATAATTCTTTCACCAATAAATCAGCTTCTAGATCCTTGTAAAAACAGTAATAAAGAAATTCTCTGGAATGATCAAGCAACCAATGCGTTTACAGCAATTAAAAATAAATTAACTGATATTACCTTTCTATCCTTCCCACTTCACAATGCCCCTTTGAATATAATGCTTGATGCATCAAGTGTTGGAGTCGGAGCTGTTTTGCAACAATATTTCAATAATGCTTGGCAACCAATTACTTTCTTTTCAGTTACATTATCAACTACTCAACAACGTTACAGTACGTTCAGTAGAGAACTATTAGCCATATTTCTCGCAATCAAAAAATTCCGATACTACATCGAAGGCAAGGAATTTTTTGTATGGACCGATCATAAACCATTAACATTTATATCTAAACTTAAATTAATTGATACTTACTGTTCAAGAGACATTAGATATTTAGAGTTCATTTTTCAATTTACGAATGACATACGTCATATTTCGGGTAAAAGCAATCCAGTCGCTGATGCTTTATCAAGAATTCACATAAACTGCCTTCAAAACTTTCCAAAAATCGATTATAGTAAAATCGCGGCTACACAAGTGAATGACAAAGAACTACAAAAATATAAAAAAGACAAATTTACAAATCTTAAATTCATCGACGTTGACATACCAAATTCTAACCTCAAAATAGCATGTGACGTTTCAACAGGTTCGTTAAGACCGTTCATTCCCAGACAATTCCGAGATATCATCTTTGATCAATTTCATTCCATGTCACACCCCGGAATCAAGGCAACGACGAACCTAATCACATCAAAATTCATTTGGCCAAATATAAATCGCGATATCAAAATCAAAACACAAAGTTGCATCAAATGTCAAAAATCAAAAATAACTAAACACACAATTTCACCTATTCAAGATTTTATTACAACCACTATACGATTTAGTATGGTGTACATAGATTTGATTAAATTACCACTATCAAACGGTTATTCTTATGCTCTAACTTGCATCGACCGGTTCACGAGATGGCCGGAAGTTATACCAATATCAAATTCTTCTACCGAATGTGTAGCACGGGCATTCGTTGAAGGTTGGATCTCTCGTTTCGGCGTGCCAACAGTCATAACTTCTGATAGAGGTCAACAATTCAACTCATCTTTATTCAAACAATTGTTGAATATCTTGGGTTCACACCACATTCAAACAACCTCTTATCACCCACAGGCCAACGGCATGATAGAAAGATTCCACAGACAATTAAAATCATGCCTCAAAAGCTTAGGTAATCCGTCTCAATGGACGTCATTTTTACCAATAATATTATTGGGAATACGTTCTTCATTTAAAGAACCTATTAAGTGCAGTGCTGCGGAATTAGTATACGGGACGAAACTAACCCTTCCTGGAGAATTTGTTGCAAATGATAAAAATAGTCCGAATTTCAATGAAACTGAATATCTTTCTAGACTGAAAACATCTATTGCTAAATTCTTACCATCACCGCCTATAAATAAAAACCGAAAACCAACATTTATCAATCCGAAACTATTCCAGTCAAGCCATGTGTTCATTAGACGCGATGCTATTGGACCAATTCTCCAACAATCTTTCGATGGCCCATACAAAGTAGTTCAACGATTCGACAAATTCTTCAAAGTCCTAGTTAATAACAAAATTGACACAGTTTCAATTGATCGTCTCAAACCTGCTTATTTAAACACAAGTATATCAAGTTTTGAAACTTTAGGGACACTACCCTGAAAATTCTTGTTCACTCTTTTTAAAGTTTTATTGTATTTAATATATAATTATTGTCTATTACTATATCTCTTTATTGTTTTTATTACTCCTTTACTGTTATTGTTACTGCACTTATTGTTATTTATTGTAATAGTTATTCCTTAGTTATATACAATATATCTATGTATATTTATATTTGACAGTCTTTTCGCAAAGAGGGGGAGTTATGTTATGTGCCATAACATTTTGCATGTGCCATACCCATAGCCACAGACTAGTCGATATAAACATATATGTAAATAAAAGGTTGAATAATTGTTTTTATGTTGTTATGTACGGCAGATAAAAAAGTTGTTTATTTTTCAATAGTCATTTTTAATTTCTGCTCCATAATTTTCTAATTTTTATTTTTTTAAACTATCTTCTAGTAGGATTCCTACATACATATATATATATATATATATATATATATATATATATATATATATATATATATATATATGTAGGAATCCTACATATATATGTATATATATATATATATATATATATATATATATATATATATATATATATATATGTATATATATATATATATATATATATATATATATATATATATATATGTATATATATATATATATATATATATATATATATATATATATATACATTATCTTACGTGTTATATTATTTTAAAATATATCTTTATAAACTACTTACTTTTTTCCTTCCGTCAGGTAAGGAAGGTATTGTCTTTGGTCAAAAAATTCGGTGGTGAGTTTTCATTGAATAAGCACGTTTTAGGGTCTTTACAATACGATTTTACTGTTTTTACGATGATGTCTGTATGTGTGTGTGTGTTCGTATGGGCGTGTGTGTGTGTGTGTATGTGTGTGTGTATGTGTGTGTGTATGTGTGTTTGTGTGTGTGTGTGTGTATGTGACCGCAGTTTCGTCAACGATATCTCCAAAACTACAATTCCAAAAATTACAATTCTTGCGTATTCCTCTTCCTTACAACCATATGCAGACTTGATTAGATTTTGGTTATAATTGGTCAACCGGAAGTACCCTCATTTGAAGATTTTAACAGTTTTTCTTGAAAAACTCAGTTAAATGTTATTATAACTTAAAAAATATATTATTCTCTATACGGTTTGATAGCATTTTATATTTCATATTCAACAGATATAGAGTTAAAGAATTATAAAGATTATAATAATTATAAAATTTCATAAATCAGCCAGCTGTGCTAACTTAACCATGGAAACTGCTAATATATTCAGGTAATTCAAATTGACAGATGTCAATATCAATAAAAAGTAAATGATGAAAGAATAAGGGAAATAACTTTAGTGTTGGGTGTTTCTAGAAGGATATAAGAGAGACGATTACATTGGTTTGAACATGTCATGGGGAGAGATGAGTATATTGGAAGAATGAATGGCTTATAACAGAAGGTGGAAGAGACATAGGAAGACCAAATATAATATGAAAGGAGAGAAAAGGAACTAAATGAGGACGACATACAAAACAAAAATTAGTGGAAGAAGAAAATAAAAAATAGCGACCCCTAACGAATGGGAAAAACTACAGAAGAAGATGTTAGTGTCAAGTGCAATTCGCATAGTTTGTTTATGAAATAATTCAACTGGAAATATAGGATCTTTTGCAAGAAAATTTAAATATGGGGAGCGTGCAGTGACATGACTTTGCTGACTTTGGCAAGCAGATATATGAACCCGTGTCAAAATGACAGCTATTAATTACGTCCATAACTGACAAATGTCATAATTTTTCATTCAAAATTTCATGATTTTCTTATTTCATGTGGTTTATTTATTATCAGGGGTGTGGAATTCAGTTGCCGAGAAAAGGAATCATAAAATACCAAAAAAAGAAATTTTGATTGAAAAATTTCGACATGAGGATGACCCGCAAAATAGAAATGAATGAAAAATAAAAAATAGCGACCCTAACGAATGGGAAAAGCTAAAGAAGAAGAAAATGTCAGTGTCAAGTGCCATTTGCATGAAATAATATTACTAGAAATTTATAATCTTTTGCAAGAAAATTTATGTATGGAATTTGTACATAATACACAGGATTGCCGGAAGGTATTGTGCTGGCCACATCAGATTTTTTTGATCTTGTATTCTCTATATTTTCAGAACATTTTTATTTTCGTATTTTTTTAAACTCATTTAAATAAGAACTACTTATTTTTTTGGTATCTTTTTTCACCATTTCTGAACATGTTTTGATATTTTTATTTCAGTACTATTACATATTGTAACGCTTCTTAGGAAATAAACACTTTATTTATTAAAATTAATATTTTAATGGCAAAAATGTACATATAATTATTATTATTTTACTGTCACCCCAATTTTTATCTGTTACTCTGTACTATATTTTTTTTCCTCCTAGTGATCTGTAACCAAATTGAACATTCGCAGTAAGCCGACGCAAAGGCAGTTATGTACCGAGAACATTCGTAGGTAGCCGCACATAAAGGCAATTATGTTCCGGAAAGGTTTCGTTACACTGCCCCCTCCCTAAAATCGTTTCGTCCCGAATCGTGTCCTGTTGTGCGGTAAAAGAAATAGTCTACAGTTTTTAGTGCATCGCTCTTTTTGGGATTAAATCTAATTTCTTCTTGGCCATTCTCTCCGAAATATGGAGCTAGTCGATTGACGTGGACAATTCTTGGTTTTCCGTTTGGACATTTCTTTATCCGATAGATGACATCATTAATCTTTTTCACAATTTCATAAGGGCCCTCCCACTCTTTTTGTAATTTAGGCGAGTAACCTCGACGTCTCTTGAGGTTATGTAGCCACACTAAATCTCCGGACTGATAACCACCAGCTTCGGTTCGGACATCATATTGGACTTTCATTCGGTCGTTCGCGCTCTGGATTTCGTGCGCACCCTATTGTGGATGTCCTCCATTCTTCGGCGTAGGTCACTAACGTAGTCCTCTCCAGCCAATTCTTCGCCCGGTTTGAAACCGAAATTTAAGTCGCAAGGTAATCGTAATTCACGACCAAATATAATTTTCGCTGGAGATTGACCTGTAGTCTCGTGGACTGATACTCGATGTGCCAGTAGAAACAGATGTAGATATTTGTCCCAGTCTCGTTGATGGTCAGAGACTACTTTGGAATTTTTTTTTTGATGGTTCTATTCATCCGCATAGGTGCTTTGCGTCTTTTATGCGGCCCATTGCTACTTGCACATGTGGAACACGTGTCCCTGACGTCATCCTTGTAATTGACCCAGTAAAATCGTTGGCGAACTTTTTCCATCGTCTTCATGACCCCGAAATGTCCTCCGCCAGTTCCATCATGAAGATGTCGTAGAATCTCGGAAACTCTCTTCTTCGGTACTGGTAGCTGCTCTTTCCGCAGTGTACCATCGTCATTCTCCAGGACACGTCTTAAAAGGCCATTTTCGATTATTAACGAACCCCATTGTGCCCAGTACGATTTTACTGTTCGTGAAAGTGGGGCCACTTCTTCCCAGATTGGTAGTTAAGATTCATTCTTCCACTTAAGGACGATCTTTAGATCTGGATCGTCCCCTTGATCTTCTGCTAATTTCTCTGGCTGCCAATCATCGTCTTTTACGGAAGTTCGGCTGACTGTGGCATGTTTCTTTTCTGTACGACTGCAGTGCTTGCAGTCTGTTGGACATAGTCTTCGGGATAGTGCGTCGGCGTTCCCATGACTCTTTCCGGCTCGGTGTTCAGTTTCAAAGTCATACTCTTGGAGCCTTTCAATCCATCTTGCAACTTGGCCTTCTGGGTTCTTAAATTGTAAGAGCCATTTTAGCGCTGCATGATCTGTGCGTAGAAGAAATCTTCTGCCATACAGATATTTATAAAAGTGCTCGACGGATTTTACGACTGCTAACAATTCCCTTCTTGTCACGCAATAGTTGCGTTCTGGTTTTGACAGGGTTTTGCTGAAGTATCCGATGATTTTTTCGTGGCCATTTTGAAACTGTGACAGGACACCGCCGATTCCATGATTGCTAGCATCTGTATCCAGGACAAATTGTCCTTGTAGAAGAGGATAACTCAATACTGGAGCACTAATTAGAGCTAACTTCAGTTTTTCAAACGCCAACTGACAGTCCTCTTCCCAAACAAATTTTCGGCCGTCCTCCGTAAGACGGGTTAGTGGTTTAGCAATACTGGCAAACCCAGGAACGTAGCGCCGGTAATATGAACACAAGCCCAGGAAACTCCGTATTTGGTGTTGGGATTGGCCAATCCTTGACGGCTGCAATCTTTTCAGGATCTACGGGCAGTCCCTCCCCAGACACTATTAGCCGAATTCTCGAAAGGGTATTAGCTAATACCAAAATGAGTGTTAGCTAACACTGCCTTAACACAGTATTAAAATTTAGCCTAAAACCGAATTCACAAAACAAAAACGATATTAGGCTAGTACGGTGCTAGCTTAACACCATATTACCGCATTGTATCAAAATAGCGGGTGATATGGCGGCGAACAAGCGTCAACAAAAATCAAATTTTACTTCCAATGAAGTAGAGGTAATGACTCAGGCAATAAATAACAGATATAATATTTTATTTGGCAAACCATCGCCACAAAATACACTCATCAAGAAGGTTCGTGCTTGGGAAGAAGTTTGTGTGGCCGTAAATGCGGTTGCTTCCCAAGCACGAACTGTTACTGAAATTAAAAATATGTGGAAGCAAGAGAAAGTTAGGATAAAATCAAAACGTAAGTAAAAAGTGACAATTCAATAATTTGTGTGCCGTAAAGTGAGGTTACTTTGTGCGTTCGAGACTACACAAATCGAGAACTGGTAATTTTGTTATGAATACTCATGAGTCGTGAGCTCCTACTATGCTATTCCTACAGGTATAGTAGATTTCATGACATAATTACAAATTGATCATTTTTTACTATGAAACATACTGTAAAAGTAACTCCAGCTGGAAGAAAAAGTAGCCCCACTTTTCGGTAATGTACTTGGTTTCACGTAAGAAAAAGGTGATGGGAAGATAGGTGCAGTTTGATCTTGTTGTTTGATTGGAAAATATCGGGGCATTATCCAATCAAAAAACAAGATCAAACTGCACCTATCTTCCCATCACTATTTTCTTACGTGAAACGGAGTATAGTTACTAATAATATTTACTCCTTAGATGCCAATTTTCTAATAGAAAGGAGGAAGACAGGAGGTGGTCCAGCCGTAATAAATACTATACCTGACTACGAGGATAAATTCTTGTCAATTATAGGTTCGGCTTCTGTTTGTGGTTTGGATGATGCAGTTGATATAGGTTTGCCCTCAGGTAATGTTTTTATAGTTTTTTAGTCTTTATTAAGTTCATGGTGGCATTGCGTAAGTATCTACGTTAGTTTTTAAAGTGTATTCCTATTATTTATAGGTTCTAACTCTAACCATAACCAAGGTCCTCCAATCGAAATTCTTGACATCCTTCCTCCTCCTGCTCCAAATTTTGATGAAACTGTTGACATCCTTCCACCTCCTCCAAATTTTGCTAATTATAATCATAATCATTATGTTAATAATATTTCAGTAGAAACCCAGACAGAGTAAGAGGATGCACTATTTACATATTATTATATTAATTAACTATTTATATTTACTATTAGCTTTCATCAACAAGAACAACCCAAGAATATATTCGATCAAAATAATAAATTGCTGGCCCAAGGGGAAGAAATAAAAATATAGCGACCATCGCCTCACATTTGGGTGATATTAAAAGCTATTTGCACCAAATTGTAGAAAATTTAAATAATAAAAAATAAATATAACAAATTTGTTTTCATTTTCTCATCACATTGTTTTCATCACCTAACATATTGTTATCAACGGTTGTGTAGTTGTGCTCCTAGCGAATAACAATTTAGTCGATGTAAATCACTGCTTACATTAATCATTTTCAGTTAAATTGTTGAATGAATGAATGAATAAAAAACATAGTGGTTAATCTAACCACATCTACAGCAGAGATTATTCCAAGTTTGTTATATTCTGTCTGTGTGCGTGTGTGTTCCATTGTAAAATTAAAACCAGAGATGCGCGGAATATCGCCAAATAAAACTAATATTATTATTATTATACATCTGCATGCTTACACCCTCCTAGTTTTTATTAAACACCCCATCCACTCTCCTTCGACGAAATATTGAAGAGAAAAGAAAAATATAGGTAAGTACAAAATTTATTCCTTAAAACATCTATTAACTAACATTTCACGTACTTGAGTACCGGATTTATCATTTAAATCATCGGGAGATATATTTTCCACTTCATTTAATAAATTTATTTGTAAATCCGGTAAAGGAACTTTTCTTAATCAAGAAATGTTATGTAACACACAACATGTTACTATTATATTTTTAACGCGTGTTGCGTCATACAATAGTGTGCCACCAGAATTGTCAAGACATCTAAACCGGCTTTTAAGCACACCAAATGTCCTTTCAATGGTGATTCTTGTTTTAATATGTGCCGATTGATATCTTTCTTCAGCCGCATTGGATGGTTCTCTAAAGGGAGTTAATATTCCTTGACCGCAAGGATAGCCACTGTCTCCTAAATTTGTAGTATTTTTAGTTTTTATATCAATTTATTTTAAAATGTATGTACCTAAAAGCCCACCTTCACCATTCCAGTTAGCAATATATTCTTTTAATACACAATTTGTCCATATAAAGGAATCATGAGTGCTACCCGTCCATTGCACAACTAAATTAGTATTAATTAAATTACTGTCGCACACAGCCTGTACGTTCAGACTATGATAGCCCTTTCGGTTGACATAATTTTAAGGATCTGTCTATAAATTGTTAATATTTATAATAAAAGGTCCTGTTAAATTTTACAAAAACTTAATCGAGGCGGTTTTATTCTTAGATGAACGCAATCGATGCAACCAATTACGTTCGGAAACTTTGCAATTCTGTAAAATCCTGAAATAATAAAATCATATTAAATTTATATTGAGCGCTATTTTGTTCGTATGGGGGAAAGCTATCTGCGCGTGTGGCTGCGCCCGCTCGAAGAGCAAACGCAATGGAAATTGACAGCTGTCTGCTGTCAAATCATTTGAGACATGCCATATATTCAAAGTTAAAGGTAATGTGCTGTAGATTGTTAGTGTTAAAATGTATACCGATTTTTGTTGCAGAAATGTCATCTTCTGTGGTTGGGAATTTTATGTAGTTTCCAGATAAATGTACAATTGCATTGCAAAAGTTTTTTAAAACTCTACTGCAACTAGATTGGCTGACATGGTCCACATCTCCCAGTATATTCTGAAAACTTCCACTTGTTTTTGTTGCAGAAATGTCATCTTCTGTGGTTGGGAATTTTATGTAGTTTCCAGATAAATGAAATGTCATCGAGGCTAAGATGTACTTGATGTATTCTTGGACGATGTATCCTATTTGGACGGTTTAACATCATTTGCCTCTATTTCTTCATCGAAAAGTAAAAATCGTCTCATTTTGTTATCTTGATGACGAAAAAGAAAATTTTTAAATAAATATTTAACAAACACCACAACGAATTTTTGCTAAAACTGTTGCCGACTAATTTTAAGGTTTGGTACTAAATTTAACCTGCATCAGAAAGTGTTATTCTGTGAGAATAGGATTAGCTTATTTGTTTGTTGTTGTCATGGATACGATGAGTATTAACGATGCTAACACTGGTATTAGATGAATGCTAAGAGTTTGGTGTTGAATTGTTTTGAGAATAGGGTTAGCGCTAACACTGGCAACTAACACCGGTGTTAGCGCTAATACCCTTTCGAGAATTCGGCTATATATGTCCTAAGTAATGCACTTCCTTCTTCAGTAGATGACATTTGTTCGGATTTAATTTAAGATTAGTTGAACGTAATCTACATTGGAATAATGTTTTTGCAATCAATACTTTTCGTGCGATTTCCGTCTCCTCATTGTCAGGTTCTAACATCGCAGTGCTACCCTCATCATATTTTCCTACGAAGAAGGCTTCAACTACCGTCTCTGCTCGATTTGGTAAGATGGTATCTCTTGCCAGGACAACACGAGCTGCTACGTCATCTCTTGAATGTATGACCATTTCTTCACCTTTGGTTTTTAGTATTCCATGTTCGAAGTCCAGTTCAAAATCTTCCTTGTTTATTAGATCCATCCCCAAGATGAATTCATCTTCAATGTTGGCAACTAAGACGGGATGTTCTATGGACATGTTTCCCAAGGTGATATTGATGTTAGTTTCGCCATGGGTCTTCGCCGTATCACCAGTTGCCGTTCGAAGTTGCTATTTACTTGGTGCGATGCGTTTATTTTTGTTGACTATATCAGGTCTTATTATAGTCTTTGTCGCACCTGTATCTATAAGCATGGCAACATGTTTTCCGTCAGCGATGCCGTCCACGAATACGCTGGTTGCCTGATGTTGGATAGATGCAACAAATGCTTGTGGGGCTGTTGTAGTACAGGTCGACGTTTGCCCCTTCGCACCGACCCGGTTTAGTTTTCCGATGGTGATGTTTGTCCGGAAAGTTTCTTCGGTAGTTTTTTCTTGCAGCGATATCTGCGATGCCCTATTTCGTCGCAGTTCCAGCATCTAGGTTGGCCGATTTGTGCTAATGCTTCGTTAATTTTCTTAAATAAATTTTCCAATTTGTCTTCTATTGCCTCATGGTTATCCTCCTTCATCACACGGACTCGAGCTCGACCTTTTGAATACTGCTTTGCAGCCTCGAACTCCAGCACGTATACTAAAGCTTCTGTCAGCGTCTTAGGATGCGACAACACCAGCTTTTATTGAGTCTCGCTGTTGCGGAGTCCATCGACGAATGTCCGAACTGCCAAACATTCCAGGAAGCCATCAGGGACTGACGGGTACGCCAACCGAACTAGACGAGCCACGTTGCTTACGAATTCTAGTAAACTCTCATCTACTCGTTGAAGACATCCCTTTAGTTGGGTATAGTCTCTAGCCGTTTTATATTTTTTTCATAATCTCCTTCTTCGTCAGGTGTCATAACCTGGAGAACATCGGCAGCGTCTCCACGGAGTGCGACAATAAGTGACGTCGCTTTTTCTTCTTTTCTCCAGTCGTTAGCCTTGGCGGCTGCTTCGAATTGTTTGAAATAATTTAGCCAAGGTGTTTTGCCATCAAATGTTGGGGGTTTCACTTTTACTTTGACTAGTTTTGTACCATTGTTTTCGGCTGGCACTGACTGTGGTATATTTGTATATTCTAAATGGTTTTTCAAAATTCTAATCTCCTCTTCGAAGCTTAATTTTTTTTCTCCGAATTCATTTCTTAAAATTCTAGAATTTTCTTCCAGTTTTGTCTCCAAATTTCTAGAATTTTCTTCGAATTCTCCTCTCAATATTCTAGAATTTTCGTCCAGTTCTTCTCTCAGAATTTTAGAGTTTTCGTCTAATTTTGTCTAAATTTTTAGAATTTTCTTCTAGTTTCGCTGTTAATTCTTCTTTTAAATTCTAGAATTTTCTTCTAAGTGTCCTTATTTAACTCGAATTCGAAGACATATTTGTCTGGATCATCACCGTCTCGTAGCAAGGCTTCTCGAAGGCGTTGCTGCAGTATGCTCTTCGTTCCAGAAGTTTCCAATTCACGTTCTTCAAGTTCCGCTCGGAGCGTGGACACTTTTAAGTCCGATAACTTTAGTTTATTTAATGCCATTTTATTTATTAATTGTACTCCACACCTGACACCAATTGTAACGGTTCTTAGCAAATAAACATTTTATTTATTAAAATTAATATTTTAATAGCAAAAATGTACATATAATAATTATTATTTTACTGTCACTCCAAATGTTATCTGTCACTCTGTCCTATATTTATTTTCCTCCTAGTGATCTGTGGCCAAATTGAACATTCGCAGTAAGCCGATGCAAAGGCAGTTATGTACCGAGAACATTCGTAGGTAGCCGCACATAAAGGCAATTATGTTCCAGAAAGGTTTCGTTACAATATTTATAACTCTTTCTATATGTTCATATTTTAATACTTTATTATAGTAAACAATTTACTTCTTTGACTTTCACGTGTCTGAATTACCTATATATCGAATTATTTTCAGTTTTTTGCTTGTTTCACTTTTTTATTTTATTCCATTTTTCTTAGTATATATTATCATTATTATTATTAAATATTATATTATATTTTATTATAACTACACATAACATGGGTGATTAGAAGATGCACTGTATCAACAAAGATAATTTACGCGAGATCTAATAATAAGTAAACAAAATATAATTGACGACTTAAATAAACATTAATGTAGAAGACAAAACTATGTTTATTCAATAATCTGTAAATTAATGGGCAGAAAAAATTCTTTCAGTAATAGGTTGTACATAATAGTTTTGGTGACGAAAAACTCAAAAAAATCTTTCTTTAGGTAGTACCGAATATATTGAAGAGAAAACATCAGAAAAAAATTTAAAACTTTCGCCTCAAGTTAACTCTGATTTTGAGTTTGTACTCGTTGTCGAATTTTCTCCTTCGCCAATTGATTTTGATGATTATGTTTACATTATTTATTTATAACGGAAAATGCTAATTTTGGAAAATTTCAGATTGTTTCATCGACACCAAATATTAAAAATCATAAAATAATTTTCGTAAAGAGAAACTTGTTTAATAGCCCAAATATTAATAACATCTAACATATCTATAAATTTTGCTGAAAGTGAAGTAATCAGTGCTGATATGTTAAATTTATATAATGAACCAAATTTTACCTCAAAATTCGACAATTCTTGTCTCTTTAGAGAAGGTACTTTTATAATTTGCATTGTGGAATGGCAAAATATATTTAAGAAAGGCATTTTAGAAAAAAGTAAGTACCTATATGTATTACGGGTCTTTTTTTACAAAAGTTAATAATACATGTATATTATATATTAACTCTAAACGAGAAAAAGTAAACACAAATACTATTACTGTTTACGGTTACTGTGCATATAAAGAGTGCACAACATTTAAAATTATAATTAGAAATTTCTTAAGTAACTGCATAAAAGAAGCTGTTGTCTATAGTTCGGGACTCCTTTTACACATCATTCTAAACTAACTAGTCAAACACATGGAATCGAAAGAATTTTTTTTCGAAAAAATATTAAATGTGTCAAGCAGTCTTAATTCCGAGATAAGCATATTTTAAAAGCAACAAGTCAAATTAGGTCGTGCAGATAACACCGCGGCGCTGCATTTATTTTTTGATTTCTAACGGTTACGCCAGCTGACTGACAGTTGTTTGAAAGTTTTGTTTGTAAACAAAACAAGTCAAAATCAATAAAATAACATAGTGAAAGCAGAATTTAATAATTGATTTTGTTATAAAAAATATTAATTCGTGAGTATAATGTCTTTTAACTTGCACAGACTGGTACAGATGCAGAGTAAAAATTCAAAATGAATTTTATTTCAAGGGACTTTAAAAAAGGGCACAGTTAAAACAATTTGTGAAATAGTGTAAGTACTAGAGCTGTTTTTTTTACATATTGCATCTAATGTCTATACAATTAATTTTAGGTACCTGTTGAAGAGGAATTAAAATGTGATACCCATATAATCTATGTAACTTCTGTTTGATAATTAAAAAGTACCTTTTGTTTATGATGGAGTTTACAAAGACAGCCAAGTATTTTTGCAGAGCGCCGTTATGTACAAATAAATATTTTTATACAGACGGTAGGCCAGATCCAAATAACAAAAGTTTTTTTCGCTTTCCATTAAAGATTTAGCTTGGTGTTTACTATGGGTCAATTTTGCGGATTTAAATAACTCTTTGAGTGACAGTAATAAGCAATACAAAAGAAAATATTTGTTTGCCGATCATTTTGAATTGAAATGTTTTAGGAGTACTTTAAAAAATAGTTTGTTACCCAATGCAGTTCCCACTATTAATGTAATTGAAAACCTGATTTAAATATTCACGAAAGTAATATAACAAATAGAGATTTTCATTTAAATCTTTTCACAGTTTTGGAAAATACTGTTTCAGAACCATTAGCTTCTGCATGACAAACAGAAGTACTTATTCCACAGGCATCAAATATATCTTCAAAAGTACCATTACCATCAATGCATATTACACCATCATCACACATTAATAAACCAAAAGTTAAAAGGAAATTGTTTTCCAACACCAAATATCATGATAGAAGAAAATCATTGTTACAGAGAGTAAATGTTACACGTAAATGTCAACTAACTCCAAGAAAACTAAGTATGTACAAAGAGTACAGAATATTGCAAAGTAGTTCCTGCAAACTATAATCAGAAGTAAAAAAAATATACAGGAAATTCCAAAAACATTAAAGAAGCATTGCACATAAATCAATTTGAGACTAGAGAAAAATGTAGGTAAAATAGGAGCACGATTTTTAAAAAGTCTATTAAGAAACGCTACAAAGTCAAAATATTCACATAGATTTAGCATTGAAGATAAAAAAATTGCTTTATCTATATTTAAAAGAGGACCTAGATGCTACAGGTTTTGAAAACAGTTTCTTCCATTACCGTCTCCTACTACTTTGCATATCATTTTAAAAAATGTACCATTTAAACCTGGCATTATCGAACAGATTTTTAAACTTAAACTTGAAGTACGTGGAAAATCGATGTTTTATTTAGATAAATATTGTCTATTAATCGATGAGATGGCAATATCGGAACAATTAATATACGAGTTTTCCGATGAAATTAGGGGATATGAAGATTTGAGAAACTTGGGGTAGAAGAGATATGGTTGCAAACCATGCCCTAGTTTTTGTTATTCGAGGACTGAGAAAGAAATAGAAGCAACCCATAGTCTACTATTTTGTTAAAGGTACTGTGAAAGCTCTGGTATTAAAGAAAATAATAACGGAAATAATTCAAAAATTTATAAATATTGATTTTAATGTTTTGTGTACAATATGCGATCAGGGAGCCACAAATGGGAAAGCACTTGTCTGCTACAGGAGCAGCATAATACACAAGACTTAAACTTTTTCATAATTGGCGACAAAAAAAATTCAATTATATTTGATCCACCTAATTTACTAAAAAATACCAGTACAACTTCAGTAAATACGACATAATTTTTGATGAGCACAAAATAGCCTAATGGAATTATATAAAAGTTTTGCATGTCATAGATTCCGAAAAAGACAATAGATTTAGACTCGTACCATGGCTTAACGATGATTGCTTCGACTTAGAGAACATTAGTAATAAAATGAAGGTGAAAATAGCAGTTAAATCTCTAAGTAGAACTGTTGCAATGGCAATACACACGTTATGTGTTGATTGCGAAAAAATGCCAGCTGAACCCAGTCACACTGCTGAATTTATCAGGGAAAAAGATACATAATTTGATACTGTAGATGGTAGCAGCTTATATCCAAAAAGTAGGAAAAAAATTAAGTGCTGTGTCACAGAAAGAACGAAACACGTTCATCTTTGGCGCAAAATGTCTGAAGATATTGCCAAGTAAATTTTTGTGAAGCAAGGTGATACAAAACGCGCAGTATCAGAACTAAATTCTATACATTTATTTAAAGTATTTTTGTCTAAACAAATTTGGGAACTTTTGCGCAAGTAAAAACTGATTTTTCATGTTTAACGCCTATGGCCAGGTTTTTAATTAACACCCTGATATATATATATACAGGATGTGTCACGGAAAGTGAAACAGGCGTTTAACGTCAAATTATTAGTATTTATTTTGATAATCATTATTCTGACACTGACGTAATAAAAGGTTACGCTTTCGTTCGTCTCTTGTTTCTAATTCCTGGGTAATACTATTAAATTGTAATTCCGTGAATTTTCAAATTTTATATCGTCGTTGCGCTTCCAAAAAGCGCTATATGCACTTTTGGGCCAAAATGCGTTATTGGTCTCTTATTGCGTAGAAAAAATAAAGGAATCGATCTACAAAATCAGCTATATGCATTTTTAATATTGTTGGGTAATAATACCTCTCTAAACATATAGCGCTAAATGCACAACTACAGTGCTGCGCCTGCAAAAACCGCTATGAGCATATTACAGCTGACCTGCGCACATAGCGCTTTTCGTAACCTGCGTTGAACGAAATAGAAGTCACATAGCGCTTTGATACACGTGTTTAATCCGTGTGCTCCGTAGAAATTTTAGTGCCTCATTTCGAAAATACAGAGTAAAACTCTTTTAATTGTTACCTATTTAACTACCAAAAGGTAGGTTTATTTATTCTTTTATTCTTCTGTATAAAGATGTGGGTAAACTTGAATGGTGATTCAATTATGCTCGCAATTTTGTTTTTAAAGATATAGCCTAATCTTAATGTTGATTGATTTTCTTATTTTTGTGATTGCGATTAACTGAACTGTGAACAATTATGAATAATTAATTGTGATATTTTATTTTTTAACATAGTTGCGGTAGACATGGCCAACTGGAGCAGGGGTCAGAAAATGGTAAATCTAGCTTTAAGCCAAATCGATCAAGTTAAAACTAACGATGTTGAATCAGAAGATGATGTGATTAAACAAAGCAAGCTCTGTCAAATTAATGAAACCCATTATGTACACTGTGGTGCTAATAATGAATCTATGGTTGACAACACCTCCACTGCAGGCTACACCTTCTGTACACTTCTTCTGCCTTTGGAAGGTAACGCTCCCATCGAGACAATATTGTGCCCAGATCAGGAGATGAATGTGCAAATAGTTGAAGAGATTGATTTCCAAGAATACATGGTAACTGACCACGGAGAAGATGAAAATAATAAAGAACATCAGGAGAATAAAGTGACTGCGCGAGTAGTTGAAGAGATTGTTTCACAGGAAGATATGGAAACTGAACATGAAAAAGATGAGAATGATCCGGAATGGAACCATGACAATAAAGAAACAAATATAGCTGAGAGTGGTAGTACTTCAAATGAAGAGCAGTTAAACGAATCTGATACTGCACAAGAGAACAATGAAATTACCCTGACCAAGAAGGTACCAAGAAAAATAAACAAAAAACTAAGATTAATGGGGCAGAAGTACCAAGGCATAAAACGCATTGACAAAAACTATGTTATTTTGGACAGAAATCAACGACTGCTAAAACCAAAATCATGTAAACATGACAAAATTATAGTTTCATCAAAACGCAGTTTTATGTGTGGAGTATTTGTAGAAGAGAACAGAAAAGCGATTTTTGATAGATTTTGGAATTTACAAAGTTGGGACGCGAAAAAAGCTTATTTGTCAGGCCTTGTGGACTTTAGACATGTCAAAAGAAGAAAGAGCGCGAAAGAACGCAACTCGTTGAAAAAGCACGGCTACGACTGTTATCTTCCTAACGGAGATGGAATTAAGATCAGAGTGTGTCGTAGTTTTTTTCTGGCGACTTTGGATCTAAAAAAGGATTCTTTCAATAGATGGGTTACATCTTCCCATAAACACAGAGTTTTAGAAGACGAAGAAAATGAAACAGACAAGGAAAAGGAAGAACAATATCAAGAGGTAAATGCTCCGAATCAAGAACAAAATGAAGAAATTAAACAAGCCAGAGCACATAATTGTAAAGAAATTCAAACTTGCCATAGAACTGTTAAGAAAATTATTAAATCAAAATCTGTGGAGACATGGCTGAATTTAATCCCAAAAGTTCCTAGCCACTACTGTAGGTCTTCCACCACGCGCGTGTATGTTGAGTCTTCTTTTAGATCACTTTCTTACATGCATCAAGTTTACAAGAACTGGTGTACAGAAACCGAACACCTTTCAGTGGAAAGAAAAAAGTTTTGCGAGGTGCTAGAAAAGAATAAAATTTCAATTCATAGACCACGCAAAGATCAATGCGACACATGCGTTGCTTTTAAGCAAGGTAATTTAAGCCGGGATGACTATGATTTGCACATACTAAAGAAAGACGAAGCACGGAAAGCTAAGGAAAATGCAATTATTTCTTTATCACATGAAACTTCAACACTAGTTATTACAATGGACGTCCAGAGTGTGTTGACTTGCCCGAAACTTCTGGTTTCTAGTCAATACTATAAACAAAAGTTACAGGTCCACAATTTCAGTATTTATGTTTCCAATAATAAAGATGTACATCTTTATGTTTGGCATGAGGGTGATGGGGCCGTCTCGTCTAATGAATTCACATCATGCATCATACATTTTATTAAAAGCCACTTGAATTACAAAAAAATTATTATCATTTCAGATGGTTGTGCATATCAGAACAAAAACAGAGTGCTGGTAAGTGCCTTAGCTGATGTAACAAAAACCAATGAGGTTGAAATTGAGCAAATTATATTGGAGAAAGGACACACAATGATGGAGGTTGACAGTGTACACTCTACACTCGAAAAGCTTTTCACTTCTCCTATTCATACACCCGCAGATTATATTAGTAGAATGTCTCAAGCAAGAAGAAAGCAACCATACAAAGTCCACCAACTTGATTACTCTTTTTTCAAAAATTATGAAGCTTTACCAACCAATTATGCATCTGTTCGACCAGGAAAAAAAACGGGTGATCCTACTGTAGTTGACATTAGGGCCTTAAAGTATTCTAATGGAGAGGTCTTTTATAAAATAAGACATACTGATGAATGGAATCCACTGCCACAACGTAGGTCCAAAGGCAACAATGAAGAACCGAAAAACCTTTATTATGAAGCTTTAAAGATTGACAAAAAAAAAATTGATAATTTACAATCACCAAAAAAACCATTTATGCATAGGGATCATCAATTTTTTTATGATAGCTTAAAATACGAATAAAATTACCTTTGCTTTGTGGTTTAAAGTTATCATTTTGTTCTATTTGTTGACTCAGAATTATATTTAATTTGTATTTTGTTAACGACATAATATATTTTTGAGTTCAAATTTGTGTGTATTTATGTTAATGATTCACATGTAAAATCCGCCATATAAAAAAAACGAACAATTAAAAAGCGCTATGTGCATATTAATACCGAATTTGTCCTATTACACACACAATTTGTAAACAAATTTGATTAACTACCTGTAGAAATACTGATCATTGCATGATAAATAAACAAAAAACTCATAAGAAATATATGTTTAGAATCCGATTTTCGAAAACGTTTTTTATCTTTCCTGAAAAATTTCACTGGAAACACATAGCGCTTTTTGGAAGCGCAGCGACGATATCTGCAGTTATGAAGTAGCCAAAATATTTTTTTATTGATTCGGATGTAGAAATTTTTGCTTTACAATATCCATTTAAAACTTTTTGTCTAAAATATTTAGGGGAGCAATGCGCACAGAAAAACTGATTTTCCATGTCAAACGCCTATGTTTCACTTTATATATATATATATATATATATATATATATATATATATATATATATATATATATATAGTTAGAAATATAAAGGAAATAATAATTTAAAAACAAGGAAGTCTTAACAAATACCAACAGATTCTTAATTTTTCCTTAACATGGCCTCTCCTGACGGATGAGCGTTCCCGATGTTCAAAGTGGATACATGGACTGAATCTCCCGATTCCTCAGTGTTTTCGGCTAAACATACAAAACAAATTGTTACTGGTTTGCTAACACATATGACAGAGGCACCCAGTTAGCATGTCACCTTCGGTAGAGGCATCCAGTTATCATACCGGAACACATGACAGAGGCATCTAGTTAGCATACTGGAATACATATGACAGAGGCACCCAGTTAGCATGTCACCTTCGGCAGAAGCACCCAGTTAGCATACCGGAACACATATATGGTTATGTAAAGTGCTACTCACTTTCAAAAAATGTTGTACACGCCTCCGGCGTACATTCACCACGCCAGGGTACCATGAACTCCACCGACGCTTGTGTATTCTTCCCATAGGAACCACCCAATAAATATAACTCATACCGACCATACGGAAGAACCTTCCGTACTCTATAAGGCCCTCGCATACCGGAATCTTTTTTCCCGTTTACTTGTGTGTTTTTTTATTACAAAAACCAAGTCGTCCACTTTATATCTACGACCATGCTTTCGATTTTTGTTAACATAATTGTACATTTTCATTGTGCACCTCTGGTGTTATGAAATGTATTGCACACTTCATTTCACTCCCTTAGGTCTTAAAGCACTTTCGAACATGGGGTCAGTGCTAAGGACTGCTGGTGTTCCAAATAAGGATATGGCATTCGAGAATAACCTTTTAAGTTCATATGTATCTTGTCTATATAAATTGGATATAGAAGACAATACTTTGAAAATGTATCGATTAGTATAAGGACAAATTTAAAACGTTTGGACTCTGGCAAAGGCCCCAACACATCCATATGGACTGTATTAAACGGGATGTCGGGTTTCACCCAAGAAGTGATCGGGGTTAAAGGAGCTTTGGATAACTTCTTTGATGTAAGACCGACTAAACAGTGATTTACATACTTCCTAACAAAAATTCTCAAGCCTGGAAACCAAAAGTGATGTAAAATGAGATCTACAGTTTTGTCGACATCTATATGTTGATGCTCATCATGAAAAATTTGTCTATGTCCCTTGGGTATGAAACAGAGTAACCTGTTCTCTTTCCCTGTGGGAGCATATTTGTAGTACAGCAAATCATTTTTAACAACGTATCTAGTGGAGTCTAGTTCTCGATTTTTAAGTCTATCAATTAAAGTCCGCAGATTGAGCAATTTGTGCCCAGTTTTTTGGTCTCGTTATGTGATTGGATTCCTGCTAAGGTAATCGGCATGAGACATCAGGCTACCTTTTCTATACTCGATAGTAAATTGATAATACTGCATGTACATTCACCATCGTGCCACACGGGGCAGAAGATCTTTCTTGCGTTCTGTCAGCTTGAGTGCATTACAATCTATAACTACACTGCTCAAAAGAATTAAGGGCCATTTTTTTTTGTTACCCATATTGAGAATTAAAGTTGGATTATGTATAGTTTAAACATCAGTAGTTGTTTTATTTGTTTTGATTGTGTCATTATCCTTCTGCACTGGTATTAATCAAAGAAGACGCAAAACAGGAGTGAAATTTAGTTCTCTGCGATAATTTATTAATTATTTGCTAAAGTATAGCAGTGAAAGATCGCTAAATTTGTGAGCTATGAATAAAAATAGATGCAATAGAAGACATTTGAGTCAAATTGAATTGTCTGAAGCCGTTACGTTAATCCAAGAAGGTCGAACACAGCGGTACGTAGCTCGGCTTCTAGGAGTTATCCATTCAGTTATCTGGAGGGCATGGAGAAGATACCAAGAGACCGATCTTTTATCCAGACGTATTGGACAAGGCCGAGGAAGATTAACTACTGTTAATGAAGACAGGTTTTTGAAACTTCAGGCTCTACGTAAGCGCTTCGCTACAGCTCGAGAGCTACAAAATGAGCTCTCTCGTGCAACTGGTACCAGGATTTCTGACCAGACTATACGAAATAGGCTTCGAGAGGGACATTTATCTTCCTGGATTCCTGTTAAAGTACTGTCTTTAATTGGGAACCATAAAAGAGCTCGAATTCTGTATGCTCAGTAACATCGTAGATTGCAACTGAGACATAGGGGGGGCTGTACGTTTTACAGATGAATCCAAATTTAATTTATACTTCCATGATGGACGTATTAGAGTTTGGAGAAAAATAAATGAGCGTTACATCCAACATAATATGCAGTCGCGTGTTGCTTTTGGAGGTGGTTCAGTTATGGTTTGGGGAGGAATATCGATCAGCGGCAAAACTGAACCTTTTATCATTCAAAACGGTACTTTGATTGCACGGCGCTATATAGACCAAATTCTAAATGATCACGTTCGACCTTGGCTCTTGCAACAACAAATAGGCGTGAAAATTTCATCTTGATGCAAGATGGAGCCCGGGCGCATTCGGCTAGAGTTACGCAATACCTGGCAGGCAACAATATTGAAAAGATGGAATGGCCAGCATGCAGTCCAGACCTCAATCCCATTGAGCAAATATGGAATCAACTAGGACAACGCATTAGAAACCGAATGAACCCACCTGTGACACTGGAAGACGCTCTGGTGGAGGAATGACAACAGATTCCACAAGAAAGCATACGCAGACTTATACGCAGTATGCAACGCCGTTGCCAAGCTGTATTAGATGCTAACAGGGATAATACACGTTATTAGAGGTGTATTTAACTCTCTACTAGAGTTAAAATTAATAAACAATATGTGATTGTGTTCTTTTTTCATTTATTTTTTAGTAATGTCCATGCTAGGCCAGTCGTCAGGGAGATTAATATCGTTTTAAATCGGGAAAAAGATTTAACTATTGGAATCGGTTTATCGTGAATATATTTATTGTAGACTTTCAAACTACAAATATATAAACTATCGGCGTTTACAACAATTATGCGCTCGTTTTCACATCACCTTGCGGTAGCGCGTCTAGCGCGTTTTTTTTTTTTCAAGTGGTGTCCCCAATGCAGGTATGGCAGTGTATAAAATAAAATGTATAAAAGAGTATAATACGTACGTATAATACGTATGAGTATAAAACTATTTTATATAATGTATTATACATATATTATATGCATTTTATACAGTTCATATACGTATAAAAATAAACAAGACCAAATATTTTTATACTGTGCAAAAGGTATAATACGTTTTATACAGTATGAAATGTATAATACTTATGTATTATACAGGTATAATAACATACATTTTATAAGAACGTATTATACTTTGTATACGGTTTATACAGGACTTTTATACATGTATTTTGCCATCCCTAGGCTTAGTCCACTTTTTTATTTAATTATTTAACTCATCTCCGGTACTTTTATTTTCTACTGCCAATGTATTAAATTTGTTTAGCTATTTTTAAAGTTGACGGTCCAAAAGGGTCCCTGTCTTCAATTTAATTGTGAGTATCTGTATCGTTATCAACTGCATCGTCTTTGTCAGATTTAGCCATGTAGTCGTGTGTTTTGCCTAAAGTGTGGATAATCCTGTCATAAGTATTAAAAGTTCAACGTCTTCCCGATGAGCATTCTTTAAATGAATTCAAGTATAATTTTCGTCAAGTCAGTACCAAAAAGTACATGCTACCTTGCATCATTACCTCACATTGAGTCTGCTGCACGGCAACACTTTTTTAGAACTTACTAAGAATCCTCAAGATTGGGGTTGGATGAAAAAGAAATTTGGATTGTTCCCTATTATTACCAAAAAAGAAGGTGCTCACAAGAACTCTTAAAAGCAAGAAGCTACAGTGTACACAAAGACGGCAAGGACGCATGTAGTTCTAGAAAAGCCGGACTAAGACGTTCCGTCATTTGTTCCGGATGTCAAGGTCAATCGTGTACAAACGTTGATATGTATGTAGACGACTTAGATCAGTCCGAAGGAACCGACGATCAGTTATTACATGTTTTGTTACACGACGACACGGCTAAATCTGACAAAGACGATGAAGTTGATAACAATGCCGACACTCACAGTTTAATTAAAGACAAGGACCCTTTTGGATCCTCAACAATAAAAATAGCTAAACAAATGTAATATAATGACAGTAGAAAATAAAAGTACCGGCGATGAATTCAAAAATTAAATAAAAAGGTTGGATTAGGCCTATTGGGGAAACCACTAAACGCGCTACCGCAAGGTGGGGTGAAAACGAGCGCATAATTGTTGTAAACGCCGATAGTTTATATATTTGTAATTTGAAAATCTACAACAAATATATTCACCCAGACTTTAATAGTGAAAATTAAGCGTGGTAGCAAGTAGTGACCATGGTAATGTAGGCAAGTGTAGACATAGTGCGTCAATCCGATACGACACGCGACTTCCCCCGCCTGTAGCTCGTAGGATATTGATATTACGTAAAAATGTATAAAAACATACTAATATTGAATAATTTTATTTATTTTTATTATTCATTCCTATGGTGCGATCGATTTCGGGAAATTATTTCCCATCATCAGGCATTACCAGCTGAAAAATATTATATGTTTGTAGGAAAAATATGTATATAAATAAATATTATAAAAATATTATAAAAATGTTACAAAATATAAACAAATAAGTATAAAGATATATATGAAAGTATGAAAATATGAAAAAATTGTTGCAAATAAGTTTTATAAAACAAATATAATTATAAACATGTGCGAATGGGTAAGGTTATGAAACTGACATAAAGTAAAAGAAAAAGGGGAAAATGCTTACCGTTAATAGGTTTAGCAGCGACGATTGTCGTAAAAAACATTTGTAAAATGTTGGATTACGTTTATGATGTGAGATAAATGAAAATTAAATTTCAAGAAAATTTTTAAGAGTTGTTGTAGAGTCAAAGGAAGAAGATATACTAACGTTGGAAGTCAAAAGTATTCAAAATTAGGTGGGTTGGCGCACATTCTGTTGACGCAGAAAGGGCGGTAATTTTAAAAATAAGGGATTGTTATTATTAAAATCTGTTATATTATTTATGAGGTTTTGATTATTTATTTTATGTAATTGTATTTCATATTGTTCTAAAAGGGTTAAGTTATGATATTTAGTTTCATAATGTAAGAGTTTTAAGTTATCAAGTGATGTAGTGTGGTTCTCTGTTTCTAGATGGGTCCCCATAGCCGAAGGTGGATTATTTTTAATATGTTCTATGAAACGGGTTTTAAGATTTCTACTTGTTAGGCCGATGTAAGAGGAATTGCAATCATTGCATTGAATTTTATAAATTCCTGATTTTTGATGATCGGATAATTTAGGTTTGTTATTAATAAGAAAATTGCCTAATGTGGGGTGTGTTTTACTAGTTATTGTAATATTATGCGGGGATGTTATAGGTTTAAGTTTATGTAGTAAATTTTGGTAAAATGGAATTGAGAGATAAGTTGACGGTAATTTGTAATGAGGATATATGTGTTTTGTTAGAATTTTAAGTTTAACTTTTTTCAAAATCTGTAGCATGTAACTTATTGGGTAATTGTTATTAGCGCCGATTGTTAAAATAGTATTTAATTCTGTATTAAAGTCTTCTGTTGATAGCGGTATATTAAGTAAGCGGTGAAAAAAGTAATTAAAAGTAGATTTTTTGATAGTTGGATTATGGAAGGAGTTGTAGGGTATTATTATGTCTGAATAAGTCGGTTTTCTGTAGATGTTAAAATTTATGGTGGAATTCGTTCTGTGGAGGGTGAGATCTAGATAGTTAAGTGAGTTATTTTGTTCTATTTCTAAAGTGAATTTTATTTTTGACAAGTTGTTTATTTCTGTTAAAAAATCATTTAGTTCGGTATGGGAGCCCATCCAGAAACAGAGAACATCATCTATATAACGTTTCCAAAGGAGTATATTTTGACTTAAAGGAAGCTTCATTATTTTTAACTCTAAGTTATCTATGAAGATGTTCGCTAAAGAACCACTTAAGGGGCAACCCATTGGGAGTCCGTCTTCTAATTTATAAGTTTTATTTTGAAAATTGAAAAAGTTTTGGTTAGTGGCTGTTTTAAACAGTTCCATTAAATTTTTAATGTCTAAATCTGTTAAACTGTTGTTATCTTTGAAGCTTTGATTTTTGTTTAGTATTAAGTTTAAAATATCTAGAGTTTCTTGAATGGGAATATTTGTGTAAAGATTAACTATATCAAATGAGATTAAGAAAAAGTTTTTTTGACTTTTATGTTGTAAAGTGTTCTTTATTTCTTGTATAAGTTGTGATGAGTTATTAATAGAGAATGGGGAATTATAATGAAGTTTGGTTTGCAATAAATTGTTCAAAGTTTTGGTTAATTTGTAAGCGGGTGAACCGATAGAAGATGTGATTGGCCGAATTGGTTTGTCAGTTTTGTGTAATTTTATCAAACTATACAAATTTGGAGTTCTTGGGTTCTTATTTATCAGGTTGTAGGTGTTAATATTTAATTTTTCTAGAGTGACTTTAGAATTATTAATATTCTTCCTTAGAGTTTTTGTATAATTATTTAGTTGAGTTATTTTTATATTATTGTTTTTAAAAAAATCAAGAGTTTTTTGAATGTACATATCTGTGGGTAAAATGACCAATCCAGCATTTTTATCTGCTCTTGTTACAGTTAATTTATTTTCATTTATTTTTTGTGTGATGCTTTTGATTTTGTGTTTGAATTTATTGGAAATATTATTATTATTAATATTGAATTTTGAAATTATGTCAGTTTCATTAACCTTACCATTATTGTTGATGTTCTGTAGACTGGTTTGTAGTTCTCTTTTTATGTCGTTGAAGAAGGGCTTGTTATGGAGCTGGCATTCGATGTCGATTGCAAGCTTGTGGATGTTGGGCGGTTTAGGAGCTGGTGCGTATTTGTACCCTAGGTTGAGAATTTCATTTTCTTCTGACGAGAAGGTGGTGTCACAGAGGTTAGTAGTCCTGGGGTGGAAAGTTGGAGTTGTTGTCGTTCGCGGAAGCTCTGTCGGTTTTCTTTCTTCATGTTTCTTTTTGCTGGCTATTAAGTTGTTCAGTTTCTGTTTTCTTTTCCGATCGATGTTGATGTTTTTATATGTAATTTTTTCTTCAAGTGTCGTAATGAGCGTTTCGTATTCGATAGGGTGTAGGAAAGTAAGTAGATGGTGGTGTAAGAATTTTAGTTTCATATCGATGAATGTTTTTTGTGTGAGCTGACGTTTGATTTCCATTTGCAACAATTTTGAGTATATCTTCTCCCTTTGACTCTTCGTGATGTTGCTCTTGAAATTGACTTTCAGGAAGTTTGGAGTTACATTGTGTAGTTTAGCGGCGTGTAAAAAATCTAGATGCTGTTTGTTCTTGTGGCGTTTATCAAGAGTATTTCTCAGCTGCCGGAGTTTGTAGGATGTCTCCGATTCGATTGTATCTTTGATGAAGTTCTCCAGTTTAGTATACATGATATTAGGATTAGTAGAGGAAGTAATAAGTATACTAATATTGAATAATTTTATTTATTTTTATTATTCATTCCTATGGTGCGATCGATTTCGGGAAATTATTTCCCATCATCAGGCATTACCAGCTGAAAAATATTATATGTTTGTAGGAAAAATATGTATATAAATAAATATTATAAAAATATTATAAAAATGTTACAAAATATAAACAAATAAGTATAAAGATATATATGAAAGGATGAAAATATGAAAAAATTGTTGCAAATAAGTTTTATAAAACAAATATAATTATAAACATGTGCGAATGGGTAAGGTTATGAAACTGACATAAAGTAAAAGAAAAAGGGGAAAATGCTTACCGTTAATAGGTTTAGCAGCGACGATTGTCGTAAAAAACATCTGTAAAATGTTGGATTACGTTTATGATGTGAGATAAATGAAAATTAAATTTCAAGAAAAATTTTAAGAGTTGTTGTAGAGTCAAAGGAAGAAGATATACTAACGTTGGAAGTCAAAAGTATTCAAAATTAGGTGGGTTGGCGCACATTCTGTTGACGCAGAAAGGGCGGTAATTTTAAAAATAAGGGATTGTTATTATTAAAATCTGTTATATTATTTATGAGGTTTTGATTATTTATTTTATGTAATTGTATTTCATATTGTTCTAAAAGGGTTAAGTTATGATATTTAGTTTCATAATGTAAGAGTTTTAAGTTATCAAGTGATGTAGTGTGGTTCTCTGTTTCTAGATGGGTCCCCATAGCCGAAGGTGGATTATTTTTAATATGTTCTATGAAACGGGTTTTAAGATTTCTACTTGTTAGGCCGATGTAAGAGGAATTGCAATCATTGCATTGAATTTTATAAATTCCTGATTTTTGATGATCGGATAATTTAGGTTTGTTATTAATAAGAAAATTGCCTAATGTGGGGTGTGTTTTACTAGTTATTGTAATATTATGCGGGGATGTTATAGGTTTAAGTTTATGTAGTAAATTTTGGTAAAATGGAATTGAGAGATAAGTTGACGGTAATTTGTAATGAGGATATATGTGTTTTGTTAGAATTTTAAGTTTAACTTTTTTCAAAATCTGTAGCATGTAACTTATTGGGTAATTGTTATTAGCGCCGATTGTTAAAATAGTATTTAATTCTGTATTAAAGTCTTCTGTTGATAGCGGTATATTAAGTAAGCGGTGAAAAAAGTAATTAAAAGTAGATTTTTTGATAGTTGGATTATGGAAGGAGTTGTAGGGTATTATTATGTCTGAATAAGTCGGTTTTCTGTAGATGTTAAAATTTATGGTGGAATTCGTTCTGTGGAGGGTGAGATCTAGATAGTTAAGTGAGTTATTTTGTTCTATTTCTAAAGTGAATTTTATTTTTGACAAGTTGTTTATTTCTGTTAAAAAATCATTTAGTTCGGTATGGGAGCCCATCCAGAAACAGAGAACATCATCTATATAACGTTTCCAAAGGAGTATATTTTGACTTAAAGGAAGCTTCATTATTTTTAACTCTAAGTTATCTATGAAGATGTTCGCTAAAGAACCACTTAAGGGGCAACCCATTGGGAGTCCGTCTTCTAATTTATAAGTTTTATTTTGAAAATTGAAAAAGTTTTGGTTAGTGGCTGTTTTAAACAGTTCCATTAAATTTTTAATGTCTAAATCTGTTAAACTGTTGTTATCTTTGAAGCTTTGATTTTTGTTTAGTATTAAGTTTAAAATATCTAGAGTTTCTTGAATGGGAATATTTGTGTAAAGATTAACTATATCAAATGAGATTAAGAAAAAGTTTTTTTGACTTTTATGTTGTAAAGTGTTCTTTATTTCTTGTATAAGTTGTGATGAGTTATTAATAGAGAATGGGGAATTATAATGAAGTTTGGTTTGCAATAAATTGTTCAAAGTTTTGGTTAATTTGTAAGCGGGTGAACCGATAGAAGATGTGATTGGCCGAATTGGTTTGTCAGTTTTGTGTAATTTTATCAAACTATACAAATTTGGAGTTCTTGGGTTCTTATTTATCAGGTTGTAGGTGTTAATATTTAATTTTTCTAGAGTGACTTTAGAATTATTAATATTCTTCCTTAGAGTTTTTGTATAATTATTTAGTTGAGTTATTTTTATATTATTGTTTTTAAAAAAATCAAGAGTTTTTTGAATGTACATATCTGTGGGTAAAATGACCAATCCAGCATTTTTATCTGCTCTTGTTACAGTTAATTTATTTTCATTTATTTTTTGTGTGATGCTTTTGATTTTGTGTTTGAATTTATTGGAAATATTATTATTATTAATATTGAATTTTGAAATTATGTCAGTTTCATTAACCTTACCATTATTGTTGATGTTCTGTAGACTGGTTTGTAGTTCTCTTTTTATGTCGTTGAAGAAGGGCTTGTTATGGAGCTGGCATTCGATGTCGATTGCAAGCTTGTGGATGTTGGGCGGTTTAGGAGCTGGTGCGTATTTGTACCCTAGGTTGAGAATTTCATTTTCTTCTGACGAGAAGGTGGTGTCACAGAGGTTAGTAGTCCTGGGGTGGAAAGTTGGAGTTGTTGTCGTTCGCGGAAGCTCTGTCGGTTTTCTTTCTTCATGTTTCTTTTTGCTGGCTATTAAGTTGTTCAGTTTCTGTTTTCTTTTCCGATCGATGTTGATGTTTTTATATGTAATTTTTTCTTCAAGTGTCGTAATGAGCGTTTCGTATTCGATAGGGTGTAGGAAAGTAAGTAGATGGTGGTGTAAGAATTTTAGTTTCATATCGATGAATGTTTTTTGTGTGAGCTGACGTTTGATTTCCATTTGCAACAATTTTGAGTATATCTTCTCCCTTTGACTCTTCGTGATGTTGCTCTTGAAATTGACTTTCAGGAAGTTTGGAGTTACATTGTGTAGTTTAGCGGCGTGTAAAAAATCTAGATGCTGTTTGTTCTTGTGGCGTTTATCAAGAGTATTTCTCAGCTGCCGGAGTTTGTAGGATGTCTCCGATTCGATTGTATCTTTGATGAAGTTCTCCAGTTTAGTATACATGATATTAGGATTAGTAGAGGAAGTAATAAGTATACTAATATTGAATAATTTTATTTATTTTTATTATTCATTCCTATGGTGCGATCGATTTCGGGAAATTATTTCCCATCATCAGGCATTACCAGCTGAAAAATATTATATGTTTGTAGGAAAAATATGTATATAAATAAATATTATAAAAATGTTACAAAATATAAACAAATAAGTATAAAGATATATATGAAAGTATGAAAATATGAAAAAATTGTTGCAAATAAGTTTTATAAAACAAATATAATTATAAACATGTGCGAATGGGTAAGGTTATGAAACTAACATAAAGTAAAAGAAAAAGGGGAAAATGCTTACCGTTAATAGGTTTAGCAGCGACGATTGTCGTAAAAAACATCTGTAAAATGTTGGATTACGTTTATGATGTGAGATAAATGAAAATTAAATTTCAAGAAAAATTTTAAGAGTTGTTGTAGAGTCAAAGGAAGAAGATATACTAACGTTGGAAGTCAAAAGTATTCAAAATTAGGTGGGTTGGCGCACATTCTGTTGACGCAGAAAGGGCGGTAATTTTAAAAATAAGGGATTGTTATTATTAAAATCTGTTATATTATTTATGAGGTTTTGATTATTTATTTTATGTAATTGTATTTCATATTGTTCTAAAAGGGTTAAGTTATGATATTTAGTTTCATAATGTAAGAGTTTTAAGTTATCAAGTGATGTAGTGTGGTTCTCTGTTTCTAGATGGGTCCCCATAGCCGAAGGTGGATTATTTTTAATATGTTCTATGAAACGGGTTTTAAGATTTCTACTTGTTAGGCCGATGTAAGAGGAATTGCAATCATTGCATTGAATTTTATAAATTCCTGATTTTTGATGATCGGATAATTTAGGTTTGTTATTAATAAGAAAATTGCCTAATGTGGGGTGTGTTTTACTAGTTATTGTAATATTATGCGGGGATGTTATAGGTTTAAGTTTATGTAGTAAATTTTGGTAAAATGGAATTGAGAGATAAGTTGACGGTAATTTGTAATGAGGATATATGTGTTTTGTTAGAATTTTAAGTTTAACTTTTTTCAAAATCTGTAGCATGTAACTTATTGGGTAATTGTTATTAGCGCCGATTGTTAAAATAGTATTTAATTCTGTATTAAAGTCTTCTGTTGATAGCGGTATATTAAGTAAGCGGTGAAAAAAGTAATTAAAAGTAGATTTTTTGATAGTTGGATTATGGAATCCACCTTCGGCTATGGGGACCCATCTAGAAACAGAGAACCACACTACATCACTTGATAACTTAAAACTCTTACATTATGAAACTAAATATCATAACTTAACCCTTTTAGAACAATATGAAATACAATTACATAAAATAAATAATCAAAACCTCATAAATAATATAACAGATTTTAATAATAACAATCCCTTATTTTTAAAATTACCGCCCTTTCTGCGTCAACAGAATGTGCGCCAACCCACCTATTTTTGAATACTTTTGACTTCCAACGTTAGTATATCTTCTTCCTTTGACTCTACAACAACTCTTAAAATTTTTCTTGAAATTTAATTTTCATTTATCTCACATCATAAACGTAATCCAACATTTTACAGATGTTTTTTACGACAATCGTCGCTGCTAAACCTATTAACGGTAAGCATTTTCCCCTTTTTCTTTTACTTTATGTCAGTTTCATAACCTTACCCATTCGCACATGTTTATAATTATATTTGTTTTATAAAACTTATTTGCAACAATTTTTTCATATTTTCATACTTTCATATATATCTTTATACTTATTTGTTTATATTTTGTAACATTTTTATAATATTTTTATAATATTTATTTATATACATATTTTTCCTACAAACATATAATATTTTTCAGCTGGTAATGCCTGATGATGGGAAATAATTTCCCGAAATCGATCGCACCATAGGAATGAATAATAAAAATAAATAAAATTATTCAATATTAGTATACTTATTACTTCCTCTACTAATCCTAATATCATGTATACTAAACTGGAGAACTTCATCAAAGATGTATATAAACCTTTTCGATAGAGAATTTATGTTATCTTTAATTTTGATATTGACATTATTTGTCGCAGGACTATCCAGAACCGAGTTATTGAAAAAAAAAAAGTTTTTCGACTGATATTTCGGTAAAATTAGGGGTGTTCTGGGGGGTGCGCGAGGGGGATAAATGAGTATGTCTAAAAGAGGCCTTCAATAAACCGGTTCCAATAGTTAAGTCTTTTTCCCGATTTAAAACGATTTTTACCTCTGCTGAACTCCCTGACGACTGGCCTATGCTCTGGATACTCCAGTTTAATGATAAACGTTTGTTGTAATATGAAATTAATAAAATTGTTAAAATAAAGATTTAAGGTACCTATGAATTTTTAAATGAATCGCACATTTAGGAAAAAAGTTATTAACAAAAAAAAAATTGACCCTTCAATTCTTTTGAGCAGTGGAGTTTGAATGGAACTCCGAGTGACGAAAATTTTGAAGTTTTTACAACTGCCAGAGTCTCGAACTCGTACGAGTGATAACGCACCCTGAGTTGTCTTACTAAAGTATGCTACAACGCGTCGCCTCTTGCCTTCATGATCTTGCAGAGTACGGCTCCATAGTCAATTGAACTAGCATCTGTATGAAGCTCTGTAAGTAGTTTCGGATCAAAAATTACCAGTACAGGTTCATTAGTGAGACATTCGAGAAGGATATTGTCGTGCCTTTTCCTGTTCTTTAGCCCTTGAAAATGGAACTCCATTACGCGTCAAACGAACTATAGGTGAGGTCTTGGTGGCATAATCTCAAATGTAACGCCGGAAGTAACCGACTAAACCAATTAGTTGTCTAACTTTAACATTTGTGGGGACTGGGGACTCAAGTAAAGCCTTAATCTTCAGATCACACGGCCTTACCTGACCCTGCGATATTATTATGCCTAAGTATCCCACTTCCGTAGAAATGAAAGTACTTTTCTTAAGATTTATCGAGAAACCTGCAGTAGTAAGTACTGTTAAAACACTACTTAAATTTTATAGGGCTTCTTCAACAGTAGATGCTAAAATAAGTACATCATCTACGTACACCAATACTTTGCCACTTTCAATAAAATTGTACAATGTTTTCGATATGATCCGTTGGTAAACAACCGGTGCATTCGCTAACCCGTAAGGCATCTTTCGATATGTGGCGGATCAAGCCAGTTATGTTTTGTTTATATCAAGTTACCACCACATTACTCCCAGCCATTGTTGAGCAGTGGTTACGAGGTTACCTCGTAACAGCTGTGAACAAAACATTCATTATATTTTAGATTTTGAACATGTCAAAGTGTAAAATTAATTGAATAAAATATTCTATATTTATACAATTTAAGTTTCCCAGCGTCTATTTTACATTTGAGTTACGGCCACTAACCATTACTCACATTAATTGTTTTGAATTGTATTTCATACCTTTCCGTCTTCTCTTAAATTTCAGCAGATACTCATAATGACCTTCCGGTGCAATGAATGCAGTCTTAGCGATTGATTCATTGTCGATTTTTATTTGATAGAAACCTGTGGCCATGTCTACACAGGTAAAATACAAACTCTTGCCCAGTCTGTCAATGTGGTCTTCTATTAAGGGCAGTGGACAATGTTCTTTGACTGTAATTGAATTAAATGCGCGAAAATCCACACACTTACGATCAGAGCCGTCTTTTTTTCTTGACAAGAATGATGGGACTAGCATAAGATGACAGACTCACGAATTATGTCCTTATTAAATCTTGCACTATGACCAAACTTTTTACGAAACGAACAAATCTTATTTTCTGTTTTATAGAATCAACCAAACTTTGAACTTTGAGCTTGTTAAGGCAAGATCTTTGAGTATGACCGTTAGCACCACAAGAATAACACTTTATGCAATTTACTGTGGAATCATGAAATCGTTTTCGTGAGTTTTGTTCTCTCGGTTTATATTTGGATGCGGTAAGATTATTAGAATTATTCGGGTGTTCTGGCTTTGTATACATTGACAAAAACTTAACAAGATTATTCGGTATTAATTTAGCATTTGTGGCAGCGTTACGAATTTGTGGATCAGTGATACCACGAATTAGAATAGGTGTCATTAACTCACTACTTAAACCTTTTACTATATTCTAACGTAATAAAGAACGTCAAGCATATTTCGCATATGTGGTATAGTTATCGGATCTCAAAAAGTATATTTGCAACATCGATCCTTCGCGGGCACAACGGTTTAAAGTCATGCTTAAAATTTGACCAACTCCGATCGTTAGTAATTCAATTATTGAGCCAGCTTCGAGCATAAACTTTTATGGTATGAACTGTGGTCGAGAGTAGACGTGTCATACTAAGTGTGCTCATTTCTTGGGTGAAATTCTCCATATTCAAAGGTTCTTTTTATAACTACAACGTTACAATGCCGAACTTAAGGTCTACAGAAGATTTGAATACTACTGCTAAGAAATTTATGGACGAAAACCTCGAAAACGAGGCTTTTATCAATAAGTTCGCAACGATTCTGTCAGCTAAACTTGGATTGATAAACCCAGCAATGGAAAATGCCGTCCTGTGATTGTCAAATTTGTCAGCTACAGAGATCGTGCACAAGTCTACGCCAAAAAGAACAAACTAAAAGGTACGCGAATTATTATAAGGGAGGATCTAACGAAAAAGCGGATGGAAATCGTTAACGAGGCGAAAAGTAAATATGGCATCAAAAACACGTGGACGAGAGACGGAATTACCCATATCAAGCACAATAATAACGTGTTCAAAATTTCAACTATGAAACAACTGAAGGACATTGAACTTAAGTAAGGTTGTAACCTTGCAATTCTTGCAATGAATATGTTAATTAGTGTTGATTAGGTGTCTCTATTTATAAACAATAGCACACGCAAAATCTGAAGTCGCGCAAACAACAATTTATCTTTGCGCTATTCAAAATTTAAAATTTGGTTTTTTATTCATTACCTTTTTAACTTTATAGTAGTTAATATACTTAGTGTGTTTAGTTACATTCATTAATTCAAGAGTTAGACTTGGCCATTTGAACTGTCGATCTTTATGTACATACACAAGTGAATTTAAAGATTTAGTTGCAGATTGAAATTTTAGTTATATCAGAGACGTGGTTAAATTCTAATTTGGATGATACTCCTCTCGTAATTGAGGAATACACTCCATTACGAAACGATAGAGAAACAAGAGATGGAGGTGTTGGGTTTTATGTAAAAAGCTACTTATTGAAATATGAACTTAAAATCTTAAGTGCGATTGATCAAAACATTGAGCAATACTGGATGCAGCTTAAAATAAATAAAAAAAAACTGTTTGCTATTGGAGCTGTCTACCGTCCTCCATCGGGTAATATTAATGATTACATACAATCTTTAGAAAACTCTCTAAATCATATTTTCCCAACCGTCGATTGCATACTCTGTCTTGGTGATATTAATATTAACTTACTTGATTGTGATAGTGCCAGTTCTAGATCCTTCCTCGACATTTGCGCTGGATTTTCTCTTACTCAGTTAGTTACTGAACCAACAAGGATCACAGCTACCTCTGAATCGCTGGTTGATATCATCCTCACATCTAATACTGAGATTTGCTCCCAGGTAACAAACACTGATACAGTTATTTCTGATCACCGTCTGACCTCTCGAATTAAATTTTAACTTTCCTGTTGTTGAACCGAAAGTAGTTTTTGTACGTGACTTCAAACATATAGATCATTTTGTTCTGAATCAAGCAGTCGAGTCATTGCCATGGCATGAATTTTACGCAGAAGCAGATATTAATAGTAAACTGCTCTACTTTAATAATGCAATACTAACATTATTTGACACATTCGCTCCACTAAAAAAAAATAATAGTTCGTAAACCTCCAGCACCATGGATGACAGATGTTATTAAAATTATGATGAAGTATAGAGATAATGTACTTGCTAGATTCAGGAGAACAAAACTACAGAGTCATTGGGAATACTACAAAAGCTTAAGGAACTTGGTGACTAAATCCATACGACTGGAAAAGCGAGCTTATTTAGAGCATAAAATAAAGTACAACAAAACAAATATTTGGAAGGCACTTAAAGAATTTGATATAAACCTGCATCATAATATATCTTTACCTCCTATATTTAATGCAGATGAGGTGAATAATCATTTCATTAATGCTGTTATAACTGTAGCACCTGAACAAGAAATCATAAATTATTACAATGATGCCAAGTATTCAAGCTCGATTTTCTCATTCACATGTGTGTCTGAGGATAATATACGTCACATAGTGCTAACTTTAAAATCCGACGCAATGGGTGTAGATAGAATTAATTTAAAAATGATTAAATTAATATTAGATTCGGTTTTACCTCATTTAACACATATTGTAAACTCGTGCATTTCACATCATATTTTTCCGGACGTATGGAAAGAAGCTATAGTCAAACGAGTTCCAAAATGCAAAAATCCTGGAATTCCTAATGACCTCAGGCCAATTAGTATTCTGCCTACACCCTCAAAAATCCTAGAAAAAGATATGAATTCACATGTGTATATGTATGAACGCACAATATCGAACGCACCTTCCCCCATTTTGTATCATGTCTTGGCTATGGTGTCATGTATGATGTAAGTTAAAAAGCTACACACTGCAAAGAGATAGTAACAGATAGTAAAATATTGATGGTGATTTTTGAAAGAACGAATATTGGAAAATGAACAAAAAATATTATTATTGTAGACTGTGATCAAAGAAAATTATACAGTTGAAATTGCCAGCAATTTTAATTACTACGAGAGAACACTGAATTGTAAGTATGTAGATAAAAGTGTACTTATATTGTATATTACAATTATTTTTTTATAGGTATGGAGACACGAAGCGAAGTGCCACTATGAAGAATATAAACAAGCAATGGTGAACTATCTGAAATATGTACTTTAACGAGCAAATAAATAAAAAAATATATTTTTTCTTATAGAAATAGGATGTATTATTTAATTAATTTGTATTTTTCGTAAATATAACTTTGTTTCATATTTTATTGTAGATATATTGTGCTTTTATATTTTGTAATTTTTTTTTTATATTATACAGTATAAATAAAAATTGAATATTGAAACTATCTATTTTTCCTACCATTATTTATGTTTTATACCATAAAAATTACGTCGGAACAACGTTTTTAAATGACGTCGATACGTCTTAATATGACGTCGATATATCTTAATATGACGTCGATACAACGTCTTAATATGACGTCGGAACAACGTCTTAAAATGACGTCGATACAATGTCTTACAATGACGTCTAAACAACGTCTTAAAATGACATCTAAACAATGTCTTAAAATAACGTCGCAAAGCTCCACGCTGAAACGTCTACAGGACGTCTATAGGACGTCTATGTGACGTAAATTAGGGCGTCACAGCGACGTCGATTTTAGGTCATTTGTTACTTGGATCGTGTTTCCGAAGAAAATTTCTAAACAACAATTTTTAAATTAAATAAAAAACAAAAAGATATCGTTTCTCATATTTTGAATTGTTTTAAAAAAAAATTTTGCCGATGAGAATATTTTTAAATGGTTCTGCAGGAGTTGGTTAGAGTACTGTTATAAATTGTTTATACCAAATTATTTTGATAACATTCCTGGATACCCTAAAAACCATATATTTGTTCTATTATGAGCTCTTTCTGGGAAAGCTGCTTTTCTTATTAATGGTGTTACTTTACATACAGCTTTTTCTTTACCAGTGTCTCAGTTTGGTGGTCAAATGCCCGAGCTTTCTATGGACGTGAAAAACAATATTCGGGAAAAATTCCATATTAAATTACTAATTATTATTAGTAGATACACGATTACGTCAAATTATGGGTGTAAATCAGTATTTTGGTGGTATGTTCGTTCTTCTTGTTAGGGATATAAATCAGCTTCCCACTGTTATGGATTCTCCTATTTACAAACCTTAAAAATTTAATGTCAATTCGTTTAGAAGAAAATCCTCTTTGTGCGGAGTTTTTGAGTTAACGGAAATCATGAGGCAGCGGGACGAAAAACAATTCATTGTGGCTTTAAATAACCTTGATCTTGGCCAGATGTCAGCTGAAAACAAATTTATTAAAAAGAAGGGAAGTAACTGACGAAATCAATATTCTAGTAAGTGCTACAATATTATTTTCTTAAAATAAAACCGTGGACTTATTTAGTAATGTAAAAATTGATAGTCATCCTGGTAATTTATATATTTCGACTGCATCAGATACCATATTGGGAAAAATAAACGAAATTACGAGTGTCGGAGTTCTTAAAACACAAAAAACTTTCGGAAGTTAATGGCTTATCTTGTAAATTAAAATTAAATTCGGAATTAAATATATATTAAAAAGTAACATCGATATCGAAGATAGTTTAGTTAATAATAACTTTCTTTTCTAATTCGGATATCACTTCTAAATTACGTTTAGAGTTTCAAATGATGCATGTTGGCAAAAAAGCACAAGCATCCCTTTCGGATAATATGAAAAATAATAATATAAATAAAATTATATCCTCCATATCTAAAATTTGTCTTTAAATATTAAGAACAATTCACAATATCAAACTACTAGATCTCAGTTGCCCATCATTCCAGGTATTCATAGAAGTCAAAGCCAAACTTATAGTGAAATGTGTATTGATTTGAGAAATTAAAAAAGAATGACCCGGCAAATGATGTATGTTGCTTGTAGCAGAGTATCAAAATTATCCGGATTATATTATATTGGGACGTTTAAGAAACCAAATTTATCGAAAAATTATGAAACAGTTTTTGAAGAAATGGAAAAAATGTGAACTAGGCCATTAAAATTATCATTTAATAAATTAATTAATGTAAAATGAATTGTCGTCAAAATTTATGCTCACTGTCATCAAAATTAAAATTATTTTAAAAGACGATTAGTATTACAGAGGCAGGAACATTATTATTTTTAGCGAAATATTAACAAAATCAAGTGATAAGTTCAACTTTCCAAATTATAATATATTTCGATCAAACATTGGTTTAGCCAGAGAAGACATCATAATATCGAAGGTAAAGCGTGTATTGGCTATATATATATATATATATATATATATATATATATATATATATATATATATATATATATATATATATATATATATATATATATATATATATATTGTAGAATTATTTTATATCGAAGTGTTTATGTATTTTTGTTATTTGTTAAACTAGGAGTTTTTGGAATGTTTTGTTTTTGATTATGATGTTTTATGTAATTATATTATGTCATGTTATATTATAATTTTGTGTAATAAAAAGGAAATAATATAAAAGATTTGAAAACGTCTATAGTTTTTCAGAAGTGGGATTGTATCTGAAAAAACGCAAAAAATTGTTAGATTTCAAAATGAACGGAGAAGATAATCTGAATACAACTAATGTTAGTGGCGATGAAACTAATATACCAATTTTGAATATTGAAGGCATTATAGCGGCTACGACGGGTGCCATTCTACAAGCAACAAGAGTTCAACCAGAAGAAAGACAAATGTCACTCAGTTATAGTGACATTGGATCTCAAATTCCTGAATTCACTGGAGAATCAGATGATGACATTTCGGTATTAGGTCAAAGGGCATCGAATTCCGTCAGATGCTATAATTGCAATCAAGAGGGACACTACGCTTCTTCATGTACACCTAAACGAGAACGAGGCTCCTGTTATTTGTGCGGAGAACATGGACACACCTTCCGAAATTGCCCAAAGAATCAAAGAAGCGAGCTGTCTACTATTTCTTCGTTACAAGTCAACGGAAAACGAAATAAGTATACCGTTTCTTTAGTTATGTCAAATAACACAATTGTATATGCACTATTAGATTCGGGTAGTGTTTTAAGTCTAGTCAAAAAGTCAGTTTATGAAAATTACTTTTTACCATATGTTTTATATGGCAAAAATTCATTAGAAGTGTTTGGAGGAATTAATAACTCTAAATTAAATATACTAGGTTATATTAATGTAAATTTATTTTTCCAGTGTCTAAACTGTGTACTGCTGTGTGAGTTAGCTGTATACCATACGAAATTATATTGGGTCAGGACTTCATGTCAACACCTGGAGTTACAATTAAATTTTCACAAACCGTGTCCATGAGTTATGAACCGGTAATGACAAATTTGGAAACTGAAACCGAGGATAATGCGGGTGAGAATAACATTTTGAATATTGACATAATATCCGTTAAAACTATTAAAAATGATATCACTCATAGAATTAATCCGACTTTAACACACAAAATAGAGGCAGAAATTATAAATTTAATTGAGGAATATAGACATGAATTCAATTTAGCAGCTAAACCTACTATAGATTATGAAATGAATATTACTTTAAAGAAAGATGCTCCATTTTATTTTTCGCCACATAGGTTGTCATGGGCAGAGAAATTAGAGACGAGAATAAAGGTATTATTGTTAGGGTTTGGGAAACTAAGGATGCACAAAGAAACACAATGATGCACTTAATAATACTTTATTCGCAATTCCAACCTTTCACCAGTCAATTCAACAACGAACTAACCCCCTTTACTATCCCTCAATTCCTTTTATGTTTTCGGGTGATATAATAACTCACTAACATCATATACACTTATTAATTTCTAAACCATTACGTACCTATACAAAAATATGTAAATAAAGTCTATGACCTAACACTATACAAAATATAAATAAAGCCTATGACCTAATATTATAAAGGCCTATTAATTAACCATACGCGAGTTGTACAGTAATGGTGCCTAAGAAAGACGGAACTTTTAGAATGTGCGTTGACTCTCGTGAACTAAATAAACTTACTGTGAAAGAACACTATCCACTTCCTCTTATAGATGACCATTTAGATAGATTAGCAGGGAAAGTATATTTTACCTGTTTAGATTTACGATCGGGATTTCATCAAGTAAGAATGAGCGAAACATCTATCAAATATACTGCTTTTGTAACACCAGAATCACAATACGAGTATTTAAAAATGTCATTTGGATTAGTGAACGCACCTTCGTGTTTTCAACGATATATTAATCTTATATTAAAACTCCTTATTGAGACAGGTGAGGTTTTAGTGTATTTAGATGACATTTTAATTCCTTCGGTAACTATTGAAGAAAATTTAATAATTTTGCGTAAAGTATTAAATTTATTAGCCAGAAATAAACTTGAACTAAGAGCAGATAAATGTAATTTTCTGTTTACAAAAATAAAATATTTAGGGTATTCTATTAGTCAATCAGGAATTGAAGTTAATTCAGATCATGTTAAAGCTATAAAAGATTTTCCTCGACCTATCAACTCAAAACAACTTCCTAGATTTTTAGGATTATCCAGTTATTTAAGACGGTTTGTTAAAAATTATTCTGTTATAGCAAAACCTCTCTTTTCAAATACTCAAAAAAATAAAACGTTCACTTTTGGCCAAGATGAATTAAACGCTTTTGAAACTTTGAAACAAAAATTAATTAATGCTCCAATATTAGGAATTTATTCACCTAATGCGTATACTGAATTACATACGGACGCAAGCGCTTCAGGATTTGGTGCGATATTGTTACAAAAACAGAAAGATAACAAACTTCACCCCATATTTTATTTTAGTCGTCGAACAACGGAAGCAGAAAGTAAATATCATAGCTATGAACTAGAAACATTAGCGGTTATATATGCCCTAGAACGTTTCCGCGTATATTTACAAGGTATTAAAATCGTCATAGTGACTGATTGTAATTCCTTCAAGTTAACGATGTCAAAAAAAGGTTTAAATCCGCGGATTGCGAGATGGGCTTTAGCTTTGCAAACTTATGATTATGAAATAGTGCATCGACCAAATAAATACATGAGACATGTAGATGCGTTGAGCAGATCTATTTTAATAATAGAACCAACAACTTTTGAACAAGATTTAATATATAAACAGCAGAAAGATGTAGAAATACAAAAAAAATTGCAAGTGAATTAGTAAAACAAGAAAGTTCTAAATATGAATTGAGAAACGGGGTTGTATATCGTAAATTTCGCGATGGAATATTATTTTATGTGCCAAATCAATGCAAGATCAACTCATACGTACATGTCATGATGATGTCGGACATATAGGATTAGATAAAACAGTTGAAATGATTACTCGTGTTTATTGGTTTCCTAATTTACGTTCATTAGTTAAACAATATATTTCAAACTGTTTAAAATGTTTATTATATTCAATACAGTCTGGTAAAACTGAAGGTGTCCTACAACCACCTGATAAAGGTATTAAACCATTTATTACAATTCATGTTGACCATTTTGGTCCATTAACAAAATCCGCGGAAGGATATAGGTACATATTGATAATAATAGAAAGAATGTGTAAGCAAATTGAGAGAATACATTAAACATTTTGGAGTAATGGAAATCATAATTTCAGATAGGGGAACTAGTTTTACGTCAGAAGTTTTTGCAGATTTTATTTCAGAATTTGATATAAAACATATTAAAATAGCGACTGCTTATCCAAAATCCAATGGATAGGTAGAGTGGGTCAATCGCTTTTTAAAATCAACTTTAGCAAAATTAGGTACCCCACATACGTGGAACTTAGTGTTAACAGAGCTCAGTTTTTAATAATAATACTGTTAATCGATCTACAGGCAAAACACCGAGCTTACTATTCTTTGGAATAAATCAGAAGGGTTTTGCTGATGACGAGGTTCGACAATTTATAGAAAATATACAAAATATAGACAAAGACCTTTCTCGAATGCGAAGTGATGCGGCAATTCAGAATATTAAAACACAAGAATATAATAAAAAGTCATATGATTGAGCTCATAAGAATACAACGAAATATAAATTAGGAGATTATGTTATGATTAAAAATGTTGTTACTGAACCAGGCGTAAATAAGAAACTTTTAGCAACTTACAGGGGTCCTTATGAAGTAACGAAAGTATTGGATAGAGAGAGATATGTTATTTCGGATATTCCTGGTTTCCAACATAGTCAGATACCATTTTTCAGGAATTTATGGACCGGAACGTATGAAATTGTGGATTAAAAATATTTCTGAAAGTGAAAACACAGGTGATGATAAAGTTTTAGTCCCTCAAAATGTGATTTAATGTTATTTAGTGTAGTTTCAGTTTGTAGTTTTAAAATACATCGAATACTTTATGGTCGGGTCGACCATGAGTCAGACTGGCCGAAACTGTAGAATTATTTTATATCGAAGTGTTCTAGGTATTTTTGTTATTTGTTAAACTAGGAGCTTTTGGAATGTTTTGTTTTTGATTATGATGTTTTATGTAATTATGTTATGTCATGTTATATTGTAATTTTGTGTAATAAAAAAGAAATAATATAAAAGATTTGAAAACATATGTCTATAATATATATATATATATATATATATATATATATATATATATATATATATATATATATATATATATATATATATAAACACAACAGCTTCCCACGTCGAGATATTTGGTTTCAAAGTTGAAAATCCATTTACGGGTTATTAATCTCCATCTTGCACAAAAAATATTTCAAATTACTTTTGAAAAATTGATGAATAAATACAAAATTAATAGTGAAAATTTAATTGTTATTGGGGATTTCAATTTTGATATTTTTAAAGACACTTTCCTGAAAATGCATCTTTATTCTGTGCTATCTAAGGAACTATCTTCTACAAATCTACTTATATCGACCTTGTATTTGGATCTCAGAGTAAATTAATGGCAGGAATTTAAGAGACCTACTTTTCGTATCACAAACTAATATTTGTGGCGCTAGACGAAGAAAATGAAAAAAATTAACAAAATATTGGCATATAGACAATATGCATATATTACAAAAAATAATTATGAAATTAATCTAGATCAGATATATTCGATGTGTATTGTAGAAGACAATAATTCCAAATTGAAAATTATAAACTTTTATTTTCGGCCAACACAGCCCTTTAGGGCAAAATTAAATCCAAATGTATCTACAGTTGAATTTAAAGTTAATTTGCAGCAAATTTTTAATCGCTTTGAATATCGGAAAATATATCGATGAACGAAATTTCTACTGAAGAAAGTGCAATTTATGAAGGACAACCTTTAGATAAATATAAAGTGAACAAAATATATAAATCACTAAAGCAAAAATCTGCTGTAGTTTATATAACAAGGTGATGGTTCTTGTCCATTTCGCTCTATATCTATGTCTTTTTGGAAAAGAATCTCTACATCCCTTTCTGCGACTTTCTACATGTCACATTTTCCACGAATACTTTGACTATTTTAATCATCTGGATCGAATGAATTATTTATACGAGCACAACTCAGTTTAAAATCTAATACTTGAAACAACAATTAAAAATGCATGTGGACATGCAGGACATATTAAAGCAATGTCATTAGCATCCAAACGACATATATATCTTTATCAAGCAATAAAACGATTTTGGCAATACAGTATCTTTGTAACAACTACAAAATTCGTGTAATCACGGCTTAATAAACAAAATGCATTTGCTTTACTGCCACGAAATTGATGGAATGGAATTACATTCAACTACACCTAAAAAATCAATAGGGATTATTTTAACCGATCATCAAACTGGGCTAAGTCACTACATTGCAGTTTTGCCAAAAAACAATGAAAACTTTACTTAAACCAAAATACAAGGATGACATCCGGCGCCGATCAGACAGATCAAAATGCAACAGAAATCATTGAAATTTGCTAACAATCTTCATTAATTTAGATATCCAATATCCAAAAAAAATTAATCGGAAGGAAGAAGGTCTAAGAATTAACAGGGCTTGGATTCCTGCATTAAAGAAAACAACAGCTAAAGGATCCAACAAATTAATTAAATAGAACGGAACAACGCACACCGCTTATACAAATTTCCAGTACCGTGACTATTCTATTTTCATAAACAAATCAAGAATTGACATTATCATCTGTCACCCGTCCAAAAGGTAAAAAATTCTTATCCTTTGAAGATGCCTAACACAATGTTAGGCGAAACGTTACGTTGTAAAGCACCTTTTATATCACGGCCCAACAACCCGAGAAAGAATCAGACTTTAATAGACCCCGACCGTGAAAGCTTCAGTATTTATTTAAAACGCCTCTACGGGGAGGAAATATTTAACAAAATAAGAAGAATGGGAATATTACGAAAGAAAAAAGCTAATATGCTTTCTTCTTGCATTTTCTGATGCAATGTAGAGATACTGGATTCCTAATTTTATCAAAGTGAAACGCTACTTTCATTCAGCCCAGGCATAACGGATCTATAATCATATCGAGATCGCGTTACTACGAGAACGGATTTATACTGCACGCAAAGATTTAGCGGAAATGTATGACACACTTTAGAACTCCATCTATATCTAAGCATTATACTTAGTGATTAATAACTAAAACTAATACAATTACAGTTAAGACCTCTGGTATGGTTTACTTGTTGAGTAATCTTAGCTACTCTGCTTAAATTTGTACTACCGATGAAGAGAACTTAGTTCTCGAAATACGTATATAGCTTATTTTATAATTTTAAGGTTAAGGGGTAATTGTATTAGTTTTAGTTAATATACTTAGTAAAGAAGACTGAACAAAATAGACTCCTTCAAAACTATTTCGACAATCTCAGTTACGGAGAGGGCAACAGATCGACAGAAAAGAAAATTCAATAAGATTTGTGATTCCCATGCAGTTACCAAAATGAATCTTGCTCATACAGTGGTGAATATGTCAACTCCTCCTTTATCTCAAGCCGAAACTTCTATAATGGCTAAAGGAGGTAATTACGTAGTAACACCAAACAAAATTCCAATTGAAAATATCATTTCAAACATTGAAGCTGCAATCTGGAAGTTACCCGCAGATCAAGCTGAAGATATTCGCAATGAAACTACGAGAATTCTACGATATGCTAAACCTCCTCTGCAAAACATCTCACCACAAGAACGTAGAGCAATCAAATATTTAAACAGCGACGAATCCATCATTTTTCTTCGAGCTGATAAAGGTAACGCTACAGTGGTCATGGCAACTGATGATTATAACAAGAAAATAAGGAACGAAATTTTAGAACCATGTACATACAAAATACTACCACGGGATCCAACAGCATCGATACTAAGGAAAACTAATTAACTTTTAAAAGAATCTTCCTTTACAGATGAAGTGAAAAAGTCTCTTTGTAGAAGTGAAGCTCTTCTCCCCAGGCTTTATGATCTCTATTCATAAAGAACAGACACCTCTGCGTCCTATTGTTAACACCATAGGTTCACCAACATACAATGTGGAAAAGTACTTATCAACTTTATTACAACCTCACATTGGTAAAACAGAATCATATATTAAGGACTCCACTCACTTCATCGAAACAATTAAAGCAGTTAATCTAGATCCTGATGACCGTCTTGTCAGTTTCGACGTGGTTTCACTTTTTACTAAAGTATTTGTTGCTGAAGATCTGCAGTTTGTGAGTGAAATTTTCCCAGACGATATCACTACTTTGTTTCATCTGCCGTACTGAAAGCCTATGGTGTGGTGGAGATACGTCGATCACACATTCGTAATCTGGAGCCATGGTGAAGTTAAAATTACAGAATTCCTTCAATTTATAAATAACATTAACCCCAGCATTCAATCCACTACGGAAAAGGAACGAAATCGCCAAATCGCATTCCTTGACGTACTTGTGACCAGAACTACAGATCTTAAACTAGGATACAAAGTATACAGGATACCTACACATACAGACCGGTACCTCCACAAGACATCCAATCACCATTCACGGCAGAAGTATGGAATTATCAAAAGTCTCACCGAACGAGCGAAACGTATATGCGAGCCAGAACATCTCGATGAAGAATTCAAACATCTGCCCTTAGCATTTCGCAACGAGTACAGTTCAAAGGAGATTAATCGTGCCATTCAACCAAGAAAAGAGACTAAAAGTAGCAAAGATAAACCACTTGCTGGAATAACAATTCTTCCGTTTATTAAAAAGGTAACTGATGGAATTGGCAGTATTGTTGGTAAATAGAATGTCAGAGTTATTTATCAAACACAAAATAGAAGGCATACTAAGATCAGCCAAAAACAATCGTGACCCATTATCCCTACCAGGTGTTCACAGAATTCCATGCAGTGTGATGAATTATACATTGCAACAACAATGAGAAGTGTGAACACCAGACTGAAAGAACATGAACGCTGTTGTCGGCTGGGTGAGACTGATCGTTCAGCTGTTGCTGAATACGCTTTGATATCTGGCCATGATATTAATCTGAAAAGAACCGAAATATTATCTACAACTGTTAATATCCATGCTCGCTTACAGCGAGAAACGATTGAAATTTACAAACATAAAAAAAAATTAATCGGAAGGAAGAAGCCTAAGAATTAACAGGGCTTGGATTCCTGCATTAAAGAAAACAACCGCTAAAGGATCCAACAAATTAAATAGAACGGGACAACGCACACCGCTTATTCAAATTTCCAGTACCGTGACTATCCTATTTTCATAAACAAATCAAGAATTGACATTATCATCTGTCACCCGTCAAAAAGGTAAAAAAATTATTATCCTCTGAAGATACCTAACACAATGTTAGGTTGCAAAGCACGTTTTAGACCACGCTCCAACAATTCGAAAAAGAATCTGACTTTCATAGACCCCGGCCGTGAAAGGTTAAGTATTTATTTATTCATTTTCTTTCTGTTGTTAACGCTGAAATTGTATATTTTACGGTAATAATATATATTTTTTTAGAATAAAATATTTATTACGTTTTTTGTAATAAAATGAAATGTCATTAAGGTAAAATATTTTGCGGGCCGAGGTAATATGATTTCGGGCTCATACTTACGTACGTTCATTATGTTTAATCCTTCACTATACATCACTGTTTGAATTTATTTTAATCAAAATAAAGATATATGTGTGAACAATTTATAAATAGGTTTTATTGTGGATAATTGAGAATTGTGATTGTTGTGTGTTAAACGTTAAAATGATATTAAGAGGTTTTACAAGTGTAAAGGGCATGGTAAGAAGTGGGAACGTGTCTGGTGCAGACACGTTCCCCCTCTTCTAAAATTATATTCCTAGTCTATTCTGTATAGTCAAAAGTAAAATTATATTTTCTTAATATTATTAACTAATCGATAAACTACAATCGGCGAATTGTGGCTAGCTATGAAATAAGAGTGGAACGGGACTGTTTGAGGAAAATCTCGCAAATGCTATTGTAGTAGATAAATATCAATTTTTGTATTAGAGAAAATGGATTTTTACTTCAAAAATAAATTTGTCCTTAATGTGTGTTAACTAACAAAACATGTATATAATTAAATTCAAAAGATTTACTTCACTTAATTATAATAATTTTAATAATTTTTTCTTGCTGTTTTCTTTCTTTCATGCTGATTCTGTGCTTCTAATATATATTCAGGATCACGAATTTTTAGATTTCTAGTGAACCTTGGATATAAAATCACTAAAAGCACGCAATTTTCATAAAAAAATGTTAATTTTTCCGCAATGTTTTTCCAAAATTCATCATCTTTTTGAATATAATTTATTGTTACTGGTCTATCTTCTCCGCACCATATCCCTAATATGCATGCACTCCTTTCTGTAATTTTTAATTGCCCTTGTATCCGGTAGTACCATTTATCATTTTTATTTAGTACCAAATTACCTTCTTATACTTTAAATATAGTAATTTTCTTTTTACTAGCAGCATCTTTTATGTCCATGTTATATGCTGAGTATGGGCATTTTATTTCTACGATTTTGTCATCGTCTACTTAACCATCAGGTGTGGCACCAAGGTATGGGACCGTTTTATGAACAAACAATCCACATTTTTGTATTTTTAAATTTTCCTGCCTTTCTAATTGTTTTATTGCTTTATACTCGTATTTTTTTCCATGACTAACAGCAGTAATACTAAAAGACGTATACGAATATAATAAATTTTTCACCAAATTAGCACAGCTGGTTGTGCTTTGACGTCTACAAACGGAATAAAAGTTAGATGCTGTTAGCATTTTCAAGCCAAAGACCAGAATAAGCTTGATTTCTAGTTTGTTCTTCTAATAATTTTCTTTCTTCCTCATTTCGTTCCAGTGACTGCAAGAATTGTATTTTTCTTAAATTATATTCATCTGAACTCATATCGGGTATATCTACTTCGTTACATTGCTCCCCATAATGTGAATCAGTCGTTTCAAATTTTTGTATTTTCTTTTACGTTGTTACGTAACTGGCGCTTTTAGATTCAAAACAAAATAAAAAAATAAACTGACTCACTAAAGGCAACCAGTCTCCACTAGCGAAACATACACAGTCACTCTGTTCGATAATTCGGAAAACTCGTAGAGGAAGATATTCGTAGTCGGGATAGCCTCTAGTTCAGGGTAGACTTGCTCTGAGATTGCAGGGGGGGTGTAATCAAGACCAATTACTTAGTAATGGTCCGAGCTATCAAAATAAGCGCCACCGAATTTATATCCCAAGCTACAAAACCTGAAATATTCACTAGGAGAGAACAAGATTTCCAAAGTAAAACAACGAATCCCCAATTCGAGACATAAAATACATTTAATGTTAAAAATTAAGTTATCAGAACAGATGTTTAAATAAATCTAGTTTAATATACTGCGAGCGAATCGTAGATAAGCGAGACGTTATAAAGCATAAAGCTTTGCAATCCGTAAAATGTCCAAAAATATTGGCGGTGAAAAATAATAACATAAGTACCGTGTGTGCACAGACGAAACTTTTAGTCACGGCAAAAATAGTGCCTGAAAAATTAACCTCATTAACGAGATTGTGCTGCTTAACAATGTGGGTACGAAATCGCTAGAAATAATTTCCAAAGTTAACAGACATTATGTTGAAAAGCTAATATAAACTATACTTGAAGTACTATAAATATAAGACTATATTAACCTAAGATAATTCAAGGTATTCAAATAGACTAACATTAACAATTAACTTCGTTGAAATAACTAAGTGCAAAATTTACGGAATAATAAAATAAAAATTGTCTAATGTACAAAATATTGAATATTGAAAATTAGCAATACTATAACTCGAATTTAAAATAAATTAATGAAAGAATACACTATGCAACAATAGGTACAATAACAATATTCGAAGTTTGACACAAAACAAGATATCAAAATGAAAATCGTGAATGTTCGACAATAACTGACGATTAATATGTATAGACGTACACAGCTGATTAACTTCAGTGGGTAAGTGAAGAATAAAATATAAATTGCAGAAGGCTCACCGGATGATGCTGACGTAGTGTGATGACGTCAGACGACGTATGAACATGAACCAAAATTCTTCTAAATTGGTTCAAGGTGTATAAAATACCTCCTCTCGAATGGTTCGATGATTATTCCCCAAGATCCTAAGTCCTCCAAGATCGTAAATCCTCCAAGTCAAGGACGATGTGATTATACAGGAATAAGAATGTTCTCTGCACACGTGATCGAAGTTCAAGAATTTGGATAAAAAAAATCCTCTTCTAGATATAATTGGGTTTAATAACCCACGCCAAACAGGCTAAAAGTGAAGTTTAACAATCAGCTATTGTTACATTAAATTAAAAATCGTACTGTTACCCCTGTGGCGCACTCTCCACGCCAGCATTGAGTGCCCGTGAAGTGACGCCTGGTAAGCGCCCGCACGGTACAAATATTCCATCATTACCGATATCTGCGTATGAAGCAGATTGGCACACCCGGCAATGGGTAATATGCCGTGATGAAATATTTTTTTCTTTTATTTATACTCACGGAAGGAATTCCTAACCCCTCAAATGATCCATTGGAAAATGCACGTTCAGAGATATAAAACTCTTTTAAGATTTTACTAATCTTTTAGTGCCGACAGCTTAGATCACTCCGCAATAATGCGTATTACTTTGGTGAACAAAATCATGCAAACAATGATTTCTATACAACCAAAAACCAAAGATATGTTGACCATTCAACTATCACTCAACGAATGAAGCGTCTGAAGCTAGAGTTATTTCGCGCAAAACCAGTCAAAACCAACTAAACTACAATTAAAAAAATACAAGCACAGATGGCTCCCGTAGTCCATCGAAACCAAATTCGAATCTACCCTGTAACAACGTGACATCATATTAATTTTACCCTTTACTGAAGTTTTATGCGAAGCTTTTTGCGCTATTATTTTATTCCTCTTCAGTTCAATTTTTTTTACAATTTTTGACGGACTGCTATTGTACATAGTTTTATGTAAAAAATAATGGTGTTTTTTGTATTCATTGCTACCACTGCCGCGTTACATCTTGCTTGATAAGAAGAGAACCACCAGTAAAATTAACTCGTTTCCCTAAAAACGCAAAAGAAATCAATAAATACTTTGAATATACACTAGTTTATATATATATATATATATATATATATATATATATATATATATATATATATATATATATATATATATATATATATATATATATATATATATATATATATTTGGTGAAATTCGTCACTGATATAAACTGTATATATATATATTGAAAACTACATTTATGTTTACATACGATCCTTTATATTTGCAAAAATACTCGTCACAATGAATATTTACTATATTCATGGTGTGATCCATTTAATATATCCGAGCGTAACAACTTTATTGCCTCGCTTTTGTTAGAATTTTTCTTTCTATAAGCAATAGCACTAATTATATTAGTTCTCATTCTTAGTAATTTATTTTTCAATATTCTTCTAGTTCTATGTTATAATCAGTATTCGTTGTCAAACGAAAGAGTATTCTAGAAAAACACCTTAAAAGTGGTTCCTGCATTCAATTTTTTCTACTTAATATTAGCATATGGTCTGGATTCTACTATGGTTTTATAAGTGCTACTGTCACCGTCAGCAATTAATTTGTTATAAATGACACCATATGTTTCCAAACTTGTTTTAAATCCTTCAACAAGTATTGCTGATTCCATATCTGTTGAACTCCCATAAAAAAAATTTAAACATACATGGGTGCTTTTGTCATTAACATTGTTTTCTTTCGAACTTTTGTCGCATACCATACAACATTTATTTTTAATGCCAATGTACAGAATTTCTTTGAAATGATATCCAATAAGTGCGGCTACTCCAGAATTGGATATATAGTTTGTTCCGTGTGATCTTCGTGACCAACAACCGTCGCCAATTACAGTAATTAAAGGAATTCCATTTTCATCAACATTTTTTATCTGAATAGCATATTCAGCCTCTTTTTGATCAGCCTGTTTCATACATTCCATATCTGTTTCTTGCCAAGCATTGTTGACTTTGTTTTGAATTTTGGTGAATGTTGATTGGGACATACATGGAATATTCATAGCAGTCATTAATTCCTCTAAATTATAATAACCCGCTCCTATACTTATAATTCCAGTTACTGCCCCCGTATTTACATCCATTTTATTATCGTCAGAATTCGCTGTAGATACATGAAATGTTGAGTTACACATATTGCACTTTAAAATCAAAACGGAAGATAACGCAAACTGCTTTTCCTTGATTATATATAAATTTGTCAAATTACAACAAAGTTCAGGGGCATGTTGACTTATATTTTTGAGAACTTCAAAAAAATGAAAGATGTCTACAACTCTTCTTCCATCGGGCTTAAAATTTACTTCATCCTTCAATTGAATACCATTAGCGACAAAACATTGTTTAACAGCAGGTTGAGAAAGTTCGGCCATATTTGAGTCAGACGAACAAGTAATAATATCCTCAAAACTCAAAAATGAATAGGGATATTTTAAAAAAAGACTATTTTAACAAAGTATATTTATATACATGAATGGATACTACAAAATTAATGTCTTTTAAACCAAAATCTACCAGTTTTGTTTCACATATACAGTTTAGAATCTAATGTTTCAATATCATCAACATGCTGCCAGATTACATTAGTTATAAAAAACGTCTTGACGATTTGTTTAAAAATTTCGCTCTTAGAATTGATACAAAAATGCAGAGGAATTATCTTTCACAAGAAAACTGTGCTTTGGTGTTGCATATGCATCAGCAAGGTGATCGGCAGGTGAACATAGCCGCGTTCTTCAACACCTCCCAGAGTGTTATTTCTCGGTTAATTTGTCGACATAGAGAAACAGGCATAACATCCAGAAGGCCTGGAAGTGGATCCAGCCGTGTCACAACAACACGACAGGACCGTCATCTCGTGATACAGGCGAGAAGACAGCCTTTTGATACTGCGCGACAGCTGCAGCAATACTTGCATAACGCCACAGGAGTCTTCATAAGTGACCAAACCGTCCAAATCGGCTGTTTTAGGTAGGTTTAACATCATACCGATTACGGTCACCAGCGAAAACTTCTGCTCACCGGCGACAAAGGTTAGACTGGGCTAATCAAAGACTAACTGAAGCTACTTCTTGGGAGCTCGTCCTTTTCACGGATAAGTCTAGATACTACATTCATAATGACAGTCGACGTCAGAGAGTGTACAGGAGTGTAGGAAACAGGGCATTATCACAATATATCCAGCCGGTGGTTCCATTTGGAGGAGGACGTTTAATGGTGTGGGCTGGTATATCTCTAGGCTGGCGTACCGACCTCTACGTATTCAATGGTAGAGTTACTGGGCAACATTACAGAGACGAAATTGTCCATGAATACGTTGCACATAGTCGTGATTTCATTGGGCCTGAAAATTTTATATGTTGTCCAAACGTCCAGATAATACTCGCCACACTGCACGCAAATAGTGGTGGAAGCCCACGAACAACTACAAATTCGTCACCTTCCCCTTCCATCATTGTTACCAGACCTAAATCCAATTGAACATGTTTGGGATATGCTTCAAAGACAACTTAACACCCATATTCCACACCCTACAACCCTAAGACAGCTTGCAGAAATATTGCCCACTCTATGGGATGAGATACCCCAACAACACATTGACAATTGCATTTTAAGCATGCCAGATAGGTGTCAAGCTGTTTTAAATGCGCGGGGTAACACTACCCGATATTTAAAAAAAAGATATGCGGTGATGATATGGTAGTGCTGGCGCGTGAGAACTTGAATTCATTTATTTTCATTTAAATTGGGCTTAACGATTTGTTTTTTGTTTTTGTTAGAAAAATGTTTTTTTATGTTATATTATACATATAATCAAAAAATAAATCATATTTTTATATTTTGTATACTTTTTTTTTAAATCCCTATTCATTTTTGAGTAGTTATATATATATATATATATATATATATATATATATATATATATATATATATATATATATATATATATATATATTATTATTATTATTAATTGTAATATGACTCTAAACTTTAGCGCAAGATTAATGACATTTGATATTATATATAGTGAGTGTACCAAGAAATCCTTGACATAGGCGTTTAACATGAAAATAGTTTTTTTGTAAATAAAAAGTGGCTGGCAGAAAATAAAGCTATGCTTATTTAATATCAATTACATTATTAGTATTGCATAAATTAGAAGAAATTATGAAAATTTGTAAATAAATAATTAATATTATATTTTTAATATACTATTACTTACTTACTTACTTAATCCTAGCCTTTATACCTTTCGGTGTCAGGCTTGTTGAGTTGAGTTGTCTTCATTTAGTGTTCTTTTCCAAAATTCTTTCCAGATGGTCCTGTTTGTTGTGAGTTTCTTTATTTCTTTCCAGCTTCCTCCTCGATCTTTTACTGCTTGCATCACATCCTGGTTCCATGTTCTCTTAGGTCTGCCTCTTTTTCTTCTTCCTGTTTCTCTTGCCTCGTATATTTGTTTAGTTAATCTGTTATCATCCATTCTCTGTATATGTCCGTACCATCTAAGTTGCCCCTCTTGTATTGTTTGGGTTATTGGTTTTGTTTGGAGTTTGTCCCTGATTGTGGTGTTTCTTATCTTGTCCAGTCTCGTTTTTCGGTCTATCTTCCTCAAGACTATCATTTCCGAACTTTGAATTTTGCTTTTCCATTTTTCTGTCATAGTCCACGATTCGCAACCATATGTCAGTATTGGTGTCACTACTTTTTTGAATACTTGCACCTTTGTTTCTTGTGGTACTTCTTTTTTACTAAAAAATTTGGTTTTCAATGCGTTATATAGTCTTGTTGTTGTGCCTGTCCTTTCTCTTATTTCCTCTTCGATATTTCCTTTTTCGTTTATGATTGCGCCGAGATATTTAAAAGATCGTACTTGTTCTAGTTTTTTTCCTTCTATGAATATGTTTACTTCCTTGTCTTGTTCACTGATTGTTAAAATCTTAGTTTTTGCTATATTTATTTTCATGTTTCTCTTCTTTAGTTCTTCATTTAGAATATACTATTACGTAAAAGCTCAAATAGTAGAAGTGCTTTCTGAACAAGTAACTAAATTATAACTGTTTTAATATAAATTAATTATGAAAAATAATGTATAAAACAGTAAAATTAAAGTTATTCGGCTTAAATAGAGGTTAACGTATATATTAAACGTTATATATTTACTTTATTATTTATCAATATGGTATAAGTAATATTTGATTACTTCAAATTCGATTGTTCGCGATTTTTATTACCTTTTAGGGCTTTTACCTATTTACACTATTTAAACTAATTACCTCCTCGTTCAGAATTGTAGATCTCATGCTTTTATTGACATACGGCATCTGTAATATAAATATTTCGGGTATTTAAGATTATTAATACATATTAGCACACAGATAGTAGTGAAATAGTTTATTCTTAATTTTAACATTAATGTAGTAAAAATACAGAGGAGGATTATTATAATTCAAGTAATAATTCTGAATCTGATTCTTTTTCAACTGACAAATGAATTAGAAATAAGAACACAACAAAATGACAATTGGAGATGTACTTAAAACAATATTAAGTTTTTTATTTTTCGAGAATTAGTTTTATTTTTTACTGGTTATTAAAAAAATATTCTACTATTCAAATTATACTATTCTTATATTGTTAAATAATTGTTTACGTTTGTTTAGCAATGAGCAATGTTCCGTGATGAATATTAAATTTAATCGGGCCACCGTTACTCTTTGGAGAACTATAAGAGCCACACTGCAGGTTAAATGGGCAAACAATTTTTATTTTACAGCACAAATGTGATGACGATAATTTTTATCTTTCTATTGTTACCACAATCATTGTTGTCAGTCAAAATGGGAGGCACTAAAAATGTCTCTGTAGAATTGATATGTATGTAATGTAAACTTGTAATAATTGTAATCGACATTATATCGACAAATATATTATTAGTAATATATATATATATATATATATATATATATATATATATATATATATATATATATATATATATATATATATATATATTTAAATTAATTATGTTGTTTACATCTAACTCACTGGCTTATTCTGTAACTCAGTGCGTAACCAACTATGTTGACAACAAAAAATAGTATTTTAGTGTGATTACAAAACAAAGATTTTTTAGAATTCGAAAAAAGAAAATATGGTTATCAAAAATACATTCAAAATTAGTTGTATAAGATATTATTCTTAATAATTAAATTAAATAGCATTTTTAACCAAAATAATTGTGTAATAGATAAAATAATGCAAATGCATTGCCAGTGGTCCAGTGGTACCAAAAATGGCAAGTTATGTGTCAAATTTGTTGAGACGTTTGGCTGTTTGACGTGTATTTTCTGTCTATAATACTTAAACTTTTGTTAGTGAAATCCTCTTATCATGAATAGCTATACGAACGCCGAGATGACTGACATGCATTTCATTTATGGACTTGCTGATGGCAATTCATTACAAGCTAGGCGGTTGTACATTTTACGATTTCCTGCCCGTAATGTTCCTGATAGAAAAACCGGACGTAAACCCCCTGTATTTTTTCCTATGGGGCCATCTAAAATCATTAGTATATGCTACTCCATTGGAAAATTTGGAAGATTTAAGACATCGGATAATTGCTGACTGTAACTCCATAAGAAACGACCCTGGTGTTTTTGAAAGAGTTCGACAATCAATGAGAAGAAGATTGGATTCTTGCATCGTAGCTGGAGGTAGTCATTTTCAACAGTACTTGTAGATTAAGAAACTTTACATGTAATTTTTGGTATTAAATGTTATTGTCGAAAAATTTTTTCGCCCTGTATTTTCGAAACAAAGCGGCTTTTCAAAAATCATCACAGGACAAAATCATCTTAGAATGGTCCAGGGAATAATCTCTTCAATTTTTGCCCCATGTTTAATAAACACCCTGTATATAAATTTAAGGGTAAGTAGTGTGACATGTGTAGATATAATATAATGTAACGATGTGGATCTGTCACAAGTTTTACGGATTAAATAGTTCAAAGCCGTGTAACTCAGCCCTTATTAATCCGCGAACCGTGAAAACTTTTCTTCCCGACAATTGGAATAAGGCGCGTAATTTGACCGGGAAATAAACCACATAAAGGGTCGTCAACATCGTGTTCCATTTTTATCCTATTTGCCCTGTTCTTTTATGCAGTTTTGCTATTAGTAAACAAACTTAAGCTGGTTTAATTAGTAGGGCTGTATAAAAACAGGGCTCGCGATTGTACAAGACAGTTGTTGACTGCGAGTATTCCTTGCGATAACTAAAGCCGATTGTGACTCTTGATTGCGAGTATTCCGTCAAGACTTCGAAACCGATCTCCAGGTGAGCAAAATTTCCGTTTTCTTTAAAACCCGTACCGTGAGCTCTCCGTTCCAGTTGTATAGTTGTTTACTGAGAGTCAGTCTTAGTGTCTCGTTGTGAGCTTCAGACGCCCGACGTCGCAACGCTTGTTGAGCGTAAGCCAAAGCATCTTCGGAAGGCGTATTTGAAAACATCCAGAGACACTACGAATGACACCGGCCGTAATCATCTCCGTGGAGTAAATTCACCAGTTGCGCGTGTCTAGCCATTTTACAGTGACTCGTTGCGAGTTTTACCGACTTGACGTTTGGACGCCGCCGGCGTGTAAACCCGGGTGTTACAGACGTCAAGTCCGCGTGTTTATCCAGAGTTACTGTAAAATGGCCCGTTTTCTCGAGTCGTCTATTTTAGCGTGCATCGGCCCAAGTGCGTTTTTCAGACTCTGCGCCGCGACGCCCCAGTACGTAACCCGGGGCACTCGAGGCCTAGAGTCTGTGAGGTTTGCCTGGGTCGACTTTCTCGTTGTGCGCCGTATATACCATCGACCTCCACGTACTCCGCGAACAGCCGGTTACGACCGTCGCCGTCGATCTGCCGATTATTGCAGAAACGCATAGCTACACCTCTTCCGTCATTACTGCCGTTAACCGCCGAATCGAACGCGACAACAGCGTCGCGACGCCCGGCGCCGATTTGCCGATTATTGCAGAAACGCGTAGTTTCACCTCTTCCGTCATTACTACCGTTAACCGCCGAACCAACGCGATATCAGCGTCGCCACGCCAGGCGTCGATTACGCCAAAACCATCCGAACACATTTCTAGACAGATCCTTAAGATCACCGTACCCACCGCTTTCCCGCCGCCGTTACCGCCGTCGCGACGCCTAGCATCGTTTTCACAAAAACCAGTAAATTCGCACACCCAGCATCTTATTGTACCCATCAGCGACCACCATACTCTTTTGTACAGCGAGTTATCATACAATAAAGCTTCTTGTACCTTTTATTGTAATTGTGTTCTTCATATTTCACCCTATCTCCAAACCTGCTATCCGACCGTTGGCGCCCGAGCAATCTCACGCCAACTTTCTGACCGTAAGTAGTGTGACATGTAACAGAATAATATAATATAATACAAAGAGAGAATGAGAAAACAATATTAAGATATAACAAATTAAATTTACATACAAAAACATACTTACATAAGACAGAGAATAAAGTGAGTATATATAGATACAAAATTAGAGTATAATAAATCAAACTACATATATAATTCGAACACTTTCCTTCTGAACACAGATAAATTATCAGAGAGATCCAAATATAATGAGCAACTATTGAAATTTCTACACATTGTATTCATAGGAGAATTTAAATAATGGTTTGTCCTTGAAAAATCACAAAGAAAAGTAATAGCGTTTCTAGTATTACATCGACGTACATGAAAATTTAGATGCACCAATAATTCAGGTGAATCTATAAAACCATTTACAATTTTGTAAACGAATAAAACTTGCTGTTTGAAACGGCGAGCTGACAAACTTTCTAAATTGAATTGTTGCAATAAGCAATAATAATCAATATCAGGCCAGGAATTATTAATACGAAAATAGCAGTATTTACAAAATTTTCTTTGAATACTTTCTAGAAGAAAATATCTTAAATTTAACTTGTCTCTATGTTTACAGTGTATTATTATATATTAGAGCAAATGAACATAATTTTTTAATTCAACAAGATATTCACAAATACGATACTCGTGGAAAATCGAATTTTAATCTCCCTAAATAATATAACGTGGGAGAATTATAGTAACCATAGTAACATGTTTCAATATTAAGCATTGTAAGATAGTAGGTATTGGATAAAAAAACATATAGATGTCAAGTGTATCATTTTCTATCTAACTTATCTAATTTATATTAAATATCAATACACAAAAATTATAACAAATTGGCGACGAGGTAAACTAAGACTATTTCATTATTGAGTGTAATTTTCAACCATCGAAATAAGAAGACAAGCTTGAAAAATTATCGATCTTCAACCTGACAGGCAATTATAATAATCAAATTTAAGTCGAACGGACTCAAAATGAATCCACAACAGTTTGCTGAATTTATGCAATTTCAGAAAACCATGCTTGAGCAGATTTTACATAGCCAACAACATAGCGCACCAGTACAAGTAGATGCAGACGTCACTACAGGAAATTCCGTAAATACTGCACTCTTGCCAAATTTTGAGTGCTTCGATCAGAAAAAGGAGACATTTCGAAATTATAAGCAACGCTTCGAAAATTATCTAAATATGAAAAACATTTTCAAAAACAAAGATTATTGTTCTAAATTACTACTAAATTCAATAGGGGCAAAGAATTTTAACATGATTTCAGCTCTAGCTGCACCCAAAAAACCCAGTGAATTGAACTACGATGATCTTATGAAGCTCTTAGAAGATCATCTCGCACCCAAGAAGAATGTTCTCGTAGCCCAGCATCGATTTTTATCAAAATATCAAACAGAGCAACAATCAATTGCCGAATTCGTTGCTGCATTGAGATCTGACATTGGGGACTGTGTTCGTGCACAATTTATTCGAGGAATTCGTGACAATACTATCAGAGAACAACTACTACAATCTGAAATATCAAACTTCAACGAAATTATGTCCAAAGCTATCGCTCTAGAAACATCAAAGATTGACTCAAATGAATTAGCGCAGAAAATATCAACATCGAATCCAAATTTCATAAATATAAATAAAATTGGTCATAAATTCAATAAAAACAAGAATCAACAGAAAAATCGTGATCAATCAAAATCAAGGACACAATTAAAGTCAAAAATTAATTTTAACGAGTTAAACATCAATGGATTGTGTCTCAGATGCGGAAAGGACAATCATTTGACGAAAGACTGCAAAACGGATCAAACATTTCTGAAGTGTGCAGAATGTAAAAAGACTGGTCGACATGACCAGTCTTGCGACATGCAAGAGTTTGCATTCGCACATTGCTTCAAAAAAAAAATTAAAGCAAATCAATCATCGACAAATTATATTCAAAATGAAGAAAATATCAATGAATACGGCGTAAGCCACATTATAGACATTTATCAAAATTATAAAACTAAAAATGACATCGAGCGTTTTCATACAAATGTCAACATCGAAGGGAAACCTGTCAAATTCGAAATCGACTCTGGCTCGGGATACACATTTTTACCCCGAAATCAATTTGCCGAATTGAACCTTAACGTTACATTAAGTCCGACTAATGCATGTTTTAGATCTTACAAACAAGATGTGTTTATTCCTGATGGAAAAATAAAAGTCAACGCCAATTACAATGGTACATCAATACAAGACGAAATTTATATCGTTCCTGAAGAATACGCAGCTCTACTTGGCCGAATTTGGATTCGACGATTGAAGATTAATTTAAATGAAATCGTTGAACAACCTTCAAAAACCTCTACAACATATTCTCTTAAAACTACCGAAGATATGGACGAAATCGCAGCCGAATTTCCAGATGTTTTCGAAGAAAAAATTGGTTGCGCTTCGCAATTCAAAGTGTCACTGAAACTGCGGGATAATGTTACACCAGTTTTCCATCGTGAGCGAGAAGTTCCGTACGCACTTTTCGGCCGAGTTGAGAAAGAACTTGACTCATTAGAAGCGGCTGGAATTATTTCAAAAATAGAAACCAGCGATTGGGGATCACCATTGGTGGTTATTCCGAAAGAAGACGGAGGAGTTCGTCTATGCGTCGATTATAAAGTTGGAGTGAATAGGCGCCTCATGAATTCACATTACCCGATTAGGAAAATAGATGACATCCTTAACAGCCTTAGAAACTCCCGTTACTTCTGCAGATTGGACCTATACAAGGCATATTTACATATTCCTGTGGATGAAAAATCAAGTGAAATTCAGACAATTTCTACACATAGAGGTACTTACCGTATGCATAGATTATCTTTCGGAATCAAAACTGCACCATCAGAATTTGATCGAATTATTGATCAAATTTTACGAGATATTCCGAAAACAGAATCTTATTTCGATGACATCATTGTACATGGACGTACAAAAGAAGAATGTAAGTCAAATTTATTTGCTTGTCTTACCCAATTACAAAAATACGATTTGCACATCAATCGCCGTAAATGTTCAATTTTTCAAGAACGAATCGAATTTTTGGGACATACAATCGAATTTAACAAAATTTCAAAATCACCAGGAAAAATCGCTGCTATAACAGAGATGCCAAGACCATCATCGATCGACAAATTAAGAAGATTTTTAGGTATGATAACATATTATGCACGATTTATACCTAATACATCAACGATAACAGCCCCATTACGACAACTACTGAAAAAGGATACAGTATTCAAATGGACAAACAAGTGCGAAGCAGCTTTCAAAAAACTAAAAGAAGAAATAGCTAGTGATAGAGTCCTTATGCCGTTCAACCCGAAACTACCCCTTCAACTCGCTTGTGATGCAAGTCCTACAGGTATAGCAGGTGTTTTATCACATATCATTGATGGCACCGAGCGACCAGTTGCCTTTGCATCTAGATCTTTGACACAAGCAGAGAAAAATTATTCACAACTCGACAGAGAAGCATTGGCGATTGTTTTCTCTGTAGATCATTTTTTCCAATATTTGTTTTCTAGACCATTTAAATTGCTTACCGATAATCAACCCTTGGTACGAATTTTTCACGAAGACGCAAAACTCCCACGAATGACTTCAGCTTGTTTACAAAGATACGCAGCTTTTCTATCTGGATTCAACTACGAAGTTATTTTTAAAAAAGAATCTGAGAACACGAACGTAGATTGTTTATCAAGAGCTCCAATTAATTCAAAACCTGGAACAGATATTGCGATTAATAGAGAAGTTCATCTACTTTGTGAAGAATCCGTAAATCAAATCTCAACTCTTAAAATAACGTTCAAAACAATACAAGAAGAAACACGCAAGGACGAGAAGCTGTCAAAAATTTTACAAGGCCTACGTGAAAATAATAAAACGGAGTCCGAATTTACCATCAACAATGACATAATTTATAGAGGACAACGGATTGTTATTCCAGCAATACTACAATATTCTGTTTTAAAAGAACTTCATCGTACACATATTGGAGTATCGAAAATGAAACAACTAGCTCGACGTTACATATACTGGAAATCACTTGATAAGAACATCGAAAAGTTAGTTCGAGCATGCTCTGCATGTGCCAATATTAAAAACAGTCCTCCTAAAGCACCCTTACATCCGTGGGAAGAACCAGAAAACAACTGGCAGCGCATTCACATAGACTATGCTGGTCCATATCAAGGTTTTTATTTTCTTGTCATCATTGATGCAAAATCGAAATGGGCAGAAATCGAATCAAGTCGGCATGCACCAACATCTGCATCGACCATCGAAATTCTCCATGATGTTTTCTCTCGTCATGGATTTCCAGATGTTATGGTGACGGATAATGCACCTATATTTACCAGCGAAGAATTTCAACTATTTTGTTCAGAAGCAGGAATTTTTCAGAAGTTTATTGCCCCAGGACACCCATCTACAAACGGGTTAGCGGAACGAAATATTCAGACGCTGAAAAAAAGGCTTGATGCAATGATCGATGAACCATTATCAATGCGCGAAAAGTTAAGAGAAATACTTTTTCGATATCGAGCAACACCGTTAAACAATGGAAAAACGCCTGCCGAACAATACTTACATCGACAGATGCGTATCCAGTTTGACGCATTCAAACCAACCAAATTCATGACCTCAACTATTTCTTCTAAAACAGCTCGACAATTAAACGTGGGAGAACGTGTACAAGCACGCTACTTTGCTAATAATAAACACCAGTGGAAACTTGGGATCATCATCAAAAAATTTGGACAACTCCACTATCTAGTCAAATTGGACGATGGTTACAAATTAAAGCGTCACATAGATCAGTTGATTTCGACTGATATTCAGCCCAAGAAATCAGTAACGTTCACCCCTGATGAACCAGACATCAGCGTTGAGGACCAGAGACCAAATTTGGGAGATTTGGTATACGTTCCAGGCAATCAACCGGTAAACACTGAAGAATCAAAGAAACCAACGAAAGAACGTGAGCAACCACCAGTGCGCCGATCAGAGAGATTGCGCCGGAAGAATGAATCTTACAATGTAAATAAATAAAATTAATAATCTCCTATATTTTCAAATAAACGTGGGAGAATTATAATAACCATAGTAACATGTTTCAATATTAAGCATTGTAAGATAGTAGGTATTGGATAAAAAAACATATAGATGTCAAGTGTATCATTTTCTATCTAACTTATCTAATTTATATTAAATATCAATACACAAAAATTATAACAATAACCTTAACTATATAGGATTAAAGTTTTACAATAAACTTCCACATTATTTAAATCTGAAAATTGTTTTAAAATTTCATTAAAAAAAATTCTTCTTCAAAAAAAATATTATCATTATAATGACTTTCTTTGTGATAAGTCCTAACTTTATTGCAAACTGTAATTAATAAACTAATAATTATTTATTATTTTATCTATTTTTATATGACGCTTCTTATATCAATATTGTATTGATCAAAAGAATTGAATAAATTGAATTGAATTGAATAGTTACTCTGAAGGACTGGGAAAAAATGTCAAAGCTATTTTTTATCAAGTTAGTTCACTAATAAAAATGTGTATCATCGAATTAAATAGGAAAGCTTTGCTAGAGATGATTTATGAATAACTGTCAGGTCAATCAGCTAAAGCTACAGAAGTGGTTAAACACTGCACGTATTTGTGGAAAGATATCCTAAAGTTTAAAAAGAAAAGTGCGTATTACGCCCAAGTTCAAGTGTGTATGGCTGTATTGTACATAGTCATGTGATTTATAATTTTTTCCGCAATGGATTCTACATTTGTTACATTGAATGTAGAACTTGATTATGAATGTTCAAAAGAAATTTAAGTTAATAAAATATATTGAGTGATCCAGAATGATTGAAAGTCACGTGACTTGGAAAAATTCTGATTATGATCAAAATTACCTTCCACGGAAAAAAATGAGTATCAATTTATAGGCAATGTCAAATTGTTACCTGTATTATCGACATTTGTAAAAGTCAGTGACGTTACGTATTTTAATTTTTTTGACATGCAGTTTGTTTTTGTCTCTTAAAATTAAACTGTTATTTACTCGTATTCAAATCGGTACGTAGGAATAATGTTTACGGAAGAACATGACAAGTTTATTTTGGAAGCATATTTTCGTACTGCGAGGAATGAAGAATGGATATGAGTGGAAATATGTACGTCAATTTATTTATTTATTTTTATTTATTTAATTATTTACAGGGATTCGGCACAGATACCGGTTTACAATCTCTCTTGAGTATTTAATATTATACACAATATAATTACAATAATTATGAATATTAGAATACATGATATATTAAAGATTTGACAATTGGCAACAGTAAATGCAGTTCAAAATTCTCAAACAGTCCAATTAAATTCTCAAGACAAAAGTGAAATAAATGTCGTCTCTGCAGCATCAAATAAGCCTAAAGGAAACTGTTATTTCTGTGGAGGTGACAGACATCTTCGCATTAAATGTCCCGCAAGAGAAGTTACTTGCAATAAATGCCAAAAGAAAGGACATTGTGCGAGAGTTTTTCGATCAACATCCACAAAGAAAATTAGTTCAACAATTGCCTCGGTTGTAGCTTCTAGTAATAATGCTGGTTTACATGTACTACAAAAAGCTATAGTCAGAGCTAAAGTAAACGGAATTGAATCTAATTGCTTGGTAGATACAGGAAGTTCTATAATTATTAATTTTGATTTCGTTGTGCGAAATAAAATTAGACTTTTTAATGAAACTGGCCAAGTTTCAATGGCTACAACCTATTTAAAATCTAAAGTAGAAGGATATGTTCTGGTAAACTTAACGCTTTTGGGATACAAATATCCAAGTTTTAAATTAACTGTACTCCGGGAATTATGCACGGATATTTTAATCGGCCATGATCTTATGAAGAAGCATACTAATGTGGAATTGAATTTTGGTGAACAGAAACCACCACTTTTAATATGTTCTTCCTGTGCTAGAGTGGAACCTTCGAGATTATTTAGCAATTTAACTGAAAACTGCAAACCAATAACTACCAAATCAAGACGTTATTCAGACAATGATACCGACTTTATAAAAAAGGAAGTATGTAAACTTCTTACTGAAGGGATTATTGAAGAGAGTTCTTCCCCTTGGCGAGCTCAGGTGCTAGTTGTTGCAAACGAATTTCATAAAAAAACGATTAGTTATTGACTACTCACATACTATAAATAGATTTACTCTTTTAGATGCTTATCCTCTTCCAAATATTAATGATTTGGTAAATAAAGTTGCTTCATACAGTATATTCAGTACTATTTATCTTAAAAACGCCTATCATCAAATACCTATCCATGAAGATGAAAAACAATATACTGCATTTGAAGCACTGGGTCAATTGTTTCATTTCAATAGAATTCCTTTCGGTGTTACCAATGGAGTTGCGTGTTTCCAGCGTGTAATTGATAAAATTATAATAAATGAAAATGTTTCCGGAGTTTACGCCCATTTGGACGATATTACTGTTTGCGGTAACATGATTGTAATTTGGATAGATTTTTAACAGTACTCAAAAATTGTGGTTTGGAAATAAAGAAAAAATATCAATTTTCAAAGTCATCTATCAAACTACTTGGTCACTTAGTATCTCACAAAATTATACGACCAGATCCAGACCGAATGAAGCCTTTTCTTGATTTACCTGTACCTCACGACTCTTCCTCTATGAAACGAGCACTAGGACTATTCGCTCACTATTCTAAATGGATACCCCGATTTTCAGACAAAATCCGCTCTCTAATAGATAGTAATTCATATCCTTTATCTAAAAAGGTTTCATTTTGCTTATCCATGTTCGGATTTAAGTTCAACAACCGTCATAAAATGTTTTAACCAATTATTTTCCATATTTGGAGCTCCAGCCTTTATTCATACTGACAGAGGTTAATCTTTTCTTTCCCAAGAAGTTACAACTTATCTCCATTCTAACGCAGTCGCTACGAGCAGAACTACGCCGTATAATCCCCAATGAAATGGGGATAATCGAAAGATTAAATGGAATAATATGGAAAACCATCATTCTTTCTTTGAAGACTCATAATCTGCGACCTGAAAATTGGGAGGACGTTCTGGCAGAATCACTTCATGCTATCAGATCAATATTATGCACTGCAACTAATTGTACACCACATGAAAGATTTTTCAGGCACAGTCGAAAAACAGCGAATGGGGACACATTACCTTCTTGGCTTAATACTCCCGGTCCAGTACTTTTGAAGCGAAATGTTCGTGCTAATAAGTATGAAGATCTTGTTGAAGGAGCCGAACTTTTAGAAACAAATCCGCCATATGCCTTAATACGAAGCAAAGACGGCACAGAGTCTACTGTATCACTAAGGCATTTAGCACCGAGGGGGGGAAAGATCTGTTATTATCGGAAAGCTCGCCAAAGCCATTGTGTGAAGAGCAAATCATTCCTGAATCAAATATAAACACAAATGAAGTTTCCACAGAAGCTAACGAAATTCACAGTGAAGTTTCTTCGCCGACATCAACCGATTCACAAATTGAGTTGCCGACCAGTACTAATGATGAAATTCAGAACGTTTTAACAAAGCGTTTACGTCTTCGAAGAGAAAGAAAACCTCCCAGCTATTTAAATGATTACATTCTCTAAATTAATGCATTATTATTCTCAATTGTTTATTATTTTAATTTTATGTTTACTCTCTTCGTTTTTTTTATAAAGATCGGGAGAATGTATTGGTGTAATAGCTGCCTAGATTCTAGGTTCCCTGTTTTGACATATATAATGTTTTCATATGTTATGTTGTTTGTTATGTATCAATAAAATATGTATTGACGTTTTTAACTAATAAAAACCTTATTAAGTATTATCCAGTTTCATTACACAGTGATGACATTACAATGACCTTCATTACATAGAACTGATATTTTACAAAGATTTATTTTTACAATCGTTTATGAACTTTTCAACACAATATTCCTTATTGACTAATTTATTTTTTAACAGTTTCTGTACCTTTGCTTTAATTACATAATTTTACTTCATTTGGCAATATATTGTAAAGTTCCATCCCAATATAGTCGCATGTTTTTTTAAAAGCAGATGTTCTATATATCGGTAAAGTTATGTTTATATTTTTTGCCTTGTATTATAATCTGAATAACACATTAAATTTGTCTAGTTTATGGTATACATTACAGTTTCTAGAATTCAAGGTACAGTGAGTTATTTAAAAGTGCCTCTTCATGATTGTCGAGGGGACATATAATACGAACAGCTCGCTTTTGTAAATAAAAAAACTTCCTGAAGTGAGGAGCCCCAAATAGTGTTTCCATAAGTAACTACAGAATTGAACACAGCGAAGTAAACAGTACGTAATACATGTTTCTCTACATGAGATGATATAGTACGTAATAGGTAACAACTTTTATTTAACTTATTGCAAATTACTTCAGACTGGGACGACCATTTAGTGTCTGAATCTAACAAAATACCGAGGCAGCTTAGTGTTTATTTGCGAGAGACGCTTGCATCTGATGTGTTTACTTCTATGTTGGAGCTAGAGTTGAGGTAAAATCGTACAAATTTATATTTCTTTACATTAAGCGTTAAATTATTAGAATTGCACCAATTAGAAGTACTGTCTATTGTGTTTTTTATGACAGCAACATTAAAATCTAACTTTTGGCAGGATATGTGAAAGTGTCATCAGCATAAATAGTATAATTATCAATATTAGCCGGCAGATCATTAACATAAATCAGGAACAGTAGTGGTCCAAGGACACTCCCCTGAGGTACGCCTCCAAGGATTGGTTCCTTTGTAGAATAGCAGGTGGAATTGTTTGCAGTGTCACTGATTTTACCTGACTGGAGTATTTCTGACAGATACGAATTAAACCATGATAATGTTATACCACGTACACCATAGTGTTCTAATTTTTTCAGAAGTACACCGTGATTAACGCAGTCAAAAGCTTTTGATACGTCGGTTGACACACATAATACACATTTGTTTAAATCTAGATCACTTATTGTTTTATTATATACAGGGTATATCACGGAAAATGAAACATAGTCGTTTATCTTGGGAAATCAGTTTTTCCGTGCTCATTACTCCCTAATTATTTTAGACAAAAAGTTTCAAATGTAAAATTTGAAAATTCACGGAATTACAATTTAATAGTATTATCCATGAAATTAGAAACAAGGGACGAACAAAAACGTAACGTTTTATAGATTTTTACCTTTAGGTAAGGAAGGTGTTGTCTTTGGTCAAAAATTTCAATGATGAGTTTTTAGGGAATAAGCATGTTTTAGGGTCCCTATAATACGATTTTTACGATGATGTCTGTATGTATATATATATATATATATATATATATATATATATATATATATATATATATATATATATATGTGTGTGTGTGTGTGTGTGTGCGTGTGTGTGTGTCTGTGTGACGAAAGTTTCGGATCGCATAACTTCAATACACCACGATTTTTTTCGTATTCCTCAAATTTACATCCAGAAGAACAACTGATTAGATTTTGGTTATAATTGGCGAACCGGAATTAGCCTCATTTGAAGATTTAAATTTGATTTATTGGCATTTTAAGTTATTATAACTTAACCCTTTCACCCCGACTTTTGGCCTACAATTTTTTTATTTATTTAATGGTATAACTACATTGATAAGGACCTAAAATAGTTGTGTGAGAAGTTTGAAATTTTTATTTTGAATATCTTTTGGAAAAAAGGCTTGGGACGTACATGTCCCAGCAGTATTGTGCTGTGGGACACATACGTCCCAGTAGTAATGTAATAATACCAACAGTTCAAACTATAATGATTTATTCTTATACCTATTGCAAATACATATACATTTTTTTACATTTTATGTATGATAAGGTGTAAAACAAGTGACACACAACGGCACTTGACATTGGCGAAATGTGAACTTGGTTCGTTTTTCAATTTTTCTTTCTTTACAACGAATACATCTCTTTCGCCCACCAGCTTCTATAGGGAGGTGATCGCCAATATTCGCACAAAATTTGACCTTTTTTGAAATCCTTCCTTGCTTTTTTGTCCTTTTCACTGTAGCTTTTGCTCTTTCTACGCTTATTAACTGTTCAGCCAACCCAACAACAAAATCAATGAATTTTGTCTTTTTGTGATTTACTTCTGTAAAGATAACAAACGCATTATAAATCGCTGTCATTAGCAACCTATAAAATACTTTCTTTCACCATTTAGTACTTTTTCTGTCTAAGTCATATAAAGTAATCATATGATCGGCGTGATCTACTCCGCCCATATATTTGTTATAAAATATGATAGCTTCTGAACACTCAACATCTTTTGATGTACCATTTTCCATTTTTCTTTTTATAGTACCAATAGTATTATCATGGCAGTTACTCATCAACAAAACATCCTTAGTGTCCTTCCATTTAACACCTAGTATGCCTTCTGCACACCCAACCATTTCACTTTCACCTCTTTCTAATTTACCTCCAAATTTTGGTGTATTTTTTCTATTTGAGATATATGTTCCTAGAGCAGGAAATTTTATGTCTTCTAAAAAATTCGTAGATGTAAAGGAACGAGCAAAGCACACTACTACATTGGGGCTTCTGATTGTTTCAGTCAGTTTATGGACAACACGTTCTCCAAGTGTTCCTTCGATAGGATCAACTTCTTTGCCACTGTATATGTTGGTATCATAGACGTAACCAGTAACAGCATCGCATCTAGTCCATAACTTGATGCCACGTTTGACTGGTTTCATCGGAAGATATTGCTTGAGGCTTGACCGCCCTTTGAACTTAGCCATTGCTTCATCTATAGATTGATACGTGCAATCTGTTCTTGCCGATAGAAAGGTCTTTTTCAAGCAAGACATTAAATCTTCTAGATAATAAATTTTGGAGGCATTTTCTGGTTTCTCAGGATCATTGAAGTACAACTTTGACATTAGCAATGTAAACCGATCTCTGGATATAGCTCCTTTTATCGCAACATTTCCGAGTGATTTTTTTTTTGCGACCAGTACATTTGAAGAGTCGGAACACGATTATACGACATGATAAGCATGCACCCTAGTAAGACCTGTATCTCGCCGGGAGATGTTGGCCGAATCTCCCTTTTCTGTGCTTTTTCCAGTAATTGTAAACGAATATTTGTATAATGACTTATTTGCATTATAAGACTCCTGGGAAAAAGTTTCAAAAAACAGTCTAGTACTGTCGAGTTTCTGATAATATCTGCTGTGATGGCTGCCTTTTCTTCTCTCGGGACAGTTTTCTTTGGTATGAAATTATCTACATTTCTGGTCCATAAAATTTTTGTGGGTATTATTGGTAAAGGAGGGGGATCATCTTCACTATTAGCTATACTTTCGTTATCACTACTTTCAAATTCTGTTTCATTACTTCCGTTGCCACATTCATTGTCGCTTTTCTCTCTACTTCTTCCTCTTTACTCTCATTATCTTCGTCTGAACATACATAGTCCGAGTCTTCACTATCATCGCTTTCATGGTAAGGATCTTCTATGTCTTCTATATCCGACAAATGGTCAGCATAGTACACGAGTTGCTCCTGTGTTAGGCGCTTTCCCTTACGATCCATCCTGAAAAAATTTCCTTACTTCAGTCCATGAAATTCTGCTGGGATATATTATCCCAACCTTCAGTACTGCAGGGATATATTTGTCCCAGACGGCAAATAAAGGAATAATAAACACTAAATTACGCATTTTATTTATAAAAAACATGCCACATTATTTACACAATACTTACATTCATTTCAATGATGAACACACTACAAATATTAGCTAAATTTGCTAGTAAAATGCGTACGTGCTGAGATAAATTGCTTTCGACCGCCAACTAAACAGAAACATGTGATAAAGTTAGGTTACGATACCAAGCCGGGACACCGTAGCACTGAAATATCCCATCCCAATGCATTTTAAACCTATACATATTATTCTCTATACGATTTGATTGCATTTTATACTTCATATTCAATAGATATAGAGTTAAAGAATTTTAAAGAAATTTAATTATAAAAATCAGCCAGCTATGCAAAACATGGAAACTTACTAATATATTCATATAATTCAAATTGACAGATGTCAGTATCAATAAAAAGTAAATTAATATGACAGAGATGAGGATGTTGAAGTAGATGTTGGGGAAGACACGGAAAAATAGGATTAAGGAAATAGCTCGAGTTATAGAAGTTTCAAGAAAGATTCAAGAGAGATGATTACATTGGTTTCAAATGTCATGAGGAGAAATGAAGAATTTATTGGATGAAGAATGAATAGCTTAGTAATAGAAGGTAAAAGAAATAGAGGAAGACCAAAGATAAGATGGAAGGACTGTATTGCGGAAGACTTGAGAGAAAGAGAACTGAATGAGAACGACACGTAAAACAGAAATGAGTGGAAGAAGAAAATAAAATATAGCGACCCCTAACGAATGGGGAAAGCTAAAGAAGAAGAAGATGTTAGTGTCAAGTGCAATTTGCATAGTTTGTTTATGAAATAATTTTACTGGAAAATTTAGAATCTTTTGCAAGAAAATTTATGTATGGAATTTATACATAATACATAGGATTGACGGAAGGTATTGTGCTGGCCACAACAGATTTTTTTTATGAAGTCATTTAAAAACTAATGTAGAAGAACTTAAAAATTCTATAGGACAAGAATGTCAAAAAATAAATAATAATAATGTTCGACAAAGTTTCTACAATAGGTTGGGTTATTGTTTAGCACAAAACGGAGGATTGTTTGAACATTATACCATAACATATTATAATTTAAGAATATTTTTAGTTTGTTATTGTTATATTAAATTAATTGTTAGTGTTACTTTATTTTATTTTATTAATCTTAAACAATAAATCTAATTAAACCTTTTGCTTTATTATTAATATCATTATTATCATTATTATTATTACGAGATTATTATTATTATTACGAGTATTATTTTTATTATTATTAAATTTCTATTTAGAAAATTAATATTTACTACGTAAAATATTTTTTCTACTACCACAACTGTAAGAAGGTCATTACTGAACAGACTACTAACAATGTAAGTTCGTGCTTATGAATAGTGTTACGTAATGAACATCAAATTTAAGTTGGCAGGACTGATTGTCAAACTGTAAGAAATGATCGTTGCGCAGTTTTATTTTTGTAAATAAAACCTACCAAACTTTTTGACGTTTCGAACTGCTGCTTTTTTGTGTGATTACAAATACATATACTGAAGTAATAATTATTATTATAAACAAAATTAGTTGATAATATTATTTGTACTTTGTAAGTAATGCAATAAAAAATAATTAATTTATAACTATGTATCTGAATTTTGCTTCAATTTAGAAATATTAATGAGTGGTCGTAGAAAAAGTATAGTACATAATTCGAGATGTAAAACAATTACTCACTCGTAAAATTACAAACTCGACGCTACGCGTCTCGTGTGTCAATCATTTTACTCGTACGTAATCTGCTTCTTACATCTCTCATTACGTAATATACTATATTTTGAGAATCATTATTCTGACACTGACGTAATAAAATGTTACGCTTTTGTTCGTCTCTTGTTTCTAATCCCATGGCTAATACTATTAATTTGTAATTCCGTGAATTTTCAAATTTTATTTCCGCAGTTATGAAGTAGCCAATTTTTTTTTATTATTATTGATTCGGATGTAGAAATTTTTGCTTTGCAACATCCATTTGAAACTTTTTGTCTAAAATAATTAGGGGAGCAATACGCACGGAAAAAGTGATTTCCCATATTAAACGCCAATGATTCACTTTCCGTGATACAACCTGTGTACAACAAATTGCACTCACAGTCGATTACAGTAAATTCGTGTTGGTGTTTTGTTAAAATATTGTTTTTTTTTTAGATACAATATGAGCCTGTTATAAATTAGTCTTTTGAATAGTTTAGAAAAAGTTGTCAGCAATGAAATTGGCCTATAGTTCTCAATATTTTGTGGATCATCTGTTTTGTACAGGGGTACAATAGAATATTTAAAAACCTTGGGAAAGATGCCATTTTCAATTGAGGAATTGTATATGTGCATCAGTGGTTCTATAGTGAGTGCTACACATCTCTTAATTACATGGCTTGGTATTCGATCACTTCCAAACGAGTAAGAGTTATTTATGGAATAGATTACAGGAACGACATCGTCGTCAGTAATTGGTTGTAGGAAGAAAGAGTTTTGCAGTGAAGGATCCTTGAAGATGTAGGCACACTGAGACGAGACATCTAATTTAAAAAAAATATTTACTAAATTCATTGGCAAGTACTGTAGGATCACCACATCGTAGATATTGAACGGCAGATTTTTCACTTCCAGTTCTTTTTATCAATGAACATGGGCGAATGCCATTACCATAGTTACATTTAAAATGATTGATAGCAATGTATTATAGCGGTTTTTTTTTAACTGGACATAGGGAGTTGTCAATGTCATTAAACCGTCATCTTTCAAAATGATGTACTTATACAATTGAAGAAAAAATACAATTATAACATTGAATAAGTCCAATACGAGTCTAAGCCAAATTTCCGATTTATTTGCTGCTACTTTTAATAAGCGACCCAATCCAACAACTATTACAAAAATTTATAATAATTTTAGGATCACAGGATGGGTCAATGGACACCATTAAAAGAAAATCAGAACTAGTAAGGTAATTAATAATAAGAAACATTAAATTATACAGTTAAATGAAAATGACAACACCCATCCGGTAAAAAGAATTTCTGAAATTAAGAGATTACAGTTTGATAACTGATTTTTCTAAAGGCGCTTCCCTTTTACATACGGGTGCAGCATTTTGCAGTACTTATCTCTTATTTCCCCCCATCGTTGTTCCTTTTAAATGGGGTAGACGACTCTGATCTACCCGCTTACCTTGTCCCTGTCCCCGTAAAGCACAGAAATTTTTCGAGTGAACTTATCTCCCCTTCGCCATCTACTATTCATATACAGAGCGGACAGTATGTGTTATTTTTTGTTACCATCGTTTAATGGCCATCTACTGGTATTTTTCCCGAACTCGACGCGTATTTGATTGACAGGTACACTCTGTAGGTACATTCTAAAATATAAATTTAAATCTAAAAGTATGAATTAAAATTCAGAAGTTCATTTTTTTAAGTGAAAAAATGAAATTATATTTTATTCACAAAATTATTCATTTTTATATAATTTTGTATCTTCTTACGTTAAAGTGTAACTGATGTCTGTCATTTTTTTATCACCAGTCCGGCAAATATCTCCTCTTGTAGTAGATATGACACAATTAAGGTAGAGGTATTTCATTCTTTTAAAAACCTCCATAATTTGGAAAACTCTTTTATATGGTAAACGACAGTGACATATATTTGTGTATCTAGAATATATAAATAGTAATTAATTGGTAGTATTTATCATTTATATCAAAAATAAAGAACTTTTTGTACTTACCGTATTCTTTTTATTGTAGTGTATAATAAAATACTTCATAATGACACTAGTCTTTTTGACAGACTACGACATAATTATTTTCAAAGAAATGAGAAACAATATCTTCGCCGTCTACTATGCGAAATGTAATAATTTTGCAGTTGCGATGTTTTTCCCGAACTATTCTCCGTTTTGGTTAATTGGTTAATCAGTTTTGACGTTTGGTTGGAAATTTGTAATTCTGTATTTTGCACTGTAGTTTAGACTGATCTTCAGCAGGTAAACGAAAATCATTAAAATGATTAGTATTACATCAAACAACGGTATAAAACCGTTCGATGGCTCAAACTTTGCTAATTGGAAGTTCCCGAGTATTAACATTATTGGAAGAATACGGGGTCAACAAAACTGTGACAGATGAAGAGCCAGCGGAAAATGATCGGACCGATCAATGGAAAAACTAAACGCTAAAGCTAAATCGCTTATCATCCAAAAAAAGCAGATTATCATTCAGCTAGTATACGATGTAACAATTATGCAAAAGATATATGGTAAACATTATATAAAACGTACGAACGATAAAGTTTGATTGCCCAGATATATCTGCGACAATTTTTTTTTTAACTTTACCATACATAGAAAAGGATGGTTTGGAAGAGCATATCCGCAAATACTAGACGTTAGTAAACGAATTAAAATCGCCTGGTGCCAAATTTCATGAAACAGACGAAGTTTTATACTTGATAATAACATTACCAGAAGACTATAACGGAGTAGTATCGATTTTAGGTACATTATCAAATGACAAGTCACTGAAGTACGAGTTTGTAAAAGGAAGTCTATTATATTTCAATCTACGACATCAATCGTAAACCAATTTAAATTGCGAAAATGACACGCCGAAAACTCAAACCGCGTCAATAGAACTCCAGGAAAAAGCAGTGATAAGCCAACACAGCATTATAATGTGAAACGATGTAATAACTGTGGCAGAAAAGGTCATAAAAAGGATTGCTACTATGCGAAACAGATTCAATAGAAGAAGCTGCAACCCATAAGACGGTAACGTTCTTGGCTATGGCCAATGTATGTGAAAGTACAAGCAAAAATTTAACCTGGATCGTCGATTACGTTAAATACTCCTGTTCAAATCGGTGTAGCGAAGGCAGGACAAGAATTAATCGCTACAAAAGTCGGTATCATTGACGCAATAAGTAACAAGAACTTTACGTGTAAATTGCTAAATGTTTATTTCGTTCCTGATATTGTGTTCATAACTTGCTTTCAGTACGTAAAATTTGTAAATCCGGTTTTCGTGTAGATTTTGATGATATCAATGTTCAAATACAAAATAAAAAAAAATAATGATACTGTCGCAACTGGTACTACGATCGGTGAATTGTATAAAATGGATTTTTGTGTACAAAAAGATATTAACAGCAAAGTCTTAAGCGCACATAACATAAATACAAATAACGTAAACGCGAATAACATTGTAGAAAAACAGAAAATTAAATCGTGCGCAGTATGACATGGTCGGCTAGGCCATTTAAACAAAATAGATCTTGCTAAATTATTTTCATCCGGTTTAATTGAGTATAAGAATTTCAATATTAACAATTTTCTGGAAGTATGTGCAGAATGCGTATATGGTAAACATCGAAAATTACGTCATAACACAAATTAGAATTAATATTAGATTAATTGAATAGAATGGAATTTAATAATTAATATTAGAATTAGTGCATACTGATATTTGTGGACCGCTCGATCCGTATTCATGGGATAATAAACGTTACTTCATAACATTTAGCGATGACTACAGCAAATTTACCGTGGTGTATTTCTTGCGGGAAAAATCAGAAGCCTTAAAGTATTTTAAAGAATATGTAGCCATGGTAGAAACGCATTTTAATCGTTCAATTCAACGTATACGATGTGATAATGGCGGAGAATATACATCAAACACGTTGCGTGATTTTTGTAGGGAAAAAGGTATACAAATCGAATACACGATTTCGTATACACCACAAAACGGTGTTTCGGAAAGACTAAATCGTACATTATTGTCAAAAGCAAGCAAGATCAATGATATTCCAAAGTCATTTGCCAAAGACGTTATGGTCAGAAGCCATAGCGTGTAGTAATTACGTACTAAATCGATCACCTACATCAAATGGAAAAATTCCGGCTAGTATTTGGTATGGTCGACCAGCAAACTACAATAAATTATGGACTTTTGGCTGCGTGGCGTATTTACACGTACCACAAGAAAAACGCCTTAAACTCGATAAAAGATGTATGAAGTGTGCAATGGTTGGATACATTACGAATGGATATGCTTTGTGGGATGGCAAAAATATCCACAGGGGAAGAGACGTCATTTTTGATGAAAATCTCATGTTTAAGGAGGAAAGTCAACAGGTTATAAAATTGCAAGAAATTAAGATATCTATAAACGACACTTCAACCCACAAAGAAAACAACGATAAAACGACCGTAAATGAAACCGATAATAATAATAATAATTCAAATCATACACCAACACCAATCCCCATTCCAGAAGAACATTCCGAAAGGAGGAGAGAAAAGAAAACTCCAGCTTATCTCGATGATTATATTCTACTCGCAGAAGAAATAAGTTACGAAACTGCAGTGAGTGGAGATGAAAAAGATAATTGGAAAGCAGCCATGGACGAAGAAATAAACTCCATGAAGAAAAACCATATCTGGAAATTGGTACCAAGAAAACCAAATATGAATATTATCGATAGTAAATGGATATACAAACGAAAACCAGAAATATATAAAGCTCGTCTTGTAGCCCGGGGATTTATGGAAAAATTACAAAACGAAAATTTCTATTCGCCCGTCGCAAAGTTAACGACTGTTAAGACGCTCCTTGCAGTAGCAAATCATCTAAGTGTGTATACAAGACAGTTAGACGTCAAGACAGCATTTTTTACATGGTAATATCGACTCAGAAATTTACATGAAGCAACCACCAGGATACAAAATTGACGATGATCTGGTATGTAAGCTAGAAAGGTCAATTTATGGCCATTTTTGTGGAACGAATGCTTCAACGAGTACACCACGAGTCTAGGCTTTTATCGTTCGGGATATGACACATGTCTATTATAAACGCGATAAGAATGTTACAACTTATATTATTCTTTATGTGGACGATATGATAATCGCGTCTTCGTCAAAATCCGCACTTTTTGAGTTAATATCCACTCTAAATTCACGTTTTGAAATGTATGATCTCGGAGACGTTCAAATGTTTCTAGGCTTAGAAGTTAAAAATGAACGCAACACTGGTAAATTGTACTTAAGCCAAAGCGCCTTTATTCGTAAAATTATTAAGCGCTTCCAGAGGGAAAACTGTAACGCTGTATCTACTCCAATCGAAAAGAATTTACACCTGGAACCATCGAAGGAATTGCCATCAAATATACCGTATCGCGAACTGATCGGATCATTGTTATATATCTCATCTGGATCTCGTCCTGATATTGCATTTGCTACATGAGCAGATTCCAAAACAGCTACAATGAAATCCATTGGAAACATTTACGGATTTTACGTTATCTTAAAGGTACAATAAATGCAAAGTTGGTATTTTCTGAATTCAAGAATATACTTTTATTTAAAAATAATAATCTAACAAACCTTTTAATTAACGCATTAAAAGAAATATTCGATTATCTGGGGTTTTTCGATTTTCCATAGGCCTCCTCCTCGTCATTACCCCGGATAATGAAGGTTCTAACTGTACTGTTTTTTTTTTTTTTTTTGAAAAATGTTTAAAATATTTCATTACTCATTATGGAATTGGTTAAATATTTCTGCTCATTTTAAAATGACTACAATATTCAATATCTGAATATTTGTCAACGGTGGTTTCCATAAAATTGAATATCCTCACTCTTTTTATACGAGATTCTCTCGTAATTACTTCAATATCATCATCCGTTTCAGTACTTGAAGTACTTTTTTTGTCGTCCGATTCGGACAAACTGTAATGAATAATTTGCTGGAAAAGAATTTTAAGCGTTTAACTATTTTTCATCTATTAGAACAAAATCTTCTTCATAGCAAATATTTTCAAATTGTGCAGATGACGTTTTGATAAATATAACACATGACAAAATAAAAATAACTTGTCAAAATTATTCGCTGACAGGCAACAAACATTTGTTCTTGTTCCTTTTATTTCATTCAGACGGAGTTGCGGATCAGTTCATTTTGCTACTTACCCTTTTCATGCATGTAAAAGGAAAGCACCTTAATAATTGTTGGACTGGGTCGCTTATTAAAAGTAGCAGCAAATAAATCGAAAATTTGTCTTGGACTGATATTGGACTTACACCATGTTGTGATTTGTACTTTTTCTTTAATTGTATAAGTACATCATGTTGAAAGATGGCGGTGTAATGACTGTGACAACTCCATATGTACAGTTAAAAAAAAAACGCGAAAATACATTGCTATCAAACATTTACAATGTAACTATGGTAATGGCATACGGCCATGTTCATTGATAATAAAAACTCTCGGTATAAATAAATAATTATTTGTCTATATTATACATACCAAAGTAACACTGACCGACAGTTGACCAAAAAGTGACGTTGAATTTAGATCGAATATAATTCCCCCATAGTCGATGATCAATCTCGTACTGGAGTATTACTTCGCCAAGCATTACTACGGTTGTTCTCGATCTCAAGCATGTCACATGTTCGTGATTTCTCGGTAGGATTTTGGAGATTTTGTAATAATTATGTTGGTATATTTGTAAATTTTTATATTTTTTTGTCAAATCATATATTTGACATTTACATATGTCGCAGGTTAGTCATATCACGTATAATATGCTTGGAGCAACCCTCTTTCATCGTTATTATTTAAGGCTTCTTTTACTATGTCTACAAATACTCATCACAATTCATTATTGAACTTAAATGTCTTATGTGGTTGATATAAATGTATTTTGATATTAAGTGCCGGTATTTCAATCTCCTAACAACTTCCTAATAAATTTGTATTTACCTAACAACCATTTTTTGCGTATTTCAATGTCCAAACAAGTCATTATGTACCTTATAAATTTTTTATTCGCTAACAAATTTGATAGGAATTTGTAGTAGCTAATAAATTTGTTATCTACCTTATAAAACGAATGTCATTGTCAGTTGTCATCACTTTTAAACTTGAAATAAAAAAAATTGCGAGATGGAAATATATTTTGATGAAATTGATTATATATATTGGAAGAGGAAGAACTTGAAATTATTGAAAATATTAATCCCTTAAGTAAAATATATACTGTACGACAAAGACCTGATAATTTAAATATTTGGACCAATGGAGAATTTGTTCAAAGATTCCGGCTATCAAAACCTAGCGTAGAATATATTTTAGAATAGAAAATTATATAAAATATCCCACAAATAGGTAATTTCAAGTTGTGGTACTTTTACAAACCATGATTTTTTCAATTTTGTCATTATAGAAATTCATGTGTTTCGCCGTTACACCAATTATTACTACCTTTAAGATTTTATGCTACTGGAAGTTTTTGTATTACTATTGGAGATTTTGGGGGTATACATAAATCCACAGCAGGAAAAATTATTTAAAAAGTTACTATAGAGCACTAACAAATTTAAGAGATCGTTATATACGTTTACCACAAACAGCCCATGAAATAGCCGCTAGAAAAGAAGTATTTTATTCAATTGCAAGATTTCCAAGACTTATTGGTGCGTTAGATTGTACACACATAAAAATACAGTCACCGGTTATGATAGTATAAAATAGTATATTTAAATTCTATATAAATTTAACATGATATAAATATTTCGTATAGGAGGAGCAGAAGCTGAGAGTTTTCGAAATCGTAAAGGATGTTTCTCTATAAATTTACAGTGTCTCTGTAATGTTGATTGTAAAATATCCGATTTAGTCGTAAGATGGCCTGAATCAAGGCCATGATAGCAATATTTTTGATAACTCCCAGTTACGAATGCGATTTGAGGCTGGAGAACGACGCAGTGAAATAATTTTAGGCGATGGGGGCTATCCTTTGCGTCCTTATTTACTGACTCCATTCATTGAACCAAGAAATGCAGCTCAGCAACTATATAATGAGTCGCAAATAAGAACGAGAAACACAATTGAAAGGACATTTGGAATCTGGAAACGACGGTTTCCAGTATTGTCCATAGGAATGAGATGCCGGCTAGATTTGGTTCAAGATATTATTATTGCTACGGCTATTCTACACAATTTAGCACGCGAAAGAAATGAAATAGATAAATTTGATTATAATAATGATTTAATGAATAATGATATGGAACAAAACAATTTTAATACATTATTATAGTTTAATTTGATAACTTTGATTTTAAGTATTTTATTTCTAAATTTAACATCTGTTTCTTCAATAAATGTTCTAATTTTCTTTTGTCTTTGTTTTCCAAATTTTTCAAACATTTCATTTTCTTTTTTTATTTCAAATTCCTTTTCTAAATTTTTTTTTTTGTATTTTAAAAAGTTCTTTTTTATTTTGTTTCTCTGTTTGTAGCATTTCCAGTTGCAATGTTAACAGATCTTTCCTTGTATTAGCAATTTCGTCATATTTTAAATTTAGTTTATTTTTTTCCTTTTGAAGTGCTGCAGTTTTTTTTTCTTTTTAGTTGAGACGGTCCATTTTGTTCAATTTGAAGATTTATCGTTATTTAAATTTTGCTGTAAAATTTATTATATTATTTAAAGAATAATCTCTCAAAATACAAATTACATACTGGTTCGCTAGCTGCTTCATCATCAATATTACGAGTACTTGTAGAAATACTAGCCTAAAAGACATATTTGTAGTTAAATATTGGTCTTATAAATATGAATTTATTATAGATTTCACCTCATTATTTTTGTCGATCCCATATATGGTTGTCTCCACAATATTGTGTGTGCTATCGGTGAGTGTAAATAGTCCGAAATCCCCATCAGTATTAATATTAGTTTTAGAAGTATCTCCATTAACGAAAGTTACGGTTTCTGTTATATTTATCCCCAAAGCTATTAATGAACAAGAAATTAAGTACTGTACATTTAAAAAAAATCATCTTTATTACTATGCTTGTCGTCACTCTCATTTCTTCATTCAAGTCCTTGCACATTTAATTTTAAGGTAGTAAATAATTTTTCTTCGTAATCTGTTAAATCCTTAAAATTTGGCTTCCCCCCTTCTGTTTTATATAATTCTAATTTGTTGTTGGCAGATTTTTTTTTAATGACCTTTTAATATAATCATATTTTAATTGTAATGATTTGCTGTCTCGGTGAACAGTACCAGATTGTGCATTGAATTCGCTGGTAATAACGTCCCAAATATCTTTGTTTATTTTTCCACGTTCTGGCGTTTGTAGTCTTATTTTCGATTGTTACCATATTTTAATGCTAAATCGGTTAATAACCGAACTTCAGCCGTGGAAAATTTGCTGTATTTTTCTTGTCCATATTATCCGATATTACTTACAAACACACACTCCTTATAATTACTTGTATGTGACAAAAATGTCAGTGTCATGTAATATTTTATGTTATTCTATATTTTTACTAGATTCCAAAAAAGTATCTAATAACAATTTGCCTAACAACTGTACATTGAAATACCGAAATTTGGTATCTTCCTAATAAATCTACCTAATAAATTTGTTTATCGAATAGTTGTTAGGAACATGTGTTAGGAGATAGAAATATCGGGCGTAAAAAGCATATGTAGAAATTTAATGTCATATTATATTTTTTCATTAAAATACATCATAAAATTTTAATTTCAAAATACATTTATGCCAACTTATTTTATTGAACTAATTATCTGGGTTTTAAATAAAACACGGATATTATTTAAGCATTTTTTATATTCTAACATTTTATTGTTTTTATTGAATGCCATTGTTTTATTTGATCTCCTAATTTCCCATTAACAACATTTTTCCTGATAATATTCTGTTAGTTTCTTTCTCATATCCATAGAAACCTAACGATACTAACATGTATTATTTTTTCTTTAATGATTTCTTTATGATCCTCGCATGATAAAAAACTAAAATCAACTTCTTGAAAAGAATAAAATTTAATATTTTATATTCAGTTGTCATGACAGCAATTTCTGTCAAAAGAAACTTAAAATCTATCAATTTATGAATTTTATTAGTGAAATTATTACAGGTAAGTACCATAAACTAACTAAACTACACAAAATTGAAAAAAATCGGAAGTAACTATAGTTGATATTAATTACACAGTTAACTTGCCATTTATCGACAATGGTTCTGCTAGTTTATTGTCCAAATCATTCATTTTTTCACTTTCAATTCTAGAAGTAATCTCTTGTTCTAAATTTTTTACCGCAGTTTCAATTTTCTTCCTTTCCGATTGTTTTATGTAACCCCCAGCAACGCTAGTACTACGCCATCCTCCATGGCGCAAGATATCACTCATACTTCCTCCAGCATTAGCTAGAAGACTTGCCGAAGTTCTTCTAAAGCAGTGGCTGGTGTAGGAATCGTAATCGGCTAAAATATTACCACAACACTGGGCACACCTCCCACTTTGTGGATCCCACCGGTTGAACAGTACATTTGCGTTTGACATAATTTATAAAAAATCTGTTATGGGGCGTAGTTTTTGGTCGAAGGTTAATGTATTTTCTGATTACTTGCAACGAGTAGAAGCTTTCCGTTCATAATATGACAAAAGACCTATCTTTCTTTAGCAGTAATAAAAGACAAATTTTTGATGCCTACAAGCTCCTGAGACTCCAAAAATAAGAATAATCTAAAAAAACGCAGCGTTGTTATCAATTTGTATTTAATAGTTATTTACATACTAAGTGCGGGAAGACACTCAACTCGCATGAGCGAGACAATACTTTTTGTAATGAACAAAATTATTATTAATATAGTATAAATGTCAAGATAATTGTACAAAATTCGCAAATATACAAGTAAATAGCACAGCAGCAATTTCAAAGCAATTTAAATTTAAGGTTATGTTCTATTTTGATATTGGACAGATGACAGATTGTTGTTCTCCAACAAATGGCACTGATGGTAGGCAAATTTATTATTTATTAATAAATTATTTATTATTATTGGTTTTTAATGCTTGAAAATCATTAATTTTCGAAAAATTTATAAACTAATAATAATAATAATAATATATATATATATATATATATATATATATATATATATATATATATATATATATATATATATATATATTTGTATCTCAAGTGAATTACACACTTATTACAAAGTGATTGGCAGTATTAGTGTATAAATAATTTTCTAATTACATATAATACATATTAAGAAATATACATATATAATATATTATCGATTTATAACAATGCAAAAGAAATTATATATTTAAAATAAATGACCTTAGTTTCAGGGATGAAATTACATAATTGTAAACATTAAACATGGTTTTAATATTATTTACTCTGGCGAATAAATCTGCTACTGGATTGGCAGTATCGGGGTTGAAAGAAGGTAACAACTGGGCCCTTAATGGTGCAAAAATTGGGCACCTATAAAAGAAATGAAATAAATCATCATCCTCGAATAGGTTACACATTGAGCATATTTCATCTGCATCAAAGGAATGTACAGAGCCTTCTGCGAATATCTTCGTTTTGCAGTAATTAGTTACTCGGAGCTGGGAGATTAATTTTATCACGATGTACGGTGCATTTTCTGACATATATCCTCTTTCGTTACAATATAGTTTGTATATAGGGTTGTACGATGAATTCACAATTTTTTGCAGATCTTCTTCTAAATATAGGTTTGTGTACGCATCAATAATATTGTTAATTTCTTGCTTCGCAGTGTGGAAATCTTGAGTCTGCCAGAGCCATTCATAGTTAACTTTAGCTAGAATGTCTCTTAAACTTGTTGCCCAATTGTATTTCTTCCTTCTTGCTGAAATAGTGTTTTCTGCAGAGTGTATATATAATAATTTGTTGTAACAAATTTTCGGATATCTATTATCTGGCATAAGCAGGATTTTACACCAGTAGTTGAGAATTTGTTTTATTATCCTTATTTCTAATTTATGTTGCTGGGATTCACATCTTACAATGTAATTCGGAGTGGTTTGCCTCCATCCCCAAAATAACTTAAAAAAGTTAGTTTGACATTTCTCTATGTATTCGAGATGGTTAATGGCCCACACTTCCGAGCCATATAATAATGTAGATATAACTACCGAATTATATAATTTGTTCATTGTATATAAACTCTGTATTCCAAATTTTATCATCATGTTTTTCACTACCCCGGATGCCCTATTCGACTTGCTCAAAAATTCTTTTGAGTTAATATTATATAGTCCAGAGGTTGAAAAGGTAATGCCTAAATAAACGTATGTTTTTGTTTGGCGTATTTCATTGCCTTGGCAGAAATATCTCTTTTTACACGTCGGAGGGCGGCCAACATGGAAGTGTAATATCTGTGTTTTTGTAGCGTTTATTCTTAGGTTTATTGAATTACTGTATTCTTCCAGTATTTTCAACTTTTTTGTAAGGTCTGTGGGATTATTGGCAAAAATAACAATATCATCTGCGTACTGTAATGATAATATGTCTTGAGATTGGTTGATGAATACTCCTTCTAACTGTTTTGCTCGAAAATAGTCTTCCAGATCGGAAATGTACACGGCAAATAAGAGAGGGCTGGAACACTCACCCTGAAGTACACCTTTTATTATACCAATTTGCTTTGAATTGTTGTTTTGGATAGTGAGTGTCATTTCAGCTTTCTCATACATATTTTTTAATAGTCGGGTTAATTTACCACTTGCTCCTTTTTCATATATTTTGTGCCAAAGTTTTTCATGACAGAGTCAAATGCTTTCTCGTAATCGATGAATATTGCGTAAATTCCTTCTTTTCTTGTAATAATTCGTGATTGAACAATTGCGTTCATCACGAAAATATTGTCCAAGCATGATCTGTGTTTTCTGAATCCCGATTGTGACTCTGGAAGTATCCCAGAGCTTTCAGCCCATATTTGGAGTCTTTGATTAATTATATATGTAAATAATTTCATTACACAATTACACAGTGCCAGACTCCTATAGTTTTTTACATCATTTTCATCCCCTTTTTATATAATAATGATAGTTTTAGATTCATTAAATCTTTTGGAACTTCTTCTAAGGTCATAAATTTGTTAAACATGTTCATGATATAAGTTTTCCATTTATCAGGTAGTACTTTTAATGTTCATTTGTGATATTGTCAATACCGGGACTTTTATTTATTTTTTGATTATTAAGAGCCATATTTAGTTCACTTATTGTAATGTCTGAGTCCAAATATGGGTGTCTTACATCAATATATGTAGTGTCGATAGATATTTTTGTTCCATACCATAGTTTGAAGTAATCTTCCCATTTCCCATTTCTCCAATTTTATTGGATTGTTATTAAATATTTTTACTTTAAGTGATTTAACAGTAGCCCAAAATTCCTTCTGATCTTTAATATTATTTAATTTATTTTTAAGCTCTTTTTTATAGGCTTTCTTTGCTGTTGATACATATGTTTTATATTCTTTTTTCTTTTGAGTATATTTTAGTGTTGCTTCATTGTCAAAATTTTGCTTCCTGGATTCTTTGAGATATTGTTTGGTTAATTTCTTTAATTCTTTGCATTTTTGGTCAAACCAAGTTTTGTTATTTTTTCTTTTTATACCAGTGGTGTATGAAATTGTATTGGTTATGCCCGCATTCACCGACGCATTTTGTATGGCTGTGCATAGGGTGTTGTATAGAAATTAAATATCATTTAGGTCAGTAATTTTATCATTGTTATCTTCCTCTAGTAATGCAATATAATAATTTGCTTTTTCTAAATTCCATTCATCTTTTGTTTTATACACTGTTTGCTTGTTTATTTGATTTGATGTTAAATTATTGTAATTTATTTCTTTTATTAGTGATAATGAGCATATGAAGTGATCTGAGTAGAATATGTTATTGTTTATTTTAAGATCTTTGATATATACACTCATTAGTATGAACATTCAGCGCGAGTAGACGTGTTTTTTTTGCTGCTCCAACGTTTTATACAGTGCCGTTAAATCTCTTCCAACAAAAGTAATAAAATGGGTTCCCAAACTCGAAATCTCTCTGCTATAGTGACAGAAGTTATTAATAATATACTAAAAAACGATGAATTCATCGACAAATTAGTGAATAAAGTTTTCGAGCGTGTGGATAAAAAATTAGACGAGCAAAAGCAATATTACGAGGGCATTCTTGATGAAATGGAGAAGGAAAATCAAACTCTACACGAAGAAATCGATCGATTAGAGCAATATTCTAGGAGGAACTGTGTCAGAATATTCGGTATTCCAGAAGAGCCTGAATAAAACACCGAATACAAAGTGTGTAACCTGCTGAAAAAGAATCTATCCTTGGAAGTGTCATCGGAATCTATTGATAGATGCCATAGAGTAGGTAAAAAAAGTGCAATGAATAAAGTAAGTGCAGTGTCTTCAAGTTCTCGCCCACGACCCATTATTGTTAAATTCACGTCATATAAATTCCGAGCTCTTGTTATGAAGAACAGGTCAAAACTTAAAGGCACCCCTATTACAATTAAAGAAGATCTTACGAAGAAAAGACTCGAGCTACTGAAAAATGTTGCTGCTAAGTTTGGGTTTAAAAACACGTGGTCAGTTGATGGTACAATCTTTTACAAATCGGACGGGAATATCAAAAGGTGCAGTGTACTAGATAATATTGACAAATTATAATTATCTATATTGTAATGTTAAAATTTATAATGGAGCAGCTGCAATATACATATACATTTTCTTTTTTACGTTTAATTTTGAACTTTTTGTTCAATTGCACGTGATACGGAATTTATCGTGTTCATTTTGGAATTATTTCGTATAACCTTTAGGCTGTTGAACTTTAATTATTATACTTGTGGTTAGCAGTTTAAGTTTGTCCTTGCTGAATTCGTATCAGCTGGGATTTATTTATTATAAGTGTCTAGGTTTTTTTTATATCTAGAAATTTACTTATACTGTTCCTTATTATATTTAAATCATTATATATTATTCTTTGTCAATCATTTTTGAACTTTTACTTGTATTTTATGTATTTATAGGATGGAATTATATTATCAAAATGTGAGAGGATTAAACACCAAATTAGAGGATGTCTATACAAATATTATGTCTGAAAATTATGACATTATTACATTAACGGAAACCTGGCTAAAAGGTGAAGTATACAGTAGTGAGATTTTTGATACCGATAAATATGTAGTTCATAGGCAGGATAGAAATAATACTAAATTAGGAACATCCCGGGGTGGTGGTGTTTTGTGTGCAGTTAATTGCAAGTATAAATCATCAAAAATAAATCTTGATATAAATACTAACTCCTCTGCTGATATTGTTTGCGTGAAGGTACAAATTAATAAAACTAAAACATTAATTATTGTAGTTATATATGTTCCACCACCAGTCACATTAGAGCAGTACAACATGATTTATGAGTGTTTAGAATCATGCCCTTCTATGTTACATGATGAAATCATGATTGTAGGTGATCTGAATATAACTTCTCTTATGGACAATTATAGTCATGGGTTTAGAAATAATGTCATCACCAGATTGGAAAATTTCTGTAATTTTCTGAATGCCTCGCAAAAAAGTCTTGTCACTAATAGTGATGGACGAATCCTTGATATTGTTGTATCTAATGTCGAATGTACTGTCGCACGTCATCCCTTTCCTTTAACCAAAGAAGACAAATATCATCCTACTCTATCAGTCGTCTTCAATTCTCAACAACATCATCCTAGTAATGCTTCTTTCAATACTAATTACACCTATAATTTCAAAAAGGCTAATTTTGAATTAATGTACACTCTTTTAGATGAAGTTGATTGGACTGTTTTATTACTGTACAAAGAGGTCAATTCAGCTTTTAAAAAATTCTACAATATATTAGATGATATATTTAAACAATGTGTCCCACTCACTAAGAAGAAAAAATCACCATATCCACCCTGGTTTACAAAAGAAATAATAGAGGATATTAAACTTAAAAGTAAGTACCATAAACTTTATAAAAAAAATAATATTGAATATTATTATAATACATTTAAAAGATTACGAACAAAAGTAAAGAATGACATAAAACTAGCACACAAAAATTATATAATTAATATCGAGGAAAACATTGCTAAAAATGCCCAATGTTTTTGGACTTTTTTAAACAATAAAAAACAGTCATCTCGTATTCGTGGGGAAATGCATTTAGATAATATCGAGTACAAAGACACCCCTACTATAGTTCAGGCTTTTGCTAATTATTTCGAGTCTGTATATACACCCTCATCTACATCAATTAACTTCGAAAATATTAGTAGTGAACCATTTAATCTTAATCAATTTAAAATTGACAAAATTACGGAGGACGATATTAGGCATTCAATCAATTGCCTAAAAATGTCTTGTACACCAGGTCCAGATCATATTCCTGCCTATATTCTCAAAGGTTGTAAAGAATTATTTATCAAGCCATTATACATTTTGTTTAATCTTTCTCTTTCTACATATACTTTTCCAAATATGTTAAAAACTTCCTCCATATGTCCTATTTTCAAATCTGGTGATGCACATAACATTTCTAATTATAGACCCATTTCTATACTATCTAATATTTCTAAATGTTTTGAAAGGATTATCTATAAATGTATTTATCGTTCAGTACAGAATGCTATTACACCTAATCAACATGGCTTTATAGAAGGTAGATCCACATCTACAAATCTTATGAATTTTACAAACTTTGCAATTAATGCGTTGAATAAAAATAACCAAGTCGATGTAATCTACACAGATTTCGCAAAAGCATTCGACACAGTAAATCATGAAGTACTATTATACAAATTAAGTAAACAATATAACTTCTGCCCTGAAATGATTTTATTCATTAGATCATATATTAGCAATCGTCAACAATATGTATCATATAATAACTACAAATCAAATTACTTTGTTCCTTCCTCTGGTGTTCCGCAAGGTTCAAGCCTAGGACCATTACTTTTTGTCTTGTTTATAAACGACATTACTAGATGCCTAAAATATTCCAATTCGCTACTGTATGCTGACGACTTAAAAATCTTTAAAATTGTTAACTCTTTATCTGATCAGGCAGAATTACAATCTGATATTGACAGATTACTGAATTGGTCTTCATCCTCACATTTATTGTTCAATTTTAGTAAGTGTAAACATATGACATTTTCAATGAGAAATAGTTTATTGAATTTTACATATTACATGTATAATGCTTCCTTACAAAAAGTCGTGGAAATTAAGGATTTGGGTGTAATTTTTGATCCTAAATTACAATTTAATTTACATATTCTGTATATTACTAATACAAGTTTTCGAAATTTAGGATTTATCTTAAGAAATTCAAGACATTTTCGTAATTTGAGTACTCTCAAGTCCTTATATTTTTCGTTTGTGAGAAACAAACTTGAATATTGTTTTGCAGTGTGGAATCCACTATACAATAAGTATGTTAATGATATTGAACGGATACAAAAAAGGTTTGTTAAATATTGTTCACTAAAATTTTGTCATTCCTTTAATTCATTGGCATACAGTTATACATCATCATTAGACGATTTTAACCTCGTATCTTTATCTACAAGGCGCAATATATTGTCTTGCATATATCTTTATAAGCTTGTGAATAATATAATCGATGATGTTTCAAGTTTGGGTCTCATAAATTTCAATATTCCACGACTACCAATTAGAATCAGTAAACAGAAATGTACATTTAATCTCAATCTTGTAAAAACTAATTATGAACTTCGTGCCCCACTTCGAATGCTTTGTAGAATTTTTAATCTATGTGAATGCAAAATAGAACTTGATATTTTCAATGATTCCTTCAACAACTTTAAAATGTCTTTATATACAAATTCAGTATCACTATAATTGTACATACACACATATATTTATATGTATTATTGTTTCTTTCCGCTCTGTATATGTTCATAATCATTTGTAATTATGTATTTTTCAACCCTCAATAATTGGGATTTTTATTCAATCCTGTTGAGTGGTATCAATAAATAAATAAATAAATAAATAAATAAATAAATAAATAAATAAATAAATAAATAAATAAATATTGTAATATATTAATATTCACCCAAATAAGATCTATGATACTTTTACCTCTAGGTCCAACATATGTGAAATTGGCTGGAGAATCACTCTCCGATCTAACATTGACTAAATAGAATCCTTCAGGTTCTAGTACCTCCAATAGATCTTTCCCTTTCCTATCCGTTCTGGAGTCGTGTGTTAAACGGTTAGCGGTAAGAGATGTTTCTATAAATAGAGCTTCTTCAGACTGATTTCCTTCTCCAATGTTGGCATTGAAATCGCCACCAATTATTATATGACTATTTGGATGTTTTTCTTCTATATTTATTAAAGTATCTTTGAAAAGGCTTATCAATGTGTTGTAGTCATATGAAGGAGAAAAATATGTAAAACATAATAAAATATTATAATTGTGTAATTCGATTTTTAAATATATCCAGTGAACATCTCTTGTGATTACATTAGTGTTTTTAATTGAGTTATGGATGAAGATGATTAGTCCACCCTTGGCTCTTCCAGTCGACGCTTCTTTTACTGCTAATTCTTGAATTACTTGGTAGTCCTTCAGGAAATTTGGAACTGTGGATAAATTATAATTTAGCCAGGTTTCGTTGATACATATTATATCATGCTGGGAAATCATATCTTCTTCTTTTCCATCTAGCTTGTAAATGTTGGCGAATCCTTGTATATTCCAGAACATGATTTTGTAAGTTAGACTTTGAGTTGAGACGGTATTTAGTTTTTTGCTAAAAAAGAGCGAAGTCTAGTTTGACGTGTTTTATCAGTATTTTTTGCAGTACTGCTTCCTTTTTAACGTCCTTTTTCTTCTCTTTTTTCTGTGCAGATGAAGAATTATTGTCGGATAAGGAAAGAGTATTGGCTGGTACAATTTTCTCCACTATATCGTTTTTCCTAATATTACAGGATCAGTAGCTTCGGTAGTGATTGAATTGAGGTCATTGGAGGTGTACGCCTTTTTGTTGATTATTAATTTGTCATATTTCAGATAAGCAAGATGGCCTTCCTTTCTTGCTTCTTGTAAAAAGGGCATTAATTTACGCCTTTCTTCAAGTACGCGTGGGACAAAGTCTTCTTGTATGACGATGTTCGTACCTTTGAGAGACTTTCTGTTTGATAAAATTACTCTCCTCAAATTACGAGATAGCAATTCAACTGATACTGGTCCAGTTCTATTTTGAGTGAATTTTCCTAGTCTTCTTAATTGTTCTATTTCTTTATCCTCAACATTTTCATTTTTTCCAACTAAATCGCTTAGTAATAAAATGATTATTTCTCTTAAGTTTTCGTTTTTCTCTTCTTTAATTCCATGTATTATAATGTTTCTTTCCTTTGATTTCTTTTCTAAAATTTCAATTTGTTTTTCATGATTTTCGATTTTTTTCTGCAATTTATCGCATTTATTTTCTAGTTCTTTATTTAAATTTAATGATTTTATTAGTTCGGTATGCATAGTATTCATCTTTTTAGACAAATTGTCTAAATTTTGCTCCATTGGTTTGAATAACTTTTCAATTTCCTCTAAGGTTGCCATGCTTAATATTGTTATTAATTTTTTTTTGTATTATTATTTTTTATTTAAATTAAGAATTTTTGTTATCAGTTGATATGTAATATAAGATGATTTTAAAATAATGAGTTAAGAAGTAATGATTTAAAAATATGTTAAATCAATAAATAATGATATTTTGAATATATTAGAGTTTTTTAAATATATACGATTTTTAAAAGTAATTCTAAAAGAATAAATAAGTAAAAAAATAGAGTATTTTAAAATATATTAAATTAATAAATATTTGTTACTGAATATTTATTGAAGTATAGATAAATTAAGAAATAGATGATTTTATAATTTATTAACTTAATAAATAATGTTATTTGGCATATAGTAGCGTATTTTTAAGTGTATACGATTTTTAAAAGTGGTTTTAAAATAATAAATAAGTTTAAAAATACATTATTTTAAGGTAATTACATTAATAAATATTTGACACTAAAAAAGTATTAATATATATATTTAAAAGTCAAGATTATTTATTAAAATAGAAAAATTTAAAATTTGCAATAAAATTTCGTTTCACCATAGTTGGCAACACTGACAGAACTTGCTGAGCGCGAGCGTAATGGTTATAACAATTTTTATACTGAGAACAGTGTGACAACCTTGAAGTTTAAGATTCACTTTTTTGATTTTTAAACACCACTTTCTGCACGAATTTTTATTACTATGATATTTTAAATTATTCACTATTGCTGCACTTTAGTTTTTAAGATTATTTATACATATTTATGTCCTTTTTTAAGAAACAATGCACACCGATAAGAATAATGCAACTATTTGTTATTGTAGCAATATTGCCAATCCCAAAAAAATTATAAACTATATTTTGTTATTTTAACGATTATTTGTTTGGAGAATGCCCAGATATTGTCATGGTTTTTTGCTTAATTCGGGAAAGTGACGTTTCCGGTTGTCTATAGCGTGTGTCAAATGTCACTTCCGAGGTTGTGAGTACAGAAAATAATATTGTAATACCTTATTTAGTAAGTGTTGTTCTTCCTCAGCGTGCAAACGAAAATATTCCACATTTTCTTTGCTCAAAATAAAAGACTTTTTGCCTTACAACCTTCTCCTTTCCGTTTCAAACTGTCAAACTTGCTTATGTCAATTCCTTCGTTTAATTAATTGTAGTACGCAGTATCGAATATTTGGTCCACAAATTGGATGCTTTATAAGACACAAGCTCAGTGTTAAAGTACACCAATATCGTATCTTCTGTAGTTTTTATTACTTTATTGTTTAAGCACCATTTCTTGTAGCAAGCATATGTCTCTTCACATAATGACCAAGACTTCCTGGAAGAAGACACTGTTTAGCTTTTGCAGCTATTTCACTGATTTCTTCCAAATTTATGATGATTTTAGGGATAATTTGATGATCTTGATGTTTTTTTTTGTATTAAACAACCTGATAACTAGGTGATTGTTCAACACAGCACCCTGCAAAAGGCTAGAGCTATAAAACATATTTGAACCTCCAATTAATTTAAAAGTAAATTTTATGATATGCAGCTGAACATAAAGCTTTGTATGCAGTTCGTACATAATTAGGTTTGATGAACTCGCCAAATTTATTCGCCTCGCTCACTTCGTTCGCTCTGCCCTAAACTTTTTGGCTCATCCATAAAGACCTAAATTATGTACTTATTACATAAATAATTATTTCACAATATTCTGCGTCGTAATAATATTTTATTTTTTTAAATGAGTAAAACACGTTACTGCAGAAAAGGCCTGAAGTAATTCTTCAGTAACACTATATTCTCATTCTTTAATTAGGCTATGTTGTAAACCTCTACTGATTGCTTTTAGATCATTTTTACAATTAGAACAAGGTAACATATTTTAATTTTTTTAAAACATAGCCGTAGCAAAAATTTGATTTTAACAGCGAAGATTTTGATTCATTTAAATTAATTGATAAATTTATTCCAATATGGATACTATTGTCAAAATTATTAATGTCGTTTCCTTTTAATAAGTCTTTTAAAGTTGTTAACGCTCCTTCTGAAACGTCTAACTCACAGTTAGCCCCAAGTTAGTGGAGTGCCATAAAATTGTGCATGTTGGATTAATATATCCGCAGTTACAGATTGAACCGAAAAAAATTGAAGGGGATCTTAGTTAAAATTCCTCAAAAACGTCTAACTCACAGTTAGGCCCAAGTTAATGGGGTGCCGTAAAATTGTTCATTATTAGTTTTATACGCCGTCACAAACACCGTGCATGTTGGATTAATATATTCGCAGTTACGGATTGAACCGAAAAAAATTCATGGAGATTTTAGTTAAAATTCCTCAAAAACAGAAGTTTATATCATCTCCTTGTAAATTTTTCCGTATAAAGTGGAAGCCACGGATGGTTTGCAATCAATTTATCAGGTGGTTTCCAACCAATTTATCAGGCAATCCAGCTTCATTACTTTGGTTGGGTTCGCTGGGTCCACATATTTCAATGACTCTAATACATATTTTTAACGTATCGGCCTAGAAGTCAATATGAGGCGATCTTATTTTTCGTGGACTTTATCTCTTTTCACTTACATAGATCCGCTGTTAACTCTGTCAAATAGTTTATTGAAATTTTTCTTTTCCTAAACATTATATTTATGACTATTTTCTTTATTTAGCTTTCTTATCAGGGCTAAATGCCCCAATTACAAATAACCATTACATCACATACAAAATACATAAATTTTCGGCAGTAGATAAATACATAATGCGCAAATAAAGCATAGCTAAATTAGAAAAATAGATAAATTAATTAATAACACAACAATATTAATAATATAAATTAGAAATTACATATTTCGATTAGTTACATCTTTTTTTTAATTAATTCAAAGGAGTGTTATTTGACAGTTTATTATATAACATAGGGAAGCGGTTCATAATAAAATTGACTGCCGAATTAGTTGTGTAAAAATTTATAACGAATAATTCATTCGATCTTGACGTGTGTGACTGCACACGAATAGAATAAAAATATAATTATTAATTACGAAATATATCTGCACCCTATATAAATAAACAGTTATATCTTCTGACATTGCTTAACCTTCGAGCGTAATGTAGCTGCAACTCGTTGACTAAAAACTTGTGTATAATAGCTCACTTTCATTTTATCTCCATGTTTCGGATAATTAATTTAGGCAACTCCCGGAGTGAGAATATTCTTCACAAATATCTATTTCTTAAATGTCAAATAGCCACTTAGTTCTCATTTCTTTTCCATTCATTTTAAATTTCAAATTGTATTTGATTAGATTATTTCAGACACATTTAAGATGGTGGATCAAATAATGGAATAATTGATTTTCCATATACTTAAAAAAATCACCTCATTTCTTCTTTGCGTATTTTATAATCTTTTTTAGTTTCTTGTACGAGATCTTTTATTGCCTTCTGGGTTGGCTTTCCTTGGTCGTAAACTGTTACAACTGTTAAGGGCGGGTTTCGAAAAAGCGACATGAAGTAATATCAGCCAGGCCATGAACTATTTTATTTTTCTTATAAAATTAACCAACAGAAAGCAAAGGGATGGTTCTGGTCTGTACTTTGGTTCGTGCCTGAGATGAATGTAAACAGAAAGATAGAGACTCTTCAGGTCAACTTTTGCCCAGAGCCTGGGGTTTTATAACAGGTAAATAAAAGCTTTTATAACAAGAGACACAGCAACAGCAAACCATTCATTTCTCTTGTATTTCAATTTTAATGTATGATTCCATAATATGCGTATGAAACTTTTATACGTAATTTGATTTCAAGCTTTTTTTATTCATATATAAATAAGAGTATTTTTTTTCTTTTAAAAAATTCTGATAATTATATAGAAAATAAATATCATTATTATTATATTTTAATTTTAATTTATAACAGCTAGAATTTTTTATTTATGTAAATTGAAATATAGACATTATCTCTTAAGAAAGACTGACCAACCAAGGATTATAATTAATATTTTAGTATTTTTTCTATAATCTAGCGGCACTATTTTATAATGTGGTATTTCTGTAGGCAATGCATCTGTCGTGTATTGTTATTGTAGTATTTCGGTAACACAAGAAGATAAACCTAAAAATTAGCGGAATTTTTGATAATTGCATTTTATATAATTCACAAGCATCGGTTTCTCCTGCACTATAGGTGGGTTATGATAGGATTAATTACAGTTACAATAATTCTATTAGGGCTTTCGCACAATAATTTACCTTTTCATATTTCATAACTTTGCGATATTTTTGTATATTTGTTCAAAAATTAAATGTTTTTGTATTGAAATTTATAATAATGATATATATATATATATATATATATATATATATATATATATATATATATATATATATATATATATATATATACGGTACAATACGGTACAATATACGATATCTGCATATAAAAGGCAGATTGGCACACCCAAAAATGGGTAAAAAGTCGTGATAATATTTATTTTTACTTTAAAATACTATATAAAATCGGTTATAAAGTACAATGTGTTTTGCCAGAAATTGTAATGGGTAACATTTAAAAATCAAAAATGTAAAGATCCCGATTACATTACTGAAGCAAAACGATTAAGAGAGCGAAATAAAACATAAATTATTTTTATTGCCCAATAATAATTACTTTTGGACAAATTATTTTCCTTTCACATATTCACAATGATGATGCCTATGAAAATTATGTTTCAAGTGCCAACTGAGTGAAAAATTTAATTCTTCTAAATTAAGAAATAGGTCAAAATTTTATTTGGGTTTATGAATTTACATACATTGGAAATATACGAGTAAATAGGGGATGCCAGGTAGAAAGGCAAAACCTTGAAGGTTAATTTTCAAATATTTAAACTACTTTACCGACACTACTACGCTGTTGACATCTATGAAACAAACGTTGAACTATTTCTTAAGAATCCGCCAATAAAACCGCCGGTTTTGGTTTTATTTTTGGTACACCTTTTTAGCTAATATACAAAATATCTATTATGAAAATCGCATATTACTCTATATTTTTGTGTTTGCTATTACATGAATGTGTTTTTGTTTCATAATATCAACTCTTAAGTCACATTTCAAATATTTTCTCCTATGTGCGTTGCATTTCTTCAACCAAAATTCATTCAAGAAGTAAAGACAACAATATAATTGAATAATTCTTAGTTATATTGCTTATTCTTCAAACAGAATACTAAAAAATCGCTCCCAAAAAAATATTTTTTTTTTGCTTATGCAATTTGCACGACTCAAACGCCCCCTTAAACCCACCTCATCCACAAAGCCCATTTCATGTAGCAAATTGTAACCTTTCGGATATCTTTTACAGAGTGCAAGAGCCAGAGTTTTTTCAACTGTCGTGAATCCTTTAGGTTTCTTAGCGGATTCCCTTATTAATCTGTTATATATAGAAATATTTCCATTTGGTTATGGGATAATTAACCGAAATAAAATTAAGATATTGAAGTGTTGCGAAAAATTATATGTAGATAAAGAATATACACCTGTATATATATATATATATATATATATATATATATATATATATATATATATATATATATATAGGATGTTCCATTTAAAAAAAGAGAAACTATTCTCGCCGAGCCGTAATGCAACATCCTGTATATGTGAAAATAATTTTACGTTATGCTCCTTGAGTAGACGAATAAATTCTGTTAATAAACTTATGCTGTATTTCTAACGACAAGGGAGATATCGAAGACGGCGATTTCGGTGACTCACCTGTATATATATATATATATATATATATATATATATATATATATATATATATATATATATATATATATATATATACAATATGATGCAATAAGTGTTCCCAAACATGTGTATAAAGTTTTATATATGTATATATATATATACAATATGATGCAATAAGTGTTCCCAAACATGTGTATAAAGTTTTATTACAGTAAGTTATAATGGGAGGCAAATATTCAAATTATTCTTATTTCCCATGTTAAATGCTTATGTAACATATGTAAAATAAGCTGCGTATTATTTTGGAAGACATACCAGTAGCTGAGTTGGGAAACATTTATTTCAAGCAAGATGGTGCACCAGCTCACAATTCGTGTCAAGTTAGGGATTACCTAAACGAACAGTTTCTAAATCGGTGGATTGGAACTTATGGTCCTATTCCGTGGCCCGCAAGATCACCAGACCTTAATCCCCTGGACTTTTATTATGGGGTTATGTTAAAGATGAAGTCTACAAAACTAGCTATCCAGATATTCAGCATTTAAAAAATGCAATCGAAAATATTATTTCCCACATAGACGGCCGAAATTTAAGAAAAGTAAGAAGTAATATGTTCAGAAGGCTGGAATTATGTATAAATCAGCATGGCAATAATTTTGAACAATTTTTATAATATTTTTTAAAGTATCTAAATCGCCCAAACAGTGATGAAAACAAAATATTCAATTGTTTTTGTCATGGCACTCTGATTACATGTAGAAATAAATACTTCAATATTGTAGAATTATTTCTGATTTTTAATATCATTTTTCTCGAAATAATTGTTATACAACCCCATATCATATTTATATCGTTGAAATCAGAAAAAAAAATATAGGTTGCCATTTAAAAAAATATAATTTTGTTCTACCGTTTGAGAACCACTGGTTGAATATTTTATTTATTATTCCTCAAAAATTAAGCCCTTTTTCCTGGTAATTTTTTGTATATAACATTTTTCTCTAAAGTCATTAGTTCGCCTAAAATAGCGCTGGTTGTTTTAAAGGAATATATATATATATATACAGGTGAGTCACCGAAATCGCCGTCTTCGATATCTCCCTTGTCGTTAGAAATACAGCATAAGTTTATTAACAGAATTTATTCGTCTACTCAAGTAGCATAACGTAAAATTATTTTCACATATACAGGATGTTGCATTACGGCTCGGCGAGAATAGTTTCTCTTTTTTTAAATGGAACACCCTATATATTTTTATATATTTTGAATTGTTTATTCACCTATACGAACATATGAATTTTGTTTTAGTTTTCCACGGCGTTGCCAAGTTATTCCGTTTTTTCTCTAAAAAAAGACCGAATACACGCATTGCTTTATAAAGGCTTACTGAAATTATTTTAATAGTAAGAAATAAGAATTTTCTTTTCTGTATAACTGTAATTATACTCTATGTTCTGACATATTATTTTTTAAATGTAATTATACAGGCTGTTCAATAAAGCGAATCAAATGTGCTCAATTTCAAATGACTATAACTCGTCATTTTCAAATGGAACATCCTATATTTTATTATTCAGTTGTGTGTATTTTTGTATTATCTTCATATGTTATTAAGGGTATCCACATGCCTAAAACCAATAATTTTGGAGATTTTCACCATTTTTCTCTAAATTTATATATTCACTTAAAAATTAAATCTAGTATACCATTGATATTGTTTTTTGAATAAGAAACAATTGCAGTAATGATAGTATTTTCATTAGCCAGGTTATTGTTAATAACAGATGGATTAAGTAAATTAATTTATTAATATGAGTCTCTCACAAGAAGAACTTACGAATATGGTGTACGCACTTGGAGAACCGGAAAGAAACCCTATTTTGTCGTACTGAACATGACCAGTTCTTTCAAACCTTTCCCTTAGTTTGTCAAAAGAACGCGGATTTGGATGTCGTCTTCCCGGAAACCGTAGTGCATAAATTCTTGATGCCAAAAGAGGGTTTGTTTCCGCTGGTTCAAGTGCGTACACCATATTCGTAAGTTCTTCTTGCGCACTCTCCACGCCAGCATTGAGTGCCCGTGAGGTGACGCCTGGCCTGACCAGCATACACCATATTCGTAAGTTCTTCTTGCGAGAGACTCATATTAATAAACTAATTTACTTAATCCCTCTGTTATTAATAATAACCTGGCTAATGAAAATACTATCATTATTGCAATTGTTTCTTATTTAAAAAACAATATCCATGGTATAGTAGATTTAATTTTTAGTTAAATATATAAATTTAGAGAAAAATGGTGAAAATCTCTGAAATTATTGGTTTTAGGCATGGGATACCCTTAATAACATATGAAGATAATACAAAAATACACACAACTGAATAATAAAATATAGGGTGTTCCATTTGAAAATGACGAGTTATAGTCATTTGAAATTGAGCACATTTGATTCGCTTTATTGAACAGCCTGTATAATTACATTTAAAAAATAATATGTCAGAACATAGAGTATAATTACAGTTATACAGAAAAGAAAATTCTTAATTCTTACTATTAAAATAACTTCAGTATGTCTTTATAAAACAATGCGTGTATTCGGTCTTTTTTAGAGAAAAAACGGAATAACTTGGCAAGAGGATTGCAAAAAAGATTGCAGAATATGAAATGAAGCGGTTAGAAAGAGAAAGACAAGAAGATGAGATTAAGAAGAATTTAATAGAAAAGGAATATCAATTGAAGAAAGCTCAAATTGTTGAAGAGTTTAGTGATATTTCAGACGACGTTGTGAGCGATGAAGATTTATCTGTCAATAAACGTGCATATGTCACTGAATATGTCAAAAATACTAAAAATTGGCAGGTTGAAGATGAATATAGGGATTATGAAAGACATAATAATGTGATGAAAGCTTTAACAAAAGCTATTGAAGCGTTAGATAATTCAAAAGAAAATATGACTGAAAATATTAAGCTTCTGGCAACCCGTCAAGCTGTAAATAAAAATCTATCGTATTTTAATGGAAAGCCTGAAGATTTGCCAGCATTTTATGCGGAGTATTTAGAAACAACAGAAACATGTGGACTTTCAAAAAGAGAAAATATAATAAGGCTTCGTCGGTGTTTGAAGGGAGAAGCTAGGGAGATCATTGAAGGTTTTCTGATAAATCCAGAAGGTGCAGATGATGTGATAGAAATGTTAAAAAACAGATATGGACAGCCGCATCATATTTTGAAAAATTTAATATGCAGGTTGAAGAATGCACCACCTGTTAAAGAAAATCAGATAGATTCAGTCGTAAAGTTATCAGCTGCAGTTCAGCAACTTGTTACCAACATGATACGTCTCGACTTAGAAGATCAATTAACTAATATGCAAACGATTGATGAAGTTTTATATAAACTACCAATTAGCTGGAAGCTACAGTGGGCACAATCCAAATATCGAAAAGAGAAACCTAATTTACAAAATATGGCAAAATGGTTAAAAGAAAGATCCAATCTAATTAATTCAGTTTGTAACTTTTCAGTACCTAGTGTATTGTAGAAGTACACCTAGGTAGTGACTATTCATACACTATTCACAGTATTTTAGGTAGGTACTGTACTCTGTTATCGAAATAAAATTAATAAAACTAAAAGCTTTTTTCTAAATTTTGGAGTAAAAATTTAAAATTTGTTTAAAATATTTATGAAATATATTTGTATTAATATACCTGTTTTTTTGGTCAAATATCTGTAGTAAAATACCCTAAAATGACATTTAAAGATTATTTTATGAAAAAAATTCTTACGGGAAAGGGGCGCCCAAAAGGTATCGTACCCCAGGCGCCAATTATGCTCGCTACGCCACTGCTGGTAAGTTCATACGTGGTTCGCACTCTTACAATCTGACGTGTGCGTATGCGCTGCATTTGCGCATAGATGCAAAGCAAATGACACACCTAAACATATGTTGCAATCATAATCTAATATCATTTATTTAATATATTTATTCAACAGGGAAAACCCCAATTACAGAATAAATTCATAATACATAATACGGTACATAGACAATATTATAAGAGAAATTGTTTTTGAGATAACAAGAAAAAATTTCAATACCCAGTAAGAAAGAATAAAAATATACATAAAAAGATATATAATAATAAACAAGCACTAAAGCTACTTAATTTCTAATAGCATACTTTTGAACCTACTCAAAGTAACGGAAAAGTCTAATTCAAGACAATATCTATTATACGTACTACACATTGAATATACAGGGGAGTTTTGATAATAATTCGTTCTAGCAAAATTAGACGCAAAAAGTAAGGAACTCCTAGAGTTAAATGGCCTTACATAAAAATTAAGCTGAGCAAGAATATCAGGAGCTTTAATAATATTATTAACAACTTTATATACAAAAATAATTTGCTGCTTAATTCGTCGAGCGCTCAATGATTCTACACTAAATGTAGTTAATAACGAATCGTAATCAAGACTTGGCCACTCTAAATTAATTCGATAATAACAATGTTTTAAAAATTTTTTTTGTACACTTTCAATGGCTAGAACGAGACAATTGTAAAAAGGTGACCAGATTAAACTTGCGTATTCTAATTTACATCTTACGAGTGATTCAAATAAAGTTTTTAGGCATAATACATTTTTAAAGTTACGAGTTATTCTTAGTACAAACCCTAAAGTTCTATACGCAGAGTTAATAGTATTATTAATATGCAAATGAAAAGTTAAATTCTTGTCGTATAATACACCTAAATCCTTTTTAGATGATTGGCGCGCTAAAGAAAAAGTACCCATAATATAATTAAACTCAACAACATTAACTTTTCTAGTGAAACTTACAACTTCACACTTGTTCAAGTTAAAGAATAATCTATTTTTGTTGGACCATCGAAAGATACTGTGTAAGTCCTTTTGCAAATTTAAGCAGTCGTTAATATCATTAATAGTGCAAAATAGTTTGAAATCATCAGCATATAATAAACATGAACTAAACGATAATGTATGAGTTATATCATTTATGAAAAGTAGGAAAAGCATGGGGCCTAAAATACTGCCCTGTGGCACACCTGAAGTTGCTATATAGAAATTAGACTGAAAACCATCAATAAATACATACTGTTTTCTATTATTCAGATATGATAACAGTAATGACAATAAATTATCTGCAAAGCCAATAGCCTTCAGTTTGCTTATTAAGATTGTATGGGACACTGTATCAAACGCTTTTGCGAAGTCGGTATAAATACAATCAACTTGCAATTTGTCCGCAAAAGCATCAGAATCATATTGAGTAAAACAAAGCAAATTAGTAACTGTAGACCGCCCCGCGACAAAACCATGTTGACAATCAGATAAAATATGCAGTGTCTGGTTTTTAATAGATTGAAACATTATGTACTCAAAAATTTTAGCAAAAGGACTTAAGCAGGAAATAGGACGATAATTTTTAAATTGAGTTTTATCACCAGCTTTGAGCACTGGACGAATTCTTGCTAATTTAAGTTTATCAGGAAACGATTCTAGTTGAATACATAAATTATACAAATAAGTTAAAGCTTCTGAAAAAAATTCTGAACAACCTTTAATAACATAAACTGGTATATTGTCAGGACCAAGAGATTTACTATTGCTTTGAGCTTTGATTGCATTAATTACATCCAAGGAAGATATCGCATTTATCATGATATGAGTATTATTTGATGGGAAAAAATCATTAGCAAATGTGTTATTATTATCATTAGTAAAGGTACTTTTAAAGTACTCACCAAATCCTTCGCAAATCCGATCACCACCTTCATAAATATTATTTTCGTTATACATAGTTGAAGGAATTCCGGTTCCACCCTTTTTACTTTTTACAAAATTCCAAAAAGTATTCACATCATTGTTAGATGCGATATTTTCCTCTATATTTACAATATAGTTGTTATATAATTTTTCAGATAATAATTTGCATTTAGACCTGAGGTCTCTAAAGTTAAAAAGATAATAACTAAGGCCAGTATTTTTATAAAGTTTACGGTAACGCTCTTTATTTTTTATTAATTTTATCAAATCTAAAGTGAACCAGGTCGGATATTGACTTCTACGTCTTTGAATTTTTGGTATGCATTGATCAAAGATATCATATATAATTTTATAAAACTTATCAACAGCAAAATTTATATCAGTGCATTCACTATCCAGCTCCAGTTCACATCACTTAATAAGCTGTATAGTAGTTGGTAATTACCATTTTTAAATTGATAATAACTATCATTTTTGTTAAGTATTTTAGATTTTAAATTACTCGAAAATGCAAATTCACAAGTTAGCGAAGGGTGATGTACATCCTCCTTGACAAGGGGATCTAAACATTTAATGACCTCACATTTATTATTAGAAATGACACCATCAAGTATTCTTTCATTTGAATTTAACACATTGTTATATTGATTTAATTGCATTAGATTTAAAAAGTTAACAAATTTGATTACTTTCAAATCACTTGAATATCCACTACTATAGTATTGATATAGATTTGTTAAATTAAAATCTCCAACAATGAGTACATTGGAGGAAAAAATAAATGGAAAAGTTAACAGCTTTTCAAAAAATAGTTCATACGTTTTAACAAGAGTGGGAGGGGCAAAATATACAACAATAAAATAATAGCAAGTATTATATGCTGACAGCTTAACACAGGTGGCTTCAACATTATCGATATTGAAGGCAAAGTTGACGCTTGTCGGATTCAATTCATGCTTAGCCGCGATGAGGACTCCACCACCACCGTATTTACCTGTTTGATCAAGGTCTCTGTCGTTTCGGAAGGTCACATATCGGCTGTCAAACAGTTCTGGGTTATAAACAGAGTCTTGTAACCACGTTTCAGTGAGAATGAGGGCATCATAGTTATTGAGCAAAACACTATTATAAAACTGAGACAATTTGGTGTTCAAACCACGGACATTTTGGTAATACACAGACACAGTTACACTATGGTGATGATTTAGTTTTTTGACTTTATTATTTTTGGAACGCCATTGTTATATTTGATTATAAACTTATTGTTGCCATCCGCATTAAGTTTATTTACTTCATCACGCAAGAGGATGAGATGCTCACGCTGCTTGGCAGTTTTGTCATTGGTGATGGAAATATTGTTATATAGAGGAAGTTTCTTTAATTTATGTAAGTTTTTAAAAACTTGTTTCACATATTTCGCATCATGGAATGACACTTTAATCACTCTCGGTTTATTATTGTTTTGCAGTTTATTGCCTAGACGAATACATTCATAACTGAATGATGATGGTTCCGGTAGTAATTCTGAAATAACAGTATCAACAGAACTGCGATCTTCAGCAATAGATGATTTTTCAGGAAGGCCACGAATGATAATGTTCAGTTCACGACGTTTACGCTCATTTATTTCACAGATGATTTCTTCAAATTCGATATGCTTATCAAGGTCAGACTTTCTAACTGATTCTAATTTACTTTTCATTTCATTCATATCTGCTTGCATTGTTTGCATAATTGATTGCATAGAGAGTAACATCTTTTTCATTTCGCTAATTTCATCATTGGGTGGATTGATAGGTAGTTTTTCACAGTCATCACAGAACCATTTAAAATTTCTTTTAGAACGCAGTACTCTGACATCGGATTGAGTGTAATCAGTGCAGGGTAAATGGAAGGAGCCGGAGCATCTGCCGCAAATAATGGATGAGTTTTTATCAAACGTATTTTTACAAACAGAACATTTGTTGGCGGACATCTTGAAAAATGTAATAATTTTATAAACACTTTGGAACGTGCACACACCAGTGACTGAAGTAAGAACAATTTTTCACTTGTAATGAATTTTGAACCACTTTTACGTTCACGGACCACTCAGTAGACTAGAATTAAGTAGCTCACTAGATTTATTAGGCTTTTGCGCTCAGACAGGTACAAAAATAATATTTGAATATTCAACATATACTGACTAAATTTCAAAAAAAAAAAAGAGCTCTCCATTTATGCACCCGTTCGACAACAAGTCAACACACATAATAAATCTAATAAATCTAATGCGGAATTGTGTTTTGTTCATTGTTCACCAAGTGGTTTTCCTAACTCGTAAGTATTAAAATGACCTCAAGATCACAGAGATCAGAGAATGTTTGACATGGTGATGGTGTAGCCGGTGGATAATAAGTAAGTTTGTGAATTACTATATTTCACCTTATTATTTTCTGACTTGCTGCTCTTTGAACAATTTGATATAACTTGTAATACTTGTAATATTTACTTTATTCTATGTGCACTAAAACAGTTGCAAAATAACATGTATTTAAATTATCCACAACTAAAATACGGCACAAAAAAGAAAATATTTGGCTAGTCTAAAATAACTACTACACAAGAATTTTATTTTAATAGTTAGGTATATAAATAAATATATCATCATGGCATATTACCCATTGCTGGGTGTGCCAATCTGCTTTTGTACACAAATTTCGGTAATGATGATGACATATTTGTACCGTGCGGGCGTTTACCAGGCGTATATAGTTAAGAAACCATTAACTTCCACAAAAATTAGGGCAAGGAAAAAAGGTGTTTCCAATTTCGCATTCCACCCTGTATTAGTGTTGCCACAAGACGAGACGAGACATGATGTCGATCTCGACTATAACTTGATCTCGTAGACAATTAGTATGAAAATGTGTGTACACACTGAGCTACAGTATTTATTTATATTTACGCATTTCAAGTAGGTATGTGAATTAAATATTGTTTTTTAATTTACAATTAGTATGTAATTATACTTTTCGTCAAATAAGTACGGACTGAAGATTTCTACACTGTTGTCAGTTCAGTATGGCAATGTTGAAAATGCTAAGTTATGAAGAAGCAACAACACCGCAGGGCAAGGGATAGGGTGTGGAAAAGGGAAAAATTTGATCATCAATCCATATTTATTTGACGGCGACTATAGTAATCGATAATTAATTAATAAATCATAATGTATGTATGTATGTACAGACTTACCTTTATCACAATTTACCAATCTACACAAGTAACAATCTTACATAGACATTGATGCATTTTATTATTTTAACTTATTGGAACAACAACATTTTTTAATAACTATGAAGTATAGAATATCCATTTTGTACTTTTTCAAAAAATGTAGATATATTAGAAAAGAGCAAGAAGATATATATATATATATATATATATATATATATATATATATATATATATATATATATATATATATATATATATATAGGGTGAATCTTCGATATCTCCCTTGTCGTTAGAAATACAACATAAGTTTATTAACAGATTTTATTCGTTTACTCAAGGAGCATAACGTAAAATTATTTTCACATATACAGGATGTTGCATTACGGCTCGGGGAGAATTGTTTCTCTTTTTTAAAACGCAACACCCTATATATTTTTATATATTTTGAATTGTATTTTATTCACCTATACGAACATATGAATTTTGTTTTAGTTTTCCACGGCGTTGCCAAGTTATTCCGTTTTTTCTCTAAAAAAGACCGAATACACGCATTGCTTTATAAAGGCTTACTGAAGTTATTTTAATAGTAAAAATTAAGAATTTTCTTTTCTGTATAACTGTAATTATACTCTATGTTCTGACATATATTTTTTTAAATGTAATTATACAACATCTTATGTATAATTGCAGGGTTTTAACGAGAGAAGAGTCAAGCATTTACTACATACTAGATGAATCTGGTAGCGGAGAATCCTGGATTAAAAGAGTACAAAGAAAAAGAAAAGAAATGGCACCATGAAGTAACCATAAACCAGTTGTAGCTAGTACCATATGAATACTATTGTCATAATAATTAATCTCTACTAATTTATTGTACAATTATGTATAGAATTCTAAGCCGAAAGGCATGAATTTAATAAAACTATCTATCTATCTATCTATCTATCTATCTATCTATCTAAATGTAATTATACAGAATGTTCAATAAAGCGAATCCAATGACTATAACTCGTCATTTTCAAATGGAACACCCTATATTTTATTATTCAGTTGTGTGCATTGTTATATTATCTTCATATGTTATTAAGGGTATCCTATGCCTAAAGCCAATAATTTCGGAGATTTTCACCATTTTACTCTAAATTTATATATTCAATTAAAAATTAAATCTAGTATACCATGAATATTGTTTTTTGAATAAGAAACAATTTCAGTAATGACAGTAGTTTCATTAGCCAGGTTATTATTAATAACAGTGGGATTCAGTAAATTAATTTATTAATATGAATCTCTCGCAAGAAGAACTTTCGAATATGGTGTACGCACTTGAAGAAGCGGAAAGAAACCAGTTCTTTCAAACCTTTCCCTTAGTTTTTTAAAAGAACGCGGATTTGGATGTCGTCTTCCCGGAAACCGTAGTGCATAAATTCTTGATGCCCTCCGGATGAAATATGTCATCTCATTAACGATATCTTCTTATTTGCAGATATGACACACCCGACAACGGGTAAAAGCCATGATGACGTGATGATATTTTTTATTTATTTACTTATTTATATTAAATTCTAATCCTATATAAGTGTACGGGCAAGGTCGCACAATATTTTGATAAAATATTTAATCATAATGGAATAAACAAAAATCTTTAAAATTGTTTAATTATTATTTGTTCCATGTAGTTCATAACGGTGTACATACATCATCAGAATGGGCCCATAAACCATTTTTTTTTAAATGAAAGTTCGTTTAATTTTAAAGCAATTCGTGGTATCAAAAAAGTCATAATTGTGTTTTTTATAACTGCATTTGATTTTTAAAGAAACCTATAGCTATTTTTGTCACACCAGGTTCTGTAGTAGGCTGCGCGAGAAAGATACCAATAGTGTAACGGCATCCGTGACCCTGGAAATAAATTAAAATATCTCGAAGTACTTTAAGGATAAAGTGTACATTTTATTATTTTTTGTTATGGTCCCATTTTACCAATTACTTTAAAAAAAATTGCTATGGGAATATTGTTTATATAAGCATTTAAATGCATATTAAAATCAAGCCCCTTAGGGTGACACTAAAAAAAAAAATATATTAAATAAACAACAAAATATATCCTCAAACAAAGAAGGCACAAATGTCAGGGAAAACTGATAATATACAAAATATAATTTTGAAAAAATGCATGATTGGTTTATTTTCTAATAGTCCAGGAAATCTACGATTTTACTCAAAGCAATTGCAACAAAAGCTTTTTTACGACTTTGAGTTACAGGCTGTGACACGTGTACGGTCGGTAACATACACTAAAACAGCAGTCGCAGCAGACTGCATTTGCAGTCAGTAGTGCTTAGTACATTGCATACTGACTTCGCTTGTTTCATCCCCACTATCCAACTCTTTCCACGTATTTTATTGTTATCACGTCTAGATTACTAGTTGTAAGCGACGTTGCCACTTGTTAAACCTTAACAACACGATAGTGGCCCGCAATAATTGGCGGACGAAACGCGAGCCACGTCATGGCCATATCCAGTATATATATATATATATATATATATATATATATATATATATATATATATATATATATATATATATACGAGCCCTGTCCCATATAAGTTGACACAGTTGCCTAATTTACTTAAAATCTTGAAACTTTCACTGTGATTATGAAGTAACAACAATATTTTTACCAATCTTGACTGAATTATTTATTTTTCATTCATTTATTTCATACAGTGGCTATCCGATAATAACATTCCACTTTTAAAATGGACATCCAGCAGCCCTGATTTATCGCCAATAGAAACTTTGTGGCATATTATGAAAAAATAGTTACAACCACATCCAGCTAGAACTATGGTAGAATTGCGCTCACGTTTACAAAATATCTAGGATAATTTCACTCCAGAACAATGTTAAATTCTTGTAAATACCATGCCAAGACGTATAAAAGCCGTTATAGAAAGAAAACGTGACGTTACAGAATGGTAATTATAATGTAATGTAATTAGCGCATATCGTTTGTATTCCTGTAAATCAATTAATTCTTATATATTTTAAATAAATTAAATATTTCCGTCGTATTTCAGTTCATTTATAGTTAATTTAATAGTAGCAAAAATTTAAGTTGTTTTACTTTTGCGCAGCAAAATTTGGTGATTAATAGAATTAAATTGGGTGTGTGAACTTATATGGGACAGGGCTCATATAGGTACCCTACAAGTACAATACCCGTAACCTGGATTTTATAAACAATACATGACTATATGGAAGTAATTCGAATGCAAATAATTTTTATTTCAAAATTGGAATATTGCTTATTACATTACTAATAATAATTATTATTTTAGCTTTATAACATAAATTCTTATTAAAAAAATTGTAATAATTTATCGCTGAAGTCAGCGTCCGGTCCAGCATTTACGTCGCCCCGGACAAAAAGACAAATTGCCGCCCCTTAAACATATACATTTTAATATTATATATCTTTGATTTAAAATAATAATCAAATGGTTTTAAATTAAAATAAAAACGTTTATTTAGAAACATAATTAACATTCAAGTAGGACAAAACAATAAAAACTAAAATGTGCCTGTACCTAATTACAAATTGTTAACCAAGTGCATTTTTAATTCTTTACAAAAAATCGACAGGTATAAGTTTCGATAATTGGGTATTTAACTTATCAATATTTTGTCACATTCCCAGCCAAAATGACGCCCTCTAGATTTGCCGCCCTGGACAAATGTTCATTTAATTATACGAATGGTGCCGGAGAACGTGAGCACCACTGTTGTTGCCGGCCCTGGCAAGTTATTAATATTCAATACCGATTGTCACATATGTTTATTGAAACTAAATTAGCTATTGTTAAATAATTTATCTATTTTATTTTATTAAAATAGTGAAAATATTTAACATACGTCTGAAATCGTGCATTTCGCTTATTCCAAGTTAATTTCAAATTTGCCGAAAATTGTAATAAGCAGCAAATTATTAATATTAAATACGATTTTCACATGTTCATCGAAATTAAATTAGCTATCGTTAAACAATTTATCTCTTCCATGTGATTAAAATAGTGAAAACATTTAACATACGTCTGAAATCGTGCATTTCGCTTTTTCTAAGTTAATTTCAAATTTGCCGAAATTGTAATAAGCAGCAAATTATTAATATTAAATACCGATTTTCACATGTTCATCGAAATTAAATTAGCTATCGTTAAACAATTTATCTATTTCATATGATTAAAATAGTGAAAACATTTAACATACGTCTGAAATCGTGCATTTCGCTTTTTCTAAGTTAATTTCAAATTTGCCGAAATTGTAATAAGCAGCAAATTATTAATATTAAATACAGATTTTCACATGTTCATCGAAATTAAATTAGTTATTGTTAAACAATTCATCTATTTCATGTGATTAAAATAGTGAAAACATTTAACATACGTCTGAAATCGTGCATTTCGCTTTTTCCAAGTTAATTTCAAATTTGCCGAAAATTGTAATAAGCAGCAAATTATTAATATTAAATACCGATTTTCACATGTTCATCGAAATTAAATTAGCTATCGTTAAACAATTTATCTATTTCATGTGATTAAAATAGTGAAAACATTTAACATACGTCTGAAATCGTGCATTTCGCTTTTTCCAAGTTAATTTCAAATTTGCCGAAAATTGTAATAAGCAGCAAATTATTAATATTAAATACCGATTTTCACATGTTCATCGAAATTAAATTAGCTATTGTTAAACAATTTATCTATTTCATGTGATTAAAATAGTGAAAACATTTAACATACGTCTGAAATCGTGCATTTCGCTTTTTCCAAGTTAATTTCAAATTTGCCGAAAATTATAATAAGCAGCAAATTATTAATAAAATACCGATTTTCACATGTTTATCGAAATTAAATTAGCTATTGTTAAACAATTTATCTATTTCATATGATTAAAATAGTGAAAACATTTAACATACGTCTGAAATCGTGCATTTCGCTTTTTCCAAGTTAATTTCAAATTTGCCGAAAATTATAATAAGCAGCAAATTATTAATAAAATACCGATTTTCACATGTTTATCGAAATTAAATTAGCTATTGTTAAACAATTTATCTATTTCATATGATTAAAATAGTGAAAACATTTAACATACGTCTGAAATCGTGCATTTCGCTTTTTCCAAGTTAATTTCAAATTTGCCGAAAATTGTAATAAGCAGCAAATTATTAATATTAAATACCGATTTTCACATGTTCATCGAAATTAAATTAGCTATTGTTAAACAATTTATCTATTTCATGTGATTAAAATAGTGAAAACATTTAACATACGTCTGAAATCGTGCATTTCGCTTTTTCCAAGTTAATTTCAAATTTGCCGAAAATTATAATAAGCAGCAAATTATTAATAAAATACCGATTTTCACATGTTTATCGAAATTAAATTAGCTATCGTTAAACAATTTATCTATTTCATATGATTAAAATAGTGAAAACATTTAACATACGTCTGAAATCGTGCATTTCGCTTTTTCTAAGTTAATTTCAAATTTGCCGAAATTGTAATAAGCAGCAAATTATTAATATTAAATACAGATTTTCACATGTTCATCGAAATTAAATTAGTTATTGTTAAACAATTCATCTATTTCATGTGATTAAAATAGTGAAAACATTTAACATACGTCTGAAATCGTGCATTTCGCTTTTTCCAAGTTAATTTCAAATTTGCCGAAAATTGTAATAAGCAGCAAATTATTAATATTAAATACCGATTTTCACATGTTCATCGAAATTAAATTAGCTATCGTTAAACAATTTATCTATTTCATATGATTAAAATAGTGAAAACATTTAACATACGTCTGAAATCGTGCATTTCGCTTTTTCCAAGTTAATTTCAAATTTGCCGAAAATTGTAATAAGCAGCAAATTATTAATATTAAATACCGATTTTCACATGTTCATCGAAATTAAATTAGCTATCGTTAAACAATTTATCTATTTCATGTGATTAAAATAGTGAAAACATTTAACATACGTCTGAAATCGTGCATTTCGCTTTTTCCAAGTTAATTTCAAATTTGCCGAAAATTGTAATAAGCAGCAAATTATTAATATTAAATACCGATTTTCACATGTTCATCGAAATTAAATTAGCTATCGTTAAACAATTTATCTATTTCATATGATTAAAATAGTGAAAACATTTAACATACGTCTGAAATCGTGCATTTCGCTTTTTCCAAGTTAATTTCAAATTTGCCGAAATTGTAATAAGCAGCAAATTATTAATATTAAATACAGATTTTCACATGTTCATCGAAATTAAATTAGTTATTGTTAAACAATTCATCTATTTCATGTGATTAAAATAGTGAAAACATTTAACATACGTCTGAAATCGTGCATTTCGCTTTTTCCAAGTTAATTTCAAATTTGCCGAAAATTATAATAAGCAGCAAATTATTAATATTAAATACCGATTTTCACATGTTCATCGAAATTAAATTAGCTATCGTTAAACAATTTATCTATTTCATGTGATTAAAATAGTGAAAACATTTAACATACGTCTGAAATCGTGCATTTCGCTTTTTCCAAGTTAATTTCAAATTTGCCGAAAATTGTAATAAGCAGCAAATTATTAATATTAAATACCGATTTTCACATGTTCATCGAAATTAAATTAGCTATTGTTAAACAATTTATCTATTTCATGTGATTAAAATAGTGAAAACATTTAACATACGTCTGAAATCGTGCATTTCGCTTTTTCCAAGTTAATTTCAAATTTGCCGAAAATTATAATAAGCAGCAAATTATTAATAAAATACCGATTTTCACATGTTTATCGAAATTAAATTAGCTATTGTTAAACAATTTATCTATTTCATGGGATTAAAATAGTTATTATTATTAGCTTATGGCATTACATACACAATAAATATTATAATAAAATTAATAAAAAATTGAAATAAATATTTTTTATAGGTCCAAGTCAAGGTTGTTTAACCAAACGATAGCTTCTGGTGTAACTTGAAAGAAATCTTCCATTGCTCCCTGGAATGCTCGAAGTGGACATTCATTTACAATGTGGTTGATTGTTTGTTATTCAGCGCCGCAATCACATTTTGGATCTGACCGCAAACCCCATTTGTAAAATGAAGATCCACACCTACCATGCCCAGTTCTAACCCTGTTTAATGAAACCCAAATTTTGCGTGGAAGATCAAAGCCATCCGGACGTTTTCGTGTATTTAATATTGAATACCCAGTAGAATCAGTTTGATTCTGCCATTCAATACGCCACGCATCTGACCCATTGAAGTTTTCATTAACCAAATGTTTAGCAGTTTTTATTGGAGGATAACATAGGTAGGTACCTACGTCTGAAATCGTGAATTTCGCTTTTTCTAAGTTAATTTCATATTTGCCGATAGTTATAATAAGCAGCAAATTATTAATATTTAATACCGATTTTCACATGTTTAATGAAATTAAATTGGCTATTGTTACACAAATTATATATTTGATGTGAATAAAATAGTGAAAACATTTAACATACGTCTGAAATCGTGCATTTCGAATTTTTGTCAAATTTGCCGAAAATTATAATAAGCAGCAATTATTTTCACATGTGTATTGAAACTAAATAAATCGTATAAGATTGTACTGTTTATGTCTTATAAGGGATCTAAAAGCATAATATCACCATCTAGTAGCAATGCAGCGCTGGACGGTGGTTTTCAAACAAGTGTGGCAATCTTCAAATTATGCGCCCTATTTTTTTAACAATTTGCAATTAATTAATTAATTGTTAATTAAATTAAAGAATATTAAAATGAACTAATAAAAATATTCAAAAAATCACATACCCATCAGGCTCTCTGTCTTTTCCACCTGGTTCCAGAGGCCCGCTCCAGTATGACCACGGAATACTGGTATCAGTGTTGTGTTGCCATTGTGCCCACCCACTGCCCAGCTCCGCGGTCCTGGCTGCAACAGAAGCGCGACTATGAGGGGTTACAGCCTGGCTTCGCCGCACCCTCTGGTCCCTCTGTTCTCACCTCTCGCCATCCTCCACCTGGTTACTTGGTGAAAACCCGTACCAGGTGTGTACACCGTTACCTCACCCTGAGTACTCGTCTGTAGGCGTACTACACAAAGTCACCCCGACCACCTGGGTGGCTGCCTTGATCATCTTGGCATATCGTCCGCGCCTAGCCTCTCCAGCAATTGCTGAGAGGCAGGTCAATGGTACCCAGGATTCCTGAGGTAGTGAGAAACAAAAGAGCGGAAATAATAATAATAATAATAATCTTTATTGTATATAAACTTATTACAAGTTATTACAATTATGGGGATGAGTCAATTTGTCATTATATTTTCATACCTGATTTCGTTGCGTTGATGGAGATGAGATGATGAAAGGACAGTCACAAACATCCAAGCCCCTGGTGGGAATCGAACCCACGACCCCAGGATCCGAGCGGTAATGGTCGCTTTGAGCGCTGTCTAAACACGCTGCCTTAACACGCTCGGCCACCGAGGCGGCTCTTTTGTGCCAGTACAATACCCGTTTTCATAAAAAAAAAATAGATAAATCTAATCTAACGTTAGTTTTACACGAAATGGTAATTTAATAATGAAAAGGCGATCAATCTTATTATACGTCCTACTTTACCTTGAAGGACTTTGTTTTGTTCTAAAATCATTAATGGGGTACTATACCATAGTCATAATTTAACTACCTATCTTAAATAAGAAAGTCAAAGTATTAGTGAAAAAGATTGTTTAAATATTAATTTGTTCTCAAACATTCAAACTACAAGCGGTTTAAAGTTTGTGCGACGTTTTATGTTCTAAGCAGTTTTGTTGACTTAAATTAGAATTTAAAATGATAAAATGCCGTATTTTTTATGTTAATTATTTTGCAGACCTTATTATAATGCTACATATGCGTTTATGTTTACGGATTAACTACAACACCCCTACGGGATGGCCAAGCTACATGGCTTATGGGGGTGATTAATAGCGTCCTTAGATATAAAATTTAAAAAAAGTATTTGAGGTGGTACAATGCCGTCTTTTTTTTATTTTAATTATTTTGCAGACCTTATATGATGCTACATATGCGGTTATGTTTACAGATTAACTACAACACCCCTACGGGATGGCCAGCTACATGGCTATATGGGGGTGATTAATAGGGTCCTTAGATGTAAAATAAAAAAAAGTATTTGAAGTGGTACAATGCCGTATTTTTTATTTTAATTATTTTGCAAACTTTGTATAATGCTACATACGCCGTTATGTTTTACGGTAAACTACAACACCCCTACAGGATGGCCAGCTACATGGCTATATGGGGGTGATTAATAGGGTCCTTAATGTAAAAAATCTGATGTGACCAACACAGTACCTCCCGCCATTTACCTATGTATATAATTTTTATATTACTTTATAAATTTATCCATACAATATTAGAAAAAGTATTATAGCAAACTTGTAGGAAATGGAATAATCTTCAATTTTTATAATAACAAATTTAGAAAAAAATCCATTTAAAGATATTTTTGAAGAAAAACTATCTTGAGCTTCAAGTAAACTGCCATTTCCGGGTATCCTATTGCCACCAAAATCTAATCAGATATTTCCATATTAGAATAAGGTAGAAATACATAGTTTCAAAACTTTCTGAATGATAGTATTTGAGATAGAGCGTATACAGGATCCACACACACATAAATACAAACAGACATCATCGTGAAAATGTTAAAAATGGATTCTAGGGACCTTAAAACGTGGTCATTTACCAAAATCTCAATATGCGTTTTTTAGCACGATCCCTATACCTCCCTTACCAAGGGTAGCGGGAAGTAAAAAATACGACATTGTACCACTTCAAATACTTTTTTACCTTCCGTCAACTTTAGGTAAGGAAGGTATTGTCTTTGGTCAAAAAATTCAGTGATGAGTTTTTACTGAATAAGCATGTTTTAGGGTCCCTATAATACGATTTTACCATTTTTACGATGATGTCTGTATGTATGTATGTGTGTCTGCGTGTGTGTCTGTGTGTGTGTCTGTGTGTGCGTGACAAAAGTTCCGGATCCTATAACTTCAATACCAAGATTCCAAAAATTATATTTTTTTGTATTCCTCAAGTTTACATCCAGATGAACATGTGATTAAATATTGGTTATAATTGGTGAACCGAAAGTAGCCTCATTTGAAGATTTAACAGTTAAATTTGATTAATTGGCATTTAACGTTATTATAACTTAAAGAATATATTATTCTCTATACGATTTGATTTCATTTTATACTTCATATTCAATAGATACATAGTTAAAGAATTTTAAAGAAATTAAATTTTATAATTTAGCCAGCTATGCCAAACATGGAAACTACTACTATATTCATATATTTCAAATTGACAGATGTCAGTATCAATAAAAATAAATTAATGTGGCAGAGATGAGGATGTTGAAGTAGATGTAGGGTAACACGCGGAAAGATACGGTAAGAAAATAACTAGTGTTACAAGTTTCTAGAAAGATACAAGAAAGACGATTACATTGGATTGAACATATCATGAGGAAAAATGAAGAATTATATTGGAACAATATTGAATAGTTTACTAATAGGAGGTTGAAGAAACAGAGGAAGACCAAAATAAGATGGATGGACTGTATTGCAGAAGACTTGAGAGAAAAGGACCTGAATGAGAACAACACGCAAAAATAGCGACCCCTAACGAATGGGACAAGCTAAAGAAGAAGAAGATGTCAATGTCAAGTGCAATTTGAATAGTTTGTTTATGAAATAATTTTACTGGAAATTTCGAATCTTTTGCAAGAAAAATTATGTATGGAATTTATACATTATATACAGGATTGACGGAAGGTATTGTGCTGGCCACAACAGATTTTTTATTAATTAGTTTATCAATCAGTCCTATAGGATAACCAATATTAGATGCTATATATTTAATTGTTTTAATTTCATTATTAAAATTTTCTAAATTTAAGGGAATCGAAATTAAACGGTTAACCAAACTATGAAAAGCAGCAAGTTTTATATTCATTGGGTGAAAAGAACAATATGGTAAATAAATAAATAATAATAATAAAAAAAAATTCTAATTTATTATTATTATTGTTTAATTTTTACCTCTCGCTAAGAGAGGTATTGGATTCATGCTAAAAATCGGATATCCAGATTTTATTGAATAAGCACGATTTAAGGTCCATAGAATCCGATTTTAACATTTTTACAATGATGTCTGTGTGTGTGTGTGTGTGTGTGTTTGTGTGGATGTGTGTGTGTGTGTGTGTGTGTGTGAGGTTGTTGGAGACACGATATCTCAAATTCTATAAGACTAAAGACCTGTATAACTACGGATTCCTCAATCTAACAGTAATGGGAAGAGTTGAATAGGTTCTGGTAACAATTGGTCAACCGGAAGTGGTAGTTTCTAAAAAAAAAAATTCTAAATATTATTTTTTTAAAATTTGTTACTACAAATATTAAAGATAATTAAATTCTCAATCTGACACATTTAAATTTTTTATTATATCTCGTGTAGGTTTGGAGATATAGTATATAATAATATAGAATAATCTGTTGCAATAAATCTCGTTGCCCGAAAAACAGTTGCGATATTCAAATTTTTGTAATTGACAAATAAATGCAAAATGTCATGTCAGATATTTCTGGGAGGTATGAGTACATTTAATATTTATTATTGTATTATTAATTTAATATGTTTTTAAATTACAGGTATGATGATATTACATATATCCTTAAGAAATACTGCCAATACGATAGTACGATAAAATTTCTCATAGAACGAAAGAAGAGAAACAATTTCAATTATTTGTGTGTGTCTACATGGATTTAGAAAATCATAATGTTTCGGATGAATACTTATGATACTGTATATAAAAAAAAATTCACAAATTACATATTAATATATTATTTTCAATATAATTTTCATTTTAATTTATTTAATTTTATTTGTACTTTTATATTTATAATTTTGGAATTTAAAGTATATTAACAAAACCAACTTTGTATTATATACATTTTATAGATATTTTGTTTTGTTATGTCAAATATTTTTATTTATATTTATTACTTTATAATTGTTCTTATTACTCTGAATATGGTTTTGAATAAAACCGAAATCGAAAAGATTATTAATTTGTGTTTTTATTTATTTATATATTTTATGGATGAGGTTTAACAACAAGAGAATAACAAAAAAAAATTATAAATATAAAATGTACCTCCAAGAGAATAGAACAACGCATAAAATAATACAAGAAGTTAAATATGCTAGTGAAGCAAAGTTGTTGTTTATGTATAGAAGAATTATAAAGAAGATCAAATTTACGAATAACCATTTATGGTTCAATACACAATGTGTAAAATATAAAGTTTTTCCAAATTATATTAATATAAAACGTAAAAATTCATCAGTTCAAGCAAAAAATGCATTATATATAGCAAAAAGTCATTGGCTCAAGAATGAAATTAAGAAGCATTATTACAGAAGAGATATATTAAAGATATATTTATTTTTAATACATAATGAGTTAAATTTTGCATCCAGTGAAATTTGATATTTTGGACAATAAGATAAGAACGGAAGTTAATTTCATGGCCCATAAGCAATTTCTACGTCAATCAAATAAATTGTCAAAATTGATAGCTGTCATACCAAGAACAGAACAAGACCATTTACATTTAAATTATCAAAATAAATCAAAAGATAAATTAAAATTAAATTTCTATCCACGAGTTAAAAACTTAACAAATATTGAATTTTCTACAAATGAATTGGATTTATTAAATAAAGGTTTAAAATTTTCTCCTTCAAGAATTCCTGACAAAAAAGACATTTTAAATTTAGCATTTGACACAGAATTATATATAAATAGTGTAAAAGAATTGGATGTACCTTTTCAAAAAAACTATAAAATCAATTAAAACAAAATTAAATAAAGAAAATCTTATTTTATCAAAAGCCGAGAAAGGTAACACAATAACTATCTTAAATAAATCAGAATATATTGATAAAGTTAACAATTTCATAAATAACAGCAATATTAATTTATTAAAAAAAGACCCTACATTAGAATTTCAAAAAGAAATTAAAAAAGTTATTAAAGATTGTCCAAATTTGATAGAACAAAATAAATTTATTAATTATATATACATGAATCCTAGTGCACCAATACTTTATGGTTTACCAAAAATTCATAAAACTGATATTCCTATCAGACCTGTAGTTTCTTTTATTAAAGCACCGTAACATTTGTAAATTACTAAATTCTGAATTAAGAAAAGTTTTAAATTTTAAACCTAAATATGGTATTAAAAATTCTTTAGATCTAATAGACAAAATTAAAAATTTAGAAATTAGACTAAACAGTTTATTAGTATCTTTTGATGTAAATCGTCGGTTTAAAGGTAAAAGTCACTAAATACAGTTTTCCTGAAAATTTAGTTAAACATCACTTAGTAACAATACTTTGACGTTCTATCGTTTGAAAAACTCAGTAAGTGCCTATATAGTTTCTATAGTATTCTACCGAGAAGTATAAATATATAATTTTAGCAGCAAATATTATGAATAAAGTTTAAAAATTGGTGGTGTTGTTCAAAGCTACTGTACTAAATGTCGTCAAGAACAAAAAGAATAGTGGAAATGTGTAAAAATATCCCGGTAAGTAAGATTAATTGATAATCATTTAGGTTTTATTCGTTCTATTAGCATGAGAGTATCAGTCATCTTTTTATCTAACTTCCAAAACTCTTATTACTTTTTGTTTTGATTTCCAGGCACCATCAAGAGTCGAAGAAGCCACGAATAAAACTCTAAATAATATTCAGATTCACACATTTGAATTTTCAACAATTCACAAATGGATGTACCTTCAACTTCTGGGTTGAAGTCTAAACCTTGCAATATATCATCTAATTCTGATTCTTGGCCTAAAGAAAATTTGAAACGAATATCCTTAGAATCACTCGTTAGTTATGAAGTGACTTCTGATGATTACGATAGTGATGCTGATCCAGAGTACATGATGTATGAAACTGAATCGATTGACTTTGAAATAAATGAGGATATTTCTAAATCTAAGAATCCGAAAGCTCGATGGAGAAAAGTTAACATTTCAAACTGGAAATCAACCAAATCAAAAATACTACGATCTGAATGTAAGCCTTACGCAACAAAGAGGGGGTTGAAACCTGCAAAAGCTCCGAAACCAGTTGACTGTAGTAATTGTATGTTCAAGTGTACTCAAAACTTTTCGAAGGATGATCGTGTTTCGCTTTGTAAAGCTTACTGGGAACACTTAAAGACTACAAACGACAGAAGGATTACATAATTCGAAATATAAAAACAGAAGCACCCAAACGGCGTCGAGTGGAAGCGAAGAAACAACGAGTAACAGCTAAACAATATTATCTTAAAAAATCGGATGGAACTTTTCGGGTTTGTGCACAGTTTTTTGAAAAAACTCTGTGCATATGTAATGGACCAATAAATACTGCTCTGGCACAAACAAATGAAAATGGTACTTTCTCAGGTTTTGATAACAGGGGACATAAAAGGCCAAGAAATGCTACTAGTAAAGAGAATATCGAACTTGTCAAGCAGCATATCGAAAGATTTCCTCGTATGCTCCCTCATTATGTAAGAAAAACCAGCAATGGACAATATTTGGATCCAAAACTAAGTATTCTTAAGATGTATTTATTATATTTGGATTTCTGCAACGAAAATAATATCTCACCCGTAAGAAGTCATATTTATAGAAAAAAATTCTGCACAGAATATAACCTTTCCTTCTTTACCCCAAAAAAAGATCAGTGCAGTACTTCTGCAAGATACAATTCTGCAAAAGATGATCCACTCTTGAAGCAAATTTACGAAGATCATCTTGCCAGAAAAGAAGATTGCTACAATGCGAAAGAAATAGATAAAAGAAGAGCTAATGAAGACGAGAGTTTTCTAACAATTATTTTCGATTTGCAGAGTGTTCTTCAATTGCCTTCAACAAATATAGGACAGTTGTATTATAGTAGAAAATTATGCGTATATAATTTAACTATTTATGAAGGAGGAAAACAAAATATGGGTTACTGCTTTTGTTGGAATGAACTAAATGGTAAAAGAGGTTCAAACGAAATCACAACAGTGCTTTTGAAGTACATATACAGTATCTCCAACAATATAACTCATTTATCGATGTTTTCGGATACTTGTGGGGGCCAAAATCGAAACCAATATGTTGCAGCAGCTCTTCTACATTGTGTTCAAAATCATAGAACAATTCAAGTTATAGAACATAAATTTTTGGAGTCCGGCCATTCGTATATGGAATGCGACTCTATGCATTCAGCTATAGAGAACGCAAAAAAAGTAGATCGATTTTTCTTATGAATGACTGGAAAGAAATTTTAGAAGTGCAAGATCCAAAAATAAAACCAAGAAAGAACCTTATGAAGTTATTGAGTTAAAATATAGCGACATTTTAGATTTTCAAGAATTTGCAAATAAATTGGTAAAGAATAGAAACAAGGATGAAGAAGGAAATAAAGTTGAATGGCTGAAAATAAAATGCCTAAAATATGAAAAAAAATAATCTAGATGTTATTTTCTATAAATACAGTCACAATTCAGATTTTCAAAGAATACCGGTAAAAGGTAGAGGTAGACGCCGTGAGGAACCTCATATTTTGAAATCTGCTTATACTCATCAACTGCCAATCAATGACAAGAAAAAAAAGGATCTCGTAAAACTCTGTGACACCGGTCTTATTCCCGAAGAATTACACAATTGGTACAGAAATCTGCCTACTGTTTTGCAGGAAGAAGAACTCACACCAGAACCAGCAGCTGATGAAACTGATTTCGAAGAAGCCTAATTTCATTTTGACATATTATTATTTATTATAATAAGTCCGAATATATTTTGTAATTTTTCTCAAAAATTAAACGGTATATTGAAGTTTAATTTTTTTTATTCAATTACTATGTGTTGAAATTCCTCGAGTACTTCAAAGGTAAAATTCATTAAGTACGAAAATCTTTTTCCTGCCATGTTCTATTGTATTTTTTCGATTATTACTAAACCCAATTTTTGTTTACAAGTAGTATTTCCATTTATAGTAAAATTTTAACCATGTACAAAATATGTTTTTTTTTCAGTTACTCATAGGTAAATCGTTGTTTTCTCCAGAAATGAAAATTGGTAGTTAATGAGTTTTACCTTTAAACCGACGAAATAGTCTTTTTACAAGTATTCCAATAAATGAACTTAAAAAATCTGATGTGGCCAGCACATAACCTCTCGCCGTATATTTTACCTGGCTGTATGCATAAAGCAAAGATTATTTTTATAAATACAAATAATATATTCATATAAATCTATGACGTATAAACTTCTTTATTATTCAATAATAGCATGTCTCAACATGAAGATATTTTACCATAAATTATGTTACAATAAATTACAAAGTAGAGTTTACCATATACAGGGTGAGTCACCGAAATCGCCGTCTTCGATATCTCCCTTGTCGTTAGAAATACAGCATAAGTTTGTTAACAGAATTTATTCGACTACTCAAGGAGCATAACGTAAAATTATTTTCACATGTACAGGGTGTTGCATTACGGCTCGGCGAGAAATGTTTGTCTTTTTTTAAATGGAACACCCTATATATTTTTATATATTTTGAATTGTATTTTATTCACCTATACGAACATATGAATTTTGTTTTAGTTTTCCACGGCGTTGCCAAGTTATTCCGTTTTTTCTCTAAATAAGACCGAATACACGCATTGCTTTATAAAGGCTTACTGAAGTTATTTTAATAGTAAGAATTAAGAATTTTCTTTTCAGTATAACTGTAATTATACTCTATGTTCTGACATATTTTTTTTAAAATGTAATTATACAGGCTGTTCAATAAAGCGAATCAAATGTGCTCAATTTCAAATGACCATAACTCGTCATTTTCAAATGGAACACCCTATATTTTATTATTCAGTTGTGTGTATTTTTGTATTATCTTCATATGTTATTAAGGGTATCCTATACCTAAAACCAATAATTTCGGAGATTTTCACTATTTTTCTCTAAATTTATACATATATTCACTTAAAAATTAAATCTAGTATGCCATTGATATTGTTTTTTGAATAAGAAACAATTGTAGTAATGATAGTATTTTCATTAGCCAGGTTATTATTAATAACAGAGGGATTAAGTAAATTAATTTATTAATATGAGTCTCTCACAAGAAGAACTTACCAATATGGTGTATGCTGGTCAGGCCAGGCGTCACCTCACGGGCACTCAATGCTGGCGTGGAGAGTGCGCAAGAAGAACTTACGAATATGGTGTACGCACTTGAAGAAGCGGCAACAAACCCTCTTTTGGCATCAAGAATTTATGCACAACGGTTTCTGGGAAGACGACATCCAAATCCGCGTTCTTTTGAAAAACTAAGGGAAAGGTTTGAAAGAACTGGTCTTGTTCAGTACGACAAAAGAGGGTTTCTTTCCGCTTTTCCAAGTGCGTACACCATATTCGTAAGTTCTTCTTTCGAGAGACTCATATTAATAAATTAATTTACTTAATCCCACTGTTATTAATAATAACCTGGCTAATGAAAATACTATCATTACTGCAATTGTTTCTTATTCAAAAAACAATATCAATGGCATACTAGATTTAATTTTTAAGTGAATATATGTATAAATTTAGAGAAAAATAGTGAAAATCTCCGAAATTATTGGTTTTAGGTATAGGATACCCTTAATAACATATGAAGATAATACAAAAATACACACAAATGAATAATAAAATATAGGGTGTTCCATTTGAAAATGACGAGTTATGGTCATTTGAAATTGAGCACATTTGATTCGCTTTATTGAACAGCCTGTATAATTACATTTAAAAAAAAATATGTCAGAACATAGAGTATAATTACAGTTATACTGAAAAGAAAATTCTTAATTCTTACTATTAAAATAACTTCAGTAAGCCTTTATAAAGCAATGCGTGTATTCGGTCTTTTTTAGAGAAAAAACGGAATAACTTGGCAACGCCGTGGAAAACTAAAACAAAATTCATATGTTCGTATAGGTGAATAAAATACAATTCAAAATATATAAAAATATATAGGGTGTTCCATTTAAAAAAAGACAAACATTTCTCGCCGAGCCGTAATGCAACACCCTGTATATGTGAAAATAATTTTGTTATGCTCCTTGAGTAGTCGAATAAATTCTGTTAACAAACTTATGCTGTATTTCTAACGACAAGGGAGATATCGAAGACGGCGATTTCGGTGACTCACCCTGTATAAATATTAGGCTGGTAACAGCAATTTTCAATTCGAACAACTTTGTTTACTTTCTCTTCATATTCTTCTAGTAAAAACATTAATTTTGGGCGGTCTAAAATGTATATATCTGGATTGTGCATCTATTCTTATATATCTTTTACATTTTATTTTTTCATATTTGTTATATCTAAATAACCTTAATTCCCTTTAATAAAGTGACGGATAGATTGCACTCCGATTTTGTCAATATTTACAACTTACTTGAGAAGAATTTGATAGCTTTTTCGCAATTCAAAGTTACTCTAGTCTACAGTACTGGTGTACATTGTCCCATAATGTTTGAAACAAATTTAAGTCCTTCAACCTAGACTTGTCATCTCCATAATAGTCACAGATCAAGAACTAAGGGATTCTCCAAGTACATTTTTAATTCATTACTCATTATTTCTGACACTGACATTTATCTGTCAGTTACAAATAATTTAAATTATCAACTATTTTTCATGACATTCTTTCGGCTGTCAAATTTATTACAACAGATTATTTTATATATTATACTTCTTTTATCTCTAAATCTATGGAATATATAATAAAATATTTAAATGTATCAGATAGAGAATTTAATTTTCTTTAATATTACCACGAAAAATTTTCAAAAAATAATATTTAGAAGATTTTTTTTCAAGAATCTTCTACTTCCGGTTGTCCAATTATTACCAAAACCTTTTCAGATCTTCCCATGAATGACCGATTGGGAAATACGTTGTTAAACAAATTTTAAGTCTTATAGTTTTTGAGTAACCGTCCTTCCAACATCCCACACACACACATACACACACACACACACATCCACACACACACACACACACACACACACACACACACACACACACACACACACACACACACACACACAGACATCATCGTAAAAATGTTAAAATCGGATTGTAGGGACCTTAAAACGTGCTTATTCAATAAAATCTGGATATGCGATTTTTAGCATGAATGCAATACCTCTCTTAGCGAGAGGTAAAAAGTCATTATTAATCTTTTGTCTCTTTCATCATCAAATCTTAAAATTAAAAAGAAATGTTTATTAGTTTTAAATACTTGTTTTGAACAAAATTATTTTCAATTTAATAATAAATATTTTAAACAAAATGATGGTTTACCAATGGGTTCACCATTAAGTCCTTTATTAGCTGATATTTTCATGGATTTCTTTGAAAATAAACTATTTAATTCTAATTTAAAATATATAAATAATATAAAATTTTGGTATAGATATGTTGATGATGTTTTATGTTTATTTAGTGGTACTCAAGAACAAATAAATTTATTTTTAAAAGAATTAAATTCAATTAATAATAATATAAAATTTAGTGTAGAATATTAAAAAAACAACAGTATTAATTTTTTAGACATAACAATAACTATAATTAGTAATAAACTAGATTTTAAAATTTTTCGTAAAGAAACTTATACAGATACTTTAATACCATATTCTTCTTTTCACCCAATGAAAATAAAACTTGTTACTTTTCATAGTTTGGTTAACCGTTTAATTTCGATTCCCTTAAATTTAGAAAATTTTAATAATGAAATTAAAACAATTAAATATATAACATCTAATAATGGTTATCCTATAGGACTGATTGATAAACTAATTAATAAAAAACTTAATAATTCAAATTTAATTCTTTCAAAAATTTTATATAATTCTACAAATGATTCTTCAAATATTATTTACAAGAAAATTAATTTTATTGGAAAACCAAGTATAAAAATTAATAATATAATTAAAAAATATAATATTAGGGCAGGGTTTTATAATAATTATACTTTAAAAAAATTGCTAATTAATAAGTTAATATACAATGAAGCAATTAAAAATTCAGGTATTTATAAAATAACATGTAATAATTGTAATTATAGTTACATAGGTCAAACTGGACGTTAATTTGGATTATGGTTTCAAGAACATATACGTTCATGGAAATTAAATAAAAGTGATTCTCATGTAGCTTTGCATATGTTAAATTTAAAACACAATTTTGATAATAACAATTTAATTATTTTATATAAATTAACGAAAGGTTTTAAAATGACCTGGCTAGAAGCATATGAAATACATTATTTAATTTCCAAGGGGTTGCCATTAATGATTAAACAATTAGACATTTTAAAAACCAAAATTATGAATAATGTTTTACAAATTTTTTTTTTTTAATTTCAAAAATTTTTAAATAGAAATTATTTATTTATTTATATATATATATATATATATATATATATATATATATATATATATATAAAATATTTTACAATTTACATATTAATATCATATTATTTTCAATATAATTTTCATTTTAATTTATTTAATTTTATTTGTATTTTTATATTTATAATTTTGGAATTTAAAATATATTAACAACACCAACTTTGTATTATATACATTTTATAAATATTTTGTTTTGTTATGTCAAATATTTTTATTTATATTTATTACTTTATAATTGTTTTTATTACTCTGAAGATGGTTTTTGAATAAAACCGAAATCGATAAGATTATTAATTTGTGTTTTTATTTATTTATATATTTTATGAATGAGGTATAACATCAAGAGAATAACAAAATAAAATAAAAATTATAAATTATATATCTTTAAGGCTCATTCACAGCACTGAAATTAAGCGAAATTATAAATAGTAATTATAATTATACTTATAATTATAAGTTTATATCAATACATTCAAGTGTCAGCGTTCGAAAGCTTCAAATTAGTAATGAAATTAAATTAAAATAACTTAAAATAAGTATTTTATGCAAACTTCATATATTTCACTTATAAATATAATTATAATTATAAGTGAGCCAATCAGATTGAATAAAAAATTACAAACATATTATCAGCTTTGTCACGTCAAATTTGACATTAATTTCATCAATATGAACGTAAATAATTTAAATATATTACATCAAATAATATTAAAACGACGATTCATTGCTTTCCTTTGTTATCAAGTTATTGTAAATCAATTGTGGTTCCTGAAGATTGGAAAAAAGCTGTTATTTGCCCATTATTCAAAGGCAAAGGCAGTTCGAGTGAATGTGCGAATTTTCGCGCGATAAGTTTGTTGAGTGTAGTAGGCAAACTTTTTGGTAAGGTTTTAATTCATATTACAAAAATTAGTGACGTACAGGGTGGTTTTTTGCCTGAGAGGGGATGTGTCGATCAATTGTTTGCTCTTCGTATGATTGTTGAGAAGTCACTTGACAAGAACAAAAAGGTGTTCTGTGGCTTTCTCGATTTAAAGAAGGCGTATGATAGCGTTCTTCGAGATACTTTGTGGGATGTACTCAGAGAGTACGGTGTGAATGGAAACTGGTTGGGAGCGATTCGAGCGTTGTATGAGGGTAGTGAGGCTGCTGTGAGAATAGATGGTAGGTTGAGTGATTGGTTTCGTATAAATGTTGGTGTGAAACAGGGCTGTGGTATGTCTCCGTGGTTGTTCAACTTGTATATGGATGTGTTATTGCGGAGAGCTTTGAATGAAATGGACGGTGTACATATTGGTGAAAGTGTAGTGCCTGCGTTAGCGTATGCTGATGATGTAGTTGTTTTAGGAGAAAATGAAGAGCAACTCAGGAAAATGATAGAGAGAATACATGAAGTTGGAAGAAGTATGAATCTGATATTGAATGTTGATAAATCCAAAGTGTTAGTATTTGAAAGAAGTAAATTGGTGACTGAGTGCAATGTGTTGGTGGATGGAGTGAAACTGGAACAGGTAAATGAGTTTGTATATTTGGGTAGCATGATGTCGAGAGATGGTCGAATTGATCGAGAGATAGAAAGGAGAGTGAGTGCGGGATGTAAGGTAATGGGTGCTCTGGGTACGTTTGCACGAAATATTAACGTATCAAGAGATGCTCGGTTGAGTGTATATAATGGAGTGCTAGTGCCTGCTTTGATGTATGGAAGTGAATGCTGGGCATGGACAGGGAAGCATAAAAAGAGAGTGACTGCCGTGGAAATGAGGTATTTACGTGGTGTATGTGGGTATGTCAGACGGGATCGCGTGAGGAATAATTTGGTGTATGAAGAATGTATGGTAAGCAACAATGTGATTAAGAGAGTTGGTGTGAGTCAGTTGAGATGGTTTGGGCATGTGGAGAGAATGGCGAGTGAACGGCTTGTTAAGCGTATATATCTTGGTGAAGTTGAGGGTTTTCGATTGCGTGGCCGACCAGTGTGTAAGTGGATGGATGTGATTGGTAGGGTGCTTAAAGAGAGAGAGTTTCCAAGTGTGAAGAGAAGAAGAGCATGTATGAATTCGATTATGAGTGTGGCCGAGGCGAAAGAAGTCTGCTTAGATAGGAATGTGTGGCGAAGGATGATTGTTTCCTAACTATTATTGTGATCCGGATGCGGTATTTCGCTACCGAAAATCGGTCACTTTAATATGTTAAGAGTAAGGATTTGTTGTATGATTGATGTTGTTCTTATTGTTATCGGGTTTGTGCGAACCCATTAAGTGGGACACGCGTGATTTTATGTATGTATGTATGTATGTATGTATGTATGTATGTAAATCAATCTAAAGTTAAAAAACGTCGCTGGTGGATTCATCCTCTAAATAAAAACAGAACAAACCAAAGAGATTGGATTAATCTAATTCAAGAAATGAGACAGGCGGACGAAGAATTTTTTTTTTTGAATACACGCGTTTAAGCTTTAAGCAGTTTGATTATTTATTAAATTTAATAGAACATAAAATTAAGAAAACCGAGAAGTTTAGGAATATTATTCCACTAGGTGCTTGGACTTTTAAATTTTGCACCAATTTCATTCCAACTTTTTTCGCATTTAATGACATTCTTAAAAAAAAATATCCTTTTTATCCCATAAATGTGAATTTTCTACAATACAAGAAATAAATTCTTCCATACTCATGTTCATTTCGACGAGCGCAAGGACGAGAGACGAGTATTAAAATGAACAATGACGTTAACAATTATGTCAAATTATTATGTCACAAAAATGTTGTAGATGGCACAATATACTAATTATAAACTCTATTTCCAAATGAACATCTTTTTAACATGCTTCAAGACGGTCATTTGTAAGTATAATTTATAATTATATTTCTTAAATATAATTATAATTTCTAAGTATAATTTCAGTGCTGTGAATGAGCCTTTAGTTTCAATAAATTATGAAAATTAATTAAGTACGAGTAGTCAGTAAATTAAACAAATAAACCTTATCATTATGTGAGGGGCACGGTGTATAAATATAGTAGGTGGGACAATTCATCAAAAATAGCGTTTAAGGTTAGAAATGTTCCCGACACATAGCTGTCATTTGTCAATTTGAATTGAAATTGACATCCGTTAATTAATTTTATGTACGTATTATAAAATGTATAACTATCGAAAATATTATTGACTTTTATTATGAAACGTCAGAATAATGTCACACGTCAGATGTAGACCAGGCAGATCTATTTTCATGCCAAAAATTGAAATTATTACGTACTAGTAGATGTTTACTTCCACTCAGCTGATTTTGACATGGATATCAACGTGACGTGCATGTACTCTATATTCCGTGGAGAGGGGCAATGACATAATTTGACATATTTTTAACATATATCGAAAGTAGTGTACCCATTGGTTCACAGGGAGCATTAGTTTAGCGCTGCCAACTATGATGCATTCTATATAAATTGTTTTGTGTATTAGAATTGATAGATGTCTGTGTACATAGAACCTATATTATAAATACGAAAATAATAATTTAAATATATATATATATATATATATATATATATATATATATATATATATATATATATATATATATATATATATATATATATGCCGTGATGATATATTTATTTATTTATTTTAATTATACACATATGTATATATATATATATATATATATATATATATATATATATATATATATATTGAAAAGGCAAAACCAGTGTTTTTAATATAAGCAAATTAACAAATATATAAATAATATATCAGTAGTAATATTCGTTATGAAGGTAAAGAAGAAATCAGTTCAACAAAGAAATAAAGATAAAATACATTATGAAATTAAAAAGATAAAAATATCAGAAATAATGATTTGCAAAAATGTAGCAAACAGGAAAAAAATGAAAAAATGCGTGAAAATTTGGAATAATAATTTTCGAGAGACTGAAAAAACTCAATGATAAAGCAGCAAAAAGGACGAAATTATATAATAAGATTTAGGGAATGTATTTATAACAATTTAATTAGACGAAGTTCAGGTGTATCAAAATTAAAATTACAGTTTATAAGAGATAGATGTTTTATACCCGAAATTATTAGGTTTTGTTGTAAGGGATTATTTTTCAACATTCGGTTAATTATTGCGAATATGAGGACAGTACAGGACAAGCACAATATATATATATATATAAAGGAACAGTTTCAAAATTAGCTACTAGCAATAATTTAAAGTATCCAGTTATACCGGAATGCATCAAAATTTTAACACATCTGGTAGAACGGATTGTAGCTCCATATATTAACTTCATGCATATTGCATATACGACCGTTGAAGTGTTATGCATTGAATGCACAATTAGGGCAAAAAGGGAGCGTAATAAATGTACCACTATAAATTAATAAAATTTTACAAGTTCTACCTTGAAATTTTGATAAAATGGACACCGTTCAGGTAAAACTAAAGTGACATATATGCCACCGATCTGATTATATGTTCGAGACCATAAGACCTGTAGTTGTATGTGATGCTTTAAAACATTTATTAAATACTCTTCTTTACAAAAAATATAATATTGAAGTTGATCATAGATATTTCGCAAATTACGAACATGGATATGATGAACAAATTGAATTTATTGTGGACGAAAACGATAAAGATGAAAATGACAAATATTAATTCCAGTATTTCTATTATAAATTCTTCAGTGGATAGTATTTGCAACGATTCGTATAACTTCGGAGAAATTGAAATTGACGAAGAAGTTTTAATCGTAGACAGACATAAGGAAATGAATGACAAAATTAGAGTAACTGCTCCCTTTCAAAATGAGAAACCAGTTCCGTGGCAAGTAAATGAACATTTAGAAGAATTATGTTTTCCAAAAATATTTGCCGGGCACGGATTAAATACTTCACTTTCATACAATGATAGAGCGAAATCAGAATGCAAACGCTGTGCCCGGAGATCATGCACACCATACTATATATGGCGAAGAAAAAAATAGAAAAGTCCTGTTTAGCAAATATTAATGTATGTCTCAGGAAAACAAAGCAAAATTGCAATTTATCGGCGGGAAATATTGTAAGGAATTTTTTTTGAACAAAGTAACAAAATTTGATGAAGGGTATTAAATTTTAAAACACGTAAGATCCTCATCTTCGTATTGGGAATCTAAAAATAAAGAACTTTTAGCAATGATTCGTCAGCTGGGGAAACCTGCAATATATCTCACTATTTCTACTGGTGAAAAAAATTGGCCAGAATTAATAAAATCGTTAGTAAAGATAAATTCTGTGAGAAACATAACAATAGAAGCAGCTTAAAAATTAGATCAATTTGAGAAAATGAATTTAATTAAAAATGAACCGGTCACATGTGCAAGATACTTTGATTTTAAATTAAATAAATTTGTTATGTTTCTGAAGCAAAATTTTAATATTTTCGAAGATTTTTCTGTTGAAGATAGTTATAGTCGGACATAATTTAAAATGAGAGGATCGCCACATGAGCATATGTTGTCATGGCTTAAAAATGCACCAATTTACGACAAATCTAATATTAATAGCATTGAAAATTGTGTCGCATTTTATTGACAAATTTGTTACATGTAATTATGACGAAAATAATCCATACATAGGTCTACAAAGCATAAACACACACATACCTGTTATAAAGGGCAAAATGTTAAAAAAAATGCAGATTCAATTATCCAATTCCAGTAATGCCAAGAATCATGATTTTGGAGCTATTAAATTCAGTAGAAAATTCAAATGATTTAAAAACTATTTTAACAGAAATACATAAACTAATGTACCTACCATTTGTATCAGAAAACTACAAATATATCATTTGAGGAAGTATTATCAAAATTGAATATAACAGAAGAAAATTACATTATTGGTTATCAGGAGTTCAATTATACGACCACAAGTTTTTCTAAAACGGAATAATTTATAAGTCGGTATAAATTCAGATAACATTTTTTTTATTATTTATATTTATATATATATATATATATATATATATATATATATATATATATATATATATATATATTTGAATCAAATATGGATAAACAGTTTATTTTGGATGCTTATGTAGCGGTCTCGTATGTTGTGAATTATGTAGCTAAAGAAGAAGCGGGTTTGTCAAAATTATTGAGCAATGTTGCATCCGACATAGATAATGGCAATAAGACTAATTAAAGATAAATTTAGAAATAATATAAATATTTTTCTTAATATGAATTTAATGTCAGCTCAAGAAGTTTCATACCATATTCTGTCTTTAGCGTTGCCAAAAATGAGCAGACAATGTATTTTTTATTAATACTAGTCCTAGCAACGAAAGAATTCAAATTTTAAAGTCTAATAAAGAATTGCGAGAACTTGATGAAAATTAAATAAGATAGTAAGAGACCTGCGACGATGGATAATATTTGTTTGGCAGATTTCACGGCAGACTATCCCAAAAAGCAACATTTACATGTTGAAAATGAAGACGACATTGATGAAAATGTATATTCATCTAGAAATAAGTCGGCGATAATCAGATATAGACGTTACAAGTTACAACAAGATCCAAATAATTATTATCGCGAACAAATGTTATTATTTCTTCCTTGGCGAAAAGAATTTGACGAAATTGAAAATGTACAGTACGAAGTTAAATATCTGCATTTCCAAATTGTCGAGGAAAATCGAAAAAAATACTGTATTCTTGGCTATGATGTTTTGGATACAGCTCTGGAAAATTTAAACAATGACATTCATAACGAAACAGGAAACGATACATTATCAGTTAATTCAGAGGATGTGCTGGTAGATATTTTTGTTAACAAGCCGGTACAGAGGCGCCAAAAAACAAAATTTTGTTTGTTTTACAATACCTAAACGCATATCTGAAGGAAACATGTTTAAAACAATGCAAAAACTAAATTTTAAACAAAGACAAATAGTTTTGTATGTCCTTTACCATATCAAAATTTCAATCATCCCGTTACGTCTCTTTCTCAGTGGATCAGCAGGTATAGGTAAAAAAGCACAGTTATAAGTGTAATTTACCACACAGTTACTGATTTCATTGACAACAAACATAGAAAAAATTCAGATAGTATCATTATTTTGATATGTGCAACATCAGGAAAGGCGGCATTTTTAATTAATGGCGTAACTCTACATACTGCATTTGCTTTACCAGTAGCTCAATTTGGTGGACAAATGCCAGAGTTAGCAATGGCCATAGCAAAAACTATTCGAGAAAAATTTTTAAATTTAAAACATCTTATAATAGATGAAATTTCAATGGTTGGAAGTACATTGTTTAGTCACGTTGACACACGATTGAGGCAAATTATGGGTATTATTTCATCGTTTGGTGGTATTTCTGTCATATGTGTGGGTGATTTACATCAACTTCCTCCTATTATGGATTTTCATGTATTTAAAGTTTCCACTAAAAATGAAATGCATAATTTTTTTGATATTAACCCTCTGTGGAACGATTCTTTTTTTTAATTAACCGAAATTATAAGGCAAAAGAATGATATGAATTTTATAAACGCATTAAATAATATCGCATCAGGAAAAATGACTCAACAAGATGTAAATCTTATATCATCGAGGCAAGTCCGAGGAGATGAAGTACCTGAAGAAGGTATTGGGTTATTTGTCGAAAATAATCATGTTGACTTATATATCTCCAAAATTAATAAACATTCGGGGGAAAAATATCTATCTGAAGCCAAAGACTCCATCCTATGGAAGGTAAAAGCACAAACAAAATTATCTCTTTTAAATTATTTGAAATAAATATGAGAATAAAATATATGGTTACAAGTAATATTGACATGGAAGACGGTTTAGTTAATGGAACTTGCGGTGTATTAGAAAAAATACAATTTAAAACAAACACTAATGAACCTTATATTTTATGGATATATTTTCAATCAATATTTGTGGGAATTAAAGCTGAGCGGGAATATTCAATTAGATTAAAATGAACAAAATATCTTCTAAATTAACACCAGTAGTAAAAATTACCCGTACCCTAAATCTTTCAAATAAAATGCAGTATCCAATTATGCGAAAACAATTTCCTTTAACACCGGCTGAAACAATAAATAACAATTCATAAAAGCCAAGGACATGCATATTTAAAAATTTGTCTAAATTTTAAGATAATTAAAAGAATAACAAGATCTATGTTATATGTCGCTATAAGCAGTGTAACACCTTTGACAGGGCTCTACATTTTGAGAGCATTAAAAAGTCCCAACTCAAGTGTGAAAGATGACCCAGTTTGTGTAGAACTGAACAAATCAAGAGCACAAAAAGAGGTAAAATGGGAAGCTGAATTTATGAAAAAATATAGTGGAATAAAATTAATTTATCAAAATATATGTTAATTGAAAACCAAAACACCCCATGTTAAAAGTAATACATGGTATTATTATAGCAATATATTAGTATTTTCTGAAACCTTACTAAAACAAGTGATGTAATAGATATTGAAAATAAAAATATTATATACATATCAGATTCAAAAGGTGTTATACGAGGTATTATTTGTTTCGTCAAAACCAATTTTGTTTTCACAAATTTGCAGTATGTAATCGATACGGATAAAAATTGCCACAGAATTAATTTCCTTTACTGTATGCAACATAAAAATTATCACTGGATATAAATCTGCTCGAGTAAACCAGATTATGTTTGAAAGAAACTTCAAAAATATTTTGGAAAATACTTCATTTCAGTTGGATAAAGACATAGTTATAATTTTTGGAGATTTTAATTATGATTTATACAATAACCAGAATGAATATTTAAAAAAGTTTCTGCTACAATTTCAATTTACAACTAAACAACAAATCTAAATTCTCAGAAAGATATTTTTTTCAACAATGAATAATTTAATATGTGGTGTATATAAAACATACTTTTCTTATCATAAACCTATTTATATTCTTATTTATAACGAAGATGACTCAGATATTATAAATATGGTAAATCTACATGCATATGAAAAGGACACTAATATAGTTGAATCAAATAATATAAACAGCCCAGGTATTCTAGTAGACGATTCTCCAGATACTTCAGATACTACAGAAAATATAAACGAATTGAAAGAAAGGAAATGTTAATAAAATAGGGAACAAATTGATACATCTTCAAAATTATCAGGATAATTTTATTTCTGTATATAAGGATTTCATCCATGAAAACAGGAGCACGTTCAACGAAGTCCGTAGAGATAGTGCAATTCTTCAAAAATTTCTATATGATCCCAATTTTGACAATGCGACAATGGATAAAATAACTGCATTTAATGATTTAGAGGATAAATTTAAAGTGGATAACGTTACTGGAGATGGTAATTGCATATATCCGGCTATTTCATATTGTATACATCGTACTGAATAATATTATATACGATAAAAAATGGCGGACGAAGAAAGTAGTGTTATATCTTCATCCTTTAATTCAGTGGATTTAAAGTGTGAAAAGTGTAAACGTAAAGTTAAAAAAGGAGTTCAGTGTAGTTCTTGTGAGGCTAATTATCATTTTAAGTGTGGTAACGTTAGCGGATCAGTGGACGATCACAAATGGGAATGCCCAAGTTGCAGTGACAAAAGTGCACCAATTCCTATCTTACAAGTCTACTATGCTGATATTGAAAGAGCATATTTCCTTCTACAAGGAGAATGTGCTGCATATCGTAATATGTGCAAAGAAATGGAGCAAAAATGCTGTAGGCTGATGAAAGAAAATGAAGCATTGAAGTCTCAATGTCAAAAGTCAGCTAAAAATAGCAAGGTTACAAACCAAAATAAGAAATCAACGACTCCAATGCAAGAGTTAAACTTAAGTAAAGACTGTCAGGTACCAGCACCTACTCAGTCAGAAAAAATACAAGGTCTAGGTCAAGGCCCGTCACATACACCTTCGGATTCAATTACCGCTGATAAGACAAGTTCTGGCAAAGCTTCCTATTCAGAGCTAGCATCAATGCCAAAACAAAATGTAAATAAACAAAAATCAGATGATTCAAATAGTGGCCGACAGCCACGTATAGCAAAAAAACCACTTATTGGAAAAAACAGCGAAAATAAATTTTTAAATATTGCACCGAAAAAAGGCTGGTTACACGTTTGTAGGCTTGCCAAAGACACGACTGTGGATGATGTTTTACAATTCCTTCAAAACTCAAAACCAAATGAAAAATTCTGCTGTGAACAGTTAAAATCCCGAGGTGACTACGCTTCGTTTAAAATAGGTTACCCTTTCGCTCTTCACGAAGAAATTTATAATGCTGCATTCTGGCCGGATGGCACTGCTGTACAACGTTTTTTCTTCAAGCGCAACAAACCACCGACGCAACATTAGCAGTTACCCCTAGTGTTGATAGTGAAAGTGCTAGTGAAAGTCCCAAATGTGATAGCTTTGTAATTGCTCATCAAAATATGCAGTGCGTTAGAAATAAAATAGAAAATCTAGAAGTTACAATGTCAGATATAAATTGTGACATTTTATGTTTATCAGAACACTGGTTATTTGATGGTGAAACCATAAACATTTACAATTATTATACAAGTTCTATTTACTACAGGACAGTTAAAATACATGGAGGTGTTGCGATTCTTTGTAAAAAAGGAATACGTACTGAATCACTTAAAATATGTAACGATTTGTCACTTGACGTACATTTCGAATGTGTTGGTATAAAAACTTTTCTAAACACAAGTTCTAAAGAACTTGTCATAATATTAACATTATATAGATCTGATAAAGGACATTTTGATATTTTTATTGATAAATTAGATGAATGTCTAAATTATATTTGCGATCATTACAAAAATAGTAATATAATACTGTGTGGTGATTTCAATGTTAATTTTCAACTGCAAAGTAATAATTTACGAAAATTAGAAACAGTATTACAATCCTATAATTGCAAAGTTCTTATAAATCAACCAACGAGAGTAACATTAAATTCAAAAAGCTGTATTGATAACATATGTACAAATATTTCAACAGATAGATTTGTAACATCGGTTCAAAACTTATCAATATCAGACCATTTCGCTCAGATTATGATTATTAATAATACTCAGAAATGTAAGGATAGCACAGAATACCTTTATAAACGAAAATTTTCAGATTCAAATATAACATATTTTAATCATATGTTATGCAAAGAAAAATGGAATTTTGTATACGAAAAATTTAGTTTTAATGACAAATTTAAAATGTTCATGGATATAATATTACATTATTTTAATGTGGCTTTTCCAAAAGTAAAAGTTAAAAAATGCCGTAATGAAAATAAAGTCCCATGGTTAACAAAGGGTATTCTAATATCATCAATTAAATTAAAAGAACTAGATAGGCTTATAAAATCTGGTCGCACTACACTCATAGAGTACTATAAAAAATATAAATACACTTATAGACAAGTCATAAAAACAGCGAAACAATTGCATTATAATAATTATATAATTCATTCCGAAAATAAGAATAAAGCAGTTTGGAAAGTAATACAGCATGAATCAGGGAAAATAAATGATACTTCTTGCGATATTAAATTGTCAATAAATGATGTTACCGTTTGTGAAGCTAAAGAAGTAGCAGATGTGTTTAATAATCATTTCTTCCACTCAATAGTTGAACTATATAATAGTAATTATAGTTCAACAAACCATTATAATTATTCAAAAATAACTTACAATCCATCTAGCATGTTCTTAACACCTGTTGATGAATCTGAAATTATAGGCATTGTAATGAGTTTAAAAACATCATATTCTACCGGAGTTGATGAATTTAGTACTTTCTTATTAAAAAAATGTATTACTCACATTGCTACTCCACTAGTATATTTAATAAATGAGTCATTCGCAGAAGGTATTTTTCCAGAAGTTCTGAAAATTTGTAAAATATATCCATTACATAAGAAGGGTAGCAAAGAAAATGTAACTAATTACAGACCAATAACATTGCTATCACCCTTTTCTAAATTAATGGAGAAACTATTTATAAATCGGCTGCTTAAATTCTTAAACACACATAATACTTTATCATCAGTTCAACATGGTTTCAGAGAAAATCGCTCCACATCTACAGGTTTATACAGTTTTTTAAATTACATACATGAGTGTCTTGATAAAAGTGAGTATGTTATTGGTCTGTTCTTAGATTTAAGTAAAGCCTTTGACACTATCAACCATAATGCTTTACTCCACAAAATGGAAGCATATGGTCTGAGGGGAAATGTTTTAAATTGGCTGAAGTCATATTTAACAAATAGAAAGCAAACAGTGGTAATTAATAATGTACAGTCTGATTATCATACCTCATTGTACGGTATTCCACAGGGCTCAAATTTGGGACCAATACTGTTCATTTTGTTCGTAAACGATTTTGTACTAAACACAGATTTTACAAAAATAATTATGTATGCCGATGATACATCAATAGTAAATAATAACGCTAACTACGCCTATTTAGTACAAGATACGAATGCGAAACTACTTCAAATATCTAAATGGTTCCGAGATAATTTTCTCATATTAAACAGAGAAAAATCTGAATTTCTTTCATTTTCTTATATAAATAAAAACAAAGACACTAGTGTGTTACTAAAAATTAATGAAAAATCAATTAAAGAAGTTTGCGATACTAATTTACTGGGTATGCAAATCAATAAATGTTTGAATTGGGAATCCCAAATAGACACTATTTGTAAAAAACTTGCCACTGTCTGCTTCGCCCTTCGGAAACTAAGGAGCTTAGTACATATCTCTGTTCTAAAAACCTACTACTTTGCACATGGTCATTCAGTTTTAAATTATGGCATTCTGTGTTGGGGAAACAGTGCACATTGGGAACGAGTTTTTAAAATACAAAAGAAAATTGTTAGAATTATGTTAAATGCGCCCCATACTGCGCACTGCAAACCAATATTTGAAGAATTAGGAATATTACCTCTTCCTTGTTTGTATATCTTTCATGCTTGTTGCTTAATACGACAATTTAATTTAAACATAACAACACAAGGTGATATTCATAATTATAGTACCAGGCAAAATTCTCTTATCCGACCGCCATCACACAGACATGCCAAATTTAAAACTAATCCATACTACATAGCCATTATTTTGTATAACAAGTTACCAGAAAATATAAAAAACGCAACAGATTTTAAATTGTTTAAAAAAAAATTAAAATTATTTTTAATGGTAAATATGTTTTACACTGTAAATGAATATCTTAACATCTGATATTGCTTATCTTATTGTATCATTTCTTGTAATGACGTTTCCTATACTGTATAGTCCAGAGGAACAATAAAGTATTATTATTATTATTATTATATGCACTTAAAATTACTCTGCGTGGAAGCAATATTAGATTATGGAGACTATTTCGAAAAAAATAGTGAAAATGGTAACGAAGGATCTATATATGCTTTATCCCTGGCTTTACGAATTGAAATTATAGTCATACAAAAGTTAGAAGAAAATATAGATATTGTTTTTGGAATTGTACCATTCAATGCAGAATATAACGGTTCCCGTTAGTATATTGAAATACAAGTATTACAATGATCCTTACTGTAATACAGGTACAGTTTGGGTAATGGAGCCGTAGGCGAGTTACGCAAAGTGTGAGTATTACAAATGAACATTGTAATACGTGTTTTTATACTATTTTTCCTATATCGCATTAATTTGCTCTTATTTTAAAGTTATTATTGAAAGAAATACTAAAATATCAAGGTTGGTAACACTGACAGTTTCAATAAACATTTGAAATATAATTTAATTTGCCATTTATATTATATGTTAAATAAATCTGTAAATGTTATGTTGTTATAATTTTTGTTTCATCCATTTTTATTATACTCGTATTCATCCAACATACGTTTTTTAATAATTAACGATTTTCACTGTGTGATGTGTGTTTTTTACTAATTATTTATTTATAATTTTAAATGACTCTCTTTCAATGTATTTTTCCGTTATCCACATGTTTCATATTTTCAACTCAACAATTCTAGTCCTGAAGAAGACTATGATATAGTTGAAACGTCGGCGTGAATAAATTTTATTATTGACTGCAAGTCCGAGAAATTGTTACTTCCTGTTTCCATCTCTATATTAATTATGTTACGAGCCTACAAATAAATTCTTTGAATTTTAATTTATAGGAGTGCTTTATTGTTTGATATAAATATTTTACTACAAAAAATCTAATTTCAGTAATTTTTCATGAGAAATGACAACTAAAATGAAAGATATTTAACTGTTAAGTTGGTAACTTAGTGTAAGTTACCAACTTAACAATTTAAAAAATCCTCAAAAAAAATTGTACAAAATTTTTCATTGTATCACTGTTTTTGATAAAAATAGTTGTACAAAATTTACTTTGTAAACGTGAAATAGGAAAAATTATTTATCTAATAAATCCTGGTAATCAATCTGCTCACTACAGTGTTATTTAAGTATACAACGCTTAACCGATGGTAGAACTAACTCAATCCGGCAATAGTTTTGGTTTTCATGCTTTCTATAAAAACTGGAGCCCCTTAAAACTGATCAATTACGTAATAGTTAAAAAAATTGTAAAAAAAGTAAAAATCGACGTGTTCTCTAGAAAAAATGTTGGTTGTCAAAACTGACATTACATGTTTTTCGCATAGGCTTACAATTAATAATCTCAAAATGCCAATTATCTTCACTAATCAAGAGTATGCAGATATGCAACCGTGTTGATAAACATGTAGGGTATTAGCATCAGTGAATATTGTGTGGAATATATTAAGCACTCATTATACTAATTGGTCTACAATATAGTAATATACGAGTAATATGAAAATTTAATTAAAAACGGAATCAAATTTATTCCCATATGATTTATTAAAAAAAAAAAATCATGAGAGAACAAAATAATCTGATTCATCAAACCCATTATTTATCTCGATATTACTTACAGCATTATGAAGATACCTGAAGTGTATATGAGAAAAAAATGAAGTGTAGGTGGCAGGTCAGACGATGATAAAATCCCCTATTTGGCCACCATTTTGTCTAGTAAAATAGTGACATCATTTGTTGTTTAGAAGTAATTCTAAGTGTAAACATCGAAATGATTGAGTGCAAAATACTATTTATATTTAAAATGAACAATTATTTCACGTTCAAAAATTTCTTACCAGAGATTTGATTTTTATCCGATTCTCTGTAGCCCGTTTGTAATGATCTAACTATACTTTTTTCACGTAAGAAAATAGTGTAGGTTTAGATTGGGATGTAAATTCTGCCCTTTGAGTGGTCAGAATGCAAACCTAGCTCACAAAAACGAAAAATATATCATCTGTCAATTGTCAGTTATCAAATAAAATCTGCAGAATTAAGTGATATGTAACCATGTTTTGTTATAATTTTTAATAATCAGGTCTTGCATGTTTTTACAGATAAAAATATTTATTATTGACAAAGTTTGGTTTCACGAATTTAAATTATTTATTTAATGCATGTAAAAACGGCCGGCTCTCAAGCGCCATCTACTATTTTCTTATGTGAAATGAAGTATAATAATTTTGTAACCGTATCAAATATATTATAATGATGGCTTTATTACATACATTTCACAACCTATGCTGCTTCATCATGGAAACTTTTCAGAAGTTCGAAACCACAAAACAATAACGTTTAAACATTACTAATTGACAGATGTCTGTGTCAACTAAAATTTACGTAATATATTCGTGATATAATTTTACTGGTTATACATAATCTTTTAAAAGAGACTTTATGTATGTATGCGATTTGTATAAAATATACATGAAAATGACGGAAAGCCATGTACTGGCCACATCAGATTTTTTCATTATTCCACGACCGCAATGGAAGTAAGATTCTGTGATACCAGGACCATAACTGGAGTAACCAATACCTCTACCGGGCGAAATATACAGGTTATGAGGGAGTTTTTGCATAACGTACGACAACGTTAACGTTACGTCTTTAATAGCGGACGTACAAAATGACGGGTGTTCAAATGTTCCGATTTTGCATAACGTTTTAATCACAAATACGTTGATTATGACGTTCAAATGATAGTTGTTTAAATATCTGTCATTTTCATTGTGTTTTGGTAGACATATCAAAAAATAATGGACGAACTATTGGGGGAATTAAACCACAATGACGTTGAAGACGCAATTTTGTTTGAAGTTTTTGAACAGCGCAGACCTGAATTTGTAAGATCAACTAAATATGGACGATTAAATCTCGAGGAATTAACAGAAAAAGAAATTCTCTGTAATTTCCGTTTTAAAAAACAAGACATTGTAAGACTTGCAAATGCTTTAGGCTTACCAGACACAATTAGAATTCCAAACCGTTATTCTATTAATAGAAAGTTATCATAACTTGTTTCTTAAAAGTCAATCCAATTTCTTTGCTTATTTCAGCAGTAGAGGGTTTATGTATTTACCTACGACGGCTAACATATCCAAATAGACTATCTGATTTAGAAACTCTTGGGGTTGTCAGTCCAATCATTGTCAGTAATTGCGAATAATGTAATGCATAAAATACAAAACAATCATGATCATCTTTTAACAGATTTACAAAACTTAAACTGGTTAATCCAAAGAAAAAATGCGGCAATACGCCGAATCTATAGCAAATGCTGGTGTACCTCTTCAGAATTGTTGGAGATTTATAGATGGCACAGCATGTACAATATGTCGTCGACCTTCTGTTAATCAGGAGGAGTATTTCACTGGGCACAAAAGGCACCACTGTGTGAAGTATCAATCAGTAGCATGTCCCGATGGTATTATAGTTATTATGATTGGGCCTTATCCTGGACAATGACATGATGCTGGAATATTTAGAACCACAAATCTTTATGCTCAGTTAGAACGTCGAGCTATATTTAACCACGATGAAAAGTATGTCTTATACGGTGACCCAGCGTATCCGATCCAGGAACTTCTTTTATGTCCTTATCCGGGTAGAAACTTAACTGTTGCCCAACAAATTTTTAACTCTCTAATGAGTACTGTTAGACAAGCAGTAGAATGGGGGTTTGGTAAAATTATAGGTGAATTCGCTTTTTTAGATTTTAAAAAAATACTGCCACACTTGTTTATATGGCAGTCAAACTGATCAATATTTTACCATTAATCCTCCAATATTAGATTAATTCGAATGCTAATCTGCTACCCGCTTCTTTTTTTTTGATTTAAAATTTTTCTTCTTCTAATTTTAACCTTCGTTCTTCTGAAGCATTTTTTTTCTCCCACCCGACCCGGGTGGTGTAGTGGGCAACATAGCGAACTCAAGGCTCAAAGGTTCCGGGTTCGAATCCCGGGTAAGGTATGGATGTTTATGTGTGTCTCTTTCATCATCTTAACCCCATCTCTGCGAAATATGAGCTACAAGGACATGAAATATGCAACAAAAAGTAATTCACCCGCATACAAATCAATTGTAATAAGTGTAAACACTTCATATACAATAAAGAATTATTATTATTATTATTATTCTTTCTTGTACATCTAATTCCCTTTCTTTTACTTTTTTTTCATTCGTGCTTTTAAATACTGGATGCCACTATATTTTGCTGAAAACCTGTTCTTCTTTATACGTACTGGACGTAAAACTTCACTACTTCTTGATGTAGAAAAAAATGGTTCTGGATTAAGATTAACAGACGGCATTGTTTCATCTGCTGTGTTGAAATTTTAACTATAGAATTATTTTCTGTTTTGAAGAATTATCCTGTTCACAGTACTCAAACAAATCAATTTCTATCTCCTGTCTCTCTGGAAATGGTTCAGATTGGGCTAACACGGTTTATTTCTAGCCAGTATCCCCTTTTTCCGAATGAACTCATATTCACTATCTGTCTGATATAATTTAGAATTACTACCTTTAAATTCTCTCTGCATATGGAATATTTCCTGTTAAAATCTTTTCTTTTCTTCATAATGTTCCTCTGTACTTGACTTCCTTAGGTCACACTGATCTTGTTTGTTAAATAACTGAAAGGTGCTCTACATGTTCCCTCACAGCTCTCAAAGATTTTTTTTCCTGATGCCCCATTCAAGTTACTTTGAATTATTTTCCATTTAATTAAATTTTCGTAGGGGTTCATCCCCGCCACGTCTCTCAACAATCTTATATCAGTGTCGATGGTAAATCTTGCCTTTCTATGTATTTTAATCATTTTACGCAATTTAAAGAATAAACAGAAGTCAAATTTGACAGTTTTGGCCGCAAAACAAAAAAAGGTCTGACATTTGAAATTAAAATCTGTGCCCACTAGGTAATTAGTAGACGTACGTTAAACAAGCCCGTCTTTTACCCCTGACGGACGTATTACGTCTTCAAATTTCACGTACAATTAACATATATGATATTGCCTAGCAACCAAGATGTTAACGTATACGTTTTTCGGGAAAACGTTTTGAAAAAACTCCCTATTGACTGCGATATCGGAACGTAGGACTTTAACATGTAAAATCATACTTTCGTAATTTCTTATTTCCCTAATTATTTTAGTTAAAAAAGCTTTAAAATAAATATTGTAGAGTATAAAATTTTATATCAGAATCAATAAATAAAATTAATTTTTCATGTTTTATAACGGCAGAAATGAGGTATGAAAATATCAAGAATCACCCCAAAATTAGCGATAGCCACGGAATTGATTATTATTATTATTATTATTTGTAATTTATGTTAAAGTGAAAAATTATTTATTTAAATTAATAGATAATTGTTCACTTGGATAGCTATTACAAATATTACCTAATAAAAATATATTACCCTAACTTGACAGGTAATAGATATTTATACACCAAGTGAGTTAAGATAATATTTATTCATGAAAATAAATAATAGCGAGTGGGTTAAATTCTTTAAGTGAATAAACATTTATAAATTATAAACAAGCTTTATTTTTTGTCATTTGTGTCATGAAAAATAATGAAAATGGCTGATCTGTCTGATACACACTGTGGTGAAAGTGTTATTTTCGTGCCTGATGTTATTTTAAGTGCATTTGTTGCAGAGTGAGTTAAAATTCTGTGAGTGACTTAAATTTTTATTTTATGTAATTTAAAAAGATGAATTTTACCTAACTTTTTGACGTTATGAAATGTTACTTTTTACATAATTGATACGAAATGAGTTTTGTAACAGTTATTTACGTATAGAGGGTCGAAAGAAAGGGTTTACGCCTGCGGACGAAATTTGTCCAAGAGCGTAAACCTCTTTCGGCCTGAGGTACGTACAACGTTTTACGCACAACTGAAACCAAATGAAACGTAATTTTTAATTGCATGACTAAAAGCTTGTTGCTATGTAAAAAATGTTAGATGGCCAGGTGGCTATGCCAAGAAACATTTAGGCGATGCGTTGTATTGGTAACCATTTGTTTTGTGTAAACAAATAATTAAAAATGTCAAGCATGGGGCTTCAACATGAATATGATACTGAAATTTTTGAAAAAAATTTGCTAGAAGCTAATGTAGCTTCAGCGGATTTATGTCCTGGTAAGTCAAAGTACCGATATCAAAACGAATACGATGTGTTGCAACCCTGGTTGACAGAAAAAAATGTGACAATTTTGAACGAAACTGTGTTGCTCGCATATTTCAATGAAAAGGTATGTGATATATCAATATTACTCGTATATATTGTTATTCTATAGATTGTGCTTACTTTTCAGTCTAAAATATATGAGTTTTTCATTATGGTCCAAATTTTCCATGATCAAGAAGATGTTAATGATCAAGAAGAATTTGAATATTGGTCGTTATGATAAACTGGTATAATTTTTGAAAAATAAAAGTGTTGGATATGAGGGAAAGAAAGCCATGGTTCTGTCCAAAGAGAATGTGGTACAATGTATCAAGGGATCTCCTGATGAGATATATTTAATGATAAAGGTACGATAATGATTAGTACGTTGTTATATAGTTATATGATTAAACACTATTATTTTTAATTCAAGGTTGCTCTTTTATTTGGAATTTTTGGAGCTTGTAGGAGAGAGGAGCTTACGAATATGGCGATAGACGATATAGAAGACAGCGGTTCTGTTCTTGTCATTACTGTGCCGAAAACAAAAACTAGTAGAAAACGTGTATTCACCGTTGTGGATGATGACACAATAAAAGGATTGGCGATCTATAGGAAATATATTGCATTACGGCCAAAAAATTTGAGCCATCGCCGTTTTTTCTTACAATATAGAAATAGTAGGTGTATTATGCAACCCGTGGGAAAAAATACATTCGGTACTATTCCCAAAATTATTGCCCAGTATTTGAAACTTCCAAACCCGGAGCGTTATACCGGCCACACATTTAGAAGAACTTCTGCGATATTATTGGCCGATAGCGGAGCTGATATTACCGGCTTGAAAAGGCACGGCGGTTGGAGAAGTACATCAGTCGCAGAAGGTTATTTGGAAAATTCTGTAGAAATAAAAAATAAAACAGCTCGACTGAATATTGGTACTAAAGACCATGATAAAAGACCATGGTCTGTCATCTGACATTTCTGTAACTGAAAAAGACAGAAATCTGTTGAATCTCCAGTTAAAGAAATCTTCAGAGACAATTCATTTGGAGAGAATTTCGTTGAATAATATATCCAACTGTATTATAAATATCCACAAATAAAATATTATTTTTTTTGTCATATTTTTTACCGCCCGGAGGGCTTTTGCTTTACACTTTACCGCCCGCAGGATGTAACCTTTCAGTTTCCGCCATGGTAACTAAAATGTAAACAAACAATTACAATACAGTTGTGCGTAAAAATCTTTACATAACTGAGTTGCGTAATAGTATATTACATCCGAGGTGGGAAATGTTTCATTACAGCCTAGCATTTATGCATTAGATATAGAGCGAGGCTGTGATGAAACTCCCACCGAGGTATGTATACTATTTTATTCAAAATTATCCTTTTTTAATCAATAATTAGTAAAATAAATCGTCTGATTTAATTTCGCTTTTGTTGTTGTAGTGGTCTATGAAAACAAATTGTGATATTAATTTGACATTTCTGAATATCCAAATTAAATTACTTCTAAATAAAAATTTCAAGAAGCTGAGAAGTGATTATGTCTGAAAATTCGAATAGTGAAATCGAGCAATGTACTCCACCCAAGTTAAAAAAATGGCTTCCGAAGTGGTCGAAAATTTATTACCTCGGAAAAGTAAATATCGGTATGAAAAAACTTATAGAGCGTACAAAGATTGGTGCACTGCTAAAACTGTACAAAATAGTTTAGCTGTTGTGCTCACTTATTTTAGCGAATTAGCTAAATGTAAAAAGCCAACAACTTTATGGGCAACGTACTCGATGCTGAAAACAATTTTGAGCAGCAAAGAAAATATTGACATTTCCAAATTTCCTAAACTTCCCAAGTAACACACTGACCGACGGTCAACCAAAAAGTGACGACGGTTTTAGGTTGAATTTAAGTCATATACCGCTGCCTAATTTGACGCCTATGCGACATCACTGTGACGTTGATTTTTGGTCTGAAATAGGACTATTTAGACGTCAGATTTTTGGTCGCTATGACGTCCATATGACGACTTTATGTGGTCATAATTAGGTCTATTTAAACCTTTTTTAAACGTCTAATTTGACGTCTTTATGACGATTATTTTTACTTTATTTTTAATATTATTAAAAATTCACATTCATATTTTAAATTTATTTAATTTGATAATTAATAACACACGAAAGTATGTATTATTTTTATTTAAATATCAATTCTTTATGCAAAAATATAAAACAATATATTGTTTATTATACTGATTTCTAAAATTAAAATAAATGTAATATAATACTTAGTTTATATTTACATACCTATATGTATAATACATATTTTCATTTATGTATTGTCATTACCAAAATCTACGAATAGAAGCAGATTGGCACACCCAGATATGGGTAAGCTGTGGTGATATTTATATTTTATTTATTTAAAACATATTACATGTTTACATAATTATTAATGCGAAACAGAAACAGTTTATTTCTGTTTTATTTTTTGGTATAAAAATCATGGGCATTTTCAACAATTTAAACATAAAATAGTAGTGCTTTTAAAAAAACTTTTTGAGAAATGTTGCTAATACAAAAGCAAATGTATAAATAAAGGGAAATATATAATATAAAAACAAAGATTTATCTATAGTTTTACGGATTTACCTGAGCATTTCCTATAGCTCCAAAAATCCCACTTTCCTAATCTTTACAATTTCTCTTTCAAGCTATTCTAGAACGATTGGTTTCAAGTCAACCATCGACAAAGAGACATCATAGTAACTTTTAATACATATTTCGATTCTGCTGATCTTGACCAAGTTGCATTTTTTTAAATGGAAACTTTAATTTCTAATTTCTCTTTTGTATAGATTGGCATTTGCTGTAATAGAATTTATTAGTACAAATTCTATTCAAACTGTCGAAATGTTGGCTGCGTAATAAAAATAATAAAATTGATTGCGCTTGGCCTGAAAAATTGAAATATAATAAACTAAATTAGTACGGGCAATTAACAATTATTCTCAGCAGCCCAATTCTGAATATAAATTATATGAGGTGGAGATTTTAGAATCATTCGGTAAATCAAAAGAATTATATTTTCATTTTTGTATTTACAACTTTTCTCTCTAAAAAAAAAAGAAATTACAGTAAAAAAGTAAATAAAAAAATCTGTTGTGGCCAGCACAATACCTCTCGCCACTTCCTTTTTTGGTTACATAAGTATAGGGCGCGAACAGTCATGTTACATTGTTGGCCTTGACAAGCAGATGTGGGGGCCCCTTTCAGAATGATAATTAGTAATTATGTACATGGATGTCAGTTGTCAATTTTTCATTCAGAATTTCAAGATTTTCTAAATACACGTAGTTAATTTGTCACCAGGAGTGTGGAATTTACTTGTCGAGGAAAATAAACCACATGGAATTGGAAAATCACTAAATTTAGAATGAGAAATTATGATACTTGACATCTATATACAAAATTACTAGCTATCGTTCTGACATGAGCCCCCATATCTGCTTGTCAAGGCCAACAAAATCACATGACTGCTCGCGCTTTATTGTATTTAACATTTCTTGTATACCTACACTCTATACCAAAAATTCTACTTACATATATCTATTCCTTATATTTAGATTGTTTAATTTTAAATCTATTTTATGAAGAAATTTTGTCCTCTTCTAATTTTTCGAAATGTTTCCAATTCATTGTCGGAAGTAACAGTATTTCTGAAGGGTATGTGTAATATACCTATAATATTAAATATTTAGCTATTAATACTTTAAGAAATAATATAAAGTATGTACCTACTTCTTAGAAAGTCTCCGGATTTCTGACACTGCCATTTATCTGTCAGTTACAAACAATTTAAATTTTCAACTATTTTCCATGGCCAATCTTTCGGCTGTAAAATTTATTATAACAGATTATTTTATATATTATATATCTTTTATCTCTAAATCTACAGAATATATAATAAAATATTTAATTGTATCAGATAGAGAATTTAATTTTCTTTAATATTACCAAGAAAAAATTTCAGAAAATAATATTTAGAAGATTTATTTTCAAGAATCTTCTACTTCCAGTTGTACAATTGTTACCAAAACCTTTTCAGATCTTCCCACGAATGTCCAATTGGGAAATACGTAGTTAAACAAATTTAAAGTCTTATAGTTTTTGAGTAATCGTCCTTCCAACATCCCACACACACACATACACACATCCACACGCACACACACACACACACACACACAGATATCATTGTAAAAATGTTAAATTTGGATTGTAGGGACCTTAAAACGTGCTTATTCAATAAAATCTGGATATGCGATTTTTAGCATGAATGCAATACCAGTAGTCTGTAGTTACTATTTTGAGTAGGCATAGGGTAATTAAAAAACTCATTAGCGTGGCGCCAGTTCAGACTGGCCTGAGGCAGTGGAATTTGTGACGTATGTTATGCCCTCGGGGAAAATAGGTCATTGTACTTTCTCAAGGTGTTTGTTATTATGGAATTTTGTTTATTAATATAAATGTTATTTATAGTCAAGAATTTGGAAATTTTTAATGACCTTGATATTTGTGGTGACGTATGTATAAATGCAGGTTTTGTTTTGTAAATTCTATTAGTATCGAAAAAGGTCTGCTAAAGACATCAATTGGAATATGCCAAAAGATAAATAAATATTTTTAAATAATGTTTATACCATTCTAACTGTGACAAAGCGTCAGGTTAGATATGTTGGAAGTTTTGAAAATAATTCATGTTTTAGTTTTCTAATATTTCAGAAATTAAAATTTAATATGATTTTTTAAAAATGAGTGCGATTGTATCTAATCATTGCTTTTGATCCTCGAATCAGGGTTTTGAGAGTTGGTTAACTATACGACGTTGGAGATACGGTTCTAATATGAATTCAATTATTTTAATTTATTTTGGGGATTGACAAATACAGTAAACAATAACCACAAACGTAAAATTTAAAAATATTTGAGAAGTGTTATGGCTATTGCTACGAAGATATAGAAATTTTGAATTTATTTTTAAAATTGTGAAGTTTTAACGACATTATTACTGTTGATTAAAAAGCAATAAATAAATTTCGTCATGATTGGCGGAAAACGAGAAATTGACAGCTTAGTAGCTACATATGTTAACAAATAAAAACTTGCGTAGAAGCGAAGGTAGGACGAACTTTATATCCATGGAATATACCAAAAGATAAATAAATATTTTTAAATAATGTTTATTAGTTTATTAATAATTTGTAACAGAATTACTAAATTACGTACAGTTTAATAATAAAAATGTATATAAAAAATAATTACATTAGTATACTCACCCAAAATTTTCAATTTTAAAATGAATCCGAGTATACATTCGTGGAATCATCAATTTCTACTTCAAATTGAACCGACTATATTGTTTTGCTGCCGGAATGCTCTTTAAGAATATATGACGCCTAATGTTTCGTCTGAAAATACAAATATTAAGATACAATTTTTATAACTAGAATATAATTATAATACTCGTAATATTCTTTCTTGGCATTATTTTCTGGAATATTAAGTTTTAAAATAGATCGGGTGACAAATACAATAAACAATAACCACAAACGTAAAATTTAAAATGTTTATTAGTTTATTAATAATTTGTAACAGAATTACTAAATTACGTGCAGTTTAATAATAAAAATGTATATAAAAATAATTACATTAGTATACTTTATCAACATACTGCTCCTGAAATAAATTAAACAAATGTGAAAAGCCAACTCACCCAAAATTTTCAATTTAAAAATGAATCCGAGTATACATTCGTGGATTCATCAATTTCTACTTTAAAATGAACCGACTATATTGATTGCTGTCGGTATGCTTGTTAAGAATATATGACGCCTAAGTCTGCAAAGTAACAGACTCAGTTTTCTCCAAGTATTCATATTCTTGTATCGTCTGAAATTACAAATATTAAGATACAATTTTTGATTTATAACTCTAATATAATTATAGTACTCGTAATATTCTTTCTTGACATTATTTTCTTGAATATTAAACAAATTTCAAAAAACTTAAGTATTTCGAAAATATATTTTTAGAAGATTATTACTTTTTCATAATTTTTCTGAAATACTTGACAGTCGTTTAGAAATTTATAAACATATTTGTAGATGAATATTAAATTTTAATTTCTGATGAAGTTTACTGTATCCCCACATAATGTCATGGCCATTAAAATTTCCACAAAACTTACTTTGTATTATTTTTCGGGAATGTGTAACTTTCTAGTTGTGATAAATAAATATTTGTTTTAAAATAGATCGGGAAATATGCCCATAATATAATGTTTATACCATCAGTCTTTATCAAAAACTAGCAGACCGATATATACAAGGAGAAACAATTTGTGACAACTATTTAAATAATAAAATTAATATTATAGAGTTTCTTATGAAAATAAAAACTATTCAACTATAAATTGGATAGCGAAGCTAATAAATTCTTCGAAGAAGATATTCAAATTTTTTTTTGACTTCTTGGTGTTTCAATACTTAAATTGTTACAAGATATAAGGTCGTGATAGAAGCCAAATATTTGAAGATATAAGAAGCTGACAACTATAAATAACTGAAATTTTATCAATAATATAAATTTTAAATATGAATATTTAAAAAAAAAATTAATTACTTAATTTGTATTCTGTCGTAAATTAACATAGGATCAAAAATATTACAAAATAAATCTGTAATGTGTCGAAATTTTGAGAAACATTCATTCTTTTGAAAGATTATCGTTTAAACGGTTTTAAACAAATGCTATGTTTGGTACAAGAAAATCATAATAATAAAAATGCAAAACAGTTTTAAAGATAATTATTACAAAATTTTTGGCCTTGGGAAGTAAATTTCAACTTTTAAATGAATTCTAGTATATCCAATTTTCCAAATTTGCATGATATTCTGCGGAAATCGAAAAATATGCCTATAATATAATAATTAGTCACATTGTGCCGGGTGTGAAAGAAAATAATATGACAACGCGTCAGGTTAAATATGTTGGAAGTTTTGAAAATAATCCTTGTTTTAGTTTTCTAATTTTGAAGTTTATTCAATGCTCAAAATTAAGTATCCTGCAATAACGTATAAAGAATTTTGTTCTGAAATATTCAAATTAACATTTTGTAAGTGAAAATTTGAAAGGAAGCGGACTTTTTCACATGATGGCACAGAGTATTTGTTGCTACTAAATCCAAAAAGTCTGATAAAAAGTCTCTTTCATCTTTATCATAACTAGATAAACATCTTTTAAATACTGCGAAACAGTTAAATTATTTTTAAACTGCTGTACATTTGGTATTATTTGTTTACAGTTTTTATCTTATTGTTAAATAATCTTTGATTCACTTACCACAAATTGTGTCCTTATATGCACTTAACTGTACTACGAAGTATGTACTTAAAACTAAGACGTTATAATTAACAATAAATGAAATTAAACAATAATAATTAAATAAATTCAATAAAAACTGCAGAAGGCGCACGAACTCCTATACATCGCTAGCTAAACTGGACCCGAATGAAACAAATATGGCGATCACTACTGTGGCCAATGAAAATAAGGATCACCACGGACATCACTCTCATTGAATACACTCTAGCAGCATCCATATACCTGGAAATAATCTTTTATTTTAAGTATTTTTCTCTAAAATAATCTGTAAACGGTTGACAGAGATTAAAATAATGCTTGTCAGATGCTCACTAATCAGCCTTAATCACTGTTCATACTAGCGGTCAATGTATTTATTCTAACCTTATAATTTCTAATATGATTGAAATATTAAACAAATTTCAAAAAACTTAGTATTTCGAAAACATATTTTTAGAATATTTTTATTTTAATTTTTATTATTAGAGTGTAAGTATTTTTGTAAATTTTGTGAGTTAAATTGCATAATTGGTGAAATTTTGATCTGACGTCATAATATGAAAATTGATTTTTGATGGTATTCTGACAATGGAGATATATTTCACATTATTTTGTAATTTGTAATATTTGAGATTTCAGATACTTTTGAATATGTATATATTTGTAATTACTTTGCAATTTCAAAACGACACATGAATATCTTTAAGTAATCTGTAATGAGTTACAAATACTTTTAATATTTTAGGTAATGATAATGACATGAAGTTTGAAAAATTTCAGTAAAATGAAATATTATTATGCTATTGACTGACAATCATTTCGAATGGGGTTTAAAAATCCATTATCTTGTATTGAATAGATTTGACAAAAGTACTGGTAATTTGTGATAATAACGGATTATTTACTAACAAAGGTCTGTGTCTAGATAGAGAATTTGGTGTATGAGTCGAAAATTGTTTCTTAATAATTGTAATATCAAACATTTAAAATAGACTTTTGATAATGAACTCGTATTCTTATTGATATTTTGGTAATGATAATTCGGTAGTTGATATAATTTTGTGATATGAAAAATTTATTTATTTAGGATATAAAGTAATATAAAAAATATATACATAGGTAAATGACGGGAGGTACTGTGCTGGTTACATCAGATTTTTCGACGTTGGAAAAACGGTTCTAATATGAATTAAATTATTTTTAACTTATTTTTGGGGAATGACAAATACAATAAACAATAACCACAAACGCAAAATTTAAAAATATTTGAGAGGTATTATGGCTACTGCTACGAAGATTTTTGAATTTATTTTTAAAATTATGAAGATTTAAACGACATTATTACTGCTAATTAAAAAGACAAACTTGAAGTCAACAGTATTTTATTATACTTTCTCACATGTAAAATAACTTAAGATTCTCAAAATTATTTTAAAGAAATTTGAATAATTTTAAGTAATATTTATTTTATTATTATTATTGTATATAGCATGGTGTGTAAAATTTGAATATAAATATATTTACCATTTCATTCTAATTATTGTCGCTATTCTCTAGTATGAAAACAATAAAATTTGAAGGGATGCATGTTTATTTTTATAATTTAAATAACAAATGTCTGTAATTTAAAGAATTTTATTTTATTTTATGAAATATATATTGTAATATCAAACATTTAAAATAGACTTTTGATAATGAACTCGTATTCTTATTGATATTTTGGTAATGATAATTCGGTAGTTGATATAAACATATATAAATAAACATGCATCCCTTCAAATTTTATTGTTTTCATACTAGAGAATAGCGACAATAATTAGAATGAAATGGTAAGTAAATATATTTATATTCAAATTTTACACACCATGCTATATACAATAATAATAATAAAATAAATATTACTTAAAATTATTCAAATTTCTTTAAAATAATTTTGAGAATCTTAAGTTATTCTACATGTGAGAAAGTATAATAAAATACTGTTGACTTCAAGTTTGTCTTTTTAATTAGCAGTAATAATGTCGTTTAAATCTTCACAATTTTAAAAATAAATTCAAAAATCTTCATAGCAGTAGCCATAATACCTCTCAAATATTTTTAAATTTTGCGTTGGTGGTTATTGTTTATCGTATTTGTCATTCCTCAAAAATAAGTTAAAAATAATTTAATTCATATTAGAACCGTATTTCCAACGTCGAAAAATCTGATGTAACCAGCACAGTACCTCCCGTCATTTACCTATGTATATATTTTTTATATTACTTTATATCCTAAATAAATAAATTTTTCATATCACAAAATTATATCAACTACCGAATTATCATTACCAAAATATCAATAAGAATACGAGTTCATTATCAAAAGTCTATTTTAAATGTTTGATATTACAATATATATTTCATAAAATAAATTAAAATTCTTTAAATTACAGACATTTGTTATTTAAATTATAAAAATAAACATGCATCCCTTCAAATTTTATTGTTTTCATACTAGAGAATAGCGACAATAATTAGAATGAAATGGTAAGTAATGTGACGATACGTACCTTGTTGTAGTGTCCATCTCCGGTTATTTGTAAACTTTGTAAATTCATTACAATCCGCTGTTGAAGTTCATAAATCCCGATCACGTGTGTTTGTGATTTGGACATGTTCACTCACAAACTGGTTTAAAACTCATAAATAATGGATGTTGAGCGTTGTTTAATATTGTGGAACTGTCTACAGTGGCCTATAGCGAGCCACACGCAATATAAATCGTATCTAGGTCACGCACTTTGTAAATATAACCCTGAAAATGTTGTACAAATAAAACATATGTTTACCCGAATAATGATTGATGATATTACTATATAAATCATACCTTGTATATTGCATTGTTGTATTATTTGTGTATTTACTTTGTACAGGTTTTATTTCACATGTTTTACCGTAAATTGTAACGGCTGTCATGATTTGACAGCACGGAATTTAGCAACAACGCTCTGTCAGACGTCTACCGTTACAACAACAATATTGTAGCTGTCATTATTTATTTGTATAATGTTTATTGTTGGTTTTTGATTGTTGTGAGTGATAAACTGGTACAATCGGGTTGTTTAATGACTTCGTTATTTTTACATATTTTATTTTTATTGTACAAACGCCATCAGCGCCTTTTTACATCAACTAAGTTTAAAACATTTCCCCACCAAGTTTTCTGCGAGATTATGCCGGATTACCAGATTTTGGGTATAAAAGACGCAGCATCACTTGGAGAAATCAGTTCTCGAACTCATCTTGAATGGTCTCCTGAAGATCACGATTGAGTGCGAACGCTTGAGTCGAAGAAGTCTTACCGTGGATTTTGCCACTGTTTTTGGTGAGTGTAAAATCACCGTCCGTATTTCTTGTGGGTGATAGAAACTCCGCCGTCAAGTTTGTGCTATCACAAGAAATTACTGCTAGCGCAAGTTGCAATTATTAAACTTAGCGTTTGATTGTTTCTTAGAAACACATTTCATATTTCATTTTTTTTGTACTTACCGTTTTCAAAGACTGTGCCATTGCCGTACCGCGGGGGCACAGTCACCGTTCTTTTGGGGTTGTAAAGTACCAGTTTGTGGCTCGACACAGTTTTGTCGTACACTGTTTTTATATATTATTATCAGTATATTTTTTCTACTTACTGTTGTGTTGTATTTTGGGTTAAGCTAGAATAAAGGTTATTTTGTTACGGGTTAAAAACGTGCTTCTTCAACCAAACCTTGGCCTCCCTCCTAGAGCTATCCCGGCACACATTGTCCCCGTTTCAGCCACCACCACCGAAGGCGCCCGAGTATTCCGACCGACGGCTGAAGGGACAATACGACGATGGCCCAACCACCGATCACGACGGGGCCACCGTCACAGTAAATATATTTATATTCAAATTTTACACACCATGCTATATACAATAATAATAATAAAATAAATATTACTTAAAATTATTCAAATTTCTTTAAAATAATTTTGAGAATGCTAAGTTATTCTACATGTGAGAAAGTATAATAAAATACTGTTGACTTCAAGTTTGTCTTTTTAATTAGCAGTAATAATGTCGTTTAAATCTTCACAATTTTAAAAATAAATTCAAAAATCTTCGTAGCAGTAGCCATAATACCTCTCAAATATTTTTAAATTTTGCGTTTGTGGTTATTGTTTATTGTATTTGTCATTCCCCAAAAATAAGTTAAAAATAATTTAATTCATATTAGAACCGTATTTCCAACGTCGAAAAATCTGATGTAACCAGCACAGTACCTCCCGTCATTTACCTATGTATATATTTTTTATATTACTTTATATCCTAAATAAATAAATTTTTCATATCACAAAATTATATCAACTACCGAATTATCATTACCAAAATATCAATAAGAATACGAGTTCATTATCAAAAGTCTATTTTAAATGTTTGATATTACAATTATTAAGAAACAATTTTCGACTCATACACCAAATTCTCTATCTAGACACAGACCTTTGTTAGTAAATAATCCGTTATTATCACAAATTACCAGTACTTTTGTCAAATCTATTCAATACAAGATAATGGATTTTTAAACCCCATTCGAAATGATTGTCAGTCAATAGCATAATAATATTTCATTTTACTGAAATTTTTCAAACTTCATGTCATTATCATTACCCAAAATATTAAAAGTATTTGTAACTCATTACAGATTACTTAAAGATATTCATGTGTCGTTTTGAAATTGCAAAGTAATTACAAATATATACATATTCATAAGTATCTGAAATCTCAAATATTACAAATTACAAAATAATGTGAAATATATCTCCATTGTCAGAATACCATCAAAAATCAATTTTCATATTATGACGTCAGATCAAAATTTCACCAATTATGCAATTTAACTAACAAAATTTACAAAAATACTTACACTCTAATAATAAAAATTAAAATAAAAATATTCTAAAAATATGTTTTCGAAATACTAAGTTTTTTGAAATTTGTTTAATATTTCAATCATATTAGAAATTATAAGGTTAGAATAAATACATTGACCGCTAGTATGAACAGTGATTAAGGCTGATTAGTGAGCATCTGACAAGCATTATTTTAATCTCTGTCAACCGTTTACAGATTATTTTAGAGAAAAATACTTAAAATAAAAGATTATTTCCAGGTATATGGATGCTGCTAGAGTGTATTCAATGAGAGTGATGTCCGTGGTGATCCTTATTTTCATTGGCCACAGTAGTGATCGCCATATTTGTTTCATTCGGGTCCAGTTTAGCTAGCGATGTATAGGAGTTCGTGCGCCTTCTGCAGTTTTTATTGAATTTATTTAATTATTATTGTTTAATTTCATTTATTGTTAATTATAACGTCTTAGTTTTAAGTACATACTTCGTAGTACAGTTAAGTGCATATAAGGACACAATTTGTGGTAAGTGAATCAAAGATTATTTAACAATAAGATAAAAACTGTAAACAAATAATACCAAATGTACAGCAGTTTAAAAATAATTTAACTGTTTCGCAGTATTTAAAAGATGTTTATCTAGTTATGATAAAGATGAAAGAGACTTTTTATCAGACTTTTTGGATTTAGTAGCAACAAATACTCTGTGCCATCATGTGAAAAAGTCCGCTTCCTTTCAAATTTTCAATTACAAAATGTTAATTTGAATATTTCAGAACAAAATTCTTTATACGTTATTGCAGGATACTTAATTTTGAGCATTGAATAAACTTCAAAATTAGAAAACTAAAACAAGGATTATTTTCAAAACTTCCAACATATTTAACCTGACGCGTTGTCATATTATTTTCTTTCACATCTGGCACAATGTGACTAATTATTATATTATAGGCATATTTTTCGATTTCCGCAGAATATCATGCAAATTTGGAAAATTGGATATACTAGCATTCATTTAAAAGTTGAAATTTACTTCCCAAGGCCAAAAATTTTGTAATAATTATCTTTAAAACTGTTTTGCATTTTTATTATTATGATTTTCTTGTACCAAACATAGCATTTGTTTAAAACCGTTTAAACGACAATCTTTCAAAAGAATGAATGTTTCTCAAAATTTCGACACATTACAGATTTATTTTGTAATATTTTTGATCCTATGTTAATTTACGACAGAATACAAATTAAGTAATTAATTTTTTTTTTAAATATTCATATTTAAAATTTATATTATTGATAAAATTTCAGTTATTTATAGTTGTCAGCTTCTTATATCTTCAAATATTTGGCTTCTAGCACGACCTTATATCTTGTAACAATTTAAGTATTGAAACACCAAGAAGTCAAAAAAAAATTTGAATATCTTCTTCGAAGAATTTATTAGCTTCGCTATCCAATTTATAGTTGAATAGTTTTTATTTTCATAAGAAACTCTATAATATTAATTTTATTATTTAAATAGTTGTCACAAATTGTTTCTCCTTGTATATATCGGTCTGCTAGTTTTTGATAAAGACTGATGGTATAAACATTATATTATGGGCATATTTCCCGATCTATTTTAAAACAAATATTTATTTATCACAAGTAGAAAGTTACACATTCCCGAAAAATAATACAAAGTAAGTTTTGTGGAAATTTTAATGGCCATGACATTATGTAGGGATACAGTAAACTTCATCAGAAATTAAAATTTAATATTCATCTACAAATATGTTTATAAATTTCTAAACGACTGTCAAGTATTTCAGAAAAATTATGAAAAAGTAATAATCTTCTAAAAATATATTTTCGAAATACTTAAGTTTTTTGAAATTTGTTTAATATTCAAGAAAATAATGCCAAGAAAGAATATTACGAGTACTATAATTATATTAGAGTTATAAATCAAAAATTGTATCTTAATATTTGTAATTTCAGACGATACAAGAATATGATTACTTGGAGAAAACTGAGTCTCTGTTACTTTGCAGACTTAGGCGTCATATATTCTTAACAAGCATACCGACAGCAATCAATATAGTCGGTTCATTTTAAAGTAGAAATTGATGAATCCACGAATGTATACTCGGATTCATTTTTAAATTGAAAATTTTGGGTGAGTTGGCTTTTCACATTTGTTTAATTTATTTCAGGAGCAGTATGTTGATAAAGTATACTAATGTAATTATTTTTATATACATTTTTATTATTAAACTGCACGTAATTTAGTAATTCTGTTACAAATTATTAATAAACTAATAAACATTTTAAATTTTGCGTTTGTGGTTATTGTTTATTGTATTTGTCACCCGATCTATTTTAAAACTTAATATTCCAGAAAATAATGCCAAGAAAGAATATTACGAGTATTATAATTATATTCTAGTTATAAAAATTGTATCTTAATATTTGTATTTTCAGACGAAACATTAGGCGTCATATATTCTTAAAGAGCATTCCGGCAGCAAAACAATATAGTCGGTTCAATTTGAAGTAGAAATTGATGATTCCACGAATGTATACTCGGATTCATTTTAAAATTGAAAATTTTGGGTGAGTATACTAATGTAATTATTTTTTATATACATTTTTATTATTAAACTGTACGTAATTTAGTAATTCTGTTACAAATTATTAATAAACTAATAAACATTATTTAAAAATATTTATTTATCTTTTGGTATATTCCATGGATATAAAGTTCGTCCTACCTTCGCTTCTACGCAAGTTTTTATTTGTTAACATATGTAGCTACTAAGCTGTCAATTTCTCGTTTTCCGCCAATCATGACGAAATTTATTTATTGCTTTTTAATCAACAGTAATAATGTCGTTAAAACTTCACAATTTTAAAAATAAATTCAAAATTTCTATATCTTCGTAGCAATAGCCATAACACTTCTCAAATATTTTTAAATTTTACGTTTGTGGTTATTGTTTACTGTATTTGTCAATCCCCAAAATAAATTAAAATAATTGAATTCATATTAGAACCGTATCTCCAACGTCGTATAGTTAACCAACTCTCAAAATCCTGATTCGAGGAACAAAAGCAATGATTAGATACAATCGCACTCATTTTTAAAAAATCATATTAAATTTTAATTTCTGAAATATTAGAAAACTAAAACATGAATTATTTTCAAAACTTCCAACATATCTAACCTGACGCTTTGTCACAGTTAGAATGGTATAAACATTATTTAAAAATATTTATTTATCTTTTGGCATATTCCAATTGATGTCTTTAGCAGACCTTTTTCGATACTAATAGAATTTACAAAACAAAACCTGCATTTATATATTATGCATATGGCTGTTTTCTCTTCCCTTGAGCTGACATACGTCACCACAAATATCAAGCTCATTAAAAATTTCCAAATTCTTGACTATAAATAACATTTATATTAATAAACAAAATTCCATAATAACAAACACCTTGAGAAAGTACAATGACCTATTTTCCCCGAGGGCATAACATACGTCACAAATTCCACTGCCTCAGGCCAGTCTGAACTGGCGCCACGCTAATGAGTTTTTAATTACCCTATGCCTGCTCAAAATAGTAACTACAGACTACTAATACCTCTCTTAGCTAGAGGTAAAAAAATTACATATGCTCAGACTACATATGTATGAACGCAATCCCAGTCATTTTTGTGTTATGTTCAGCATTTTAATTACCACGGGGAATACTGAAAATAACATTTCATAATATGATCATTGAAAATTTAGCATATTGTAAGTAGAAAAAATTGTGCTTATATTACATATTACAATTATTTTATAGATATGATGACACGAAGCGAAATGCCATTATGAAGAATATAAACAAGCAATGGTGAACTAGTTGAAAATATGCACTACAACGTGCAAATAAATAGAGATTTTTTTTTGTAGATATGATACATATAATTTTGAAACTTGTATAATCAATTTTTTATACGTTGCCTCCTACGTTTTTCGTTTCGTTTTCCGTATGCATGGCAACTGTCAATTTTTGTTTTTGTAATCTACATTGAAAATATTTCATAGAGAATTAAGGACATTTAAAATTGATTCTTTAAGTAATAATTTGTATTTTTTTTATGCTTTATTTGTATAATTAATCTAAATAAACCACTTTAGTTCACAGAGAATTCAATTTGGTGTCAATTCATTAGAATTACCAAGAACAGAATTACAAATCAATTTTATGTTCTGAAAGATGTCTACTAAAGTAAAAATTCATTTTGAGAAGATATTTGATGCAGAGAAGAAATTAGTAAATTCAGTTAAATCAATAAGATGGCCAAATGATACAGTATGCTACGAATTTCCAGTGAATATTCGACATGAGTCATTTCACACTGAATTATTCAAGATTGATACTGAAAAAAATGGTGTTGCTGGTTTAAATACACCAGAACGATTTCGTAATCTACAAATAACATTAACGGATATTGTTGTGCCATTGTACATTGATGATGATAATAATTTCGTGTTCAGAAACATTTATTTAGAAGAAAAACCAATTGAAGAGACAAGAAAGAAAATATCAACAACATCTTCAGAGAATTTAAATCAAAATGATTTAATAGAAGTGATTAATGGATTAAAAGTGAAATTAACTGAGAAACAATTAAATCTATCGGACATAGAGAAGAAGTTTGCAATTGATAAATTTGACGGCAAAAGAAACGCAATAGATTGGTTAAGTGGTTTTGAAAAGGAATGCAAAAGACAAAATAATAGATGAAAGTCAGAAAATAGCCTGTCTAAAATTGTTTTTGGAAGGAGGTGCAAAGGAATGGTACAGTACTAAACTGAAAGAGATTTCTACAGATAAATGGTCAGTTTGGTATGATTCGTTTTTGATGGTATTTGCTGATACAGACTAGACAAGTATTAGACATGCATACAGTTATCGATATATAAATGGTTCAGTAAGTGATTACGCTTTAAAGAAAGAACGTTTACTATCCGAAATTGAGAAAGAAATGTCTATCATTTCGAAGATAAATCATATCGTTGTAAGATTACCATTAAGTATTCAAGATAATTTAGACCGTGAAGAAATCAAATCAACAGATAAATTAATAAATACATTAAGAAAATATGATTCATATTATATTAAACAAAAGAAAGAAATGAAGCCAAGATTATTCAATAATGTTGTTGGAATTGATAAGAAGAGTACAGAGAAGAATGTTACTACAGCAAGAACACTAGTTGAGAAGAAACCATGTATCATGTGCAAGGCTTTGTATCCAGCTGCAGAAGATAGGTAAAATTAATAGAAAATAAAAGTATATTTAAAACAATTAGTGGAGTGAATTTCGTTAATAGCTGGGCACGTCTATATTTGAAGATAAATAAGATTGAAGATATTTTAGATGTTTACGTTGTAAAAAATAATAATTTTTCGTACGATCTATTATTGGGTCTAGATGTAATTAAGAAGTTTAAACTGATTCAAAATGAAAATTTGAAAATTTTTCAAAGGATAAATAAGAATAATATAGAATTAATTACTCATAAAAAAGAAAAAAAAGAAGATATTCAAACAAACTATAATGCATACATCGATGTAAGTAAATTTGAAACAAACTTAGATCATTTAAATGAAGAAAAAAAGAATAAAATAATGGAAGTAATCAACAAACATGTGTCAATATTTGCAAAGAATAAATTTGATGGTATGGTTAGGAATGAAGAAGCACAGATTAAATTAATAGAAGAAAAATATATTGCTAAGAAACCGTACAGATGTTCTGTACCAGATCAAAAAGAGATTGAATCACAAATTGTTAAATTATTAGAAGCAGGTCTTATAGAAGAAACAATTTCACTATTTGAATCACCAGTTACTTTAGCATATAAAAAATAAGATGGTTGTAGATCACGATTATGTATCGATTTCAGAGAATTAAACAAAATAGTTGTATTTGAACCGCAACCCTTTCCCAGAATTGAAGATATCATGGTTAAAGCAGGTGAATGCAATTGGTTTTCAGTATTTGATATAAATTCAGCATTTTGGTCTATTCCAATCAGGAGCAAAGATAGAAAAAAAAACAGCATTTGTCACACAAAATGGACATTGCCAATGGGTTTGTTTACCATTTGGGGTAAGGACAGCGTCAGCGATTTTCCCAAGAATTCTTGCAAACATCATAAGAAGAAATAAATTGAATAAATTTGTATCAACTACATTGATGATATATTGGTCTTCTCAAGAATATTTGAAGACCATTTGAAGCACATTGAACTATTGATGAGTACGATAATGAAAGAAGGCTTTAAATTAAAATTGTTAAAATGTAATTTTGCTAAAAATTCCGTTAAATATCTGGGACATGTAATTGAAAAAAATAAGATCAGACTTTATAAAGACAATTTAATATCAATAAGAAAATTTCAGAGACCGAAGAATAGAACTAATGTGAGGCAATTTTTGGGTAAAACAAATTTTTATTACAAATACATTGAAAATGCAGCTAAGAAACTCAAACCATTACACAATTTATTAAGGAAAACAGTAAAATTTGAATGGACAGATGAATGTAAATAAACATTTTGTGATATAAAAGAATATTTATGTTCTATTCCTATATTAGCAATTTATAATCCAGAGAAAGACGTATTCATTCAAACGGATGTAAGTGGTGCTGGCTTAGGAGCTGTTCTAAAACAACCACAAGAAGATGGTAAACTTCATCCAGTAGCTTATTTCTCAAGAAAATTGAATGATAATCAACTGAAGAAGAAAGCAATCTATTTAGAAACTTTAGCAATAAAAGAAGCAATTGTGTACTGGCAATACTGGCTAATAGGTAGAAATTTCACTGTAATCACTAATCATAAACCACTTGAAACACTCAGAGTAAAGTCAAGAACAGATGAAGAGCTTGGGTATTTAATACATTACTTATCACAATATTCTTTCAAAATTATTTATGCACCAGGTAAAGGCAACCTAGAAGCTGATGCTTTATCAAGAAATCCAGTTTTAGAAAGCATAGAAAACAATGAAGACATACTGAAAGTTGTAAACATGGTAACATTAAAGGAGATAATTGATGATCAAAGAATGATTGAGAAAGAAATTAAGAATTCAAAGAAAGTGATAAAGAGAGGTGATATTAGTTTCAAAAATCTAAAAAACATACAGAGAATATATGTGTCACAAAAATTTGGTTTAAAACTTATTAAAATGATACATGAATTCTATGGTCATATTGGCGTCAGTCACATGATTAATAAGTTGAGACCATATTATTATTTCATGAATATGGACAAGATAATTCAACAATTTTGTAAACAATGTGAAATCTGCGTAAAAAATAAATCAAGAACTAGTAGACAAATTGGATTATTGGCTAAATTGGGTCCAGCAACAAAACCGTATGAGATTATGTCAATTAATTCAGTAGGTGGTTTTGGTAATAATAGATCATCAAAGAAATACATGCACATTCTAGCAGATCATTTTTCAAGAGCAGCATTTATTTCAACAACCAAAGGTCAATCTGCAAGAGACTTTATAAATCTAATTGATAAAATCGCAGGTAAAAATGAAATTAAGATAATTTTAGCTGATCAATATACAGGAATAAATTCAAAAGAATTAAAAGACTATCTTAAAAAAAGAAATATTCTACTGGTATTCACATCAGTTGATTGTGCAGAATCTAATGGATTAAATGAAAGGCTAAATCAAACACTAGTAAACCGAATTCACTGTAAAATCAATAGTAGTGGTAAAAGAGCATGGTATAGTATAGCACATGAATATGTAGATGAATACAACAGAACAACACGTAGTGTAACAAAGTATTCCCCTAATTACTTACTTTATGGTCGAGAAAATGAAATTATTCCAAGCGAGTTTGTTAGGAAACATGATCTAAGTAAAGACAGAGAACAAGCATTGTTGAATTCAATGAAGAACTTTGAAAAAAATAAAAAAAGAATCGATAAAAATAGAAGAGAATGGGAGTTCAAGAAGAATGATTTAGTGTATGTTAAGAATGGAAACAAGTTAAATAGAAACAAACTAGATGAAATTAGAAGTGGACCATATCGAATAGTGAAGAAAATATCTAATGTAATTTATGAAATTGACGCTGGAAAGAAGCGTAAAGAAGCCAATTTATTTCACAATTGTTAATTAATACCAGTTAATATTGTTAATGAATAATATTGTTTAGACTAGTTAAGAATTATCTTCCTCAAGATTTTCTTTTAAACCTAGGTTTAAAACTTGGAGAGGGGAGATATAATTTTGAAACTTGTATAATCAATTTTTATACGTTGCCTCCTACGTTTTTCGTTTCGTTTTCCGTATGCATGGCAACTGTCAATTTTTGTTTTTGTAATCTACATTGAAAATATTTGACAGAATTAAGGACATTTAAAATTGATTCTTTGATTTAATTCATTTGTATTTTTCGTAAAAAAAAATTAAATATTTTTTGTTTAATATCTATTGTTGATACGAGTATATTGTTTTCTTTAATATTTTTTAATTTTTTTTATATATTATACAATATAATTAAAACTAGAATTAAATTATGTATTTTTCCTACCATCATTTATGTTTATACCATTGAAATTACGTCCAAACAACGCCTTAAAATGACGTCGTACAGCTCCACACTAAGACGTCTTCAGGACGTCTATGTGACGTAAATTAGGACGTCACAGTGACATCGATTTTAGGTCATTTGTGTTACTTGGGCTGTGGCTTATTAAAAAAAAAAACAGAATATGGGATACAGACCCAAAAGGTCAAGTACTTTTTCCAAGAGCGACATTGATAAATTTTTGAAGAACGCGCCCTTGGAATTTCTTTCCCACAAGGTAGTTATCGATTTATTATCGAAGTGTTGAATTGGTCAAAATGAAAATAAGTAATATTAATTTTTTGGAGGATAAAATCACTGTTACTATTCCAGGGTACCTTTTCTGTAGCATATCACTGTCAAGACGGTGACTTGAATTTTGACATACGCAAGTTATATGCAACCCGCGTAACGTGATATTGTAATAGTGACATTTTAGTGATTTTGGTGTCGCCAAATTTTAGTTCACAATATTTCATGTACAAATTGACGCGGGATTGACAGTTTGAAAGTTTATTTTACGACACGAACATATTTTCAGAACGTTGTAACGTGCAATTGGACAACAATTATAAAGTATGTGAGTAATAAAGTAGAATAACAATAAATAAAATTAACATTTTCCATTCTTAAAATTATTATTTGCGTATAATGGAAACCGAAGGCAGACAAAGAGCAAAAAGAAATATTGCTTTCTTTTATGGAAGAAAATTTAGATTTTGCCCGAGGACGTCTACAAACAGCCGAGGGAAGAATAACATTTAAAAGTCTGTGGTTGGATCTAACAGAATGGGAAACGAAAAACCGTACAGCAATGGCAAAAGATGAGTAAGTAAAATAATATAAAATAATGTAAATACATAATCAAGTTGGTGTAATACTTTCTACAAACAGACTTGGACAGACATAAAAATAAAAGTCAAGCGAAAAATTCTTTCCATGAAAGCTACAAGAACAAAGACGGGGGGCGGCCCTATGTCCAATATCGGATTTTGATGACCGGGTAATTCAAATAATATCAGATGAAGCTGTTTTCGGGATAACAGAACCCGAAAACGTGAGCTTCGAGAGCGATCAGCCAATTTTAATTCCTGTATTAAGTGCATCCACACAAGAAATTTCAAAAAAATATACTGGATGTAGCTGGTTCATCCAGACTTCAAAAAAGAAAAGCGTCGGGAAGTTATGATCCCTTGGCTTGGGTAAGAAATACTGAAGTTCTGGAATCAGCGGCTAAAGCTAGACAACTAGTAACTTCTCCATCACCTGTAAGTGCAAATAAATTATTTATAAACGTATTTGTTACTAATTTGAAATAAATGTATCAGATGCCTGAATCAGAAACAGAAGAAAACAGTAGAAGAGAAGAACCTACGTCAACTTCTCATAGTATGTATAATTTTAATATATTTTCAACCAAAAAAAAAAAAAAATAGGATATTATTTTTCTCAGAATCAATTTTTAAAAATATTGCAGTTGAAGAATTGAAACATTTGTCGCAAGAAACAAATAAATGTATTCTGGAAGTAAAACAGGAATTAAGCGAAGTGAAAGAGCAATTAAAAATTATTGCAAGCCAAAATAAAACCCATACAGAACAAAGGGAAAGAACAAATAATCTGCTGGAGATGATTGCCATGGCGTTGGAAGGACAAAGACATTAAATAAATATTTTCTTTTTTATATAATATGTATTAACTCAATAATTGCATAAATTAAAAGTTCTGTAAAATATACTGATTACGTGCAGCTTGTCCTAATTGTATGTATACTACGTCCGCTACGCCATTGTCTTGATTTTCCAGATCATCAATATCAATGTCATCAAGAACAGGATTTGGATGACCCAAGCGATAATGTATTGCTACATTATGAAGAATAGCACACGCCATTATAATATTCGCCGCATTTGTGGGTTTGTAGTGCAGAGTTCTGTCTTTTAAAATGCATCTATATCTTTCTTTTAACACTCCTATACACCTTTCCACTGCACTCCGTACTTGTTTTATTCTACGATTAAATTGTATTTCTCTTTCATTTCTTGTGTGAGCCAAAGGTACCAGTAGCTATGGTAAGCAAGAATAGGCCGTATCACCTATAATTACTGTATTTTAAACATGAAAATAAAGTTTATTTCCAAGTTTACCTAGAATGCGGGTATCATGATCACCATTTTCATAATTTGCTTTCAGGCTTCTTCCTACAATACTGTTTCGCCATGAGGATTTAAATGAGGATCACAAATCTAAAAAAAAAAAAATTAATAGAGAAAACAAATTTAAAAAAAATACAATTTGCCCGTTTATATTGTGGTATCCTTTCCTATTGACATATGCATGTTCGTTTCCCCTGGTTTAAAAATAGCTATGAGTGTTCCATCTACAATTCCAATAATGCCGGGAATACGATGCATTACACGCAACCTAAGAATATATATATATATATATATATATATATATATATATATATATATATATATATAACATTCATATTTTCTACGTGAATATAAACATACTTACGGCCGAATTCACCATTCCTTAATCATGAGTTGATTCACAGATCAACGCTGATCCTAAAACATTCCAATTCACCATTAAAAATCAAGCTAATCTACTAATCAAAATCAATGATCAACTGATTCGTCGTATTCCATGAATCAAGGACTGATCACATCTTTGAATCCTAATTTTGACATTTATACCTATGTTAGGATTCTGGTTGTTGTACCCATGTGTAACTTTGCCTCATCCTTCTTCTTTGTCTTTATTTAGAACCGCATTGATTTTATTATTTTTAACTATACTTTTCATCTTTCATTCCTACTATATTTAAAAACACTCCTTTATTGGAATCAGTGTAGTTTCTACCTATATCAAAATAAAAATATAATAAGGAAAATTACAAAATATGTTTTATAAATAAATGAAAAACTTACATATAAATACCTTTTTAACGGAAAGTACAATTACCACGAATAAAATTACAAGACAGTTACATTAACTGTCAAAAACCAAAACAAAACTGTGAATCAGTTGATCATGAATCCTTGATTTAGAAATTAAGTTGCTGAATTAGAACATACGTTGATCTACAGATCAGCTTGATTCCTTAATCAACTGATTATTAATCAACGGATTAATGGTGAATTTGGCCGTTAGTTTTCAAATTTCGGTTCTCAAAATTGTTCTTTGGAAAGTTTATCCATTTACGTAAAAGATATCGATTAAGTACATTGGCTACTTCTTTTATACTTCTACTTATCATAGGTTGGCTCATTAAAGCCAGTAAATTATTGCTAATATTTCTTTGATAACTTCCAGTACCAAAAAAAATTAAGGCTGCTAGAATCTAAACAGGAATAATGAAATAAGATAATTATGTTACTCTATTATTTGTGATATCTATTTTAAATACCTTTAAATAATTCGGAATTCGTAATGTAGAACCATGGCCATCTTGCATATGGGGAAGTACATCTTCAAAGAGATCTAAAACAGCTCTCTTACTAAGCCGATAATTTGAAACAAATTCTGTGTCACTCACGGAAAATGGATCTTGAGTGTCTCTTGTAAATTTCCGAAACAAACGATCGGCATGAATTATTTCCTCATTTTTAAGTTCTTCTATTACAACTAACGCTCCGTGTACAAATGCCATTGTTTAATAATTTTTCTTTTAAAAGTAAAAGAATATTCACTTATTTATTTTATAGTGATATATTTATAGCACTACTCCCGGGGGTGGTGACTTCTCAATCACTTAATATAACGTCAAACGCAAAATTAATACGCGCTGTGTAAAGGCGGTGACACAAATTTTAACATAAACAAATTGTATACAACCCGCGCACCGTGTTATTATAACAGTAACATTTTAGTAATTTTTGTTTCGTCAATTTTCAAAAATTAGAGAATATTTACAACTTGCAACCATATATTCTATGTATATAGAAAATATATTTACATATTTTTAAAACACACTTGTGACAACAAAAAATATTAGAATATAATTGTGTATTGTAGATGTCATTCATAAAACGTGACTGCAAATCACTATTGACTTGTGCACAGAATAGATACCCAGGAACAAAAACATATCGTCCTAGAGTAGTAATCACAAATAATGAGTGGATATTAATATTAATGCATTCCGTACAATTCCGTATCAATATTGAAAATGACATATTATTTATGCAATTAAGATACGGAAAAGTAACAAAGCAGTCGTTCGGACACAATAAAATAACATCATTCCCTAAAAAAATGCGACGTATTTAAAATTAAATGATCCTTCTACACTTACCGGTGGATGTGTTGTTCTACAATTAAAAAGGTTAGGGCGCTGGAAATCTAATAAATACTGTGGCCGAAGGTTTCGTAGACAATTCTTCGGATGAGCAGGCAAAAATTGCGAAGATGTTGTGAAGTACTTCAAATAATATTTATGTGCCAAGCACTTCTACTAGAGATGGGGCGAACGATTCGATTAATCGATTCAGAATCGATTCGTTTAATTTTCAGTATGAATCGATTTACGTATGAAATCGATTGATTATAAACAATATAAAATTAAACTATAAAAATTTAAAATATAGTATATTTTCATGGTTATAATTATTATTCATATTAAATATTTGCAACGGTATTAATATTGATGTTGACAGAGCACATACTATTAAGTATATTTTTCTATCTCATTATGCGATGTTGGCTGATATTTTGTGCGAGATACTTAATAATATTGAATTTTCTAGAATAAATTAATTGAATCGATTATATCGATTCATATAATATTGAATCGATGTCGAATCGATTCAGAAAAAAAATCGTTCGCCCCATCTCTAACTTCTACCAAGAATTCAGTATTTCTAACGAACAGACAAGACAGGGAATTTCTATAAATGTCACTAGTTCAGGAAATTCAAATTTTACCATAAATTTCAATTTAAATCCTAATATAAAATAGTGTTAAATTAAAACTTTGTAATGATACTTTAATGCTAATAGGCGTGAAGTGCGTGCGTTCGGTTTAATGAAACACCAATAATAAACCCAATTGTTGGGAATTATTGTGCATAATTAAACAGTTTATGATTAGTAAGGTGGACAATAGTGAGTACTCACGGTGAAATTAAACTTTCAAGTGTGCGTGTACATTTAGTACAAAATAAAATACATTAAATAAATTTAAGGTTATTTAGCAGTGCAAATAAATCCACAGCGCTCAGCGCAGGCAGACCTGCAGAGCCGCGCATAGTGAACTTAGCTAAAAAACTCCAGTGGCGTGCTAAAAAAATAAAGAAGAAAATAACATAGTACCCCACGGCAAAATGGAAGAAATTAAAAAAATGCTAGATGAAATAACAAAGGACATAAAACAAGAGATAAAAAACAATAATGAAGTGTTAAAAAAACACATTGACGATAACAATACTTTGCTAACAAAACTGCAGGAAGATTTTCAGAAAAAAGAAAAACAATGGGAAGTAGAGAAAAACCAAATCTACCACAGATTGTCAAAATTAGAGGAAGAAATTGAAAATAGGAATAAAAAAGAGGAAAAATAATATTGTAATAAAAGGACAACATAAAAAACAGTAATCAAGCTGGTAAAAATGAAATCCAAAATTTTCTAAAATCTGAGCTTGCTCAAGAACCGGAAATAGTAAAAGTAAGTACAATTAAAATCAAAGAAAATCAACCAATTATAATAGTAGAATTAAACTCCTGGAACGACAAGATAAATATAATGAAGAATAAGAATAAACTTGGCAATAAAAGTATCTACATTGAAAATGACCTCTCAAAGGAAGAAAGGAGAATACAAGGGGAGATACGCAAAAGAGCAAAAGAAGAAAAACAAAAAGGACATAAAGTTAAAATAGGGCACATGAAATTGATAATAAACGATAAGCAATTTATATGGAACAAAGAACTAAACAAGTTGGAGGCTAGAGTGGGAGAACCAGAAACCCAAAGGACAAAAAACTATTAAAAGATCACGGGCAGGAAATAATGGAGACGAATATTATGTGCAAAAAGGCAACGATTTCGGATTACGGAAAAACTAGCATAAAGAATAAAAACAACATAAATAAGGAAATAATAAAATTGGGAACCTGGAACATTAAGAGTATAACTGGAAAAGAAATAGAACTAATATGAATTTGAAAAATCTGAACTTAGTATATTAGAAATAACAGAGACAAAGAAGGAAGGAACAGGCACGCAATTACTAAAAGAACATCTAATGGTATATAGCGGAGTGCAGATGCAAGATTTTGCAAAATCAGGGGTAGGATGTATAGTAAGGAAGGATCTTATAGACAAAATAATAAACTGGGAATTTCACACTGAACACGTATTATCCATAAAAATAAAAGAAGTATTATGGAACACATTTAAAAATATACTTCAAGAATCTGCAAGAGAAGCATGCGGAACGAATAAAAATGGCACAAACTCTAAAAGAACTCATTGGTGGAACTAAGAAATAAAAGACGAAATAAAAGTAAAGAAAATAGATTGGAATAATTACTTAAAAAATAAAACTCCGGAAAACTACGATAAATACAAGAAACAAAGGAAAAAAGTAAAGGAATTAATACAAAATGCAAAGAGATACGACTGGAATGAATTTGGTAAAAAAATTAACACGAATTATAAAGATAATACAAAACTTTTTTATAACATTATAAAAAATATTAAAAAGAAAAAGAACCACGACTAAAACAAGTCAAAGATAAAGAAGGAAAAATTATTAAATGTGATTCAGAAATTTTAAATAGATGGAAAGAGTATTTCGAAGATCTATTAGAAGTAAATGACAACGAAGAGGAAAATATATCGATAAAAATAAGTGAGGAAAACGAAAATGAAATCATCACAATTGAAGAAGTGACAGAGGCGATCAGGAAGATAAAAATAGGAAAAGCTGCTGGATACGATGACATAAAACCTGAACAGTTAAAATATATGGGACCAGCAGGAATTGAAATGTACCACACCCTAGTGAATAAACTATGGCTAGGAGAAGACATACCACACGATTGGAAAATATCAATTGTAATGCCGATATATAAGAAAGGAGATAGCCGATATTCTGCAAATTATAGAGGAATATCATTATTATGTATTTCTGCAAAGATATATGAAACAATATTAGAAAATAAATTACGACTGAAAGTAGAAAATCATATAGGAAAAACACAAAGCGGGAAAGGATACTGTACACAGGATCATATATTTTCTATACGACAAATTATAGAGAAAACAATAGAATTTAACAAAGAAATTCAAATATGCTTTATAGATTTAGAGAAGGCATTTGACAAAGTTAGTAGAAAAATACTTTGGGATATATTAGGAAAAAAGAACATCGGACATACACTACTAAGAGCAATTCAACATATATATGCAAACAATATAAACTATGTACGTACAGGAAATCTATTATCAACCAAATTTAAAGCCGGTAACGGACTTAGACAGGGAGGAATATTAAGCCCAATTTTGTTCACAATATAGTTGGACGAAATTACACAAAAAGCGAACGAGAAAATCAAAAAAAACTGAAATAGGATACTTAAATATGAAAAGAGTTACAATAACGGAATGTGCATTTGCCGATGATATGGTAATATTTGCTGCGACAGGAAAACAACTCCAAGTAAATCTGGATCTCTGGAATAAAGCACTGAAAGATGCGAATATGAAGATAAACGAAGTAAAGATAAAAGTAATGCTGATAGGAAAGGAACAAAAACCAGTAAATATAACACTAAACGGCCATCATCTAGAACAAGATCAGAGTTTTAAATACCTTGGATCTATTATAGAAAGCAAGGGAGGATATGAAGGGGAAATTAATAATAGAATACAAGCCTCTGTCAAAGTATACCATTCTATAACGACACTATTAGGACATAAATTTATCAATAAAGGCATGAAAGTAACAATATACAAAACAATATTCCTACCCACTTTAATATACGGATGCGAAACATGGGTAACAAACAACCGACAAGAGAGTAAAATAAATGCAATGCAGATGAAATGCCTTAGGAAAATTGAAGGAGTGACCAAAATGGATAAAATCAGAAATGACACAATTAGAGATAAACTGCAAGTAAAACCAGTGCTGACCCAAATCGAAGAGAAACAGCTACAATGGTACGGGCACATTATTAGATTACCGATGGATAGGCCAGTTAAAGAACTTTGAAAAACCAGAGCAAACGGAAAAAGAAGTAGAGGAAGACCACAAAAAACATGGGATGACAATATAAAAGAAATATTAGATAAAAAAAATACTACTAGAAGAGCACATGAGATAGCGGGAAACCGAGAAGAGTGGAAAAAGTTTGTCCTAGAAACCTGAAGAAACACACCTCTACACCCAAAGGGTAGAAGAGGAGCAGACTATATATATATATATATATATATATATATATATATATATATATATATATATATATATATATACAGGGTGATTCATCGGTCTGTCCTCTCTTTATAATTCTTTTATTTTAAGTCAGATAGAAAATCTCTTCAGATAAAATTTATATGATATATTATTGTCCATCTACTTACTATATGCACTTGTATATAGAGTGCTCCGTTGAAACGCAACAATATGTAACTTTATATTTCTTAATGGAACAGCCTATATATATTTATTTATTTTGATAGTAAATTAGATTTCCTTTAAAAAAGTATTAAGTAATAAGGGGTCTAAAATTATAAATTAAGAAGTTATTTACTTATTCGTTGATTGATATTTTTGTATCATTTTATTATTAACAAAGTAAGCTATGGATAATTTGATCAATTGTTTCGAATTTAAACAAGCAAGTTGTCAAAATACTCTTAATTTATCATCGTTGGTGTTGATGTGAAAATGAATAATACAAATTTTAGTAAAGATGAAATGGTTAATATGATATTTATACTTGGCGAATGTCACAGAAATATAAATTTGGCAATTGATTTATACCAAGAGCGGTATCCTAATTTGAGAACTCCACATCGAAAAACAATGCGGAGAGTATTGGAGAGATTTACTTTAACTGGTAGCGTATAGCTTATCCAAAAAAGAAGTACACAAATTTTTCCTCTGGGGTTACATCAAAACAATAGTTTATAGGGAAACTCCAACTACGTGTGAAAATATGAAACACAGAATCCGCGAAGGATTTTTATGCATTTCGCCTGATATGGTGCGTTCTGTACAAACTAATTTTATAAAAAGAATAGAAAAATGTATTGAAGTTGAAGGACAAGTATTCGAGCATTTATTATAATTTTGCATTATTTAGACTGTCACTAAATTATAGCCTCTTGTAATTAGTGTAATGTTTTAAATAAGTATTAATAAAAAAGAATCAAAATTTTGTATTAAATTATGGTTTTTTTCACTATGAACTACTATTTTTTATGAACGTAAACAACTTCTTAATTTATAATTTTAGACCCCTTATTACTTAATAGTTTTTTAAAGGAAATCTAATTTACTATCAAAATAAATAAATATATATAGGCTGTTCCATTAAGAAATATAAAGTTATATATTGTTGCGCTTTAACGGAGCACCCTGTATACAAATGCATATAGTACGTAGATAGACAATAATATATTATATAAATTATATTTGAAGAGTTTTTCTATCTGACTTAAAATAAAAGAGTTATAAAGAGAGGACAGACCGATGAATCACCCTGTATATATAATGATACTTAATAATTTATAATTAAATTGCTTTTTTTCAATATATATTTTTTTTATAGTAATCATTGAATTTTAAACATTAATTTTATTAGTATTTGTAGTATATTACTAGCAGAAGCCCGGCCTTCGGCCGAGCTCCTCCTAGGGCTCCGCCGATAGTGTAGCAGAACCTGCCCACCCAAACTGCCCACGCAACCTGCCCACCCAAACTGCCCACGCAACCTGCCCACCCAAACTGCCCACGCAACCTGCCCACCCAAACTGCCCACGCAACATGCCCACCCAAATTGCCCACCCAAACTGCCCACGCAACATGCCCACCCAAAAATATTATCATGTTGAGATTGACAATCATGTCAAAAAATGTGTCATAATATTTTCTCGGCGATATTCATCTTAAAATTATCAAAGAATACTTGAGCTTTGTCTCAGTTTTAAAAACAAAAATCCAAAAATTCACATTAAATAATTTTTTCCACAAAAACTATGCATCCTACAGAAAAAACACATAAGGCTAGGGCACTCGAGACAAGAATTTTCTACCATTTGGTAAAACTTGTACGAAAATCGCTCTTACAGTTAAAGCTGTAGCCTTGTTTTTTGTTGCGCGATCGTCGTGATGAAACTATAGATCCTTATGCCTTTTAGTATTATAGATTTACATAGCCCGCCAAATATATATCCCTAGTATTAGTATGAAGTTAGTAATAAATTAGTTATGTTCACATATATTCAAGGCATAGCAATTCACATATCACATATGGTCATTCATGAACAACAGTTTTATATAATTGAAAAGTCTTCATGTCATTGTATTTTGTGCAATAAATATACAAAGCAAACGTAAAATAAATTGTTACATATAGTACAATATTATATGACAGCTCTATTATAATTTGTTTTAGCTTCATTAACATAAAGATCTATGAGAGTGTTGCTAGATAACCGGAATATAAACATTTCCAACCTGTGGGGTGGAAGTGAAATCTATTATTTCCAACCCAAGAGATTGTCATTAGTCATTATAGTTAGGAATGACGTATTTCCCAACCTCCAAAAGGTTCCGGTTAATACCCTGTATAAGCAACTGTCATAATATGATTATTTATTACTTTCTTACTTAGATATAGTAATTAGATATATTTAGTAGGTATTCTATATAAATTAATGCCGTAAATTATAAGTATATATTGGGTAACATAGCTGTTTGTTAGGTAACCGGTTGTGATTCCGGGTTCGACTTCAACCGACGTCAAACTTGAAATATAAAAATTATTTCCAATTTACAATAGCATAAAAGTGATTCCTATGGTGCTCTTTTCACAACAGCTTTCAGTACCCGTGAGATGACGCCTGATAATCGCCTTAGTTATGTATATCAATAAATTATAGATAAAATAGATGATTTCATTCTTATAGATAGTAACATCAGGCGATGATTCTATTCCTTTGTTCTCTTATGAGTCAAGAAGGGAAACAAACAAACTATAATATAAAAACGTAAGATTAGTGAATAACGAGTTAGTTCTCAATATTAGTTTAAAATAATAAGTTCTAATTAGCTTGTAGCTTATATTAAATAAACTTTTTTTAAATAATAGTTTGCAATCCTATTATTTAATTGGCGCAATCGGTAGGATCCGTAAACAGTGCCCTTTGGTCGTAAACTCGTGAAAAGAGTTTAATTCGTTTATACCAAGCCTGTTTTGTTTCTACAATTTATTACGGTCCATAAACAACAAGAATCTAAAGAGCCGCTACACGCAGTGCCCAGGTCCTTACAAAATCAGCATAGAAGTATCTACAGAAACCGCTAAACGCAGTGCCCAGATCTTTACAACATTACAAGCAGAAACAAGAACTCACCACAGAGCCCGCAGAGCGAGTGCCAGGTCCGTTAACCCATCATCGACTCACAGTGCCCGTACATTGAGAGCCAGAGCGTTGAGTGAATAATGTATATAGAGTGGCAAGCCTATGCAATTTGCCGTACCCTATTCTGGTACCAGATACAGCTGAGTCTCCTAGGTGAAGGTGTCAGGAACTATTTCCAAAACAAACTAATGTTTGGCGGAAAATATTTGAATCCGTAGTGTGGGTAACTGGACAAAGATTGGTAGAGGTCAAGATCCTCGGTGGGGATGAAAAACAATAGTTATATAAGCTTGCTGGTTATTATAGAGATAGTAATTAGTAAAAATTATTTCTTTTTCTATACTGGTTACTTTTGTAGTAGTGTGTGTATAAATTTGTGCCAACTAAAACCTCAGTGATTTTTCGTGTGTATTTTCCACGTATTTCATTTATTTTTATTGTATTATTTTTTATAATTTGATTGAGTGGGATATTGTTCAATTTAAATATATAAATTATGACATACAGATTGTTAACAAAAATTCACAATCATAATTAATAGTACATTTTACCGTTGAATTTACATATATCATATTTTTATCTCAATTTGTGACAAATTAGAACAAAAGCATAAACATGAAATAAAATAAAAGAAGTGTGAAAATAATACACACAAATTATGATGGAAATTTATTCCGAATAAAGCGCATTCTAATTTTGATTATAATAATTTGTGTACTAATTTATTATGTGAAACTTCAGATTACTTAAATAGATCCCTTGTTTTATCTAAATTGAGATACTGTGTTTAACGTTTTTTATAGAATGACGAATGTATATTTATATTTTCTTTTAGTATTAATGTACTAATCGTTGTCTTAACAGTACTATGTGCATATGGTTCAAGGAAAATATCATATCCGTGAGTAACCAACTGTCAACAATAATGTATAATAAACTGTATAACAAAGATATATTTTTTAGTACAGACATTTATTTTGAATTTATTATTTTTATTCGTGGCCGTGTACCTGTGTGTCTGGTCGCGAATCTGGGGACCCGGGTTCGATCCCGACCGACGCCAAAAATTACATCGAATTTTAATGGCACAAAATTGACCCCTGTGGCGTACTCTCCACGCCAGCATTGAGTGACCGTGAGGTGACGCCTGGTAAGCGCCCATAAATTCCATCATTACCGAAATCTGTGTACGAAGCAGATTGGCACACCCAGCAATGGGTAATATGCCGTGATGAAATATTTATTTATTTATTTATTTATTTATTTATATATATATATATATATATATATATATATATATATATATATATATATATATATATATATATATATATATAGTTAAATGTTTAAAGTGGTAACAATCAGATTTATGGTTGTTTATTGTTGTGTTTGTGTGTGTGGACTTCCACAATAAAACACATATAATACTTATTATTCTATATTTTATTAATTCAACTATTACTGTCCAAACCTATGTCGGCTGATTGATCTCTTATTATATTAATGCCCACTAGATGGCATCACATACATAACAATTCCTCCCTTACAAAATATGTAATATTACAAAAAACGATTTATACTATTAAATTACAAATTCAGTCTTTCTGGTGCTTTAATTACCCGACCGCTTCTGGTAACAACCTGGGATGTGGAGCTGTTTACTTCTGGAGGCTCTGGCTGTGGCGTGGAAAAGTCTTCAGCGGCTGGTGGCGTGGAAACTTCCATCTGGGGTGGTTCAGGAGCGGCTGCGACGGTTGAATGAGCTTGCGATCCTGGTTCAACACTTGAATTTGTGTTATCATTTATTGTTTCTTTTTGTCGAACGCTTGTTGTCCTGAAATCAGAGTTAGTAACTTCATAATCACCCTCTGTTTCATTGCTAATTGCAACTCTTCGCATTTGATTAACGTGTCTCCTGTGTTCCTGATTTCCAATTTTTACTATATAATGTAGGTCACCCTCTTGTCTGGTTATTATCCCAAATTTCCATTTCTTATTTTGTTGTCCATAAAATCGTACTGCTACCGTCTCACCAATCTTGTGTTCTCGGTACTTAATTGGTGTTGACAGTCTGTCGTTATTTATTTCTTGACTGATGTTCGGTTTGACAAGATCCAATTTTGTTCTTATGTTTCTTCCTAAAAACATTTTAGCAGGTGGATGTCCTGCTGTAGAGTGTGGTGTTTTCCGGTAAGCTGTTAGCATATCGCTAATTGCTACTGAAATATCTTCACATTCTTGTAGAGATGATCTCAACGATTGCTTTAGACTTTGTACTAGTCTTTTTGCTATCCCATTGGTTGATGGGTGAAATGGCGCAGAAAATTTTTGAAGTATTCCATTACGTTTGCAAAAGTTAATGAACTCTGCACTTTGGAATTGTCGACCATTATCAGATACTATAATATGTGGGAGGCCAAATGACGAGAACAATCTCGAAAAGCATTTTATAGTTGTATCTGCTGTAATATTTTTCACTGGATAAATCTCCGGCCATTTACTAAATGCGTCTTGTTCCTAAAAGGCCCCGCATAATCTATGTGGATGCGCTCCATCGGTGCAGAAGGATATGTCCATTTGTACCCCGAAACTTTTCCAACATTATTTCTATTGTTCTAACAAGGTTCACAATTTTTAATCATCGCCTCAATGTCGCTATCTATTTTAGGCCACCATACGTATCCTCTTCCTAGATTTTTGGTTTTCACAATTCCTTGGTGTCCCTTGTGCAATTCCAATAAGATTTTATGTCTAAACTTTTTAGATATGTAAACCTTGGTTCCGAGTAATAAGCATTCATTAGCGAATGAAAAGTGGTGTTGTGGATGCCCAAAGGTCTGATCTGTTTTCAATGTAAAACCACTTTCCAGGGCTGATATAAGCGGCTGCATTGCTTTTTCTTTTCGTTGTTCTTGCTTGATCCCTTTAGCTGTTATTGGTAACGAATCTATAAGATTTATTTCGTAAATATCTGCCAATGAAAATTCTGACAGCTCTTCACTTTTCATTGGGAAACGAGACATGCAATCTGCATTCCCGTGCCCGCTAGTTTTACGATAAATTATATCATAATTGAAATTTTGCAAATATAATGCACAGTGCTGCATTTTTAATGCAGAGAACGTTGGCAATTCTTTCGTAGGATTGAAGATTGATATAAGAGGCTTGTGGTCTGTTATTAGTCGGAATCTGCGACCGTACAAGTACTGGAAGAACTTTTTGACTCCCCATACAATCGCTAAAGCTGTACTTTTGCTCCGTTTTATTCAGTGTTCTGCTGGCAAAAGCAATCGGTCGTTCTGTGCCTTCTTCCGTTAGATGAGACAACACCGCTCCAAGTCCTACCGGGCTTGCGTCAGTTGCTAAAATAAGCTGCTTCCGACTGTCGTAGTGAACCAACACTGTGTCAGACGCTACGCATTGTTTTATTTTGTTGAATGCCTCTTTGCATTCACTATCAAACTGAAATGTTGTGTTTGAGCATAAGAGCTTGTTTAATGGATGAGCCAAGGAACTTAGACCCCTGATGAATTTACCATAAAAGTTTACAAGACCTAGAAATGCACGGACTTCAGTTACATTCTTTGGTTCCTGTACTGCTAATATTGCTTTAACATGCTGATCACATTTGCGTAATCCCTCTTTGCATATTTTGTATCCGCAATATTCTATAGTGTCTTGCATAAAGCTGCATTTCTTAGCATTCAGTCGAATGTCATGTTCAGCTAGTCTTTGAAATATTTGTTGCACAACATCGAAATGTTCTTCTTCGCTATCTGTTCCTATAGCAATATCGTCGAACATTACTGCTACATTTGGAATTCCGTTTAGAATTTGTTCTACTGTTTTCTGCCAAATAGCGGGAACAGAAGCGATACCAAACGGTAATCTATTATACGTAAATAGACCTTTTGGAGTATTTATGGTCAATATGTGTCGATCCTGCTCATGTATTTCGATATTCGTAAAGGCTTGACTGATATCCAACTTTGAATAATAGTTCTTTTTACCTATTTTAGTTATGATAGCTTCTACTGATGGTATCGGATATTGATCTAATAAAAGCTGAGGGTTCACAGTGACCTTGAAATTTCCGCATATGCGAACGGACCCATCTTTCTTTAAAGCTGGCACTATTGGAGTCGCAAACTCTGAGTGTGAAACAGGAGTAATTACACCTTCTTTTTCTAGTTGTTCCAATTCTTTGTTTATCTTTTCTTCCATAGCAAATGCTATTTTATTAGCTTTCCTGAATACTGGTTGGTAGTTATCTTTTAACTTTATTCTAGCTTGGACTCCCTTAATTTTTCCTATTCCTGTTGTAAATAACTTACTGTATTTTGCTTTCAGTTCTTCTACTTTCTGTTTTGTTGAAACAACGCAGACTTCTGGTTGATTTCCCCCGTCTTCAAATACTACTTTCCAATTTAATTGTAAATTGGTTAACCAATCCATTCCCAGCACATTTTGATAATTATTCTTTACTAAATATAGCTTCAATTTACTAACTGGTTTCCCTTTTGGTTGCACTTGTACCTCTACGTATCCTACTAAAGGTACTGGCTGTCCAGTGTATGTAGTAAGTTCCAAATCAGTAAGCTTTATTTGTGACTTTACTCGTAATTTTTTGAAATTTGTTATACTCATTAAGGATACTGAAGCCCCTGTGTCTATCAGAAATCGTACCTTTTTTTTCCACGTCTAATTCGGTAAAAATTCGTCTTTTATTTCCTACTACGTTGACATTCCACATATATTCTTCTTCACTGTCTTCTTCCACTGTATAAACTTTTTTCTTCTTCTTTTGTTTTGCAATATCATTTGATTTTGCCGTTGTTACGTTTGGTTTTTCTCTTGTTGACTTGCATGCCGGTGCAATGTGCCCTATTTTTCCGCATTTATTGCAGGTAGCGTTTATAAATTTGCATTCGCGGGCATCGTGATTCGTGTAATTACTCGAAAACATTTTGTTTTTCTTACTGAGCTTGTTTTCTTCTTATCGTCAAGTTTATTTACCGCGGATATTTCTTTTTCTTCTTTCAATTTAGCAAATGCTTGCTTATTTATTTCCATATGACTAACTAGTTCAACAGCTTTATCAAATGTGAGTTTGTCTGTATCTAACAATTTCAGTCGAACTTCCTCTGACTGTAGGCCATAAACAAACTGAGTACACAATGCATCACTGAACCAATCTTTGGGGAATTTGCAATGTCGAGTTAACTTTTTCAGCTCTGCTGCATAATCCTGCGCGCTTTCTCCAACTGCTTGTACTCTTTTCTGAAAACGAATACGCTCCGATAAATTATTTGGTTCAGGCTGAAAATAACTATTTAATTTCCCCGTTAAGTCCTCATAACTTAAATTTTCGGGTTCATCTGGCTCGCACAGATCGCATAACCTCTCATATACTGTTTCACCTACAACATCGAGTAAGACTAAAACTTTTTTTTCTTCCGGGACATTATATAGGCTAAATCTGTTATTCAATCTTTTAAGATAAGTGTTCCATACAGATTTCTTCGGGTCGAAAGGATCTAAATTCATCCCCATCATTTTTACGTTTCCTCGTGGTTCAGTTGACAAGTCTGCCTGTGTCTCTTCTGGATTGGGCATTATTATTATTTGCTTGAGATATTTTCTTTAATTAACACTCGTCGCCAGTTGTTGTGTTTGTGTGTGTGGACTTCCACAATAAAACACATATAATACTTATTATTCTATATTTTATTAATTCAACTAATGGGTGATTTTTTAGCTATTATCTTTTTGGCAACACTGGTTTCAACAGCTGACGCACATTTCGTGTTTTGTTTTACTGTCAAACATCTTCACTTTGGTCTATAATTTAACCATGAATCGTCTTACAAACGAACAACGCTTGCAAATTATTGAATTTTATTATCAAAATGCGTGCTCTGTTAGGAAAGTTCATCGCGCGCTTCTTCCATTTTATGGTCAGTTTAGTCGACCCACTGAAGCGGCTATTCGAGCTATTGTGACTAAATTTCGCACCAAATTTACATTGTTGGACATTAAACCACCAACACGCTTACGTAGAGTGCGAACTGAAGAAAATATCGCAGCTGTATCGGCCAGTGTTAATGATGACCATCAATTATCGATTCGTCGCCGTTCGCAGCATTTGGGCCTCTGTTACTCAACGACGTGGAAAATTTTGCGGAAGGATTTAGGTGTGAAGCCTTTCAAAATACAGCTGGTGCAAGAATTGAAGCCGAACGACCTACCGCAACGTAGAATTTTTGGTGAGTGGGCTCTTGGAAAGTTGGCCGAAGATCCACTTTTTTATCGAAAAATTGTGTTCAGCGACGAAGCTCATTTTTGGCTCAATGGGTACGTAAATAAGCAGAATTGTCGATTTTGGAGTGAAGATCAGCCAGGAGAATTCCAGGAGCTACCAATTCATCCAGAAAAAGTCACAGTTTGGTGCGGTTTATGGGCCGGTGGCATCATTGGACCGTACTTCTTCAAAGATGATGCGAATCGTAACGTAACTGTGAATGGTGAGCGCTACCGTGAGATGATATCCAACTTTTTTTTGCCCAAAATGCAAGAGCTTGACTTGCATGACATGTGGTTTCAACAAGACGGTGCCACATGCCACACAGCACGCGTAACAATGGACTTATTGAGAGGCGAGTTCGGTGAACATTTTATTTCACGTTCGGGACCGGTCAATTGGCCGCCTAGATCGTGCGATTTAACGCCTTTAGACTATTTTTTGTGGGGCTATGTTAAAGCTCATGTCTATACAGCCAAGCCCGCTTCAACTGACGAATTGGAAGACAACATTGAGGCATTTATTCGTGAGATACCGGCCGAAATGTTGGAAAGAGTATGCCAAAATTGGACTAAGCGGATGGACCATTTGAGGCGCAGTCACGGTCAACATCTGCATGAAATAATCTTCAAACATTAAATTATATGGACCGTACTATCGATTTCAATAAAGATTTCATTAATTTTTCTGAATTTTATGTGTTTTTTTTAAAAAAACTTTCCTATAGCTCTTAAAAAATCGCCCATTATTACTGTCAAAACCTATGTCGGCTGATTGATTTCTTATTATATTAATGCCCACTAGATGGCATCACATACATAACATTTATTTTATAGTAAGTTCAAATTAAATAATACTATTTATTGGTCAAAAAGTAAATGAAGAGTTCAGCAATGCTGTTCTTCCACTTTGCTAATACATAACTGTACAAAATATAATAATAAATTTTAATACAGTGATAGAAAATAATCTACAAAATCTATGGAAAAAAGTAATTAAAAATAAATGAACATTATAATGTAATATATTGCCAGAATAAGTAAAATCCCAATTAGAATTATTATTATTAATTATTATTGTGATGTTTCGCAGGATGGTAAGGATAATATTTATAAAACTTATTCACCTTCAGAAGACTCGTTTATTTTACAGTTTAAATACAATACACCTATTAAGACCCATAACCGACTGAGAGTGTGGCCGTCTACGCGCGCCAACTTATCTTTAAAATAAATAATAATTAAGACAATAAAAATCAGTGTTGCTCAAAATGTTCAATACATCACACACTTCCACCCTTAATTTAGAATTTAAATATACATATATTATCGTAATGATTCCTACACTTGTTCAAAATTAGGTCCGTACTGTAACCGTTTCGGACTTTTTAATAATCGTTTAGGTTTTTCATACACAGGTACATTTTCATTAATTACAGAGTTTTTATTGTCACTAGTACCTCGTTGTTCTGAAATTGATAAAGTTGACGAAGTCATATCACTGGGTGAACATTTCAACAATTGATTAGTATGCCTTTTCCAAATTTTATCAATTTCAGGTATGTGGACTAGATATGTATTTTTACAAAGTTTTTTTCTAATTACACCCCTTATCCATTTAACCTGGTTCACAAATCTATAATCCTTAGCTAATATTTCGTCACCTGGCACAAACTGAATTTTTCGTGAGCCCTTAAAATTTAAACATTGTTTTAATTGTTGTTTTTGTACTCTACCTTTTATCTCCTCCCTTTTTTTATCTTTCCAGTCCAGCAATTGAAATCTAGTTCGCAGTTCTTTACCTAATAATAAACTAGCGGGGGAAACGCCCGTGGTACAATGTTTAGTTGTCCGATAATCAAACAAAAAGTTATTTAATAGTAAATTTAGAGGTAAATTTAAATTTGAATTATTTCCAATGGCTTTTTTCAATGCATTTTTGATCGTTTTTACTGAATTTTCAGCCGCGCCATTTGATGCGGGGTGAAACGGTGGTGACGTTGTATGTTTAATGCCATTTTTTTGTAAAAATAATTGAAATTCTTGGGATGTGAATTGTTTAGCATTATCAGATACAATTATGCGCGGCAATCCAAAACGAGCGAAACAACTTCGCAGGGCTTCTATTGTTGCCTCGGATGTAATTGATGAGACAATGAAAACCTCTACCCATTTTGAATGTGCGTCCAAAATTATAAAAAAATATCTATTTAAAAATGGACCCATGTAATCCACATGTAATCTACTCCATGGTTCAGTAGGCCATGGCCAGGGGTTAAGTGCTACTTTTGGAGGGGAATTTCTATTTAATTTACACGATGAGCAATTTTTTGCTAATTGCTCTATATTTTTGTCTAATCCGGGCCACCAAAAATAAGAACGAGCCATGCTCTTCATTTTTACTATTCCCATATGAGAAATATGTAATTCGTTTAATAATTTATTTCTTAAAATTTCCGGAATGATTAAACGATTGTTCCATAGTAAACAGTCATCTTGAATACTTAGTTCATTGCGCCGTCTGTAATATACGTCAATTTCCTTTTTAATGTCAACATCTTTAGGCCATCCTTTTCGCACGTATTTTAGAATTTCATTTAATAATTTATCGTTTTCCATGGCCTCTTTTACAGCTTGAAAATTTATTGGAAACTCACTATTAGAAAAATAATTTATAAAATCTACATCAAAATTTTCTAATTCATTACTTTTTAAAGGCAATCTAGAGAGACTATCTGCACTATTATTTTCCGATTTTACATATTCGATACGGTACCTATAATTTGACAAAATCACCGCCCATCGCCTTAATCTGTTTGCTGAAAATTGCGGTATCCCTTTATTAGGGTGAAATATTGAAAGCAATGGCCTGTGATCTGTTCTTAAAATGAATTCTATACCATACAAATATTGATTAAATTTATTCAATGCAAAAATAATAGCTAACCCTTCCTTTTCAATTTGAGCATATTTTTGCTCACTCTCTGATAAAGTACGAGACGCGTACGCAATGGGTTTCTCCGAACCATCCGGCATTTTGTGTGCAATGACTGCCCCTAAACCATATGAACTTGCATCTACAGTTAATATGATTGGTAATTCCATATTGAAATGTACTAATACTGGGGAAGACATTAAAATATTTTTAATTTTATCAAACGCACTAGTACAATTACTGGACCAGTTCCATTTTACTTTAGCTTTTAATAAATTGTACAAGGGATTTAAAATTGTTGAAATGTTTGGCACAAATTTTGCATAATAATTGACTAAACCCAAAAAAGATTTTTGTTGAGATACATTTTGAGGAACTGAAGCATCTTTAATGGCTCTTATTTTATCTTCAGATGTATGGAGACCATCCTTATCAATGATATGCCCCAGATAAGTGACTTTAGACTGAAAAAATTTACATTTATTTAAAGCTATCTTAAATCCTGCTTTTTCTAATCTGCTTAAAACGTTTTCTAAATTTAATAAATGCTCCTCTGTGTTTTTGCCAGTGATCAAAATATCATCTAAAAATATGCTTACTCCATCAAGGCCTTGTAATACAGATTCCATGATTTTTTGAAATTTAGAAGGTGCACAAGATACCCCATAAGGCAAACGGTTATACTGAAATAATCCCTTATGGGTACTAATTGTTACAAAAGGTTTTGAACTATTATCTAAACATACTTGCTGGTACGCTTGTGACAAATCTAATGTTGAGAAAAACGCACCTCCTTGTAAATTACTAAAAATATCTTCGATTCGTGGGAGTGGGTGTTGATCTACTTCTAAATATGGATTAATAGTAACTTTGAAGTCACCACACACTCGCACGGAACCGTCCTTCTTTAGCACCGGCACGATAGGTGCACCCCATGCACTGTAATCCACGGGTGAAATAATATTTAATGCTTGCAAACGATTTAATTCCTTTTCAACCTTAGATTTAAGTGCATGCGGCAGCGGTCGTGGTCGGAAGAATTTAGGGGTTATATTGTTATTGTTTAATTTTAAGGTAATAAGTCCTTGTTTAAAGGTTCCCAGTCCGGGGGAGAACACTCTCTTAAATTTACTTTTTAAATTTTCTAAATTATTAGATAAATTGACATAATTTATTTCAGCAATACCTAAATTGTACAATTTCAAAAAGTCACGTGCTAGAATGGGCGGACCACCATTCTTAATAACAAAAATTGTTAATTTATTTAATTTATCTTGATATTTAATATTTACATTTAATTGCCCCATTGGGAAAATTTTATTTCCATTGTAACAAAACAAATAGTTATTTGTTGAATTTAATTTAAGATGGCTAAATTTTTGTTGCCACAGAGACTCTGATATAACAGAAACACTTGCTCCCGTATCAATTTGAAACAGAGTGGGAGTATTTTCTACAAATATTTCAACAGTTATTGGTTTTACATTATTAATGCAGTCTAATTGAAATAATTGTAAATTGGATTCTACATTATTATTATCTATATTTGAATTGGATTCTAAGTAATTATGAGTTTGATGTCTATTGTTTCGTTGACAGTTATTTTTATTCTTAAATTTATTCTTCGGACAAACAGTTGAAATATGACCTTTACCACCACACAAATTACACGATTTGTTTCGAAAAAAACACTTATCTGCCACATGATTACACTTGCCACACACTGCACATTTAAGGGGCTGGTCCGTCCTGCGGGGAGACGGGCTGCTGTTCGCTGCCTGATGCGTGCGCGTGCGGATATGATGTAGCCCTGGCTCTGCTTTAACCTGCTGCGGCTCGGTGTTGGCTCTCGCTGCCTCTCTGCTGATGGCGATCTGCATCACCTGGTTGAAGGTCACAGTCTTTTTCTCCTCAAAAAGTCTGTCCTGGATACCACCCGGAAGGAATCCGACGATAAAACGATCTCTTAAATTTGTCTCAATTTCTTCTGCTTCGAATTCACAGTCATTCGCGAGATTTCTCACTCTCACTGCCCAGTTATTAACTGATTCACCAGCTAACATTTGAGAACTATGAAATTTATATCGTGCTGCGAATACCGAAACTGCTGGTTTAAAATGTTTGTCCATTATTTCAATTAATTGATCATACGTTTTAGTTTCCGGTTTATTTGGTATAGATAAGTTGTAAATTAATTTATACGCTTTTTCACTTAGTATATTTAGTAGAATTGCGCGTTTTCTATTAACATCAGTTAAATTATTTGCGGAATAATAGTTTTCTAATCTCGCTTTAAAAATGTTCCAATCTCCGCACGTGGGATCAAACTCGCGCAAATGTCCTACCATCCCGATATTTTCACTCATATTTAAATATTTAAGAATTCCTCGTCGCCACTTGTGATGTTTCGCAGGATGGTAAGGATAATATTTATAAAACTTATTCACCTTCAGAAGACTCGTTTATTTTACAGTTTAAATACAATACACCTATTAAGATCCATAACCGACTGAGAGTGTGGCCGTCTACGCGCGCCAACTTATCTTTAAAATAAATAATAATTAAGACAATAAAAATCAGTGTTGCTCAAAATGTTCAATACATCACAATTATTGTTGTTTTTTTTTTTTGTACAAGCAAGTCACCTAAATTGTTATATATATATATATATATATATATATATATATATATATATATATATATATTTAATTTTAAATTTGAATGTAGGTATGTAAATAAAAATCGTATTCATCTTCTTAATTTTGAAATAATATATATTATTTCAAAATTAAGAAGATGAATACGATTTTTATTTACATACCTACATTCAAATTTAAAATTAAATACATTTGAGAAAGGATTTACATTGTAATATCAATTTCAAGAAATTTCCGTTTAATCCTTTGCTTAAAATATTCTTTGGCAATTCCAAATCTCATTAGTGTTCACCGTTAAATAAAGTGGAATGAGCGTAATGTGAAAATGCAACTAAGCCATTTAAAATCTAGTATTTCATGGTAACCAATTATCCCGATGAACAATACCGGGGGTGACATGCCAGAAAGGCTCAATATAATTACAGTCTATTGTTTATCCACAAACTGCAGGCGTTAGTCTTGCGAACGGTAATTTCTGCTTTGACGAAAATTGTTTGTAAAATTTCGCCGAAATAATAATAATCGAGTATAGAGAGAGAATAGAGAGTTTTAATTTAAATTAAAGGTTTAATGATTGATATAATAATATTGTTATATATGAATTTGATTTCAGATCGACAGTTCTTCGATTTCTGAAAATAGCAACATTGCTATCAACGATTTCTTTTCAAGATGACAACACACACAGCTTCTCATCGTTGTGTATATGTTAATTGTGACATGAAAGAACGTGTAAATAAATGTGTCAGTTTCTTCAAATTTCCATCATCAAAGGAAGAAATTTGTCATCAATGGTTAGAAAACTGTGGCAATGTCAATTTAATTTCATTGAATAGTGATAAATTATCAACACTAAAAATTTGTCAACTTCACTTTGATGAAAAACTTATTATGAGCAGTTCCAATTCTTCCAGAAAAACGCTTGTAAAACATGGCGTACCAAATCATTTTTCATCTTCCCAACTAGAACCAGAAATTACGGTTATGTGATGATATATTTATTTATATAAATTTCAATTCATTTCGATAACTAAGATTCATTTACAAGCAGCATATTACAGTTTCAAAGAATATGAAACAATCACATTCAATTTTATTACAAATTGTTATTAAATTTTATAAGTTTAACGTGAACACCGTGGATTGTTCAAAATTTTACATTCCGTCATCTTTTAAATAATAAAAAACTATAAAATACATTAATTTATTCATTATTTTAGGCCTATACATTTTATTATTTACAATACTTTAGTTAAAATGGTAATCTTATTGACAACTTATCAGTGTTACAGATATAAGGATTATCCCAAATTATTTGCTTTTAAACTGGTTCTTATTGAAATAAATAAATATTTCATCAAGACATCATATTACCCTACCTATTGCTGGATACTGAGTGTCCCAATTCCCAATCTGCTTTCTATGCAGTTATCGGTAATATTAGCACCGTGCGAGCACTCATTTCTGACATGCAGCTTGCACTACAGGGGTCAATTTTGTGTTTCTGCCATTTAAAATTCAAAATAATGTTTGCGTTGGTCGGAATCGAACCTCAGGTTCTCAGATTCGCTACCAAACACTCAGGCACATAATGATTTTTATTTAAATAATAAATAAATTTGTTTTTGCTGCTTGAGAACACCCATTTCGGCATTTTTAAATATTTGATATGAGGTAGGCCATACATAACAAATTTCAAACTTTGAAAAGAAAATCTAACCTCCAAATGCCAAATGACAAGTGTAAAAAAATGAGATAAACTTAGGTTGGCACCAATGTAGAATACGATGTCGTATTGAATATGATTTCGAAAATTTAAAGTTTACGAGCTGATCACGAGAATAACGTTTTTATTAGGATGTCGTAAACTCCTTAAAAACGTAATCGTTACATATACGATAATTGTATTCATTACGAGTGTCACGAGAGTAAGGCTGAATGTCGGTTTATGATGTGCGGACTATTGAATGTCGTGGACATCGGGATTCCAAATTGCAACTACCCGATGAAAGACCGGAATTTACCGAATGTATCCGAATTATTATATACATGGTGAAACGCCTAAAATTTGGCTAAATGCAACCAAATATGCCGTAATGTAATCGATACGTTTTTTCTCATAAGGTTGCCACTCTATATACATTATTCACTCAACGGCCAGAGTCAACCTCTACACAGTGCCCGTAAACCGAGAGCCAGTAGATCACCAAACTCTCCACAGTGCCTGTATACTGAGAGCCTGGAACCAATCGCAAATGAAGATTGCAACAATAATAATAAGCATAATTGTATTGTAAGTTAAAAAAACAAGTATACTAACATACAATAAACACAGAATTTCTGGAACGGTTAACGCTGTTAAGAAAGAAATCAAGCTCTGGCACAGAAACCACACATAACAAATACATATTATACTAATTTATTAACATAATTGGTTAATAATATTTTAAGTATAATAAATATTCAATCTGAATAATTAAATCATATCACAATGGCTGATTGAATTCAAAAAATAAACTTTGCATTAAACCTAGTTCCAAATGCAGTAAACACAATTCAAAACCTACTTGGTGCATTTAATCCACCATTAGATGATTTCGATAAATCTGTAGCATTTTTATACATTAAAAGCAAAGTAATTGACAAAGCTCTAGACAGTATTAAAGATACTGAATTCCAAAGTTGGAACGAATTAAAAGATCATTTAACAAATAATTTTAAAGATAAGACAAACTATGTAAAAATAATTTATGAAATATTAAAATTTCAAAATATCAAAAATCCATACAAATTATTGGAAATAACAAAAGAAAAATTTCTCACATTCAAATCTCGTTTAACCATCGAAGAAAATAACATCGAAAAGAGAACAATAATAAATCAATTTACTGAAAAATTAATAGTTAATTTTATTTCAACAATCGGTGACCCATATAGAAAGAATCTTGCTACTAGAAACCCCAGTAGTATTTCTGAAATAGAGAGATTATTGCAAAATGATTTTCAATATTTAAAAAATAATAATTCATAACCTATAAAACAATTACCTAACACTCCACCACAAAGATTTTCTGGAACAAATTTTCCTACTGATCAGTTAATTTTAACAGAAGCCCAAAAAATCAAAGATTTGCTCCTACACAACAAATTAAAAATGCGCAAGGTATAAAACCTACTCCCAGCTCAGATTGCCAGCCATAATGTCTACAGTACCATTCGTACAGTATGTACAGCTCTGCGTACACTGACCTTGCGGAAATCCGTGGATCTACATATCTCCAACAGCGAGAAATTGAACGCGTCCCAAGTAACGCTGACCGACGGTCGACCACAGAGTGATGTCGATTTTAGGTTAAATTGAAGTCATATACTGCCGTCTAATCTGACGCCTATGCGACGTCATTGTGACGTTGATTTTTGGTCTGAAATATGACTCTTTAGACGGCTAATCTGACGACTACACGACATCACTGTAACGTTGATTTTTGGTCTGAAATAGGACTATTTAGATGTCAAATATGTGGTCGCTATGACGTCCTTGTGTCGACTTTATGGTTTATTTATTAGGTCTATTTAAACCTTTTTAAACGTCTAATTTGACGTCTTTACGACGATTATTTTAACTTTATTTTTAATATTATTAAAAATTCATATTCATATTTTAAATTTATTTAAATATCAATTCTTTATACAAAAATATAAAATATATTGTTTATTATAATGACATTTAAAATCAGAATAAATATAATATAAAACTTAGTTTATATTTACATATATGTATAATATATATATATATATATATTTATGTATTGGCACTACCAATACCTACATATAGAAGCAGATTGGCCCACCCAGATATGGGTAAGCCCTGATGATACTTATATTTTATTTATTTAAAACATATTACATGTTTACATAATTATTAATGCGAAACAGAAACAATTTATGTTATATTTTTTGGTATAAAAATCATGGACATATTAATTTTCAACAATTTAAATAAAATCTAGTAGGTAGAGGTTTTAAAAAAACTTTTTAAGAAATGTTGATAATACAAAAGCAAATGTATAAATAAAGGGAACTATACAATATAAAAACAAAGACATCTATTGTTTTACGGTTTTACACCTGACTATATCCTATAGCTCCAAAAATGCCACTTTCCTAAGTTTGTTCTGGAAACAGATTCAGATACTTCATCTGATTTGGAATTATTGGTGTAAGTAATCAGTGTGTTAATTAAAAAACTGGCTATAATGTATTTAACATGGACAATCTGTATTTTCTTGCGTAAAACTTCCCAGCCAATTTCAGACAAAAATGTTTCAAATAAAAGTAGTAGATAATTAAATTCTACACCTAATTCAAAAATACAAACGTATATGTTAAACTCCTATGGGCGACTTTTTACAACAAAAAGAGGACAAGTATATTAGTATTCAGTTATTTATAATTCTCCTGGAAGTATTTTTACTATTTTCTTTTGCAGTAATTGAGAATGAAACCATCTTCGAAAATCAAATAAAAAATTATGTATGTTCAGACTACATATGTATATGTATGTATTTTTGTGTCATATATATATATATATATATATATATATATATATATATATATATATATATATATATAAAGTCCGTTTCCACGACTTGGTCCCCACGTCATCATTCGTAACCAAATGGTTCAAATTGCCAGGGGCGGGAGGGAATTGATGACGTCATGCTGTCGAGTGGAATCGGATGAAATCGCGTGATTTCCGAAGTATCCATACAAATCAAAACTGACAACTGACAGTATTATAATATAACCTATACTTATTAATTATTCATTATTCATAAAATTTCGAAGTAAGACATGTATTTTGCAATAATTATGATATAAGTATACTAAATAAAATATACCTCTTTTATTGTCAAATAATTGGCAATTTTAGAAACGACGTCTTTGTAATAGCAATATGCACAATATAATTTGAATAAAACTCAACAAAAATATTTTTTACGAAAGTAGTGTTAATTTACAAGATTGGATTTATTTAGAACGAAAACCGGAACAAAGCATGGATTTTTTATTGTCAGCAGTACGGCAATGTGGCTAAAACGTTAGTTTTGTGATCGGCAATTCCGAGCAGACTAGGCAGTACCACAGTAATGATATATTGGATGGGAGACATTCGGCAACAAAAAAGAAATTATCATATCGCGTCACACTGCGGCTCGGTGCGCCCGACACCCTGGGAATACCCTTACACCGAACGGTACAAAATGGGATTACCTATTTTTTTATTTTTTTTTATTGTGGGGAATCATAATTAAGAACACAATAATAAGGAATATGATAATTAAATAATTATTATTAATCGTATATACATAACTAAGTTATTAAAACAAAATATACTGGTATAAAATCGTCAATTTTATAATACAATGATTTACTATGCGCGTCATTAACTATGATGGCGAAGACACATCTCCAGAAATTCGTCCTTCACGCCTGTGGAAATCCGTCCGCAAAAATCCTGAGAGAGAAGTGGCCTAGCTAAATTGTATTTTTCTAGAAAAGAGCATAATTTATAGGTGCTGATGTTGCTTTCGTCGGGTCTTCTTTCGTGCATTTTTCTTCTAGGTTGATACAATCTCTAATTATACATATTTTCTTCACACATTCCTACTCGAGTTTGTAGGTTTTATAAAAGCGAATTAATTTTTTATCCAGGTTTATAATTATAATCCAAGGTTTTGTATATACAGGGTGTCCCTTAACTTGGTGCACAAACTTTAAGGGCATATAATACTGATCAAAATGAGTAAAAAAAGCTCAGTCAAAATGTGTCCGATCTTTAATAGTTTCCCAGATATAACGCAGTGAAAAATGAGTTTTTACGAGATTTACCTTTGCTATCTCAAAAACTATAAGAATTACGATTTTGATTAATTGAGACTTTTTGTTTACCTTTGAGAGGTAATCTTAGATGGCCTTTTGTTATTTTATAAAAATCAAAAGTGAAATGTTGTGGCGACCTTGGTCAATATTTAATTTTCATATAACTACGTAACTATAAGAAATTGAGAAAAATGTTTCATATAAAATTTTATTGTTTTTTATAGTATTTTTACTGACATAGACAAAATTTTATTCGATCGTTATCTTTGTCAGTTTTTCTTAGATTTTTCGCTTTTCTCGGAAACAGTTGAAGATCATTCCTATGTTGATGAAGCTTTTTTATTCATTTTGGTCAGTACTATATGCCCTTAAAGTTTTTGCTCGAAGTTAAGGGACACCCTGTATACAAAATCCCGGGTTTGAAATCTGAGATTAAATTATTTTTTATAAAACCGGGCATTAGAGTTTTTTAATTGGTCCATTTTTGGTCATTTCCTGGTGGTAGTTGTTCATGAGGGGAATACCTATTGTTATATCTTCTGGCTTCAAGGTTGTATTCCACTTTAAGCGTTTTGTTGCGTTCTTAGATTCTGGTAGAGGATGTACATATAAACAAGATGGAAGAACATGGAACTAAAGGAAACATGAGAAAATTCTACCAGTCAATCAAATGCAGCAACTTCAACAGAAAACAAAGTAACAGACTGATAGAAGACAAAGAAGGTAAGATAATAGTCAACAAAGAGAAAACATTAGAAAGATGGAGAGAATACTTTCAAGATCTACTAAGCAACAATGAGCTAAATGAGAACGAAAACCAGTTAAATGATAGAAACAATCCTGAACCAAACATAGAAGAACCAACACAGGAAGAAGTAAATAATGCAATCAAGAAACTTAAATCGCATAAAGCAACTGGAGTTGATGAACTACCAGCTGAACTAATCAAAGCAGGCGGTGAAGACCTAGCTAAACAAATGTATGAACTAATAAGAAACATATGGAAGGAAGAAAAGATCCCACAAGAGTGGAACATAGGAATAATAGTACGCATATTTAAAAAGGGCCATATGTTTGATTGCAACAACTATAGAGGCATCAGCCTACTATGTACAGCATATAAAATACTAGCAACCATAATACACGAAAGAATAAAACCCTACGCTGAAGACATTATAGTTGAATATCAATGTGGTTTCAGGAACAACAGAAGCACGATAGACCACATATTCACCATAAAACAAATACTGGAGAAGAACTGGGAACATTGTGACGCAAAAGGCACCTACCTTTGTTGGCTGGCCGATCACTACACACAGATAACTGTGCCCGGTGCTGTAATGTTGTAAGCGAGGGTCGTGGGTCGTGATTACGTAAGGGAGCAGGAGGGAAAACAAAAAGGGCGCCACTGGCGCTAATGGTATTGGCAGAATGAGCAGTGGACGCCAGACCACTGGTGATACTCGAATGAACAATTTTGAGAAAAATAATAAAATTGGAACAAATTTATTGCCGGCTACAAAAAATACAATTGTGACAAAAAACTGTGTCAGAAGGACATCATAAGAAAAGGAATCAGTACTACAAAGATTATTTTTCGAAGTACAAAAAAAAATAAGAAAAATACTCAGCTAAACAGGATGGGAGGCTTCAGCTGGGCCGGAGTAGCCTAAGCCCGCCTGGGGTGAGCAGCTGGCGGAGACGGCGGTGGCAGACGGCACACGTAAGGCCGGCGAAGGGTTCGGCCGTTGGAACTCGCACAGGGGCTCTGGCGGTAGCGTAGCGCAGCTGTGGCTCGAGGTCACTCTCGGAAACGGAGCGAGAAGTGGTCAAGGCTAGGCCCTAAGTAGAGGGCCACCTTTTGGCTAGTAAAGTACTTAGCTCGAGGCGAAAGTCTCTCAGGAGCCGCGCCTGGGGTTCCTGTTGTCGTTGGAGGTCCGTCTGCCAAAATCCAGGAAGACTTCCTACTCTACCACCAGGCGTTCTAAACCACTCCGAGCCGGGGCGAACAAAATTAAAGCTGAGAAAAGAAAATAAAGCAGCAGAAAACTGATCCTTTTTGACAAATAGTAATAAAATATTTTTCTTGTAAAGGCAGGGCTAAACGATTAGCATAAAAGGAATTTTCAAGAAAAACTAAAGGTCCAAACCTGACCGCAAAAATGTATTAAGGAAATTTGAATGACAAACTGCCTTCACAAAAAAAACTAAACTCGCTCGGCAAAAAAATTAAAGAATAAATACACAAATAAAAGTACAGTGCCTAAAATAATGAAATGAAAGATGTACAAAATTGTGCAGTCGTAGACTGCCTACACGATACAATAAATAGCTAACGTGAAAAATGATGAAAGTGAAATGAGGGTTGAAATGATTGCGACACTCAGGTGGAAAGACGCAAAGCGCAACCGGCAGTAGAATGAGCTGTAAGAACGCAATGCGTTGTTGCTATCCAACAGAATCTACGCAGACCTTGCCAAAGTTATGGTCCACTACAGAAATATTTAAAGAACAAACGTAAGAGCTCCTGTAGTAACCAAAGAAAACTAAATTACCAGATAAGTTGAGTAAAAGGACTTTGGCTCGGTTTGTTGCAAAAGCAAAAATAAAATTCGCGAACGCGACTGTAAAAACTGCTGGAAGAGCTGCTGTTACTCACTCATTCATTCACCTTTCACTCCAAAAGGTTGGTTAGGAAGGTGTGGTTGTCTGTGTCAGCATGCGTGTATGAATGTGTTGTTAGTATTCCCAATGAATGAAATATGAAAGCGATTTCTTGACTGAATGGACTGTAAAGAAATGGGGGGACTGATCTGCACAAAAGGGGCATAAACAAAAGGAAAATATTTAAACTGAACTACTAAAATATTTATGGTATACAAAAAATCAAAGTTGAAGTGTCTCCGTTGACACAAAAAACCGATGGAGGCTAGGTTGGCTCTCCAGCAAAATTTAAGCAGAAATTACTAAAATGGAAGATGGCAAAATTTGAGGTGCCTCAACTGGGGCACAGGGGAGACCTAACGAACAGGATAATGCTCGTTAATAAGGGGAATAAAAGTTAAACTGAACTACTGATAATAAAAATATACAAAAGTTGAAGTGCCTCTTATTTTTGGGCACAGGGGGCCTAACGAACGAGGTAGGGTTCGTTAATGAAACGGAATGAATTTAAAAATGCCTGGGCCAAAAAAAAAATATATATAAATTTTGAATAAAAAAAGCCTAAATGTGGGAAAATATCCCTAGTTGTTACTATATAAATTTTGAATATAAAAGTATAACACAAAAAAAGGCCACAGGCTCGGATCCGGCCTGCAAAGGCACGAGTCCGCACCACGCTGCTGCGTAGTTACCGTGAAACAAAAAGGTTCACTAGTAATTGACTGTGGACTAGAAATTTAGAAAAAAGATATTACTTACTAAGGACAAGCAAATGTCCCACGACTTCTCCAAAGCGGTAGAAACCAAAACAAATCGTGAGATTCAATAGAAAATTCACACAGCCATGCAGCAGCTTGATGCCAACAACCTCACACCTTCACAGCCCGGACCGGAGAGAGCGGGAACTTGGCAGCTACCCAACTTCGCAGCGAAAAATTTAGACCTCTTACAACAAAAATTCGCAACAAAAGGACAGGGGCGTACTCAGGAAAAATTGAGTTATGGTTGGCCGTTACACAGTACCCCCTTTCTCCCCAAAAATTTTTGAAGAAGTCAAAAATTTTCTAAGCCTCTGAAAGCTCATCAGGTGGAACGGCTTTTAGGTCTTTGACGTGCCATCTCCCAAGGTTCTTTCCTTCCGAATCCTGGACTTCATAAACTAAACGGGATATTTTCTTAAGGATTTTACAACGAATAAATTTGGGGGCTAATTTAGAGGAAAATTGGGCTGTTGCGTCCGAAATGGTATGATTTCTTTTGTAGACTGTGTCTCCGGGTGAAAATTCGAGGGGTCGACGTCTTAAGCCGGCTTCCCACGGCCTGTGGCGCGACGCGCCACTACCTGAGTAGACGCGCTTCGCTCCACGAGCTTCTACAAGCCTCGATCATTCCCATGGCGCGTTGGCGCGTAGTACGTGCAGCGCGCGCAAGCATGCACGGGTCTAACCGAGGCACCCGCCATCTTGATTTTAAGATAATTTGACGCTTATGCAGTAATGCAGTTCATTATGAATAGACAACAGAGAAAGATTGCTGTGTGTGCAGTTACATGTGTTTTATTGTCGGGCAAAATTTTAAAACAAAAGAAAATAAAACAGAAAAGACGCTGGTGGATGTCAACTTTCAACGTGCAATTTTCTGTACGTCGACATTAATGATTTTTTTTTAATTTCCTCCATAGGAAAATCTACACTCATTTTTTCCTTAATTCGAACCCAAGCATCGTGAATTGCATTTAGTTCTTTATGTTTCTCATGTCTGGGGTTCCAAATTTCTGGCTCATTTTGGAATAAATCCAGGAATTCAATAATAATATCGTTTGTCCATAATAAACGTGTACGATATATTATACACTGTACAACAACGCTGATGAAACTATATTGCCCTGCTATAATGCAAGAAAAGAACGCGTTTAGGGACAAGCAAGCACAGGCCATGGGCATACTTGCACACGCCGCGCCATCTCGCGCCGAGGGTTTCTTTTGACGCGTGCAGCATTTACCGACAAATGATGGGAACGGACGGGCGGCGCGAACGCGCCACGCGCTGCCCCTTCCCATGGCCCGTTGCGCGCAAAACCAGGTAGTGGCGTGTACGCGCCACAGGCCGTGGGAAGCCGGCTTTAGGTTGTAATGATGGGTATTGCGTAAATGCGCTTTGGTGAGGCGAGATTCTACCCTTTTAAAGATTTCTCTAAGTTCGGTGAGCTGGGAGGCGTAAGATTTTCGGTTCACATTATTTACAGTGTCACTGGTAGGACAATAGAAACGGCCAGAAGTGGGGACATGCCTTCCAAACATTAAGAACGATGGGGGATATTCAGTAACTTCGTGGGTAGCCGTGCGAATAGCTTGGGTAATGCGCTGGAGTTCTACATCCCAGTGCCGTTGGTTATTCGAAATGTAGGATCTTAGGGCGGTTTTGATGACCCTATTAGACCTTTCACAGAAGTTAACTTGTGCATGATACTTTGCATTATACCAGAGCTTGGGAACTTCATATTTTTTTAAAAGGGCTTGGAATTTAGTACTCCTAAATTGTACTCCATTATCAACCATGATAATTTCGGGCACTCCAAAAAGGAGGAAAACATCGCGCTCTACAATGTCACATATTTTGTTGGCGGTTGCCTGACGTAGGGCATAAGTTAGAGTAAATTTTGAAAACCAATCAGTAATCACTAAAACGCAAGTATTGCCAGAAGATGAACGGGGAAAGGGTCCCATAATGTCCATGGAAATTATTTGCCAAGGGACATTAGCATATTTCTGTTTTCCCATCAATCCTGGTGTTGTTTGCTGAGAGACTTTTTGTGAGAGGCAAACTGGACAGCGGATTACGTAGCGAACGACGTAGGCTTTGAGTTTAGGCCAGTAATAGTGTTCAGAAATACGGCGATAAGTTTTGAAAATACCCAGATGGGCTGACAAAGGGTCGTCGTGAGACTTTTGGAGGATTGCTTTACGCTTGTCAGTTGGCACAACTAATTTCCAGTTTGATAAATTGGTGGGCAGGTTATGCTCATTAGGGACTAGTTTATAGATCAGGTTATCTTTGATAAGCCAGCCAGGGTAATCTTGGGGGGCTTTGGAGATGTTATCACGCAGTTTACAATACCAGGGGTCGACGCTGTTTTCAAAAGAGTCGAGAGTGGCCACTTCTAGTGGAGCTCGCGATAGGGCATCAGGTACTACATTTAAAGGGCCAGGACGGTGCACTAGTTTGAAATTAAATTGTTGAAGTTTTACAGCCCATCGGGCTAATCGGCCAGTGGGCTCTTGCATGCGTTGTAACCAGAGTAAACAGGCATGATCTGTCACCACAGTAAACTCGGTGCCTTCGACATAACAACGGAATTTTTTCAGTGCAAAGACTACGCTAAGACATTCACGTTCAGTGACGGTGTAGTTTCGTTCGGCCTGATTAAGGACGCGGCTTGCGTAAGCAATCACATGCTCTTCATCGTCAACGGTCTGCGTGAGGACGGCGCCTATGCCATAGTTCGAGGCGTCGGTCTGTATGGTGAAAGGCAACGAGAAATCTGGGCTAACCAACACAGGAGAAGATATCAAAGCCGATTTGAGCCGTTCAAAGGATTTGATTGCTTCCTCTGTCCAAACAAGTTCGTTCTTTTTCTGTTTCCCTTTTGTGAGGCCTACCATAGGGGCAGCGATAGTGGAAAAATCGGGTACGAAACGCCTATACCAAGAGGCCATTCCAATGAAACGTTTCATTTCTGTCACGTTTTTGGGCTGGGGAAAATTGTTGATTGCTTCAACTTTGTCAGGATTAGTACGAAGACCTTGTTGATCTACAATAAATCCGAGATAGCTTAAGGAGGGTCTACAGAACTCGCATTTTTCAGCATTAACTGTGAGGCCGGCATTCTTTAGCCTATTAAGAACCTCGTACAAAATTGACATATGGGTCTCAAAATTAGGCGTGACAATAATTATATCGTCCAGATAGACGAAGACATGTGGTTCTAGTTCGGGGCCAAAAATCTGGTCCATTAATCTTTGTTGGGACTGGGCAGCGTTGCATAGCCCAAAGGGCATACGGACGAATTCGAAAAGTCCTCGGCCAGGTACGGTGAAGGCAGTTTTTTCACGTGACTTAGCGTCCAGAGGAATTTGCCAAAAAGCGCTTTTTAGGTCGATTGAGGTTAGAAAATTTGCATCTCTTAATTTGTCCAAAATGGCTGAGACGTAGGGTAAGGGATAAGCGTCTTTCTTAGTGACGGAATTGAGTTTGCGGCCATCAAAACAGAGGCGGTGCTCACCAGATGATTTCTTTACTAAGAGGACTGGGGAAGACCATGGGCTTTTTGAGGGCCTAACCACTCCTAGTTTCAACATTTTATCAAGTTCTGCGTCCAGGTGCGTCTGCATAGCGGGAGAGAGACGATGATAGCGTTGTTTGATAGGCAAGGCTTCGCCAGTGTCAATAATATGTCTGACCAAATCGGTACGCCCTAAGCCTTTAGCTCCTAGCTCAAAATAGTGTTTTTTTACGCGTTCTAAAGACGCCTGCTGGTCTGAAGTAAGTGAGGAAAAGGGGCGAATGCGATTTACGGTAGCGATTTCTGAGAATCTTGAATGCCATTGATTTTTTTGAAAATCAAGGCTCAGATGGAACATTTTACAAAAATCGATCCCTAAAATGAGGGAGTGTTGCACTGACGGTACTACTAGTACATTGACTTCCCTGGTTACTCTTTTGATAGATATGGGGAGAGAAACGCGACCTAAAACGACCTGAGAGGATCCATCAGCCGTAAAGACGTTCAATGAATGATCTGGGTGGATTTGTAGGTTCAAAGCCGAAATAAGCTGGAGCCCTTGTTTGCCAAGGATACTATGGTTTGCTCCTGAATCAATTAATGCAGATACATGGGTTTTATTAATAGCTACGTCGATGAACGGGCGGTCGTCAGAGCCTTTTGGGTAAAACATGGGGGCGGCGTGAGAGT